>BSBM01000904.1:52025000-52709166 GCA_027924585.1 Larix kaempferi
AAATCTGTCTCAGCTAGTTGGATGAATTGAAGGAAAATTTGGAGCAATTATTTTAGTTGTTTCGATCTTCATGGTGTATTTTAAGTGTGTCCATTTCTGATGGATAAGGGACATACTGACGATTAATTTGTTATAATTTTCACCAAGGGAATTGTGTTTTTGAATGCCACAAATTGCAATCAGGAAGATAGATGCTCATTTGATTGCCAACGTTATCATTGATGCAATAAGTTCCCCATGGCTAGCTAATGTTGTCCCAGTCATTATGGGCAACACAAAAGTTTGCAAAGAAATGGGTTTAACTGTATAGGCTAGATATGATCACACATGGGGAAGATTGATTGGATGAGAAGAACCTATGACGACACAAGGGAGATCCAGAGGTTCATCTTATAGATCATGACACTGGAAATCTACTTATAATTTGCCAATTGGAAATCCTGAAGGAACTTACGATTTCTAAGTATATTTATTATTATATTTGCATTTCTATTGTAAATTAATTTATTGTTTCTACACCTTTTTAGTTAAAAATTGAATAAACTTGATGGAGGTTGTAGAGATGGGGGAGCACTTTACCTTCGTAGTTGTGGAAATTCCCATCAATCTTGTTCTCAGTCCATGCACAATGATCTATCATCATGCTTTAAAGAATACTAATTGTTCCCTTGCATAGCTCTTATGGACTGACCTTGGAAGATGTTCTACAGAGAATAGATTGAATAAAAAGAAGACCATATTGATATAACACATCTGGGCTCTGGAGTTCTCCAACATCCTTAGGTTCCTAAGAAAAACCTTCTCAACAGAAGTCTGAACTCGTGGATTTCTGATTATTGCTATCCTCATGAAAACATATTTTACTAATTTCTTGACACAATTGCAAAGCATTTATCTCTGTTTTCTTGTTTGTTTCTGTTCTGGTACAAATGATAAATTTTAAAATGTCTAAGTACAAATATTTTATTCAAACTGAAACTCCTACTCATGGAAATGTCTTGTAATAACAAACTGCAAGGATATAAACTCTACTGGGAAAGAGCTATATGTTACAAGGCTAGATACCAAGCCAAGGCATTGGAATTATAAGAAAATTATTTTTGTAAAATTACAGATATGTTCAATCAGTGCATAGTCAAACTTTGGGCATTTGTGCAAGTGTGAGTGTGCAATGGTGAGAGGTGTCTCCTATGTAAACTCACAAATTTTACAGCATATGGGCATGCATTCCATTTCCTGAAATTTTACATGCAAGTTTTTGCTGAATGATGAAATTGTCATATATGAGTTCATGCTTGTGCTTGAGCAAATTTCTGAAATTATAGAAATGTCCGATGAGTAAAAGTCAAACTGTCAAACTTGTGGGTGTTTGTGCAAGCCTAGGAGGAAAGTCCTATGTATACTGATTAAGGGTTCTATAGGAATGTGAGTGACTGCCATGAGACATTTCAAGAGATGTTTGTGAAATGTGAACCTAATGTTTATTATAAAACACACATACACAATAATAGACAGATATGGAGAGAAAAGAGAGAGATTCTAATTGACATTTTCAATGTATGAGAGTCAATACATAAACATAGCTCGCATTGTGACAGAGGTACATGTACAGTATGCAACCCCCATCAGTCACTAACGTGTGAGATAATTGACTTAATTAACTGTTACCTCATCATGACCTTACTAAATAATTGAACGTACAGTCAAAGTTTTTAAAACCGGCCAAACCGGAACCGGAACCGGAACCGGCTGGTTTGACCGGCCAAGTGCTGTGGATGTTCAGACCGGTAGACAACCCGGACAGGGGTCCGGTTTGGTAAAGAATCGGCTGGTTCGTTACCGAATGAGATCAAACCGGCTGAGTCCGTGAAAAACCAGTCGCCCAGCTTGTCAATCAAATCTGCGGGCCCGGGACAGGAAAATAATGAATTTAATTTTTTTTAATCACAAAACCTAACCCTAATTCGCCTCTAAACTAATAAATATGTGCCCCCACATCCTAATTCACTCACACTTCCATGTTTATGGACTGTAGAGGATATAGAGCCTCATTGATATTGTATTTTGTTTCAGATTCTGAGATATATGCTATGAGACTTTACTATGTAGTGCACTTGGTGCCATTTTGTGACCCATACTATTCGTCCTGAAGATGGATCCTGCTATGGATTCGAAACGTCGACAGACTATCTTGGCTACTGTGGTTTCTCCGAGACCCTCTGACATATATACGAGTACTTTGCATATTATGTGTCTAATGGTTTGAAATCATAGCCTGGAATGTTAAATATAATTTTTATGATTAAAATTGTAATTTTTTTGCATTTTTTAATAGTCCGGTTCATTGAAATCAAACTGCTCCGGTTCAGGTCCGAGTTGACCCCTGACCGGTTCGATTCCCGGTTCCGGTTTTTAAAACATTGCGTACAGTTCCTAACTTAAGACTTCAAAGTTAAGATAATATTGCAACATATGACCTGTAATTAATATCTACTTTATCACCCTCCCTTGATGGTCATACCACAAATTACACTATGATTATCTCTAAATTTGATAAACCTATTTGGATCGAGAAACTTGTTAAATGTCTGCAGTCTGTTATTGAGTTGCAAGGTACTGCAACTCTTTCTGTTCGTTCTCCACTAGCTGCCAAATGTAGTGGGATTGTCCTCCACATACTTCGTCCACTTATGGAAGACAAGATTCTTTGCTAGTTTACAACACTTTGTTTGTTGGAATAAATTGTAGTAGGATCAGCTTGTTCAGCGTGCAAATCAGCAAGTATCCTCCACATTTCACAAGATGCAATAACTGCTGCCCCATGATCACTTTAGTGGAAAACGATGCTACTGCATGCTGCTTCCCACTCAGCCAAGAAACTGCACCTGTACTGAAGCTGAAAACATATTCAGTTATGGACTTCCTGTTATCAATTAAACTTGCCCAGTTTGAATCTATGAAACTTGGCAGTTGGAAATACTCCCGTTTTCCAAATTTCAGGGTACCCTTTACATACCTCAAAACTCTCTTGGTTGCTTGCCAGTTTTCAACCTTGGGGACTGTCATAAATCTAGATATATAGCTGACAAATCCATCCTTGCGGCTATATCATTATATCAGGTTGCCCACTAACAGTCTGTTTAGAGCCAGATGTGGATGATAATTTGCACATGAATTTTGGAAACCATAAGGATATGTTGATTTTGGTCCCAAGGATTGTTTATTTATTATGTTTGGGGCCTAATTGCAAGGTTTTCAGTGTTAGTGTCTGGCAATCTCAATGCTAGGCAATGCATGCATCCCTTAGAAAACATACCCGGACAGCCTTTCCTGACTTGAATTAGTTCATGTCAGGTTGCACATCAAGCTGCAGGAATCTGCATGGTTTGGTGTAATCCAGTCCAAAATCAATCAATTGGTGGTTTAGGGTAATCTAGTTCAAAACTTGTCATAGTTGATTTCTGGTAATCCAGTGCAACATGCCTGTAGGATATTCAAGGTGATCTGCAGTTTAAGAGCTTTCTTGGAGCTCTTGTTTTAAAGGGGCATTTGCAGTGGCATGTTATTAATATAAAATGACATTAAAGATAATTAATGTTCAGGGTAGTTATGTAGTTAGTCCATGTTAACTGTTATAAGCGCTGTAATGTACAGTGAGACAAGTGAGAGAGTGGTGCATGCGTTCAGTGTAACTTGGGTAGCCTATGTCATGCTAACCTTGTGTTGCAACATCATTAATAATACATGGCACTTATTATTCTCTCAATATTCAGCTGGCGGACCTGCCCCAGGAGGCTATTAAGGTGTGAGTGCCTGATCTCAAATCCTAGCACAGGTCAGCTGGTCTCCTTCCCTGTTTGAGAGATCAGTCTTATAATCACCAGGTTCTTTCGGTCAGCCTTGTGTTTTAGGAGAGTCATGGCAGATTGTTCTCGACTACCTCAGAAGATTTCAGAGTCCAGCTCTCTCAGCACCGGACTCTCACCCGGGGACATTGTCAGACAATGTATTGGCTCCTTCTGTGGTTGATGGAACAACTGGATTGTCTTCGTCTCTCTCCTTTTCTTCCATCTGTTTTTCTGATGGGGTTGTAGGGATTTCCTCTTTCCCCTCTCACTCTGTTGTTGCTTTGGATCATGTGTAGCCTTTCGTCATGTTGTTTGTAGGAATATGCTTTTGGCTACTTTTCTCTTTCAATATGCTAGCAATTTTTTATTTTATGCTTAACCTTTTAGTTTGTAGGAGTTGCTTTGGCACTCCGATGTTCTGTCACTACTGGATTGTACTTTTCAGTTCCATTGCCCCCCTTTTCTGGTCATCTGTAAAAATGGATAAAATTATCTTATCTCCACCTTATCTTCTGTTTAGTTTCATGTGCATATGCTGTTATAAAATCTTATAATTTACATGCTGTGCCTTTGGATTGAAGTTGAACTGACTATGAATTTTTCTAACTTGGGATTGTTAGAAGAACAAATAAAACCTTTACAGTTATATTGAAAATACATTTGGGCTGTTACTCATCAGTCATCTAAACCTCTTTGCAAAATTGCCTTGTTAATCATGGGTGCCAATTTCTCTTTGAACTGTACCAAAATGCAATATTTGATTATGAAAGGTCACATTTTAGGGAGACTGTCAATTTGATTCAGACGAATGTGCTAATCATTTGGTCACACTGTACTTTTGAAGTTTTCTGGCTAAACAATATGCATATCTTTGAAGGATCAGATCTATAAACCTACATCTTGGTTTGTCTTGGATACGGTAATCCTGATTATAAGATATCTAATCTCTGATATAACCACAAACTTATCTGATGATTCACAAAATATTGAATAGTTTTAGGAATAATACTGTTTAATATTCTGAAAAATACAGAAGTTTAAAATATCTATCCAATAATGTGAACTTGACAAATGTTTTGGATGTATTCAGGATGTTGCATCAAAGATAATGTCATTTTCACAGCAAGGGCCTCGGGCAGTATGCATCCTTTCAGCAAATGGTGCAATATCTAATGTGACCCTTCGCCAGCCTGCCACCTCTGGTGGCACTGTGACGTATGAGGTTTGTTAGTAAATGACCTTATTACTTGTTTTCTACAGTTGGTTACCTCGGAGGAAACATCTTTTACAATGCATCACTGAAAGAATTTGCCTATCTGGTTGTCTTTCTGTACTTTATAGATAATGTTGATGTGCAATCATCTTTTACATCAATATAAATTTAAAAGATGTTTCAGTTTCCAGTTTATTTAATTCTCTTTGCTTTATCTTTGTAAATCTGTCATAGGACACGATGAGAATGGGAAGAATTTCTTTGTTTTATCATGTTCCTCCTCTGAAAGCTTCATTGTTGTTTTATCTCTTTTGTCCTGTTGATTACCATTATACAATTAGTTGAAAGTCTTCCTAACTTGATAGATATATGAAAGACTAGAAATATAGTTACAATGATGAATATGATGTATAATGTATTCAAAAGTTCTCTATTGTTTATATATTTTTTGGAACATCCTGATTGAGTGCAATTCTTCTCAGCTGTTTGTAGAATTGCAAGGGCAAGTTCTGTGTTCATGTTTTAAACAATGTCGAACTTCAACTACAAATTTATTTGGATGCCCATGAAATTTGCCAAATTTTGAACTTCAAAGATTAAATTTGGTGAATGCAGTGACTTAAGCATCGGTACAATGGTCAAAACAAAAACATGCATGTTTTTGTGATCATTCTTTCTGTTTTCACTCTTTAGCCTTCTTAGGATTTAAACTCTCCATCATTCTATAATGTATGGATGAAATGATGTGGTCCTTCCTTGAATCCTAATGCATACCTATCACTTGAGAAATTTAAGAACTATGACTGGCATGTAATAGAGTTCTTGCAAAACTTGCTGCGAAATCTGACTCAAATTTCTGGTCATTGTCAGTGCTCAACCTGCTTTCTATATAGGACATTTCTTCCTGTAGACAGCCAAATGTTAGACAATAGCTTATAGTATGCATATCGGAAGGTATTTGATGGAAATTAGCTTCACAGAAAACATGGCATCATAGGCATGCAAGTGGGTTATATTGTCTTTTGATATGATAACTTGAAACTTATGTACAATGGAACTTTTTATCCTATTCTTTAGATAAGATAGGATTGATAATATAATTTTATTAATGTCCACAAAAGTAGGATCGAATAAAATAAAATAGTTTGAAAGTGGAACATACTAATAATGCCATCAATCAGGATTAGCGTGTAGTATCAAAGCTTCTCTGCTTAGGATTCTGAATGAGGCTAGATACTAAACACATTTCAGTTCAGATCTAGAGGAGGTATTACATAATGCTTGTTTATGTAACTGCCATTGTTAGCCCACCATTAGCTTGTCTTAATCATGCTATTTTAATGATCAGAAAACTCTCTTGCAAACTTTAGAAAGATGATCAGTTCTAGTTTAGAGGTCCCCTTTTCACTAGAGCAAGTATAAACAGTCCCCTGTTCACTAGACAGCTTGTATAAATACATGCCTTCATATCATGAAAGCCAAATGATTGTTGGTTTTCTTGCTAAGGCTTTAAAATTTAAAGCTAGGTTGAGTAAAGTGAAAACTGAAAAACAAGCCTTTTTCAGATTTGTGTTGTCTATGTGCTTTTAACCTTGTCTGTTGGATGTCTTAATTTATAATTTTTTTTATTATTTTAGTTTTCAGTAGTGGCCTTGGCACTCCCACAGTATGTTGTACTGATTTTACGTTTGAGTCCCATGGACCTACTTTTGTAGTCATTCACATATATAATAATATTACTTTATCTTATGTTATCCTGTCTGCAGTTCCCTTAGATCCGTGGTGTTCATGTTTGACAAACATTTACTTTCAATTTTGCATATTCTAGCCATGTACAATGATAATATTATGATGATTATGATGACAATGATATATAAAACAACCCCTCTATGTACCTTGATGTTGGTGGTGCTGATTGTTGAACTCCTCTGTCTTGGATGGACTTGGACCCACTTCCATAGCTAGAGGATGTGAACATTGGTGTTGGACAGGTGCCTTCAAGCCCAGGGGAATCAAGCCCGACTTGGGATTCCTATTTTCGATCTGCTTTTGTTGAGGACATAGATGATGACTAACTCTGAGCATGAGGATTCATATGATATTAGTTAAAAGTTTTCATAGTATTATGTTACATGTATGATTAATGATATTCAGTAGTAGTGTCAGGTGATGATGATGATGTACAATGATAATATTATGATGATTACGATGACAATGATATATATATATGCCGTTTCCCCGCCATATCATATTTGGCTTTTTTGAAAATTTGTCGTATCTGTTTCCCCCCCACCGTATCCATATCCGTTTCCGTATTCGCTTCAGTGCAACTTAGAAGAGATCAAGAGTGAATAGATCTAGATCTATGAAGGATAAGTGGACCCAAGGAGTGAGTAGCCTAATCTTTCCTTGTTTGACCATTTGTCCATTCTATAAGCCTCTTCAACCAAGATCTAGATAGATCTAATGCCAAATAGAAAGATCCAAGTGGGGCCACCCTTAAAATATGGAAAATGGTCAAAATTGGGTCCACAAGAGGAAGATCAAGGTGAAATGGTACTAGAGGAGTTGCTACTCAATAGATCTATGGATTTGATGACGAACAAGCAATACCCACCTACCCAACAAGTGCAACCTCCCTTGGACAGGCCCAATGCCTTAGATTAGGGGTAAATGGAGTCGGATGCCCACCAAAATTTAGATCAAAGGTTGATTAATTATTATTGAGGTGGGTTTTAATTATTAAGTCCAAGCAATCGCTAGATCTCACCGGATCTAAAAAAAAAATAAAAAAATGAGGGTTTTGAAATATGAGGGTTTGAAGTGACCAATGGGTGAAACACATGAAAATGGATACGTACCTTGTAAATCTTACCTCAAATGCTTGTGGCTGCCTTATACATCGATGATCCTTGCATTTAGTTACAATTCCAAGCTAGATCCAAGTGATTCCAAGCATATTGTCCAAGTCCAAGGAGGAAAATCGTCCTACTTCACTTGCAAAACAAACTACGAAATGTGAAACACATGAAAATGGATACGTACCTTGTATATCTTACCTCAAATGCTTGTGGCTGCCTTATACATCGATGATCCTTGCATTTTGTTACAATTCCAAGCTAGATCCAAGTGATTCCAAGCAAGGAAAATCGTCCTACTTCACCTGCAAAAAAAACTATGAAATGTGAGATTTGATCCACAGATGAATAAGATCTAAGCATGGCATATCAAAAGAAGTAAATCAATGGACAAAGCACAATTGAAAAACTCCCTTCAAGATGAAAACGTCTTGCCCAAGGGGGATGTGAGAAACCCCTACAATCTTCCCTCCAAGCAATTCGCACCCCTGCAACAGTTCAATTCGACCTCCCTCTGTAGCTGTCGAAATCACCTGCGAACAACCTAGATGTCTAAAGCAAAGAATGTATAATCGTGTACAAGAGCATCCAACAAAGCATGAGAAGCAGATCTGCAAAAATAGTATTTTATTCTAGTATTTCCAGAGCCCAAAGGTGCCTTTACAATAGGGGGCGTCTTCCTCAAATAGGAATGAGAGACCAAAACCCTAAACCACTTTTCAAACGAGTGGTGGAGATCAAAAGATAAATACAATACAATCAACGGCTAAGATGAGCTGGTACAATATAACATGGATCAACTCACTAGAGGGGGTGCGCACCACATAAAGATGACTAAAACACGTGTATGCCACATAAGATGACTAGGACAAGGGACTAGGAGCACGGTGGGGCTAGGAGGTCTTATTATCCTTCACTAGCATCACCCGATGGCACAATGATATAAACTATGACTCAATGACATGTCCAAGTGACCAAATGATCAAATCGTGCCCCCCTCAATGAGAGAAAAATACATCAAATGACAGCTCAAAGAGTGTGTGGACCCCCACATAATGCTGCAAGTTGATCTGGAAGGAGTGGGATACATCACATATGACCTCTGAAAAGACCTCATGCCAAAACCTTGCCTCAATAACCCAAATCGATTTCCTTAATGACCTTTTTATTCCATTTTTATTCCACCTGAAAACCATCAAAACGCCTGTAACCCCTACCGGATGCCTGTGCACAAAATCTGACTGTACTATCCAATGTTGCACGACTCGGACTCGGCAAAGACTCGGCTGGCATATGACTCGTAGACTCGGGAAAAACTCGGGAAAGACTCGGGACAAACTTGGCAAGACTCGGCAAATAGGAAAAAAAATAAAAATATTGTACATTTTATTAATTATAACAAAAACAATTTAAAAAACTATAATTTAATAATTTATAATAAAATAAATAAATAAGTATTGCATTCTAAATTTATAATCAAAAAGAAAGATTTGCATTTTATAGTTACTATATTAAAAATTTAAAAAAAATTAAAATTGCAATTATAACAACAATTTTTTACAAAATGCTATAGTTTAAAACTTTAAACTTTAAAATTGAAATTTTAATAATGCATTATGCGTTGCTGGAGAGATGGAACCAACAAGTCATAATGTTTTTCTGCATCCGCGAACTCGTTTGAGGATAATGGGAGAAATTTAAAACTATAGCATAAAATTAAAACTTTAAATTTTATTAATTTAAAAAAAAAAAAACTCCGCTGCAAAATTAACTATGCGGATCGGTGACCATGACTCGCAGCCCAGAGAAAACGATGAAAACCACAACCACAACTGTGTCCCCGCAAGCTCATTTCCCTTAAAATATATGTTCGCTGGCTCTAATGCTCAACCAGCGAGCATAATGACTTCGCGTCCAGCAAATTTCCGTGGGTTTTTTTCTTTCCTGTCATGGCGAGTCCGACCGAGTATGGCCCGAGTTTGACCCGAGTGCGCTGGTTTTGTGATTGGAGGCGAGTTTCAACTCTTGGCCGAGTTTGTGGGCGAGTACGAAGCGGTTACTCGGGGCTAGGGTTGACTCGTTGAGACTCGCGAGTACCCGCGAGTCTCAGTCGAGTCATGCTTCACTGGTACTATCATGTCTGGAGAGGGGGTAATATGGTAATAACAAGTGGCTGGACCACCCCTCTCCTCTATAGCGCCCTAGGAAAACGTGCCTCATCAATGCTACTGCTGGACATGCCATTTCTGCATGGCAAACTAGAAAAAAGGTGGAAATCTGACGATATCATCACCGAGAGTGCCTAAAACTGATAACTGAATGTCTCAATAGACTCAGAAGGTCCAAATCTACTAGAGATGAGTACCCATACACCCTGTGGCAACCTGTAAGATCATCTGTAGCCGCAACCATACCCGAACAATAATAAAATAAATGATTTGAGAATAATAATAACCATAAAAAGGTGCATCAATCATCATCTGAAACCAGTGTCCACTGCATGGAGTCATCAAAGGTGTATCAAAAGTTCATATATCATCATCATACATCATCACTTGTCCAACTCATCACAAATACCAAGGTTGACCTGGTCAAACTGGGTTTGACCAGGTCAAGACTAATCAAAATATGACCTAGGCTAGAAAAGCCTGTTGTTGCAAGTGCAAATGGTTAAGACACGCTCTTTTAATCATTCTCATAGCAAGATTTAAAGTATTAAGCATCATTTCATTGGCAGTTAATAGATTATAACATAACGTATAAGTTCAAATAATTATTTACTTTACAAAAGAACCTCAAGGATATACTCATTTTGCAGACATGATCAATTTGCAAGCAAAGGGTGAAGGTGAAGAATGCAAGGCTATGACAAAGGGATGACTTAACTGACTCAACACTATGATACTTTGGATAAGGGAAAGGGAATACGCACTTAAGCATATGTCGAATAATAAACACACAGGGAATGGCAGTGTCTCAAAAATGGAATAAGTTGTTTAGAGGAGTGCTTATTCAACCTTGGCAAATGTCTACAAATCACATCATTACATTTCATTTCCTTGCCCAATAGTCTTTGGATTTAGCATATATTTAACCACTGCTTTCTTTAGGCCTATATGACCCTTTTGGGGATTTTGCATGTGCTTAGAAGCACAACTACTAAAGCTTTCATCCAGGGTGCTTTTAGTTTCCAATTCATTTCATTTCATAACCCTTTTGGGGATTTTGCATGTGCTTAGAAGCACAACTACTAAAGCTTTCATCCAGGGTGCTTTTAGTTTCCAATTCATTTCATTTCATAACCCTTTTGGGGATTTTGCATGTGCTTAGAAGCACAACTACTAAAACTTTCATCCAGGGTGCTTTTAGTTTCCAATTCATTTCATTTCATAACCCTTTTGGGGATTTTGCATGTGCTTAGAAGCATAACTACTAAAGCTTTCATCCAAGGTGCTTTTAGTTTCCAATTCATTTCATTTCACAACCCTTTTGGGGATTTTGCATGTGTTTCCATAAATGATGGTAGTATAATTTGCTTCAGGTTTTAGCCAACACAACTTAGGCAACTAGGGGGACTCTCTACAATCAAGGCCAAACATTGAGGCAACCGGCTAGAGTGATCAAGGTATCAAATCCAACTCACCAAAGGGTAAGTTCAGTTGCCAACTTAGAGCCGAGACACAAACTAACAGGGATGCTATCCAAAACAGAGGCAAAAGTGGGGAAGTCCTCCATATCACAGGCTGAGGTGTAAGTTAGGGTAAAAACCAAAAGTGGGAAAAATAACAGATGGATGGGGAAAGTGAAAGTGATGCCTAAACTAGCAAGCCATAAAAGGTGCAAAAGATCATCCACACTCCTAAGAGGGTAAAATCAACGAGTATAAAACAAGAGCATCTAAATGTAAGTAATACAACCATTTAGATAATCAATAACAACCATATTCATTTTATATAGATACACTGCTAGATCATGATTACTATATACTAAGTCAAGCTATCAAAATGACCAAAAGAGCAAGATAATAAGACCAATGCACATCATATACCTGTTGGGCCATATACCTGTATCTGCTATCTGGATCACCTGTAACCACTGAAACACTGTTGCTGATACTCTGGGCACTGCTCTGCTTTGTATGGGATAAAAGGCCATCTCGATCATCAAATCTGAGGTCAAGAGGCTTAGTCATGGCATAAGGTCTACTGCATGTCTGATCTGGGGTTGCTTTGATGTGTGAGTGATCATAAGTAATACTGCTCATCATAGCTGATCTCATTAAAACTGTGTAAAAGCAAAGCTCAAAAATATATATTGAACTGCTCTGTAATCATGGTAGCCCGACTACTATGGATGTGATAACAATTACATTCTTGTTGAAGTTGGGTAAGTTCCCTAAATACTTTATTTTCTTCCATGTCATGAAAGCCACCTTGAATGTGTCCCAACTTATGATTACATTGGTTGCTTGGGTTTTCCGTCACATGTATGAGTTATAAACTTATAAGTGAGTCCTTTGAAGTTCATTCCTGCAATCTTGATTTTCTTGATATCGTTTTGAGTTTGGTGTAACTCATAATGTCTTTTGTTTTGTTTGCCCGTCTGGTGCCTAAACTTGTGTCTTGTGCATTAAGTTTTGACATTTAGATTTTTACTTTTTGATTGTGATGACTAAATGTTGGTGATCTCGATGGATTACAATTATAGATTGAGACATGAAACTAGGATGTGTAGAGAAAGTATAAAGTGGCATATTATGGAGTTAGGTAGTGGTTAGATTTTGAGATGAAATTGTTGTGGGGATAGATTTTTCAACATGTCTTTTATACCCTTGATTTTGTTAATCGGTGCTTAGATTTTGATCTTGAGATTGTCTTAGTTTTCTGCGCCTTCACTACTGTTCTACTTGATTTTCATAGTGAATTTGTTTAATTGGGAGTTTTATTCGACATTGCTGACCATTTTGGATTGGTGTTGATCTAGTATTTCCGTATGTGGTTGAGCTTAATAGAGTAGGAATTTAGTGGCTGATTGAAAGATCTTCTATTGTGTTGTTTAATTTAGTGAATATATGGTTGTTGAGAGGAATTTGATTTTTTGTGGAGAAGGTTGGTTGTATGTGAGTTGATTGCTATGGAATTCTACATAAAATTTTGATGAATGGAAGCTAGGGATGGTGGGGATGGATTGTTGTGAGATGTAGTGCAATACCACATGGAAAAGTTAACTACACCTGAAAGATGATAACAAGGAGAATAAACAACCATTGAGGATAGAGGCACGAAGGTTGGGACATAGGTGGTTGATGTTGCGGCTAGAATAGCAATGGGCAGAGTGGTAGCCACTAGCCAGGATAGTGATCACTGAGATAGACAATTGGTGTAGATCTTATAGAAAGATTGCAAATCACTCGCTCTTATATCAGTATTGCAAAGATTCAAAGCAGATATTATAAATTAAAGAATTTGTTTAATGAACTATATATATTATAATGAATGAGACGATTCTTTTACAAATGAGTGATGATGACATTTATAACACATACATATGATTAGTGAAATTGGAAGGGTAGGGGATCTTTTGGTTTAAAGCCTACACTTAACACTCCTATTTGATTAAAAACGATATGCCATTTGTTATATATATTAGTATATTACAATGTCTTGCCTAATGACAACTCCCCTTTGTTCCCAAATTTGTTTGACTATTGAAAGAGTTCCTTTTTGGTACTACCTATTGGATTTCCTTTCTTGATTTTGTCACTATTGATTAGTTCTAGAGGGCTAGATCCCTTTGATCCCAACGGGAACATTGATTCAATTTTGCAATCTTTTGAATGGGGATGTCCTCTTTCTTCAATAACATCCTTAAGATTGATGCCTTTGCTTTTTGTTTCTCAACTTTAATCCATTCCTCCTTTTGTTCTTGCCTATGAGGAATGCTAAGTAGGGGAAGCAATTTCGTCCACATTTGCAACAAATTCCTCCAAATAGTTTGTTGATAGGAGATTCTTTTTCATCTTTAGATTCCATTGCCTCGGAATTCGCCACTTTTATCTGATGATGGTACTAAATGCCTTTACACTGATTGGGTTTGCGATTCTGTTTTATGTTTCTTCTTTCCAACATGATTCTTGATAGCTTTGTTAGTTTGCACACCTTGCTTTGGATGGGAGGTTGCAATATGACCAGAGTTAGTCTACATCTAAAGACTACTTGCTTGTAGTCTAGTTTTTGCTTCTAGCCTTGTCTGCTAACTCATTTAAGATATCTTTAGATAGACCATTTGCAAAGTCCATTTCTATACTGGTTTCTTGAGATTAGAGATGAGGCTTCCATAGAGCATTTCAATTGGAAGCTAGTGATTCAAGTCCCTGGAAATGCAAAGGCAAATTGGGAAGCCTAATCCACATTGGAATTGAAGTTAATGGATTGATGGAGGGGTTGAAGAAATAAGCCCAAGGTTTCATGCATAAACTTGCATGAGCATATACCGAGGCCCATAATGAGGAATATGTTCTTTGTCCTCAACAGATGATATTGCACTATAAAAAACCACAATATTGCACTATAAAAAACCTGTGAGTGCAAGGATATATATAAGCTTATGAATGGAGAAGGGGTTTGTAGAATAGTGCCTAATGTAGAACTTCCTAGCAAAGGGAGATGGTAGGAAATGATGTTGCCATTGCCATATAAATGTAGAGACCCCATGGGTTGGAGGATTTTGCTAAAGTTAGCTAGAGTGAAATGTATGAGTGTTCATTGTATTATATGCTATGTTGCTTGGTATCAGAGTTTTTTATTATGTTGAAGATCTTGGGCATCTTGGGGTCCACCCTATTATTATCTCTATAAGAATAAAATATTCTGCTGCATTTTTATTCCATGCATATATGTGTGTATTCCTCATGTTTTTGCAATGTTCCATGAGGATGTGCTCCCTTGAGTGGGGGGTGTGTCCCCCACACTTGCTGTGCTTTTGGGGTGAGGAAAATTAATGGGAGATGTTTCCCCACATCCCCCTTTTGGGGAAATTCGGGGAGATGCACATGGGACATTTGCCAAGAAATGGATGATGTTTCCCTTTTGGGGAGGACTCTTGGGTGACCCCCCCATAAAATGGGGACTCTTTCCCTTTCCAAAAAGGTGATAAACTATAATATGTAGAGAGATGAGAGAATGATGGAAATAGAGATATGTATTATACCAATGTGCATCAAAATTACATGGAGTGGTGTTGTATATACTATATATATCTAGCAAGTTTCGTTATTCTCGTTAGCAAGCGCTTACCTAATTTTATTAATACATTAACTAAAATGTCGTTTATTACATATGACTCACTTTATGACATTTTAACATTATTCTTAACATTTATAACTCCCTAGATAAAATAAATATTACAATGTCTAACACCCCCTCGTAATGTTTATTTCATTTTCTATAACTCCCAAGTCCTAACAACTCTCAAAATTTATAGAACTTAACCTTGTTGAATGCTTCGATAAAGATGTCTGCTACTTGATCTTGGGACATGCATTAAAAATTTAAGTCGATTCTTTGTTTTGCACTTGTTCTCTATTATATTGATTATGAATTTCGACATGTTTTGTTTTTGTATTATAAGTTTTTTCGTCATCTTAATGGCACTTGGTCTTCATAGTTTAAAGTTGTTGGTTGCTTTTGTGGAAGCTTTAAATCACATAAAATTCTACATAATCACACTGCTTCACATGTTGCTCCAACTGTTGCTCTGTTCTTTGTTTTTGTTGTTGAAAGAGCTATTGAAGATTTCTTTTTACTTGCCCATGACTCCACTACCAAGGTTAAAAGTATAACAGGTTGTAGACATTCATTTTTATCACCTGTCCAATTTGCATTTGAAAACTTTTCAACATGAAGTTATCGTTCTTTTCAAGTGCAATACCAAACTGTGAGGTAGCTTTGATACCTAAGTACACTCTTTGTTGCTTTCCAATGTGTCTCCTTGGGACAATTTAAAAGGCTTATTAAGTTACGTCTGGTCTAGTTGTGGTAAGATATATCAAATCTCCTACAAGTTGATGATATAGCATTTTATTAACCACCTCTGATTATAATCTTAGGGTTGGTGTTTATTTCTATTGGTGTTTGGCTAGGATTTCAATCTTCCCTTTTAAACTTGTTCAACAATTTTGAAGCATACTTTGCCTATGAGATGAAAATCATGTTTGGTTGTTGCCAAACTTCAATGCCCAAATGATAATGCAATAATTCAAAGTTAGCCATATTAAATGATTTGCAAAGATTCTCTTTCTTCTTGAATCAATTCGTCATTGTTCCTGTAATAAATAAGTCAACAACATATACAGCCATATCAATAAATTCTTGTCCTTTTTCTTTGATATACAAGTTAGGATCATATTTACTTCTCTTGAAACCTCTTGATCGAATACACTTATCACTCTTCCTACCATGCCCGAGGTGCTTGTTTTAATCCATACAAGTCCATCACGAACTTACGTACCAATTTTTCTTCTCCATATGATTATATTTATATATAGTTTTATGTATATCATAGTTTTTATGGAAAATTTGAAGACAAACTATTTGAATTTTGAAGTCTGCCTTTGAAGCTTGAACAATCAGGAAACTATTTCACTGTCATGCTCATTGCAGTTTATGCCCTGTGACCAAAGTTGTGATACTTGTGCCTGACAAAATGTTGGTCAGCTTGGAGCTTTGCAAAACATGACAGCTCACCAGCTCATCACTTGAGGAAACTCAGCAAATGAAAAAAAGCAAATTACAGGAAATTTTGTGCAGAAAAAATAATTTTTGAGTTTGAGGCCGAGTTTGGTGAGTTTTATGAGCTTGATGTGAGTTTGGTGGGTTTTAACCTGGCTGGTGAGTTTTAGGTGAGTCTTGACTTTTGGGAAAGTACTTGTCCAGGGACAGCTTTGTCAAAACTCGTGGAGACTTGCAAGTCTTCCACGTGTCTTACAACACTGCCTGTGACATCCCCACTTTTAAGTCTTTCTTAACCAATGCTAGCCCTAAAACAGTCATTAATATGAGGATTAAGTGATGTACATGTAATAAGAGTGATGATGTATTATGAGGGTCCTGTACTAATTATGAGGAATAAGTTAATTCATGCACATGTATGCAATGTGCATCACTTGTGTACATATGTGCACTAGATCATGCAGATGTATGTGTTATTAGTGTGCACATGTGCACTAATTGATGCATATGTATGCATTGTTAGTGTACACACGTGCTCTGCTCCTTGCACAGTGCACACGTATTCTTCACCAGTGTACACATGTGCACTATTTACCTTATGCATCATAATTATGCATGTTATGCAATAAATAAATATGAGGCATAAGGTAATTAGTGTACACATGTACACTAATGATGCGATAGTTACTTTAGGTCTCATATTTATTACGACCTTAATAGTACTGAATCTATCTTATTTGATGTGCATAATTAATTATCTTACTCATTTTAATGACTTTTGGGCAAGTACTTGTCCAGGGACAGCTTTGTCAGAACTCGTGGAGACTTGCGAGTCTTCCACATGTCTTACAACACTGCCTGTGACATCCCCACTTTTAAGACTTTCTTAACCAATGCTAGCCCTAAAACAGTCATTAATATGAGGATTAAGTGATGTACATATAATAAGAGTGGTGATGTATTATGAGGGTCCTGTACTAATTATGAGGAATAAGATAATTCATGCACATGTATGCAATGTGCATCACTAGTGTACATATGTGCACTAGTTCATGCAGATGTATGTGTTATTAGTGTGCACATGTGCACTAATTCATGCATATGTATGCATCGTCAGTGTACACATGTGCTCTGATCCTTGCACACGTATTCTTCATCAGTGTACACTGTACACATGTGCACTATTTACCTTATGCATCATAATTATGCATGTTATGCAATAAATAAATATGAGGTATAAGGTAATTACTGAATCTAGTTACTTTAGGTCTCATATTTATTACGACCTTAATAGTACTGAATCTATCTTATTTGATGTGCATAATTAATTATCTTACTCATTTTAATGACTATTTTAGGGATAACAATTAATGATTTAATTTGGTAAATAATTCATGAATAATCATATTTTTTCTTTCCAAGAAAACCTCGCGGGGAGACCCAAGGGATGATTCCTTACATTCCTGGATAGCATCCCTAGTAAGTCCATAAGCATAGACGAGTGTGCCTCACCCTGGGGGTTTTGAACTGGGAACTTTCTGGCACAGAACTAGTGAAATACCCAGTAACATTGGCGACAACTGGTTGAGCCTACCCCTTGGGTTTCCCGAATAATCATGTTACATTTGAGTTAGGCTGCTTTATGCCCTGCCTAGGGTCTTTTTGGATTTGGGTTTGTTGCATTGATTGGACTTGCTGGAACACTTGTTTATGCAATCGACTTCTTTCTGAAGTGAATCCCATGACCACTCTTTGCCCCTAAGCATTTGCTGTTAGTCATAAAGGTTTGAGATCCAACTCTGCCTGTGAACACTCGATGTGCTTTCTATGTTAATGTGCACATGTAATGGATCCTGTAACAGTCCTATTTTCAAAACATCCAGTTAGATGCTCTATACTCTGCGTAGTACCCTTTTGAGTTTGGCCTTGGTAAACTGATTGAACTCCCTGAAACATTGTATTATATGTTCAAATTGTTCTGAAGTAAGTCCTACACCATGTTTTGTCTCGGAGCATTCCTTGCTAGTCATAAGATGTTGAGATCTGACTCTTTCTTTGAACCAAAGATGTGTTCTATATTTGTTTACATGCCAGTTTGTACATGTAAAGGGCCCGACGGCACCCTCGTTTAAGATGTAATAAGAAAATTAACTTGGCAAATATTTCATGTACGTTGTATATGCTATACATTCAATTGGGCTGTTTAATACTCTACCTAGAACTCTTTTGAGTTTGGACTTCCAGGAAGGCTTTATGATGTGATCAAATTTGTTTAGACTTCCTGGAACACTACAGGATGTGATGGAATTTGTTCTGAAGTGTTTTTCATATAACTAACCTTTGTCCCTAAGCATTCACTGCTAGTCATAAAGAGTGAGTATCTGACGCTGCCTTTGTAAAATTAAGAAAACATGCTCAATATTATGTTCTGCTAGTTTGCACATGTAAAATATACTGCAGCACTCCCATTTTTGAGAAATTTTCGAGCAATGAGAAATTTGGCAAATAGTTCATGAATAACGGATAACCATGTTATATTCCGTGTTATTGGACTTGGCTCCTCAAGCCTCTCAAACCATCTAGATCTGAACCAGATATGGATATGGCTTTGATACATTCTGGATCTGTATCAAATTATCAATTTTGGAAATGGCATGGATTGTATAGGAACTGTGCTAGATTTGTCTGGAATGGAATCCCAACAATATCCACTACAAAAAAAAGGATAGACAAAAGAATACTCACTCAAGGAAAATACCTATCTAGTACACACTATAGTAGCATAATTGATAATTCGGCTGTATTGGGCTTTCCTGTACGGAAACTTGGAATTCGTCGAATATTTGGTGTTGGTGTAAATACGGATACAGGATATTACTAGCTGACGATTAAAAGCCTATTTTAATAAACCAAATTTTAATTATTTAAACATTATGAAATAAGTACCATTCAATTTCATAGTTTGTAATTCATTCACTTCATAGTGGAAAGTATTTCTTACTTTCTTATTAAAATAATTATTAATAATTAACGGTCTTCTCTCTCACACTCCTGGCATAATATTTTTGTTTTTTAAATAGTAATTTTAGTTGTAAATAATGTCTAAAAAGAAATGATGAATTTTTTTATGTTTAATATTTAATGGTTGATATTTAATATTCTATTAAAAATATTATATATGTTTAACTTTATTATATAGATGTCCATACATTTATAGTATATCGGTATATATTTAATTAAAAGTGTTATACATAAGAAGTCTACTTCTGTATATTATCTGTATTGCATTTTTTCATGACGTATTTTTCCCGTATCGAATCGTATTCATATCTGTATTCGTACTCGAATTATGCTACCATGAAACACACATGCTATAATTAGATCAGATAAGATAATTTTATTAATGTACAACAAGTGAACACAAAGTTGTTCATGGGACTCAAAACTACAGTCATTGTGAATAAACAGTGCAAGTGCAGAAGCAACAATTATCATTACTCCGATAAAAGCAGAGGAAGAGCTAACTAATTAGACAGTAGGAATGCAGAATTTAGCGCAGATAGAAAATCTGCAAGCATACTCTGCTATGTCGAGACATGTTGCTGTGCGAAGCAGAGTGGGGAGAGCAATGGGATGGCCCCTGTTCTGAGTCATCAATCAGTGTGATAGGAGCAATGCTGGTTGATGATGTCTGGTGAATATCTGTAGCTGAAAGGGCCTGACAGTGAAATCCTGGAGGAGCATGGGATTGATGAGGCCCATCACTCCTAGCATCCAAGGTCGAGGGAAAGAAACTCTGAATGGAATCCTGGCTTCTCGGATGCATTTGGAGAACAAGACTATGTAGAATGAATTGGACCCTGGGACCTCTGAGACCTGGTTCTTCCAGCTGTCTGGGAACTCTGTAAAAGTATTGTAGAGGCTGGTTGATCTGTTCCGGGGTGGGTGAGGGTGGTCAACAAGAAGTCATAGGATGCACTGATCTAGAATCTGAAGTGATCTGGTCTGTGGCATGATGTTCGCTGCTACCAGTGCATGTGAGAACTAGGAAGAAGGAAGTGATCCCGCTGATGAGATCAGGTTGGGAAGTACTGTGCAGTAATCTCGATTTTTAGGATGAGTACCAATATATTTAAGACAAGGATAGATATTGCATTCTTGTTTATATATATATATATATATATTGGAAGTTACTTCGAGAAATTCATCCCAAGGATGGGAAACATTCCACCAAAATTGCGTGGGACATGGACCTACTCTCATCCCTAAGATATTTATAGTTTTATACATGTATTTTTAATTTTCCATTCAAATTTCATATATTTTTTCAATGTGGTCAACAACCCTGGAGAGGAGTTGCTATGTCCATGGGAAGAGTTCATAGGGGGCCCACCTGAAGGGGCCTTACCCCGTTGGCTCTGATTACGAAGCCTAACCCGGTGGGGAAATCAAGTGAGGCCCTTATATATCAATGCATAGCCACCCGGGGAATGGGGATTTGACCTCGAGACCTTCTGCTAACAACTCACAGCTCTCAACCACTTGAGCTAACCCATCGGGCTATTCAAATTTCATATATATTTATGTATGGATGTTTTTATGAATGTATGATTATTATATTTATATATAGTTTTATGTATATCATATCCAAAAATTTCTAAATGTGTATATGTTAGTATCTTTATTGGTTATAAACATAATAATAGATATAAATAATAGAATCCATGTTAGTATGTGTCTGTTTTTCATGTAGTTCACGGCACCAAGATCGGTGCTCGCTACATCCACAGAAAACCCCTTGGTATTCGGTGAGGAATGTGGGAAGGCCGGATATTGCTGCTGCGAAGGTGGCTCAACAAGAGCATCAAATATGCCTATTAAAGGCTCAAACATGTCACTTACAAGGATTGAACCTGGGTGGGGAGAGTAACAATCATTCCTCCCAACCACCCAAGCTACATACAATGGACAATATTTGTATCTGTTATAAACATAATAACGGATATAAATAATAGGATTAATATTAAATGAAAAGTCAAATACACACCGGTTAACTCCCGTGACCAGTCAATGCCTATAAAGGTATACTGTCACGAGTCTATTGTAATCATTCATTTAATTATCATTAAATATTTTATACATTTGAATTCTATTACAGAATAATAAATATTAATGTTTCCACTGCCACATTGGTATCAGAGTGAGTTATATTGCCTCATAGTGACCAGTCAATGCTTATAAAGGTATACTGTCATGAGTCTAATGTAATCATTCATTTAATTATCATTATATGTTTTATACATTCCAATTCTATTGCAGAATATTAATGTTTCCGCTGTTACATTGGTATCAGAGTGAGTTCGATTGCCTCAGCAACTCAGTCGTACACCCAATTGCTGTTCCGTACAATCCATACAGCACAGCCATTCCGTACATTGCATCCATCTTCAGTCTATATCGATCTTCACATCCCAGCTGTTCCGTACCATACCTAGCTGTATTTTCTACCCAGTCATCTTATATATACAGTCCTCGTCTGTACATGCCCGCAAGTTCTGTACGCTGCAGTCGAATTCCACTCGAGCTGTGCAAATCGTTTTGTCTGTACACCGCTGTATGCTGCCTTCGAATTCCACTCGAGCTGTACAAATCGTTTCATCTGTACACCGCCATACACTGCACCGGCTGCATGATATTTCCATACACCCCGCCAGCAAGTAATTCATACAGCAGCTGTACTACCCACCAACAATTTGTCTGTACAGCCACAATTTAAGATTCCTAGGTGCTTGTCCATATGGGCGCACCACTTCAATCATTCGTTGTCCGTACATTTAATTAATGATCCATACCTAAAGTTTTTTAATTCAAAGTCGGCTCAAGTTATTGAATCGATTTGGTGTTTTTTTAAAGTCATTTTATAAAAGTTTTTGTTGACCTTTGGTTGAAAAGTGAGTTAAAGTATTAAAAGGGTTATTTTTTCTTTAAAAAACGAAAAAAATGTCAAAGTAAAAAGTTGCTTTTATGAAGAATAAGGAGAAATTTAAAATGGGGGATTACTATGACGAAGCATACACCATAGAATTGAGAAAGGTCAAAAAGAGATTGTGGAAAGCCAAAAAGAGTTAGGCAACAGAATCAATAGATTGATAGCTAACATGCATAAATTATTCACATACAGTTAACAAGGAAGCCGAAGATTCAAAAGAACGTTGGTTAGAGGAGATAAAAACAAAAGAAAACGAGGACAAAAACCAAGTGATGGTGGCATACAACTCAGAAGTTGATTATGACGAAACATCGGAGAAAGTATTACTAGCATCAATTTCATACTCATTACCAAATAAGAGCCAAGATGATGTATTGCAAAGAGAAACTATTACTTAGAAAAACCAAACACAAGAAGTAACCATAAGGTGCGTTCCACCTCATCGTAGGAAGAGTGAGAAGATCAAGGTTCCAAGAAAACAAGAAGCCAAACTTATAACTTCACCTATACCCATGAAAGATAAGTTACAACATTATAAATTCTATGGTGTTGAAGATAGTACTATCAAGAATGGGGAATTGCAACTAAAGAACAAAGCATCGAAAGGTTGAAGAATTGTGCAACCATAGAGAAAAAGCAAGTTTGCATCCAAAACATGTCGAGGTTTTACGTTACATGACCAAGTCAAAAGACTTCAAGGTATGATGCACCCTTACAAAAGATTCTTGCCAATTCTCCAATCAGAAGCCAAGTCAAGCTTTTACAACCAGATGAGGGGACAAAGATGATGCCACCAAGGAAGCATACTCAATGAGAGAGAATCCAATTTATTATGCTTTGAGGACAGAGCATTCATTAAGGGGGTGGCAATGTTATAAACATAATAATAGAAATAATTAATACGATTAATATTAAATGAAAAGTCAATGCCTATAAAGATATACTGTCATGAGTGCATTGTAATCATTTATTCAATTATCAATAAATATTTTATACATTCCAATTCTATTGCAGAATATGAATGGTTCTGCTGCTACAGTATCCCTATCCAAATCCTGGTAACTTGGGTTACGGTCTGGGGCTGCTTTATACTCTGGTCGGCCTAGATTCACTTTGGTTTGTGGTTGTTATATTGATTGAACTTCCTGGAGCATTTTATTGTGTAATCAAATATATTATAAAGTAAATCCTATGACCGCATTTTCCCCTAGACATCCGTTGTAAGTCCAGGTTTGAGATTTGACTGGCAGAGGAACCCAAACCTCTTTTCATCTTTGGCACTTGTCCTTTCATTGCAAAAATTCTGCCCTTTGATTGCCTGTAGCCTTCCTCAAGAATGTTTTTGGGGCCACAGAAATTTAATAGCATCAGGATGCACTGACGAACCGTTGCTATTTTGACAAGCAGGATATTCATAATTTTTCCTTGTCCCTAGGTTTTATTTTGCAAGGGTCACAAGTATACGTGTTGATGAGTAGCTCGTTTTTAGATCTCTCGAGGACACAGCTTTTGTAGCATCTTCCTGAGTATGTCGATCAATTCTGTCCGATGGAACTTGTGAAGTTACATCATTTCAGTTTTGCTTGATAGTCCTTTCTGAGTAGATCCAATGTGCTTAGCTGGCTTTCTGCTTTTGGTAATTTCTTCTCCTAGAAGAATGATACATCCAGGTTCTAAACTTTTTTGAGTGATTGCTTTATGATATGGTAATCAGAATTCTTGATAAATGTTAATATCCAAAGACACATCTAGCGGTCCACTAGTTAGAACAGAACCGTTGACTATGGCAAGAACAGGGCAGAAATCGAGGAGACCATGATCACTAAGATGTAGAGCAATAGAAAACAAAGGGAAAACCTTTGTTTTTTCTGCTAACTAACAAAGTTTGTCATCTGCTAACCAATGTTACCATCCCTTTTTTTAAGGTACATGGCTATCTGCTTTTGAACTTTTCATTCCATCCAATTCTTTTTAGTTTTAATTATGCATGGTGTGAGAACGGTCCAATTTTTTTTATCATGGCACTTGTCTTTTATTTGTATTACTGTTAACATTGGAAGTGAGTAAGTTTGTACCTTTTGATTTGATTTTTATTCAGAGCTGCATATATAGCAGTGAGGTGTGCATCATTGTTTTTGTGATAGAAAAACTTTAAAAGAATAGCAGGTAAATCTGCAAATAATAGTCAAGAGTGTAGTTAGCTGTTATCTGCCCTGGCTGTTGCTGTGAACATTCCTCTACTCTTTTTTCATCTCCGTTGTATCTGAGATTCTCTCTTTTTCTCTGTGACCAGCATTTGGTATGATGAAGAGTGTTATGCAGCAGAGAATGTTTTGTTCCTTAGCATATTGACTAAGTTCTTAAATAATATACTGCATTGTTTGTGTAGGGCCGCTTTGAAATACTCTCCTTGTCAGGTTCATTTTTGCTCACAGAAAATGGTGGAACCCGCAGTAGAACTGGTGGTCTTAGTGTTTCACTGGCAGGCCCTGATGGTCGTGTTCTAGGTGGAGGAGTGGCTGGATTGTTAATGGCAGCCAGTCCTGTACAGGTAACTTTACAGAGGCAATTTATTGCTTTCAATCCTTTTCTTGATTGTATTTACTTAAAATTTATACAACTATGCTGGCATACAGGTTGTTGTAGGGAGCTTCATTTCAAATGGTCGAAAGTCTCAAGCTAAGCCAGCCAATCCTGAGCCTTCTGCTGGACTAGCACAAGCAACTGCTTCTGGAGGCGCTGCAGCTGCTAGCCCTGTTTCTCGGGGAACTATGAGTGAGTCCTCTGGAGGTCCAGGTAGTCCAATGAACCAAAGCATTGGAGATTTTAATAGTACTCCTTCACAGCCAATCCAGAACATGGCCTCTTACCAGTCAGTGGGTTGGCAAGGCTCTCAGTCAATGGGGGAGCCTAGACGTAATACGGATATTAACATGTCTTTGCCCGGTGGATAATTATAGAAGCCTTAGGATCTTTCCCTGTGGCCGATTATTGACCACATTTATCAGTTAATTTGCACTGACTACCAACAGGTTTTAAGATGGGCTGAAATTGTTTTCAAACTAACAGGATGAAAATTTATAGGTTTCTCAGAACAGATGTGACTGCTCTGCTAGCTGTCACCTGTTTTAATTTAAGCACTAAGACCCAACATGTTATATTTCATGCTTGGCAGCATAGACAAAGAACTCTTCGTTTTTGTTCTTCGAAGGATGGTAGTGCTATTCAGAGGACCATGCAGATCTTTACTGGTCCGCGGACCATGCATAGCCTTTGATTTGGGATACTCAATTGTATTGTTATTGTGAATCACCTGACTTGTACTTTGACTGATTGTCTATCGCTGATATTTCATATACCCAATTACTGACTTGTTTTGATAGGAATGTTTCTGCATTTTGCTCCATAAAGCTGGCCAACCTGACCATAATTTTTTTGAAGTAGGGCTTGAGGTAATCAGAATATTTTTTTCAAAGCAGTAGAATATAGCTACTCATTTGTTATAACTGGTAGAATGGGATTGAATATCGATAACCATTAATCACTGAAGAAAAATTCACTATCCATAAAACTTGCTACAAAGTGCCTTTGGGAAAGGTTCTTTCGCATACTGAAAATCCAGTCACCATGGGTTGTTAACGGTTCTATCAGATGAATGGCTTCCAGAACGTGTTTAATTAAAAAGGTAACACGTCTGTATTTTTCTGGCAAGTATGAATTTTAACAATTTGCTGCTTGTTCTTGATGGTGAGATTCTCATAGGAAGCTTCCTGAATCGGGTGTATGGAAACAGTTCCCTGATGAGGACAATATGAGAACGTTGTCTATATTTCAGGTTTGGAAATTGACCATGACTATGGTTTTGCTATTTGCTTGTGTCATGCCATAACAGTGGTGCCTTCTTGGTGATTAATTATTCTTTCACTAAACGGCTGGGTAACATGGATTTACTGATGGCTAAGTAGCCATTAAAGGTGCATCTACAACAATTGAAATAATTTATGTTTATTTCTTGTTAACTATGTTGTTGGAGTTTAATTTTCATCATTATGAATTTTCATGAATTATTTCCGCAGCACATAAAATTTAAGCTTGCAATATTGATGACAGTTTACTTTTCTTAAGATTTAGGTTAGACACGGGACAAAGGGGATGAAGCTAATTCATCACTTTCCATCGGGCCTATTTTTTGTTTGTAAAATGATCTAGTCCACACGAGGTTTTAATTAATGTCCTTTGCCTTTAATTTATTTTCATGTAATGGATGTTTCTATTTGATGTCATTTTATGCAAATAAGTTTGGATACTCAGTGAGTTTTGCATATAGAAGTATCTTCAGATGCTATGGAGGTTTTCAAGCACAGTACCACGGGGGAACAGATTATTCTCTATGCTTACTATGCCTGTGAAATACTACATCCTAATGGATTTTGAATTACAACTTACTGAATAGTTCCCCTTATGTGTTCACATAATTTTTACTTGATATGTTTTTCAACTTTTTCTGTAAACACAATAGCTCTGCAATGCATCTTATCAGAATTGTTGACCTAAGTGATTAGATGCTGGAGAATGCTCTGTTTAGAGCTCGTTGCAATCAATTCACAATTTATTAAATTTGATGCTATGTTATTTCTACCACTAGTAGTTTAGTTCAACTCAGAATGCAGTATTATCTTGAAAATCTAAAGTGAAGACATGCAATTAAAGTAGATGGTAGATGGACAATGCCTATAAGGTGTTTGCAGTGTTTCAATAGAACCAATGTTGACATACTTATCATTGGAGACTCCTCCTATAGTCCATGTTTTACAGTAGAATTATACAGAGAACATGGCCCATGGTCTCTGACCCAAAGTTTTAGGACCATCACCTTCCACCGGGGTAAATGATCTCACACAATCTAGTGGCGGATGTCATGGTGAATGTAGGAACCACACTTTGGGAGACTGAACTATTGTTAAGGCTTAACGATTGGATAGGTGGTGTAGTCAATTTATTCCATGAGAAACAACAACAATTATTTAAAAGGGGGCAAAATGGTGAAATCAAATTTTCCCATAAGAAATAATTTTAATTTTTTTAGAGGAGAATCTCTTATCTGTGACCTCAGGGCATTTGGAAAGGGGCAGCTGGATATATCCACCCCTCTCTCCCATGTCACTCTCTCCTCACTCTATACGCCAGGTCGGAGGATTCAATGGTTGACACTACTTCCCTTTGAACACTTGCTTGGGAACCCAAAAACTGTTGCATTTACTTTTATTAGTGGTTTCATGGGCTCTGAGCTTAATGAAGGAATGGCTTTATTCGGGAAAAGGGGGACCTTGGTTCTTTCATTTGTTTTCCTTTCTAAAGCGTGCTGAAGCATTTTGTTCATAATGATGAGGATTTGATTCTAGAACTTGGGCAGCTCAATCTCAGCGAGCATTCACTACTGTGGAGCATTGTTGCCATTGTGGTGCGGTGAAAGAAGTTCATGGTGTGAAGCAATGTTTAGGGAAATGTGTGAAATATATTCCAGAAGTTCACGCCAATGTGATTTGTTTTACAAAGTCAACGATAAAATGGAGAATCTAACTTGGAGCGCAAGGCTCGTGATATGGTTATTGTTCAAGTTAGGAATTTTTCTTTGGAGCTCATACACTGGGATCTAGAGACTTGTGCCACTCTAAGAGTGTTGCAGTTGAAATATGTTGAGTTGGATGTCTTTATTTTTTCTCTTCAAGCTTCAAGCTTCGGTTGCTTGAGTAACTAAATATATCAACCTTCCTCTAGCGTTTGCTTCTATCAACACTTTCCCAGCTTGATAACGGTAAGTACTCTCATGAAAGTGCTAGGTTAGGTAGGTAACCTTGGTTAAATCTGTGGCTAGTGCTAGGCTAGGTAACCTTGGTGAAATTTGTGGCTAGTGCTAGCGCAGGGTTTTAATTATATTTGGTGTTTTGTAAGATCATTATACATTTGGGAAAGTTTAAAAAAAAGTGAGCCATTGAATGTTTTGGAGTAGGGGAATATGGCGGTGGTTTGCATGATTTTTTTGATATTATGAATATCTCTCCTAAGTTTAGGCATATTCAAGATACTATGAGGTTTGTAACATAGCCTTTTGGGTAATAGATACTTTCGGATAATGCTGTAACATGTTTTTGATAATTATAATTAATCATTATTTTGAAAAAAAGATTTTGATAATTATAATTAATCATTGTTTTGAATTTTTTTTGTTGATAATTATAATTAATGATTGTTTTGAAAAAAAGATGAGCAATAAATTGTACTATGTTGTATGTGTGCATTCTTTCAATTATATTAATATTTGAAAGATCAATAAATAATAATTATAATTAATCATTGTTTTGAAAAAAAAATGAACAATAAATTGTATTGTATAGTATATATGCATTCTTTCAAATATATTAAAATTTGAAAGATCAATAAATAATGAATCTCAAGGACATATCGTTTAATATATTAAGGACATATAGGTTAAGTTATGATTGTTAAGGTGATTTTTAGATGAGAGTACATCCATTATGACTTTTAAGCTAAGTTATGATTGGTGGGGTGATTTTCAGATGAGAGTACATTCATTATGACATGGGTTTAAGCAAGGCTATCAATATGAGGAATTGTAATTGTTGGGACAATGTTATTTTGAAATGTGTTTGGTTTTGGAAAATAAATGGACAATAAATAGTATAGTATTGTATATATGCATTTTCTATCTCAAGGACATATAGACTAAGTTATGATTGGTAGGGCGGTTGTCATATGAGAGTACATCCATTATGATTTGGGGTTAAGCAAAACCATCAAGACAAAGGAATTATAATTGTTGGGGCAATGTTATCTTAAAAGGTTTACTAGTTTTGGAAAATAAGTGGATAATAAACTGTACAATGTTGTATATATGCGTTTTGTCAAATATTCAATATTAATATTTGAAAGATCAATAAATAATGAATCTTAAATACATGTTACATTATAATTGTAGGGTTATTTGTCATATGAAAATATGTCCACTATGACTTCCTTTAGCCAAGGCCATTAACATAAAGAATTCTAAATTATCTGATTCCCTTTAGCCAAGGCCATTAACATAAATAATTCTAAATTCTATGACTTTTGTCATATGAGAATGTGTCCACTATGTCTTCTTTTAGCCAAGGCCATTAACATAAAATAATTTAAAATTTTATGACTCCCTTTAGCCAAGGCCATTAACATAAATAATTCTGAATTCTATGACTCCCTTTTGATAAGATATTTAGACACTTAGGAATTAGTTAAGATCAACTTGTGTAATAGATCCATTAAGTAAAGTGTGTTTCTTTAGTATGCATTAGTATGCATTTGTAAATACTTAATCCGACGGTCACGATATGTTCTCGACATAGAGTGATCCGACAACTCAACTTCTTTTAGATCATATCTACACTTGATCCGTGGCTTAACACCCGATTGGTCCATGATCTCTATTTAAAGAGCATGGAGGGTCATTGGAAAGTTGATCGATTAAGAGAAACTCATTTGTAACTTTATTTCTTTGCATAATAAATTGTCATATAGAAGCTATTTGGCCGAGGTCGTGGAGTGTTTCTCTCATGAGGGTTTAAACCACGTTAAAACATCGGTGTATCGATCTGTGATCTGTTTGTGTGAAGTGGTTGTTCTAGGTATTCGGTCTTTTGTAAGTACTCTGTGTACACGAACATGGTATCAGAGCTTTTATGAAGAGCTGGTTCCGGTTATGATCTAGATCTTAAACTGTTGTTGCCGAAACTTGAATGGGTTTCTGGTTTTGGTATTTCTATGCATTTTTGGGTTGTGGAAGGTGTTCCATTGCGTCCAGAGCGTCGTTTTCAATAAGAAATAGTTTTCGTTTAATCGAAAACGGTTCCCGGTTGCTTCAGAAATGCATATTTCATCAGATTTGAAGGTATAATGTTACAGTGACGTTTTTTTTATTTTTATTTTTTAAAAATATCTCATATTTTATCAGTTTTTATTATTAGATTTTTTTTTTTTTTAATTTTGGATTGTTGCTTTTCTTGTCTGCGTATGCTCTTTGCCGTGCACCTTGTGCGATCTCGGCGAATCAGAAACAAAAAGAGAAAGGGTTTTTTCTCGGTTGCGTATGCTCTTTGCCGTACACCTTAAGCGATCTCGGCAAATCAGAAACAGAGAGAAAACGTAGACTTTCCGTGCAAGCTAACAAGATCTAACCCCAAATGTGGAATTTTTTTTTTTGTTTCGATTTGTGGTATGTTTTGCAGGAAAAAATGCAAGCACGGAAACCGAACAAGAAGAGTAAAAAAAAAAAAAACATTTCCTTATTCTCATATTTTACATACCTTTTAATCTAGCTCATTTGGTTCAAAGTTGCTTTATTCCTTAATAGGTCTTGAGTTCAAGTCTTAGGAAGTTACTTTTAAAAGAAAAAGTGCATGCAATTTCTATTTTCGAGTTACTTTATTGTAAAAGTGCATCTCACTTAAATAATAAAAAATAAAAATACAAAGTGAGTCACTTAAGTTCCTTTTTATTGTTGCACTATTTAAAGTAAATCATTGTAAAAGTGAAATCACTTATTTTACAAAAGTGATTCACTTAAAACAACTTTATTGTAAAGTGATTGTCAAAGGTTCATCTTGGGAAGAGGGGGGTTCTTTTTTTTATAGCTGGTCATTTTCTATCTGCCACGTCACTATTGGGGACATCTTCGACAGTTTCTTTGTTCCAGCATAACTTCGTCATACGGAGTTATAGTTTTCAGTGCCGTTTTTTTTGAAATCGCCTATTTTTTCGAGCTCTTTGCATTCAGACTATTGGATTCTGTTTTTACAGTCATTGCGTCGAGAGGCGCTCTACAACCCAGTATGAGGGAGATCTTATAACATGTGTCGAGTGTTTGTCGAGTTTGTCGAATGTTTGTCTAGTAACAAAGTAATAAATATTATGTCGACCATAAACAAAAAAGAATAATACAAAGTAAAAAGTAAACATGAGACTTAAACTAAAGACTTTACTTTTTTACTTTTAATACAAGGTAAAAAGTAAATATGAAACTTTAGAGTATTTGTCGAGTAACAAAATAATACAAAGTAAACAAAAAAGAATAATACAAAGTAAAAAGTAATAAATATTATGTTGGCCATAAACAAAAAAGAATAATACAAAGTAAAAAATAAATATGAGACTTAAACCAGAGACTTTAGAGCTTAGGATTAGGTGGCTCAGGTATTGCACTCAAGGAGCTATTCAATGAGAGGTTTGCATCTCGGGAGATTTGATCCCTCTCGGTGCTTGATAGAGCCTAGGATTTGGATCTATGCTGGTTAATTTAAAAATATGGCCACACCTTGTGATATTCTACTTACCAGTTCCAATTATTTCTCATGGAAATCTCGTATGGAGGATGTTCTACGAAGTAGCGGGCTTTTTATAATTATCTCAGGGAAAGAAACCGAACCTGCTGATGATGATAAGAAGAACAAATGGGCAAATAGATGTGACGAAGCTCATGGATTGATTGGATGTCAATCTCTACTGATTTGCGATTCCACATATTTGGAATTGATGAACCTGATGCTGCTTGGGACAAGTTGGAATCTGTGTTTGGTAAACACAATGAAATTCGAGGCCACCAACTCGAAAATGAGATTATTTCCTTAAATCCAAGTGATTTTTAATGCATACAAGATTATTTATCGAAATACAAAACTCTTAAACTCTTATGTGAAGAATGCAAGATTAAGAGGGAAGACAAACAATGCATTTATCATATTCTTTCCAAACTTGGACCTGCATATTTTTTTTGTATCTACATTTTACTCCATGAAAGAATAATTGAATGCAGTTAGCTATCAAGACCCTAGTTTTGAATCCTTTTGTGATTCCTTGATTAGAGAGCAAGATAAGCTCATCTATCTTGGAATAATTAACAATGTAGATACATCTGGGAAAGCCTTATTGTCCCAACAGAAAGAAAACTCCAAGCCTCCCAAAAAACAAAATTTTCGCAATAATAAGTCAAACAAGGGTCCCAAACCCTCTCAGTCAGCTCCTTCTTTAAAAAATGACAAAGGATCCAAGCCAAAAGGCAAGAAGATTGAGCGTCATTGCAACTATTGCGGGAAAGATAATCATGATGAATCTAAGTGTTTCAAGAAGATGGAAACCTTGGAAGCAGCAATGAAGAAGCACCATGTCAGCCTATATTCGCCTTCAGAATCTACCTTTCATGGACATGCACTTTGTGCTTCTGGTTAATCTTATAATGCATCTTCTTCTTCTACTTCAAATGAATGGCTCATTGATTCTGGAGCATCTTATCACATGGCTAAGGATCAAACCATCTTTTCTACTATGCATGAATGTAACACCAAACAAATATTTGTTGGTGATGATAGATCTCTAAGTGTTGTAGGAGCTGGAATAGTTCCAGTAGATAATGGTCATTTCAGTGATGTACTATGTGTTCCAAGAATTTCCTGTAATTTGTTATCGGTCTATCAAATCACTCATTCTGGTGAAGGTAAAACTGTGACGTTTACACCTCATCAAGTTGTAATCAAGGATTTTAAAGATCCCCAACATGTCCTAGCTACCGGAATTGTTGATAATATTACCAGGTTGTATAAATTTAACAACTTTGGGTCATTACATTTTCCTTCAGTTTTTGTTGCTCATAGTGATAACTTGAGCAAACTTTGGCATAAGCGATTTGGTCACTTAAATTATCGCTCATTGCAACAACTATGTAAAGATAATATGGTGACAGGTTTTCCAATGGTATCTTGTAGGGATGGTGTTTGTTCCGGTTGTGTACTCGAAAAACATCATTGAGACAGTTTTGACAAACGTGCCTCTTGGCACGCCTCGGTTCCCTTGGAGCTTGTGCATAGTGACTTGTGTGGTCCTCTTCCATCTGCTTCATTTTCTGGTTTCAAATATTTCTTAACTTTAATTGATGATTACACCAGACGCACTTGGATTTATTTTCTAAAACTTAAGAGCGAAGTATTTAACATGTTCTTAGCCTACAAGGCCCTTGTTGAAAAACAATCTGGTTATCAAATTATTAAGTTAAGATTTGACAATGGAGGAGAATATGTTAACAAAAAGTTCATTACTTTTTGCACTAAACAAGGAATCCAACAACAACACATTGTTCCATATACACCACAAGAAAATGGTGTAGCTGAACGGAAGAACCGCACTTTAAAAGAAATGGTTAATTGTATGATCCAAATTATAAGGGACCAAGTCTTCAATTTCGGGCTGAAGCCATTAATTGTGCAAATTACATAGTTAATCGCACCCCCACTAAAGCATTACAAGGTATCACATCGGAAGAAGCATGGAGTAAAATTAAACCAGATGTAAGTCACTTCCGTGTGTTTGGTAGTGAAACATGGGCTCACATTTCGGATGAAAAACGAAAAGCATTGCAGCTTAAAAGTGAAAAGTGCATATTTGTTGGATATTCTGAAGATGTAAAAGGTTATAGACTTCTTTAACCACATTCTCATGATGTAATCATTAGAAGAGATGTTAAATTTGATGAAAATCTCTTGGCCTATGAGCCTAACTCGACGATTGTGCCATCTTTGGCCTGCGAGTCTGATTCAACGATTGTGCCTTCTTCTTCTTCTTCTAACTTCCTTGACAGGTTTCCAACTCCAGTTTCTGATGATGACAGTGAGGATGAAAATCCACCTCCGCCTGCTCCTGTTCCTCCTGTTGCACCAGCACAAGTGCTTCCTCGATGGGTTCGTTCAAAATGTGAAGTAGTTGCTGATCTTGTCGATGATCCTAGAGATCAACTTCGAATAAGTTCTCAGTTTCAGCGAGCCTCTTCTCTTTTGGCTCAAGTTTTCGAGAATCATGATCCAGAAACCTTTGCAGAAGCTTCAAGAAATCCAGATTGGGATGCAGCTATGGATGAAAAATGTCGTTCCTTAATGGCGAACGATATTTGGGATCTTGTACCTCTTCCAAAAGGAAGAAAACTTGTCAGATGTAAATGGGTCTACAGAACTAAGTATGCATCAGATGGAAGTGTTGAAAGACTTAAGGCAAGGTTAGTTGCCAAAGGTTTTTCTCAAGTTGAAGGGATTGACTACAATGAAATCTTTGCTCCTGTCGCAAAAATGAACTTCATCGGCCTTGTTCTTTCCCTTGCAGCCTTACATAACTGGGAAGTCCATCAAATGGATGTCAAGTCTACCTTTTTACATGGCGATTTACAGGAGGAAATTTACATGGAGCAACCTCCTGGATATGTTCAAAATAACTCTAGCCTTGTCTGTCGCCTTAAGAAATTCTTATATGGCCTTAAGCAAGCTCCTAGAGCTTGGTATGCCAAAATGGATAGCTTTCTCCTCGGCACTGATTTTTCTAAATGCCATTTTGACCCCAATGTCTATACCAAGAAAGTAGGAAACCATCTCATCATACTTGTTCTCTATGTTGATGACCTTATTCTTACTAGTAGTGACCCTAAGCTTATAACCCATGTGAAATCCAGTGTTAAGAAAAAATTTGAAATGTCAGATTTAGGACATTTGCATTATTTTCTTGGTCTCCAAGTCCTGCAAATCAAAGAATGAATCTTCCTTTCTCAGTCTAAGTATGCTTGTGACCTTCTTCGCCGCTTTCACATGGAAGATTGTACACTAGCCCCTTCTCCCTTCCAGTCTGGAGTCAAACTTTCTGCCACTTGCACTTCACCTGAAGTAGATGCCACCTTGTATCGTCAGCTTGTTGGTAGTCTCTTATACTTGACTCATTCCCGTCCTGACCTTTCCTTTGCCGTTGGTCGTATTTCCCGTTATATGCAAACACCTCATGAAAGTCACTGGAAAGCAGCTAAAAGAATACTTCGATATATTCGAGGTACAATTTAGTTTGGGATTCATTACAGTACAGGGGGGAAACCTTTGTTGGTTGGTTTCACTGATTCAGATTGAGTCGGCGATCCTGATGATCGAAAGTCTACAACAGGTTATGTTTTCAGTCTGGGATCTGGACCTGTCATTTGGGCTTGAAAGAAACAAGAAGCTCTTGCTCTTTCTTCAGCAGAGGCAGAATATTGAGCCGCAGTTAATGCCAGTCAGGAAGCTTTATGGCTTCGACAGATCCTTTTAGAGTTTGGATTCGAGCAACAACAGCCTACTCCACTTTGGTGCGATAATCAAAGTGCCATCAAGCTTGCCAAAGATCCAGTCCTACATCAACGCAGTAAACACATTGAGCTACATATGCACTTCATCAGAAATCTTGTTCATGATCGTGTTCTTGAAGTGCTCTTTTGTCCTATAGATGATCAAGTTGCAGACATCTTCACCAAGTCTTTTACAGAAGCGAAGTTTTCTAAACTTCGATCTATGTTAGTAGTTCAGGAACTTGTCATTAAAGGGGGATAGGCTCTAATGCCTCCTTCTTTCTCCTAATAGTGTCACTTTTGTAAATCCTTCAATCCTATCCCAAGTTGTTCTTAAGGGGGGATGTTAGGATATTTAGACACTTAGGAGTTAGTTAAGATCAACTTGTGTAATAGATCCGTTAGGTAAAGTGTGTTTCTTTAGTACGCATTAGTATGCATTTGTAAATACCTAATCCGAAGGTCACGATATGTTCTCGACATAGAGTGATCTGACGACTCAGCTTCTCTTAGATCATACCTACCCTTGATTCGTGGCTTAACACCCGATTGGTCCATGATCTCTATTAAAAAGCATGGAGGGTCATTGGAAAGTTGATCGATTATGAGAAGCTCATTTGTAACTTTCTTTCTTTGCATAATAAATTGTCCCGTAGAAGCTATTTGGCCGGGGCCGTAGAGTGTTTCCCTCACAAGAGTTGAAACCACGTCAAAACATCGGTGTATCGATCTGTGATCTGTTTGTGTGAAGTGGTTGCTCTAGGTGTTCGGTCTTTTGTGAGTACCTTGTGTACCCGAACACCTTTAGCCAAAGCCATTAACATAAATAATTCTAAATTCTATGACTTCCTTTAGCCAAGGTCATTAACATAAAAAATTCTAAATTTTGGGAAAGTTTAAGTTTAGAAGGTTTATTAGTTTCCACTTGTTTGCGTAGCATTATGTTGGAGTAATTAGCAAAAAGTGCATCATTGTTTTCTTTTAATAATTATTATGTAACAAACAACATTGGGATACCATTTCAATGTGTGAAACAACTAAAACAAGGGGCATTCTTGAATGTGATAATTATCATCAACTAAAAAACCTCTCGTCATTAATGTCCTTCAAACTTGTAAAATTAGTTCAAAGTTTTCAAGTGAAATACATCTATTATGGCTTGGCTTGGGTTTAACCAAAGCAACCAACATAGTGTGAGTATAATGATTGGGACAATGCAATGTTAGAAGTTTGATTAGTTTACACTTCTTTGCATAGCATCACAATGGAGCGATTAACAAGATATGCATCATCGTTTTCTCATGATAACCATCACGCAACAAACAACCTTAGGGATTTCATTTCAAGATGAGAAGCAAATAGCATAACGGTTATTCTTGAATGCGATAATTAACATTAACTGAAAAATCTTCCTCATGGATGCCCTTTGACATTCAACACAAACAATTGCACACAACATTCTTCAACATTCAGCACAAACAATTGCATAAAACCATGAGGCACGTTGAAGTATAAATAACTAGTTGTATCTGTAATATTTACAAGTCTAGTGGATCCATGTGATGAAAATGTATTTAATTTCATTAACTGGGAGTCAAAGAGTAGTTTCATCCTATGAAGATCAAAGAGTATACATTAATTATTAGTTATGTAATAAATGTGGGAGTTCTGTAATAAATGATGGAGTTTATATGAACACCTAATACCAAAATCTTGACATGTCCACTCAATATTATTAAATAAAACACAAGGCCACGCTAAAACACTATTTTTACTATGACACAAAGGGGTATTAAACTAGCTTTTGAATAAGAACCCTGAAAATAAAAAGCTAAGAAAATATTTCATTCACTCCTCTTGCTATATATGACCTTCCTTCCTTGTTGAAGGCCCAAAGAATCTCATCAATATCATTACTTAATCAAATGTGTGCCTTTCTCAGCACGGTCAAGTGTCTATCCCAACATTGAGCCCAATCTCCAACTAATCTCAACACTTGAGCACGAAGCCAACCTTGTCTCCATATAGTAGTAGACAATGGATTTGAAAACATGTCTAGTGTACACCTACCTTGCTCTTGCAGATGAAGAATTAAATCTCTTGGAAGAAAAATGTTATCTCCACATCCCATTATCAAATCGACATCAACTTTAACAAGATCACCCTAACCAACCTTCCAAGCCAAGAACTGTCCAATGACGGGAAAGACTAGACTCAAAGCTTTCCACTAATTAGGTATATTTTGTATACTCTTTCTTCTCCTCCGAACCCAATCAAGTACATTGCATGGAGCAATATATTTTTCGATTAATATTCTTCGCCATAAATTATCCCTTGTTAGAAAATTCCACAGAGACTTGGCTGCAAGTGCTTTATTAAATAAGAAAATATTCTTAATGCCCTAGCCTCCTTGATCCTTGGGAGAAGAAATTACCTTCCAACTTGCAAGATGAGATCCCTTATAGTCATTGCTATTTTTCCATAGATAGTTAAAACACACCTTTCAAATCTTGTCTAAAATGCCTTTGGGGATGTGAGCCAACATGTGCCAATAAACTGGATTGGTCTCTAGAATAGATTTCATGAGAACCATCCTCAGTATCTTGGAGAGCCATTTTTTGCACAAAAAATTCACCATCTTCTCAATTCTAGATAAAAGCCGCATCCAATCACTTTTCCTATGGTTATTAGGCTTAATAGTGAAGCCTAGATACTTGATACCTAGGATCGCATTCTTGTTCACAATGATATTTTGCTAGACAATCATATAATAAGATTTGACATCAATTTTCAAGTGTCTTGAATAAAAAACCCATCAATCTCACCTTCCATTATCTGAATAATCTTGGTCCTATCCCTTTCAAGTTCAATCCTCTCTTGTTGGACAATCCAAGGGTCATGGATATCATTTATGCAGCATGTAATAAACTAGAAATATGATCTATTTCTTTTGTGTGGGAAGACAAACTAAGATATGTTGAACACTTTCTAAAGGAATGTGCCAAAAATTGATATATATCTCCTTATCATGAAAGGAAAAATCTTAAACACATTAGAGCAAATTTGGGGTCTAAAATGGACCTTATAAAAAAATGTGCCATGGATGAATTGGATTGAGTTGGATATCTCAAACCAATAGAATTTCAATAGCTTTGGTCAACCATTATGGTTGAGTTGGACATATAAAAGTCGATAATGCTTACGTGTCATATTTTTATTTGACAATAGCTAACTCCATAAAAACCTAACCTTGGTTAAGATTGTGAAAAGTTCATATCAAAATATGATAAATATATTTGAAATAATAAATATAGTATATTTTATATTATCACTACTTTCAAGTCCTTTAAAACTTAAATCTCATATTAATTAAAATGATAAAACGACAGTGGAGTCATTTTGAAAACCGTATATATAATTAATCTTAAAAAATATATATTTAATTTTAAATAGAATTACCTTGAAATACTAAATAAAAAACATTTTCTAATATTACTAAATAATATGTTCATGGCATTTTCTAATAGTGCTAAATAATCTTTATTTTAAAAAATCTAAATATATTTAATTACTACATTCATTCACAAATAATTAAACCATTTAAATAATAAATACTAATACAAAATAAAAATAAAAAATAGTATTTCTAATATTATTAAATATTATATCCTTTGAAAAAATCTAAATATATTTAATAAATACATTCCCAAATAATTAAAACATTTAAATACTAAATACAAATCCAAAACCATGAAAATATATTAATTAATAGAAACATAATGAGAAACATTTTATGTTATGAATTATTTTAAGAAATAATAATAATAATAATAATACATTATTTAAAGAAATAATAATAATAATAATAAATTATTTATATATATTAAAAATCAATTAACTTATTTTATATAATAACTAATACTTAATATTAAATATAAAATTTTAATTATATAATATAATTAACTAATATATGTAATAAATTGAGGTTGGGAGGAATGTTTGTTACCCTCCCCACCCATGTTCAATTCTTGTAAGTGACATATTGCTCTTGTTGAGCCCATATTATAATGATTGTAATTCGTGCTACCTTGATTCTCTAGAATAGTAGGTGGTGACCATTTCCCCAGGTAGACTAGCCCTCTAACAAACGGTGAACCACCCTTAAAAAAAAAAAAATGTAATAAATTGATATCCAAGGAGAACGATTTAATATACTAATACTATAATAACTTAGGCGTGATATATGATATGTTTATATTATTATATAATATGAAATATATTATAATATATATTTTAACTAAGACATACCATATATTATTAGTGTGTCATCTATAATATAATTAATATATAATATTATAATATAATATAATTAATATATAATATTATAATATAATATAATTAATATTGAGTATTAGTGTGTCACATAATATAATTAATATATAATATTATAATATGATATAATTAATATTTAGTATTAGTGTGTCACATAGTTAATTATATTATAATATAACTAACCTATAATATAATTAATATATAATATTATCATATAATATAATATAATAAATATTTAATATATACAATATATTGGTAAAAATGAATTATTTAATTATTAATATTGTCTAAATTTATTATTTAATTTTAATAATAATAATTTTGTGAATTTTAAATTTATTATTAAATATACAAAAAGTATATTTAATCAATTATTAATTATTCTAAATAAATTATGATATAATTTTAATTTTTTTTACCACTATATCATTTATTGTGTACACAATAATCTAAACCTTTTATTAATATTTTCAACCTTCATCTCTTAACTCTATACTAACCCAATATATTTGTCAACTATCATTAATGAGACAATATAAATTAATTTTCACTACATAACACCTATAACTTAGTGTGACATGACATATTCTTAGTGTAACATAGTCTTTTTTAATATTTTCCTTAGGAGGCCCATTTTAGACTCCAAATTTGCTCTAATGTCATCTTCAGTGCTTGTAGTAAAAATTGGAATCAAAGGAGGTGACAAAACAATATCTATAGGTGGAAAGAGAATTGTGTCAAGATCCCATCAGAAATACACATCGCAGAGGAGTGAATGAAATAAATCATTAATTTGTCAAGGACATGCTTCTAATTGGGGAGCATCTAACATTATCACTAAAAGATTCAAACTATTGCTAGATTAGTTCTTAATTTCCTATGTCAAATAAACAAAAGGAGAAGCCAAATATATGGCTGGAATACAAGTACATTGTTTCTCCAACCCATTGCTAGAATTTTAGAGTTTTCTTGTTCCAGAAATTGGACCTCCAATTATCTGGGAATGTTGATTTCATTATCTTGTTCCAGAAATTGGACCTCCAATTATCTGGGAATGTTGATTTCATTAGGGAACCCAACCTTAGAAATTTGGCAAAATACAATGAGAAAAATTAAAACCAAAATGCTTTCCTAGAGGTTACAATGGTTGAACTCGGTTAGTATTGTAGTTTTAATAAAGTCTAGAATTATAATCTCAGGTTTATGTGGCTTCATTATTAGATAATGTTTCTAGAAGATCCACATTATTAGACATTATACGCATTTCCAATATATCATACTTCACCTTTGTTGGCTCCTTAAAGGATAATTCAACAAGTACGTACTAGTGGAATTCAAATTTGGCAAAATACAATGAGAAAAATTAAAACCAAAATGCTTTCCTAGGGGTTGCAATGGTTGAATTCGGTTGGTATTGTAGTTTTAATAAAGTCTAGAATTATAATCTCAGGTTTATGTGGCTTCATTATTAAATAATGTTTCCAGAAGATCCACATTATTAGACATTATACGCACTTCCAATATATCATACTTCACCTTTGTTGGCTCCTTAAAGGATAATTCAACAAGTACGTACTAGTGGAATTCATCTCTTATCTCCATGGTCTAGTACTAATGCATATATGGTTAGTAGATCGTTGGGGTTGGGGTCTTTGGGCTTAGAATATTTTGACAGATCTCAACTATCAAAGAACCTTCCTTTACCTTCATGTTCAAGAATTCAAAAACATATATGGAGATCTCAACTATCAAAGAACCTTCCTTTACCTTCATGTTCAAGAATTCAAAAACATATATGGAGAAGGGATGGCGTGCGAGTGAATATTTTTAATTGGATAATGATACATGGAAGACTATTAAGTAGAAAGAATTTTCAAGAATGTCAAATGCAAAGCCCTTCTAGATGTGCGCTATGTAGCAAAGCAAAATAAACTAGAAGCATTTATTCTTTTAGTCCATTCTTTAAACATGTCTAGAAACACACATTTGGGGAAATTTTAGACAAAGTTGAACTTCTCTAATCCCGCACAAAAATGTTCACAATATGGCACACAGAATAAAGAAGAAATTTATAGAATAAGCTAGTTTTCAACGTGCATGGTTGATAATGCCCAAATTTATTTGTTGCAAAATTTGGCTAGCAAGAAATAGAGGCATATTTAAGCAATAAGTCATATCTCCCAAAACAGTTATGGCTAAATCCCGTGGTCTTATCTTGGAAGAAGTTCACATAAAAGGGATGAAATGGCATAATGCGTTTATGCTGGATTACGAAGAAAAGCATCGACTAAAGGATCTCTTAAGAGGAGAATAGTCTCAATTAAGGCACACCACCAAAAGACCTAACTATGGAGTAAATTGGCAAATTTAGCTAGAAGAACAAGAATTCAAAATCTGGTAGGCATATTAGAAAAAGTTTACTACGCTGTTTGATGGGGTCTTGAAAGACAATCCAGGGTTGGTATGTGTAGGGTGAATTATCTTTGAACTTGAGGGACAAGAGGAAAAGGAGTTTGAATGGGGTCTCATAGATGCAAAAAACAATCACGCTGAAGCTTTGACACTCTACAAAGGGCTCAATATTCTAGATATTAATTGAATTAGAGTTTTGATAATAGTTAGAGACTCATCACTCATAATAAGGCATATGAGGAACTCATCCACCTTGGTTGATATTTTTTGGAAAATATAATATCTAGAATACAACAAGAAACAAGATGCTTTGCATTGATCAAATACTACAATGTGCTGAGGGTTCTAATCAAAATGTGGATGGTTTGGTCAATGCGGCCTCTCACTTGAAAATAGGAGAAAAAAGATAAAAAAGTGTTAAGCCCTCAACAAATATCCAAGTTATACAACTTGGGGACCCATTTGAAATTTTTTGAACTAAGGCTACTTCTCCAATAGCCCTTCTATTGATGATGTATTTGTAGTTTCAACTTATCCACATTCTCAATGAGGTATGCTTTTTCAAGGACTATCTATGATTAATTTTCCTTTTGATTTTGGTTTTCTTTTTTGTATGGACCTACATGAGAAAGTTAATATGATCTGCTAAAATTAAATTTCCCTTTAACTGAAGAAAGCCTTCAGCTGATTTCACCTCAAAACTACCTAGAGAGAAAGCCTAAAAGGGGGAAAACACTTTTGCTCAAAACCTAATTTTCAGTGAAATGTCGAAGAACTATTCCTTTAATTCACCGAAATGTTGGCGAACCTTACCTTAGGAAAACATCGACGTGTTAGAGATTAACTCAACGACATTGTGGTAGGTTAATGTATTAGGTCAGTGAAACGATGGAACGCTAGTGCCTTAGTTCACTGAAACATTGATGAGTTAGTCCCTCCCCCCCACGAAATGTTGTAAAGTAAGAGACTAACTCAACAAATTTGTAGTGAATTAGGGGACTAACTTAGTGACATTGCAGCCAGTTAGAGCCCTAGACTGTTGAAACGTTGGTTAATTAATGCCCTAACTTGTAGTGAAATTGGAGCATAACTCAATGACATTTCGACATGCTAAGGCCATAGCTCACCAAAAGTTTGGTGAGTTAGATCCCTATCCCGTAGATGTATCATACCAAAAGTTAACTAACTCACCGACAAACTTGAAAACAAGCACACTGTAGCCCCGCTAGAGGCTTTAGTCACTGACACTTCAACATCTTAGGCATCTGTTCCTCTGATAACGTGCAATGATAAGGTCCTATCTCTCCAACACGACATCTTAACGAAGAACATTTTAGTGTATTAGTGAGTTAGGAGTCTAATCCTTCAACATAGTGGAGGATTAAGCCTCTAAGTCCTTGAGTTAAATTCAAATAAATTATACATTGAATTACATAAAATTTGAAGTCCTTTGTTTTATAAAATGCGCTTCGTTCATCGAAACAAATTACATTACACTTGTTAATAGTTCCCAAGGAAACCACGCGACCATGAGACCAATTGACCAACCAAAGAGGACCACCTTTCCCCATCGATATGAGCACCAAATGGTAAGTACATCATACCTACACCTGCCAATTTCTATTTGCATTAAGTGAGATGAATTTTGATTTTCAATTTTGAAATTCAACCCTTGGTTTCATTTATGGGATTTTTTCCCATTGGTCCTTTCCTCTCCTTATTGCTCTTGAATCTAACTATTGGAACCACTCCTTAGAAACCCTATTCCTTTCCTTTAGCGAAACTAAACCCTTGGGTAACCATATTCACTTAGAGACGCAACTAAAATCCTATAATTGGCCCCATTCTAAAACCCCATTAAGGTGCACTCTCACGTGGCCAAGCCCTCAAATCCCCCATCCACTCATTCAAGTCATTTTATTTATTCATGGACTCCTTGAAACTTTTCGCTTTAAAATAAATCCCTCTTCAAGTCACAACATTGACCCATTCGACCAAATTGCTACCAAGGATGCTTTCCCACTTCCTTGAAGTTCTCAATTTTTGTGGTTGTTTGTTAATGTAATAACGACGTGGTTACTTTTGATTCTCATGATGATGAACCACGGGAAGAGCATATGGCCTATGGGAGATCTAAGTCTAAAGACAAAATGGTCCATGCATTGTTTTCATCCGAGGAAGAAGAGGAAGTAGTGGTTCAAACCAACTATGGGGATACCGACAGTAATATCATTGCTGAGACCTCCCTCCACTAGAGTGAAATCTTTAAAATATTTAAGCATGAACACTTCCCCACTATCCCACTTGAATATTATGAGGACATAGGGGTATATCATATATCAAGAATTCAACATTGCATAAAGTATCAGCTACGCCGACCCTTTGTCCTTACTCATAAGTCATTTCCTGGATACTGTGATATTTTAGGATTAGGATCACTCAATAGTAGCAAACCTCACTAAAACTCACTCAAGAAGTGCAGACAGAAGAAGAAGAAATGGAGATTCAATAATCACTCATACACAAGAAATGACAAAAAATACTGTATCATACATCAGCTGTGAGCTGGCACTCTGTAAAGTGAATAATAAATGAATACATTCAAATGAATTCGAATGCCACTAAGGTCATTCGAATTCTCCTCAATGTGTGGCTTGGATAGAATTGGAGACATCATCCAGACCAGTGGCAGTAGTCACAATAGTCAAATAGTCAGTCAAATGAGTCTAACTGAGTGTATGGGCACTGATCTAGGGAAGGAGACTCCAATGTGGGCGCATGAGGAGCTGTCAGTAGTCAGTATAGCTGATCTAGTCTCTCTGGAGGTCTATCTAAGTGGTTCAGTCAGTTAAATTAGTAATCAACCCCCAAAAAAAGGAACAGATCCACTAATCAAGGAACTAACCGAAGAATCTCCTAAATAGGTGGAAGAGGGCGCACTTGTACTCCAGTGATAAAAACAAGGGCGCATCTATGGCTAGGAGGTCTAGAACTGAGCAGAAATAGGCTCCTGGAGCTGAAAAACTGAGGACTAGGTGCTGGGAGACTACCATACTAATGACTGGATGCATGCATGCATGCAAAATATAAAAATGATGGTGAGAATATTCCAACACCCCCCCGCAAGCCAAACTAAGAGGAACAACTGAAATGGTAGGGCCCTGATAACTAAGACCAAAGGTCACCTCGTACAACAATCTAAATAAAAAAGTGAGGAAAGAGGGAAAACCTAATGGGAAGAAATCCCCCCCACAAGATAGACTGTGGTAGGATGATAAATCATGTACGTCACTCACCCTAAATGGTAAGTGGACTTATCCACCGAAGAAATATCTATCGGCAAGAAATGGATCTGTAATGTGAGAAGGATGAAACCTTCCATTCTGAAAATCAGATCTAGTTCTCCTCGGATCAAGTGGGTCTCCAACAAGATCTCCGACATATCTAAGAGTAGTGGCTGCCTATCTAGGAAGAGGAGGATCGTCAAGTGCAATATCATCAAGTTCTTGTGGATCTGGATCTTCAGTAATAGGTGCTCGATCTTCAGGTTCTTGTGGATCTGGATCTAGCATTTTCTCTTCATCATCTTCACTCTCATACTCTGAATTTGAATTGTCATGTGATGAAGCTTCGCTCTCTTGCTCATTATCACTTCCAAACTCCGAATCCGAAATCTCATGTGATGAAGCTTTGCTCTCTTGCTCATCATCACTTCCAAACTTTGAATCTAAAATCTCATGTGATGAAGCTTTGCTCTCTTGCTCATCATCACTTCCAAACTCTGAATCTGAAGGTGGATCAGGTTCCAAGAACATGTGCTTGTCTTCTCCTTCAGTGGAAGCAAGTGAATTTGGAGACTTCCTGAACTTTCTCTTTTGACCAAACATGGTGGGAACAAATCCAAAAATGTGAATATCATTTTGAAACATGTGATCCACACCAACTGAGGTAGGATCGGCTCCATGAATGTGCATGTAGTTCTTTGATATCTCCTTTGAACCAACATGGGTGGTATTTTTACCAAATGAACTATGATATGATAATGGTGGATCTTCAACAAGATCACTGGTGGATGCAATAGTGGTGGTGGCCTATTCTGCAATAGGAGTTGAACCAATAGATGCTATATCTCCAGGTTCTTGTGGATCAGGATCCAACTTTCTCTCTACTCTCTGAGTCTTCTTTTTCTCAACCTTCTTTGCTGGATCTTTTCCATTCAAGCAACCTTTGCAGGTGCCTTGGGAAAACTTGATCTTGGGAAGCCCTTCAACTGTCTCTTTAGTATGCATGTCTTGCAAGTATTGATAGTTGAGATGCCCAAATATTTCATGCCATAGCCTACTCTCTTCACTTGTATGAGTGTGAAGAGCAAACTGTTTAGAGAGAGGTAGAAAATGGGAGAACTCATACAGTTTTGACTTATGATTTGCAACACCTTTTGCAATGGTAGATCCTGATACCATGTCTTCAATTTCGACCTCATTTGGAGATAAGATCACCCTCTTGGGCTCTCCAGTATGGGTCATCTGATATACTGAAAGTAGATTAGCAGTGAGAGTGGGGACATAGATAACATATGAGAAGTACCCATGATCAAGTTTGATTCTTCCAATCTCCTCAGAGGAGACCTCAGAATCATTCCCCAACATAATGGATGGTCTAACAGTAGCTTCGAATCCAGTGAAGATATCCTTGGAGGAAGACATGTGACTTGATTCTCCATAATCTATGATGAAGGAGGATTGAGTTGATGCACCTGCCATGAGGGCATGGAATCTCTCTTTGTTCTTAGATCCAGATGGTTCACTCTCTTTCTTTCTAGCACATGCAAGTACTAGAAGATTATTTTTTCAAGAAGTGAAGCCATGATATCTATGGTCTTCTTCATACATGAGCTCTCAGGGTGATATCCTCAATTACAATATGTGCACTTGGATTTTCCCTTTTGAGATGTCTTGTCCTTCTTAAGATTTGAGACTCCATCTGAATGGTCTGGAGCCTCCTTTTGCTTTTGGTCATTCGACTTTCTATCAATTTTTTTTTGTTTTCCTTTACCATTCGCTCTCCTTAACTCAGTAGCTGCAAGAGCTGAATCCAATTTGGATTTTATCACTCCCATTTGCACTAGCTTCTCCTCCTCAAGTGTGAGATATTGGATGAAGTCTTCAAGTGAAGGGAATTTCCATTTTGGAATGGAAAAATTTGTTGACTAGAAGGTCGAAAAAAACATTGAATAATGAGGGCCTAGCTTCGACAGGATGGCAAGGATGAGTTGTTTTTCTTCCTTCTCAATCCCATACCTCTTCAATTCAGAAATCAAGTTCTTGAATTTGTTTAGAAACTCAGTGATAGTTTTGAAACTGCTTGGGCTCAAGGATATGAGCTCTTTTTCTAATTTATGACCCTTCAGATCATCCTTCTGACCAAGAAGAGATTCGAGCTTGTCCCAAACCTCCTTTGGAGTCTTCAGATCGACGACATGAAAGTGTAGGTCTTCATAAATGCTAAGTAGCAATAGTGCTATTGCTTCATCAAGCTTGTCTAAGTACTTGGATTTCTCTACTGCACTAGTGGGCTCAACTGCAGAGCCATTCACCACTCTGGAAAGGCTCTTCGACTTCAAGAAGATGTCCATTTTTTCTTTCCATTCGAAGTAGTTGAATGAGTTCAACTTGAGATCCATGATACTGAAGAATTCGAAGTTGAAGAGAGGATAGTCCCGCAAAACAAATGAGAATCATGAAATGGAGATTTGCTGCAATTCAAATTGAAAACTGCCTTAGGACACCGAGCACATGTGATTGGGTCCTTCACACTCAATGGATTTATCCAGTGAATTCAAGGAAATAGCACTAGGATTTGCTGTGGAAACCTAGAGGCTTCTGGTGCTCATTGAAAGACAACTGCTCAAGAAATTGCTGCAACTGCTGCAATTCGAATAGATGCCGTTAACTCTGATACCATGTGATATTTTAGGATTAGGATCACTTAACAATAGCATACCTCACTAAAACTCACTCAAGAAGTGCATAAATAAGAAGAAGAAATGGAGATTAAATAATCACTCATACACAAGAAATGACAAAAATGGTTGTATCATACATCAGCTATGAGCTGACAGTCTGTAAAGTGAATACTAACTAAATACAATCAAATGAATTCGAATGCCACTAAGTTCATTCAAATTCTCCTCAATGTGTGGCTTGGATAACATTGGAGACATCATCCAGACCAGTGGCATTAGTCACAATAGTCAAATAGTCAGAAAATGAATCTAACTGAGTGCATGGGCACTGATCTAGGGAAGGAGACTCCAATGTGGGTGCATGAGGAGCTACCAGTAGTCCGTATATCTGATCTAGTCTCTATGGAGGTCTATCTAAGTGGTTCAGTAAGTTAAAATAGTAATCAATCCACAAAACAAGGAACATATCCACTAATCGAGGAACTAACTGAAGAATCTCCTAAATAAGTGGAAGAGGGTGCACTTGTACTCCAGTGATGAAAACAAGGGTGCATCTGTGGCTAGGAGGGCTAGAACTGAGCATAAACAGGCTCCCGGGGCTAAAAAACAGAGGACTAGGTGTTGGGAGACTACCATATTGATGAATGGATGCATGCATGATGACTGGATGCATGCAGGCATGAAAAATATAAAAATGTCGGTGAGAATATTCCAACATATACTTCCTAGAGTTGATTTGGACAACAGGTTGATCAAATATCCCAAATATAAGGCCATTGCCTCTTTCCATCCTTCCACTCTTGAAGCTTATTACAAGTTTCCTTCACTATGATTTGTTTGACTGAGAAGTCAATTAATTTTGCGGACTTATATTGTCCTTCCTACCTAAGGAAATGGTGGTCGAGCAACAAAAGGTTTACTCCTAGAGATATAGGATTGTATCCATCTGAGTCCTTGAGGCCTCCACGCAAAATGGCAGCTACACTAATAGCCAGGCTATATCAAGAAATAGATGCCATACAATTCAAGGAATCTTAGGTTCCTATCTTGCAACAAGCTACTGCATTGGGCACTACCTTTAATTCGGGTGCAATCCTCTCTGCAAACATCAAGCAATCCATTATGAATGCCAGGGACACAACTGCAAGACATGACTATGAATTTTATATGTCCTCATATTTGTTAGATATAGTGTGTGCTGACAATACCTTCATGAGAATGGGATGTAAGTGGATTCCAAAGGATACTCCAATTCATGTTTACTGCAAAGTCCCATGGGAGCATAATTACTCCAACTACTATGCGAATATTTGCTAAGAGTTTCTGATGCCACTACACACTATCATCCATGTGGAACCAACAAAATCTATGTCATACAAGGCCATGGAATCCCTGGAAACACTAGGAGACTGGTAGGATCTACTTGCACATTTATGGTGGCACCAAGTTCCCTCATCTCCTTTCCCTCTTTGTCACTGAGAAAGTTATGTTGTAGGAGATAGCTTACTAGGTTTTCATAAATGACATCTTGGAAACACTGAAAAATGCAAAGAAGGTTGTTTGGACTCTATTACCCTTGACCATTGGAGGATATTGTTTGAAATATATGAAATAATCTAGAGAACAAGCTCAATCCATCAATGCATTTAGATTTGGCACATAAGTGTTTTGAAGGAATGAATCTTGAAGAATACCAGAGCAACATTGTCGAGCCTGTAAGTGTAATTGGGAATATGTTAATGAGTTTTTGGCGGATGAAGAAGTATTTATGCGATCCAAGTCCCTTGAAGAGACCTCAAGGTGACTGAGAGGTAAAATAAAAATATCCTTAGTGCAAAAAGACACTCAAGAAGGCACCAACAAACTGTGATGCACCTGCAACAATTAATTAATAAAAATATGCGAAATAGCATAAATGACAGAACTCAGAATCACTTTTATATTGATCACAGGCCACTTCGAGGGGGAAACCTCCTGTGAGCAAGCTCAATACAAATAAATTCACGGTGCCTTCATAGGTCTCAACACACACTTATATACTAAGTCTAGGCACCAATACTATGGGTCAAAACCATGGGCCACTACAAACTATGGATCAACAATACTACGGGCGACTTACAAAGCTTATGCGCCAACAACAATAACATAAGCTATTGATCAACAAATACTATGGGACAACTTACAAAGCATATGCGTCCAACAACAATATACTAACAAAGTAAAGACATAGGTTCCTAACCTCCCCTCCCCCTTAAAAAAATCTTTGTCCTCAAAGATTTAGATGTGGAAATTGTTGTTGAATCTGAAGGAGTGGTTCCCATGTAGCATCCTCTGGTTGCATGCCGTGCCACTGAATTAAGACCTCTGTGATAGAGCGAGAGCGAAGCTGACGAGTGCGCCGATTGAGGATTGCCTCCGGCTCCAAAAGGATGGATCCTTCATTATCCAGTTCGGGTAAAATCGTTTGTCCACTGATGTTGGTTCCAAGAACTTTCTTCAGACAAGAGACATGAAAGATTGGATGAATGCAGGAAGAAGGAGGAAGTTCCAATTTATAAGCAACAGACCCAATCTTCTGAAGAATCCGATATGGACCATAGAAATTTGGAGCGAGCTTATGACGCCCTTTGAGTTTCAGGGAGGACTTCTTGTACGGCTGGAGACGAAGAAAAACCATATCGCTGACTTGAAAAGTGCGCTTAGAACGGTGTTGATCAGCTTGTTGCTTCATGCGATTTCTTGCCATGTGAAGATTGTCTCGCAAAATGCGAAGAATCTGATCACGGTTTCGAAGGACCGTGTCAACTTCCTGAACTGGTGAACTGGTGGGGGTGTATGGAAGAAGAACTGGAGGTGCCTGACCATAGACTGCTTCATATGGGGTCATTTTAGAGGTAGTGTGGTAAGAGGTATTGTACCACCATTCAGCGAGAGGGAGCCACTTTTCCCACTGATGTTGTTGTTCAGAGGTGAAGCAACGAAGATAAGTTTCCAAGCATTTATTGATAATTTCATTATGACCATCTGTTTGTGGGTGATACCCTGAACTCATCTTCAGTTTGGTACCAGTGTGGCGAAATAGTTCAGTCCAAAAATGACTGGTGAAAGTCGCATCACGATCCGAGACAATGGAAGAAGGGATGCCATGAAGACGAAAGATCTGGTCTAGGAAAATTTGAGTGACTGAAGAGGCTGTATAGGGATGGTTGAGAGCACAAAAATGACTATATTTGGAGAGGTGATCAACCACAATGAGAATCACTGGCTTCCCGACAGATTTAGGGAGCCCTTCAATGAAATCCATAGAAATATCTGTCCAAATCCATGTAGGTATGGGCAAGGGTTCGAGCAATCCTGGAAGGAGTGTTGTTTCACCCTTATTGCGTTGGAAGGTATCACATTCGGCCACCATCTGTTGAATTGTCCTTTTCATGCCCTGCCAAAAGAAGTTACGTCGTTCCCGTTCATACGTTTTGAGGAACCCAGAGTGCCCTGCTGATGGAGAAGCATGGAGTTCATAGAAGACATCCTGTTGAAGATCTGTGCTATGGGGAAGCACCAGACGACCCTTGTATCTCAGAGAAGCACCATCCCAAGAGTAATGTGGTACAGCAGAAGGGTTGTTGGTCAAGCGTTGGATGATTTGAGATAAGGAAGAGTCATTGACATAACCCTGTTGAACAGATTGCAACCAATTTGGAACAGGCATAGAAATAGCTGAAAGAGAACCTTGGGCATCAAATGTGCGAGAAAGAGCATCTGCCACAATATTGTCTTTACCCTTCTTGTAAGTGATCTCATAGTCATAACCCATGAGTTTGATAACCCATTTCTATTGTGCCGGGGAGGAGACACACTGTTCCAAGAAATATTTCAGACTCTGGTGATCAGTCTTGATGTAGAAGTGATTCCCTAATAGGTATGGGCGCCACTTCTGTACTACATGCAAAATAGCCATCATTTCCTTCTCATAGGTATAGGAAGCTAAATTCTTACCTGAAAGGGCTTTGCTGGTGAACGCAATGGTGTGTTCATCTTGAAGGAGAACAGCACCAAGTCCATTGCCGCAAGCATCACTCTCAATAGTGAAGGGCTTGGAAAAATCGGGCATAGCTAGAACAGGTGTAGTACACATAGCTTGTTTTAGTTTGTCAAATGCACACTAAGCAGCATGTGTCCATGTAAAAGCATCCTTTTTCAATAGAGCAGTTAATGGAGCCGCAATCTTCCCATAATCCTTGAAAAACTTGCGGTAGTAGCCAGTCAACCCCAAAAAACCACGAAGGCTCTTGAGTGTCTGAGGATGCGGCCAATTGGTCATGGCATCGATTTTGGCAAGATCCACGCGAACCCCTTGTGTTGAGATAGTATGCCTGAGATACTCAACTTCCTTCTGTCCAAAAACACATTTAGACTGCTTGGCATGGAGATGATGGTTAGAGAAAAGTTGCATGACAAGATCCAGATGTTGGAGATGTTCATCCCATGTTTTACTGTAGATGAGGATATCATCAAAGAATACCAGAATGAATTCCGCAAGTAGGGTCGAAATATTTTATTCATTAATTCCTGGAATGTGGAAGGAGCAATAGTGAGGCCAAAGGGCATGACCAAAAACTCGTAATGGCCATCATGTGTGCGGAAAGCTGTTTTAGGGATATCATCCTCATGAACCCGAATTTGATGATACCCAGAACGAAGATCCAACTTGGAGAAAAAGTGAGCTCCATGAAGCTCATCAAGAATCTCATCAACAACAGGAATTGGAAACTTATCCTTGATGGTGAGGTGATTAAGTGCTCGGAAGTCAATGCAGAGGCACCATGACCCATCTTTTTTGCGGACAAGAATAACTGGAGAAGAAAAGGAACTAGTGCTTGGGCGAATAATACCTTGCTTTAATAAGTCTCGAACGAGCATTTCAATCTCTATTTTTTGGTGAAATGGGTAGTGATAGGGCTTGATGTTGGGAGGAACGCTGCCAGGAAGGAGCTGAATACGATGGTCTTCTGGCCTAGAAGGTGGCAATCCCACTGGTTCAGCAAAACACCTGTATATCGATCCAGAATTTGTTGTAGATCCAAAGGAGTAGTGGAGACCACTGAAGGTTGCATCTGAATGGAATGGAGCTGAGCGATGACACCATGTGAATTCTTCTTGAGGAGTTTTTCCATGCGATGTGAACTGATGATGCTAAGAGAACCTGGTTGTAATCCTGTCAAGGTGTGTTTTTGGCCATTGAGGGAAAACTGCATCAAAAGTTCAGCAAAATCCCATAAGATAGGGCCAAGTGTGCATAGCCATTGAGCGCCCAAAACCACATCACATCCGCCTAAGGTCAAGGAAAACATGTCAGAGCGCAAGGTATAATCTCCCATAGAGATACGCACATTTCGACACTTCCCTTTGCAAGGTAAGGTGCCCCCATTGGCAACCATGACTTCAAAGTTGGAGCAAGGATGGATAAAACAATCAGCTTGTTTTGCGATCCGAGGGTCAATGAAATTATGAGTGCTACCAGAATCAATGAGTATTGTAAGAGGAAGCTTCTTGAAGTAACCCCTGACCCGCATTGTTTGGGGGGTGGTGATTCCAGCTAAAGCATGGAGAGATATCTTTGGCTGGTCATCCTGAGACGGAGGGTCAATAGGCGGTTCCTGAATGTCGACCGGAGCATCCAGTGTTTCTGGATCTTCGTCACCAATTTCAGAGGCAGGCGGAGAATCCATATCCAAGAGATAGAGCTTTTGCTGAACACATCTATGTCCCCGAGTGAATTTCTCATCACAATTATAGCAAAGCCCCTTTTCTCTGCGTGCTTGCATCTCTGTTTCAGACAAACGCTTGATAGGAGTTGGTCGAGGAGCCTGTGGTATAGGTGGTCGTTGAGAACCCATATTTCGGAAGGGAACAAAAGTGGGCTTGGAGCGTTGTTGGGCTGCAATCTTGTCTTCTACCAACTTAGCCAACCCTAGGGCTTCCATCATTGTGTTGGGACATAACATTTTGACCTCAGAGCAGATGGGATCCTTTAGACCACTGATAAAACAACTCCGGTAAAAGTCATCAGACAATCCTTCAGTGTGGTTGACTAGATTCTCAAATTCGGTTTGATACTCTCTCACAGTGCCAATTTGGCGAAGTTTAGTGAGGGCTCCTGTGAATTCATCAAAAGCACTAGGACCAAATTGTTGCAAAAGGAGCTGGCAAAAGTCTGGCCATTTGGGCTCTGGATGAGCCTTGATGTACCAACGGTACCATTGAAGAGCTTCCTGTTCCCAATGAAAGGATGCCAGTGGAACTTTGTTGACATCAAAAGTATTATGCAGACTGAAATACTATTCTGCATGATAGATCCATCCAGTTGGATCGATACCATTGAAGCGAGGAAAATGAAGCTTCAGACCGCGGAAATTGCTGGAAGAAGAGAACCCATTGTCTGATGAAGACTCGGACTGCCGTTTGTTGTTCATAGTTGAATGTTCAAGATGGAGGCCGAGAAATTTTTCATCCAGATCCTGGAGTTTGGCTTGGATGGCTGCAAGTGCATCCTACATGGTTTTTGCTCCTGCACGGGTGACAACCATAACCAGGAGTGTTTTTTTTTTTTTTTTTTCGGTTGACTGGGTAGGAAAACAAAAACAGAAACTACTTCAGTAAAGAAAAATCTGGACTTGGGAAAAAAATCTGAAGGGTAATTGGGGTTTGACTAGGTTTTGGACACTGCCGAATAGACAGGGAAGCAAAAATGAGGATTTCAGAAGCGGGGTGAAAGAATGGGAAAATTTGGCAGAGGGGAACAAAGAAGCAGAATTCAGAAAGGAACTCTGTGGTAAAATTTGAAGGTGATTGGGTGAAATCTGAGGAAGTTATGGCAAACCCTAAAAATAGACAAATGTGGGATTTCGGGCTTTGGGAAGGGGAATTGGGGATAGGGTCCTCAGGAATGAAATATGCAGAAGGGGATGACAGGGGTTCCCCAAAAATTTCAGACTGGAGCGGCTACGGCTCGGAAGGGATCTGAAATGGAGCCGAATGGATTGAAAATGGCTTGATCTGGAATGGCTTGCAAAATGGATTTGAATGACTGGATCTAAAACGACGCAACAACGATCGACAACAACTCAGCTGAAAATAGATATGGACCCCAGGTATGTGCGACTTCCTAACAGTTCAAGGGTTTCGCTCGGCCACCAATGCTGTCTGACGGCTTGCGTATTGGGGCAGTACCCCTCACTCCACGGCTCAGGTAAAACTGATAACCGCTTTGCCACAAACGACAGCTCTTGGTTTACCTCACGGGTGGGAACTAGTTTATCAGGTAGGGGTCGTTGCCCTTTTCGCTGGCAGGTCCTCTCAATGGGCCAGCTACTTCGGGGTTCCTGTGGTACTCCTCACAATGCGTTTTAGGGATTATGCCCAAGTACTTCCCACAGTTAAGCGGATAGGGATTATTCCCAAATCCGAACCCGCAACAGATGCGAAATTTTTTTTTTGGCATAAATTTCACCCAACGAGCCCAAGAAAGTGCTCTGATACCAGATGTGATGCACCTGCAACAATTAATTAATAAAAATATGCAAAATAGCAAAAATGAATGAATTCAGAATCACTTTTATATTGATCACATGCCACTTCGAGGGGGCAACCTCCTATGAGAAAGCTCAATACAAATAACTTCACGGTGCCTTCATAGGTCTCAACACACACTTATGTACTAAGTCTAGGCGCCAATACTATGGGTTAAAACCATGGGCCACTACAAACTATGGATCAACAATACTACGGGTGACTTACAAAGCATATGCGCCAACAACAATAACATAAACTATTGATCAACAAATACTACGGGACGATTTACAAAGCATATGCGTCCAACAACAATATACTAACAAAGTAAACACATGGGTTCCTAACAAAAACAACAATAGGATGAACTCTTAGAAAAGGATTACAGAGAGAAGAAGAAAAGGGAAGCAGAGCTCAGGGCCATCGAAGATAAAATATTGAAGGAATTAGAGTATAAAAGAAGAAGGGGGGAAGAAGAGGCTAAAAGGAGAGAAGAGGAAGCAAAGAAGAAAGCAGAAGAAGAAAGAGCAAGCCAACTTGGACTGATCACACCTTCAATTCCAAGAGCAGGTCCTTCTCCCACTACTTCCACAATTCCTTCTATAACTAGAGTGCACTTCCATTTGCTAGCGCTTGTCCAAGGATGCTTCATCCCCATCGAAAGAAGAAGTTGTCGCTTCCTTGGATTCATTTATCTATGAAAAAAAGGATGAAGCAGATTGTTAAACAATCTTGGAAAAAAATAAGCTTACTGGGAGGCCTCCATTGCTGATAACTACATAGATCCCTGTATTCAATAGCATTGAATGGGATCCTATTACCATAGCTTCATCGAATGTGTCCCTTTATATGGGGAATCAAGTGAATATTGAGGAGGTGTAAGACAAATTAAAGGCTTACTACAAAAGGATAAGATACCTAAAGAAAGAAATATCTGAGATAAGACAAGAAAACAAGAGCTCGCTAGAGTTTAGGTTTGGTGCATTGACAATGCAGTAAGAGTTCGCGGAATCCCATGATCAAATGTACAATCTCCTACATGAACTATAGGGACAACATGCCTAGTTAAGTGAGATTCTTGAGAAAATCAAAGAACACAAATGCATTCTTGATGGTATACAAATGGGTTTGAATGAGCTTACAAAATGACAAAAAGACTCATTCCAATCACCAATAGTTCCTCCAAGGATGACACCAAGAGAGATACACCATAACCATGCTTCTATTTCATAAAGTAAACAACTAGGGACAAAAGTGTAGCAAATCATATCCAATACCATTGGCAAGTGTCAGAATTTAAATCAGGATACAACAAGTGTTATATAGAGATGACATCTTCCTACTCTCCCCAGTATAGACCAACCTCAACCCATTGAAATCAGAAAAGGTGAAATTAAAGAGATAATCAATTCCAGGAGAGTGCAGTAGAAGCACTTATGGAGGTGACCAAAGAGGAACTTATGCAATATGAACCAATTCCAACAAGAGATATCAATCTATTGAAAACATCCATTGTCTCTCTTAAAAATAGGTCGGCGATCATTGTTGATGAAGTGGCCAATCATGTGGTCACATTCAAAACCCTCAAGCACCCCATACTTGAAGCTATGTTAGAGTAGTATGATATTTGGAGAGAGCACATGACAAGAAGGGGGCCACCTCCAACCCAATGACCTTTATTTATGCTCATGTTATAAATTAACATAACCTTTTGTAAAGTGACATTTTTTATTCATTTTTGTACTTAACATTACATCCATATAAAGTACATAGGAAAATATGCCTCGTCAAGAAAGCATTATATTGTGAATATTCCTGATTTTGTAAAATAATACTTAGTTGGAATCTGAAGAGACAAGGGATATCAAGGCTTAAGGTAACCCAAGAGACAAAGGAATTGTATAAATCAAAGAAAGGAGGAGGAAAGGACCTTTTTATTGGATATTTGAGTTGTTTTGTAGAAATTGTAAAGAAAATTCTAAGAATTAATCCAAAGAAGCTCTCAAACTAGGCTTGTTAATTCTAGGAAATGCTTTGATAGTTTGAGGGTATAAATGGTTTTAAATTATTTTTCTATTTATACTTACTGTTACATAAAAATGCTTGATTGGTGTATGACTATTCAGTGCTTGTTCAATATATTCTATAATCCCTACAATTCTTAGATTTACTTGCTTGGTAAAACAATTACTGGTTTCAACTAGATTAAATGGGACTAATCTTCTTCAATTTCTAGTTGATGTTTGTGTGTACAATTATTTGTTGTGATAAGAAAAATTATTTTCTTAAACACTTACAACTTCATATGTGTGCATTTAGTTATGAACAATCATATTTTACTTAACGCTACTAGCTAGGATAGGCTTCTTTTAGTATTTTTCATTAGAGTAGAATCATATTGCATCCTGCATATCCTGATTTATGCTATATTAAATGAACCTCATTATGATATCTCTTCAACAAAGCAGGTGAGGTCTTTCAAATAAGATTGGCAGTTATAACCATGCTCAGCTAGTAGGATAAGGTTCACAGGGACCCACAACCTTCTAATACCTTGACGATCAGAGGAAACTGATGATATATGTACACCTCAAGTATACTTGCTCTAATAAGAATAGATATTCTGGCTTCATCGAGTGTGTCACCATTTGTTGAGCCCTCAACAAATTCCCAATTTGTACAACTTGGGGAGCCACTTGAAATTTTTTGAACCAAGGCCACTTCTCTAAGAGCCATTGTACTAATGATGCCTTTGTAGTTTCACCTTAACCACATTATCAACGAGGTATTCTTTGTCAAGGACTATCTTTGATTGCTTTTCCTTTTGATTTTGGTTTTCTTTTTCATGCACCTGCATGGGTAAGCTAACCCGATCTCCTAAAATTAAACTACCCTTGAACTGATTAAAGCCTTCATCTGATTTCACCTCAGAACTAACTAGAGAGAAAGCATAAAAGGGAGGAGAATACTTAATTTTTGCACAAAAAACACTTTTTCTCGAAACCTAATTTTCAACGAAATGTCAGAGAACAATTCCTTTGATTCGTTTATATGTTAATGAGTTAGTTCCTTTCCTTAGTGAAACATCGACGGGTCATATATTAATTCCGCAACATTGCGATATGTTAGTGTCTTAGGTCATCCAAACCATAGAACATTAGTGCCTTAGTTTGTTGAAACATCAATGAGTTAGTCCCTTGTCCCACCGAAACTTATTAGAGCAAGTATACTGTCATGGTACCACTCCCAGAAGTCAGATCATTATTCGTCCAAAAGGAGCTAGGAGAAAGGAGAGGAAATTAAATGATTGTTCAGTGTTGTGCAAGAATATGATATGGAAATCAAATCGACCAAAGCAGTTAAATGTCAAGGCTTATGCAAAATGGATGCTGGAGCTATGGATCAACTAGAGGACCCTGAAGATGAAATTTCGTTGTATTCCAAAGAAGTACTTGTTATCCAACTCATAGAAGACTCTTGTTATGCAGTCCTGGTGCAATTCCTACAACATGGTGCAACCCCAGGTAACCTCACATCAAAGTAGAAAAGAGATTTGAGGTTGAAAGTAGTTCAATTCATTCTGATTAAAGGAATTCTATTAATGAAGAACCACAATGGTGTATTTCTCATATGCCTGGAGAAACAAGATGCATACAAAGTCCTTTAAGAGATGCATGATGGACCCATAGGTGGACATTATGTTGAAGCAACCATTGCACACTAGATACTAAGAACATGCCTATATTTTCCCACACTATTCAAAGATGCTAACACCTACACACAAAAGTGTAAGGCATGTCAAACACATGTTGGGTGAGCAAATAAGTTTGCTATTCCATTGCGACCAGTTACTATCGACAAACCATTCCAACAATGGGGTATGGAGATAATTGGAGGAATCATTTCAAACATTGAAAAGTGACACAAGTACATTATGATGGCCAGAGATTACTTCACAAGATGGGATGAATCAGTTCCCCTAACTAAAATTAAAGTCAATGAAACAATAGCGATTGACTTCATTGATCAACTAATGACCAGGTTTGGCATTCCATTTGTCCTTATATTTGATAATGCTTCATATTTCTCTTCTTTAAAATTGTCCGAGTTTTCTTTAGAAAAGGGAATCATTCTTCGATACTCCGCCAATTACTATCGATAGGGAAATGGTGTAGTAGAGTCCACTTGTAAACTTCCTCATCAGAATCCTTAAGAAAACTATAGTGGACCATCAAAGGAACTGGCACAATGCACTGCCAAAGGCCCTTTAGGCTAATAGGGAAACATATAAAGCTTCCCTAGTAACATCCCCATACTTCTTGGTTTAGCGTAAGGAGGCCATCTTACCACCCAACATCTTCTTACCTTCCCTCCAATTGACCGAAGCTACTAGGGGTCAAAATTGACCAACTATTCAAAAGGGAATTAATACGTTGTTGCAATTAGAAGATGAGAGAGATAAATCCAAACAAAAAATCACTACACATCAATAGGTAGTTAAGATATGGTTTGAAAGGCATTCAACAACATATAGACAATATGAAGTAGGGGATTTCATTTTTAAATGGGATAAACTCAATGAATCAAAAAGAGAAGCACACCAAATTTGAACACCTTTGGTTGGGTCCCTATGAAGTACCACATAAACTAGGTTCAAGTACTTATTGCTTGAGAAATATTGAAATAGACGATGATCTCCTTCATGTCAATGGTCAAGTGCACAATGAGATTTCAGCTACTTTCCCCAAAACAACAGATAACTTGTAGATATTAGCTTAGGTTGCACTTTTCATTTCAAAGAATTAAGATTTCATTATGCTCAATCTCCAGTTTTGTTTGATGTTGTCTGTTTTATATTTTTACATGATTATTTTCCATTATTTCTTTTTCCAATATCACAATAATTTGATGTTTTGAATTTTCCAAAACAGAAGGTGGCAACCATGGATGGATTGAGGACTTCAAGATCTTGTGTTCTTCTCTTCATTGACTGAAAAGGAGACCAAGATTCAGAATATAGGCCCCAATAGCAAGGGAAAATGTAGTGCCAATGGATGGACCGAGAACAAATCTTGATAGATGAGGATAATTATCCCTACATCCAACTTGAAAGGTAGATATAGTATGTTGTATTGACACTCTCACAGTCACATTAAAAGAGCCAATCATGAAAAGGGTGAAAGGTTAAAGGTACAAGAGTTAAAGCTAAAGGGATCTACAAATAGCTAGGTATTGCAGAGCACACAACGATTTCAATAGAAGGAAAATATGACAATATGTGTTGAACGGCCAAAACTTCCCCCACTCAAAAATACATATTGGATAGCTGAGAAAGCATGAAATTGGTAAAGGAAGTCATTCATAAAAGGGGTACATCAACAACTCCACTAGGGCTATAGACGTTCGTTAGTAGTGGGGAAATGTTAGTGGTTCTGTGGTGACTCCATCGCAGATATGGACGCTCGTAGGTAGTGGAGAAACTCTTGAGGAATTGTATGTAGTGCCTAGTAAAAATATTTTATATCCCAAACCTATGTAACCCTGGAACTTGGGATCTAGCGTAATTCGTTGATTTACGCTATATTAAAATGAACCTCATTATGATATCTCTTTAGCAAAGAAGGTGAGGTATTTCAAATTAGATTGGAAGGTATAAGCATGCTCATCTAGTAAGAGAAGGTTCAGAGGGATCCACGACATTCTAATACCTTGATGCTTAGAGGAAATTGATGATATATGTACACCTCAAGTAGAATTGCTCTAATAATAATAGAGATCCTGGCTTCACCTAATGCGTCGCCATTTGTTGAGCCCTCAACAAATATCCAATTTATTCAACTTGGGGATGCACTTGATTTTTTTTGAAACAATGCCACTTCTCCAAGATCCCTTCTATTGATGATGCCATTGCAATTTCAAGTTAACCACATTCTCAATGAGGTCTTCTTTGTCAAGGACTATCTCTGATTGCTTTTCCTTTTTATTTTCTTTTTCTTTTTCTATTGACCTGCATGAGTAAGCTAACTTGATCTCCTAAACTCAAATTTCCCTTAAACTGATGAAATTCTTCATGTGATTTCACCTTAGAATTACCTAGAGAGAAATCATAAAAGGGGGGAAAACATTTAGTTTTTGGCGGAAAACACTTTTTTCTCAAAACCTAATTTTCAATGAAAGTCATAGAACTATTCCTTTAATTTGCTGAAATGTTAGCGAGTTAGTCCCCTACCTAAAAGAAACATCGGTAGGTTAGAGATCAACTCTGTGAATTTGTGAGAGGTTATTGTCTTAGGTCAGCAAAATGACAGAACATTAGTTCCTTAGTTTGTCAAAACATTGGTGAGTTAGTCCCTTACCCCAGTGAAAATTATCCCTATATCGATAAGAATGCATTTATATTGTTCAAAGATGTAAAACCTTTCTGACTCTACATAGAGAAGAATCATACCACTCTCATGGTACCACACTTGACAATCAGATGATTATTCACCCAAAATGAATTAGGTGAAAGGAGAGGAAATTCGATGACTGTTGTGTAAGAGTATGATATGGAAATCAAACAGGCCAAAACGCTTAATGGTCAGAGTTATGCAAAATGGCTGCTAAAGCTATGGATTAATTGGAGGACCCCAAATATGAAATTTGATTGTAGTCCCAAGAAGTATTTGTTATCTCACTCACATAAGACTCTTGGTATGTAGACCTAGTGCAATTCCTATAGCATGGTACAATCCCGGGTAATATCACATCAAAGTAGAAAATAGCTTTGAGCTTGAAAGCAACTCAATACATTATGATTAAAGGCATTCTATTAAGGAAGAGCCACAATGGTGTATTCCTTAGATGCATGGAGAAAGAAGATGCCGATAAATTCCTTAAAACCTTCATGATGGACCCATAGTGGGACATTATGCTGAAGAAAACACCGCACATAAGATAATAAGAGCATGATATTATTTGCCTACACTGTTTAGAGACACTCACGCCTATGCAAATAAATGTAAGGTGTGTCAAACAAGTGTTGGGTGCGAAAATAAGTATACTATTCCATTGCAACCAATTAATTATCGATGAACCATTCCAACAATGCAGTATGGTCATCATCGGAGAAATCAATCCAATCTTGGAAAAGCAACACAAGTACACTTTGATGGCCACACATTACTTCGCAAGATGGGATAAAGCATTTCCCCTAATTAAATTCAATGAAACAATAGTCATCGACTTTATCGAGTAGCTAATGACTAGGTTTGACATTCAATCTCTCCTTATATTTGATAATGCTTCATATTTGTCTTCTTTAAAATCGATTTAGTTTGCTTTATTAAAGGGATGATTATTCTATACTAATCCATATACTATCCCCAGGGAAATGGTGTAGTAGAGTCCTGATAAAACCCTCATCATATCTTTAAGAAAACTGTAGCGGACCATCAAAGGAATTGGCATAGCACTGTCGAAGGCCCTCTAGGATGATAGGGTAACACCTAGAGCTACCCTAGGAAAATACACATACTTCTTGGTTTAGGGGAAGGAGGCCATCCTACCACCCAACATCCTCTTTCCTTACCTCCAATTGAATCAACTTGTTAGGGGTCAAAATTGTCTAGCTATTTAGAAGGGAATCAATTTGTTGCTGCAATTGGAAGAGGATAGATATAAAGCCAAGAATAAATTTACTGCACATCAATAGGTATTCTAGAGATGGTTTGACAATCACTCAACAACCTATAGACAATATGAAGTAGGGGATTTGGTTTTGAAATGGGATAAACTCAACGAACCAAAAGGGAATCACACCAATTTACAACACCTTTGTCCACGTCCCTATAAAGTAGCACATAAACTGGGTTTTGGTACTTATTGCCTAAGAAATCTAGAAGGAGACATGGATCTCCTTCCTGTCAATGGTCAAGTGATCAAATAATATTTCAGCTAGTTTCCCCAAAACAACAAATAACTTGAAGATATTAGCTTAGTTTTCACTTTTTCTTTCATAGAATTAGGATTGCATTATGCTCCATTTCCAGTTATGTTTGATGTTGTTTGTTTTATATTTTCACATGCTTGTTTTCCATTGTTTCTTTTCCCAATATCGCAACGGTTTGATGTTTTGATTTTTCTAAGATACCAGGTGGTGACCTTGGATGGATTGGGGAATTCAAGATCTTGCGTTATTATCTTCATTGACCGAAAAGGAGGCAAGTATTGATAGTTGAGATGGCCAAATATTTCATGCCATAGCCTACTCTCTTCACTTGCATGAGTGTGAAGAGTAGACTGTTTAGAGAGAGGTAGAAAAGGGGAGAACTCATACAGTTTCGACTTATGATTTGCAACACCTTTTGAAATGGTAGATCCTGATACCATGTCTTCAATTTCAACCTCATTTGGAGAGCATATCACCCTCTTGGGCTCTCCAGTATGGGTCATCTGATATACTGAAAGTAGATTAGCAGTGAGAGTGGGGACATAGAGCACATATGAGAAGTACCCATGATCAAGTTTGATTCTTCCAATCTCCTCAGAGGAGACCTCAGAATCATTCCCCAACATAACGGAAGGTCCAACAGTAGCTTTGAATCCAGTGAAGATATCCTTGGAGGAAGAGACGTGACTTGATTCTCCAGAATCTATGATGAAGGAGTATTGAGTTGATCCACCTGCCATGAGGGAATGGAATCTCTCTTTGTTCTTAGATCCAGATGGTTCACTCTCTTTCTTTCTAGCACATGCAAGTACTGGAAGATTATTTTTTTCAAGAAGTGAAGCCATGATATCTATGGTCTTCGTCATACATGAGCTCTCAGGGTGATATCCTCGATTACAATATGTGCACTTGGATTTTCCCTTTTGAGATGTCTTGTCCTTCTTAGGATTTGAGACTCCATCTGAATGGTTTGGAGCCTCCTTTTGCTTTTGGTCATTCGACTTTCTATCATAATTTTTTTGTTTTCCTTTACCATTCGCTCTTCTTGACTCAGTAGCTGCAAGAGATGAATGCAATTTGGATTTTATCACTCCCATTTGCACTAGCTTCTCCTCCTCAAGTGTGAGATATTGGATGAAGTCTTCAAGCGAAGGGAATTTCCATTTTGGAATGGACAAATTTGCTGACTGGAAGGTCGAAAAAAACACTAAATAATCAGGGCCTAGCTTCGACAGGATGGCAAGGATGAGTTGTTTTTGTTCCTTCTCTATCCCATACCTCTTCAATTCGAAAATCAAGTTCTTGAATTTGTTGAGAAACTCAGTGATAGTTTCGAAACTGCTTGGGCTCAAGGATATGAGCTCTTTTTCTAATTTATGACCCTTCAGATCATCCTTCTGACCTAGAAGAGATTCGAGCTTGTCCCAAACCTCCTTTGGAGTCTTCAGATTGATGACATGAAAGTGTAGGTCGTCATAAATGCTTAGTAGCAACAGTGCTACTGCTTCATCAAGCTTGTCTAAGTACTTGGATTTCTCTACTGCACCAGTGGTCTCAACTGCAGAGCCATTCACCACTCTGGAAAGGCTCTTCGACTTCAAGAAGATGTCCATTTTTTCTTTCCATTCGAAGTAGTTGAATGAGTTCAACTTGAGATCCATGATACTGAAGAATTCGAAGTTGAAGAGAGGATAGTCCTGCAAAACAAATGAGAATTATGAAATGGAGATTTGCTACAAGTGAAATTGAACACTGCCTTAGGACACCGAGCACATGTGATTGGGTCCTTCACAGTCACTGGATTTATCCAGTGAATTCAAGGAAATAGAACCAGGATTTGTTGTGGAAACCTATAGGCTTCTGGTGCTCATTGAAAGACAGCTGCTCAAGGAATTGCTGCAACTGCTGCAATTCGAATAGATGCTGTTAGCTCTGATACCATGTGATATTTTAGGATTAGGATCACTTAACAGTAGCATACCTCACTAAAAATCACTCAAGAAGTGCATAAATAAGAAGAATAAATGGAGATTCAATAATCACTCATACACAAGAAATGACAAAAATGGTTGTATCATACATCAGCTGTGAGCTGACAGTCTGTTAAGTGAATACTAACTAAATACAGTCAAAGGAATTCGAATGCCACTAAGTTCATTCGAATTCTCCTCAATGTGTGGCTTGGATAGCATTGGAGACATCATCCAGACCAGTGGCATTAGTCACAATAGTCAAATAGTCAGCAAATGAGTCTAACTGAGTGCATGGGCACTGATCTAGGGAGGGAGATTCCAATGTGGGCGCATGAGGAGCTACCAGTAGTCCGTATAGCTGATCTAGTCTCTATGGAGGTCTATCTAAGTGGTTAAGTCAGTTAAACTAGTAATCAATCCACAAAACAAGGAACATATCCACTAATCGAGGAACTAACTGAAGAATCTCCTAAATAGGTGGAAGAGGGTGAACTTGTACTCCAGTGATGAAAACAAGGGTGCATCTGTGGCTAGGAGGGATAGAACTGAGCATAAACAGGCTCCTGGGGCTCAAAAACAGAGGACTAGGTGTTGGGAGACTACCATACTAATGACTGGATGCATGCAGGCATGAAAAATATAAAAATGTCGGTGAGAATATTCCAACATATACTTCCTAGAGTTGATTTGGACAACAGGTTGATCAAATATCCCAAATATAAGGCCATTGCCTCTTTCCATCCTTCCACTCTTGAAGCTTATTACAAGTTTCCTTCACTATGATTTGTTTGACTGAGGAGTGAATTAATTTTGCGGACTTAGATTGTCCTTCCTGCCTAAGGAAATGGTGGTCGAGCAACAAAAGGTTTACACCTAGAGATATAGGATTGTATCCATCCGAGTCCTTGAGGACTCCACACAAAATGGCAGCTACACTATTAGCCAGGCTATATCAAGAAAGAGATGCCATACAATTCAGGGAATCTTAGGTTCCTATCTTGCAACAAGCTACTGCATTGGGCACTACCTTTAATTGGGGTGCAATCCTCTCTGCAAACATCAAACAATCCATTATGAATGTCAGCGACGCAACTGCAATACATGAATATGAATTTTATATGTCCTCATATTTGTTAGATACAGTGTGTGCTAACAATACCTTCACGAGAATGGGATGTAAGTGGATTCCAAAGGATACTCCAATTCATGTTTACTGCAAAGTCCCATGGGAGCATAATTACTCCAACTACTATGCAAATATTTGCTAAGAGTTGCTGATGCCACTACACACTATCATCCATGTGGAACCAACAAAATCTATGTCATACAAGGCCATGGAATCCCGGGAAACACTAGGAGATTGGTAGGATCTACTTGCACATTTATGGTGGCACCAAGTTTCCTCATCTGCTTCCCCTCTTTGTCACTGAGAAAGTTATGCTGTAGGAGATAGCTTACTAGGTTTTCATAAATGACATCTTGGAAACACTGAAAAATGCAAAGAAGGTTGTTTGGACTCTATTACCCTTGACCATTGGAGGATATTGTTTGAAATATATGAAATAATCTAGAGAAAAAGCTCAATCCATCAATGCATTTCGATTTCGCACATAAGTGTTTTGAAGGCATGAATCTTGAAGAATACCAGAGCAACATTGTCGAGCCTGTAAGTTTAATTGGGAATATGTTAATGAGTTTTGGGTGGATGAAGAAGTGTTTATGCGATCCACGTCCCTTGAAGAGACCTCAAGGTGACTAAGAGGTAAAATAAAAATATCCTTAGCGCAAGGAGAGCCTCAAGAAGGCACCAACAAACAACAATAGGATGAACTCTTAGAAAAGGATTAGAGAGAGAAGAAGAAAAGGGAAGCAGAGCTCAGGGCCGTCGAAGAGAAAATATTGAAGGAAGTAGAGTATCAAAGAAGAAGGGGGGAAGAAGAGGCTAAAATGAGAGAAGAGGAAGCAAAGAAGAAAGTAGAAGAAGAAAGAGCAAGCCAACTTGGACTGATCACACTTTCAATTCCAAGAGCAGGTCCTTCTCCCACTACTTCCACAATTGCTTCTATAACTAGAGTGCACTTCCATTTGCTAGAGCTTGTCCAAGGATGATTCATCCCCATCGAAAGAAGAAGTTGTCGCTTCCTTGGATTCATTTATCTATGAAAAAAAGGATGAAGCAGATTGTTAAACAGTCTTGGAAAAAAAATAAGCTTACTGGGAGGCCTCCATTGCTGATAACTACATAGATCCCTGTATTCAATAGCCTTGAATGGGATCCTATTACCATAGCTTCATCGAATGTGTCCCTTTATATGGGGAATCAAGTGAATATTGAGGAGGTGGAAGACAAATTAAAGGCTTACTACAAAAGGATAAGATACCTAAAGAAAGAAATATCTCAGATAAGACAAGAAAACATGAGCTCACTAGAGTTTAGGTTTGGTGCATTCAAAATGCAGTAAGAGTTGGCAGAATCCCATGATCAAATGTATAATCTCCTGCATGAACTATAGGGACAACATGCCTAGTTGAGTGAGATTCTTGAGAAAATCAAAGAACACAAATGCATTCTTGATGGAATACAAATGGGTTTGAATGAGCTTACACAATGACAAAAAGACTCATTCCAATCACCAACAGTTCCTCCAAGGATGACACCAAGAGAGATACACCATAACCATGCTTCTATTTCACAAAGTGAACAACTAGGGACAAAAGTGTAGCAAAGCATATCCAATACCATTGGCAAGTGTCAGAATTTATATCAGGACACAACCAGTGTTATATAGAGATGACATCTTCCTACTCTCCTCAGTATAGACCAACCTCAACCCATTGAAATGCGAAAAGGTGAAATTAAAGAGATAATCAATTCCAGGAGAGTGCAGTAGAAGCGCTTATGGAGGTGACCAAAGAGGAAATTATGCAATATGAACCAACTCCAACAAGAGATATCAATCTATTGAAAACATCCACTGTCCCTCTTAAAAATAGGTTGGCAATCATTGTTGATAAAGTGGCCAATCATGTGGTCACATTCAAAACCCTCAAGCACCCCATACTTGAAGCTATGTTAGAGTAGTATGATATTTGGAGAGAGCACATGACAAGAAGGGGGCCACCTCCCACCCAGTGACCTTTATTTATGCTCATGTTATAACTTAACATAACCTTTTGTAAAGTGACATTTTTTATTCATTTTTGTACTTGACATTACGTCCATATAAAGTACATAGGAAAATATGCCTCGTCAAGAAAGCATTATATTGTGAATATTCCTGATTTTGTAAAATAATACTTAGTTGGAATCTTAAGAGACAACGGATATCAAGGCTCAAGGTAACCCAAGAGACAAAGGAATTGTATAAATTAAAGAAAGGAGGAGGAAAGGACCTTTTTATTGGATATTTGAGTTGTTTAGTAGAAATTGTAAAGACAATTCTAAGAATTAATCCAAAGAAGCTCTCGAACTAGGCTTGTTAATTCTAGGAAATGATTTGACAGTTTGAGTGTATAAATGGTTTTAAATTATTTTTCTATTTATTCTTACTGTTACATAAAAATGCTTGATTAGTGTATGACTATTCACTGCTTGTTCAATATATTTTATAATCCCTACAATTCTTAGATTTACTTGCTTGGTAAAAAAATTACTGGTTTCAACTAGATTAAATGGGACTAATCTTCTTCAATTTCTAGTTGATGTTTGTGTGTACAATTATTTCTCGTGATAAGACAAATTATTTTCTTAAACACTTACAACTTCATATGTGTGCATTTAGTTATGAACAATCATATTTTACTTAAAGCTGCTAGCTAGGATAGGCTTCTTTTAGTATTTTGCATTAGAGTAGAAGCATATTGCATCTTGCATATCCTGATTTATGCTATATTAAATGAACCTCATTATGATATCTCTTCAACAAAGCAGGTGAGGTCTTTCAAATCAGATTGGCAGTTATAACCATGCTCAGCTAGTAGGATAAGGTTCACAGGGACCCACAACCTTCTAATACCTTGACGATCAGAGGAAATCGATGATATATGTACACCTCAAGTATACTTGCTCTAATAAGAATAGATATTCTGGCTTCATCGAGTGTGTCACCATTTGTTGAGCCCTCAACAGATTCCCAATTTGTACAACTTGGGGAGCCACTTGAAATTTTTTGAACCAATGCCACTTCTCTAAGAGCAATTGTACTGATGATGCCTTTGTAGTTTCAACTTAACCACATTATCAACGAGGTATTATTTGTCAAGGACTATCTTTGATTGCTTTTCCTTTTGATTTTGGTTTTCTTTTTTATGGACGTGCGTGGGTAAGCTAACCTGATCTCCTAAAATTAAACTACCCTTGAACTGATTAAAGCCTTCATCTGATTTCACCTCAGAACTACCTAGAGAGAAAGCATAAAAGGGAGGAGAATACTTAGTTTTTGCACAAAAAACACTTTTTCTCGAAACCTAATTTTCAACTAAATGTCAGAGAACAATTCCTTTAATTCGTTTAGATGTTAACGAGTTAGTTCCTTTCCTTAGTGAAACATCGACGGGTCATATATTAATTCCGCAACATTGCGATATGTTAGTGTCCTAGGTCATCCAAACCATAGAACATTAGTGCCTTAGTTTGTTGAAAGATCAACGAGTTAGTCCCTTGTCCCACCGAAACTTATCCAAAAAATTTCCTACACATCCTAGGTTAAATTACCCCTATATCGATAACCATTCCTTTACAATGTTCAAATATCTCAAACAGTTCCAAACCTACATACTGATGAATCATACCACTGTCATGGTACCACTCCCAGAAGTCAGATCATTATTCGTCCAAAAGGAGCTAGGAGAAAGGAGAGGAAATGAAATGATTGTTCAGTGTTGTGCAAGAATATGATATGGAAATCAAATCGACCAAAGCAGTTAAATGTCAAGGCTTATGCAAAATGGATGCTGGAGCTATGGATCAACAGGAGGACCCTCAAGATGAAATTTTGTTGTATTCCAAAGAAGTACTTGTTATCCCACTCATAGAAGACTCTTGTTATGCAGTCCTGGTGCAATTCCTACAACATGGTGCAACCCCAGGTAACCTCACATCAAAGTAGAAAAGAGCTTTGAGGTTGAAAGTAGTTCAATTCATTCTGATTAAAGGAATTCTATTAAGGAAGAATCACAATGGTGTATTTCTCATATGCCTGGAGAAACAAGATGCATACAAAGTCCTTTAAGAGATGCATGATGGACCCATAGGTGGACATTATGTTGAAGAAACCATTGCACACTAGATACTAAGAGCATGCCGATATTTTCCCACACTATAAAAACTATGCTAAGACCTACACAAAAAATTGTAAGGCATGTCAAACACATGTTGGGTGAGAAAATAAGTTTGCTATTCCATTGCGACCAGTTACTATCGACAAACCGTTCCAACAATGGGGTGTGGAGATAATTGGAGGAATCATTTCAAACTTTGAAAAGTGACACAAGTACATTTTGATGGCCACATATTACTTAACAAGATGGGATGAAGCAGTTCCCCTAACTAAAATTAAAGTCAATGAAACAATAGCAATTGACTTCATCGATCAACTAATGACTAGGTTTGGAATTCCATTTGTCCTTATATTTGATAATGCTTCATATTTCTCTTCTTTAAAATTGTCCGAGTTTTCTTTAGAAAAGGGAATCATTCTTCGATACTCAGCCAATTACTATCGATAGGGAAATGGTGTAGTAGAGTCCACTTGTAAAATTCCTCATCAGAATCCTTAAGAAAACTATAGTGGACCATCAAAGGAACTGGCACAATGCACTGCCGAAGGCCCTTTGGGCTAATAGGGAAACATATAAAGCTTCCCTAGTAACATCCCCATACTTCTTGGTTTAGCGTAAGGAGGCCATCCTACCACCCAACATCTTCTTACCTTCCCTCCAATTGACCCAAGATGCTAGGGGTCAAAATTGTCCAACTATTCAAAAGGGAATTAATATGTTGTTGCAATTCAAAGATGAGAGAGATAAATCCAAACAAAAAATCACTAGACATCAATAGGTAGTTAACATATGGTTTGAAAAGCACTCAACAACCTATAGACAATATGAAGTAGGGGATTTCATTTTGAAATGGGATAAACTCAATGAATCAAAAGGGAAGCACACCAAATTTCAACACCTTTGGTTGGGTCCCTATGAAGTAGCACATAAACTAGGTTCAAGTACTTATTGCTTGAGAAATATCGAAGGAGATGATGATCTCCTTCATGTCAATGGGCAAGTGCACAATGAGATTTCAGCTACTTTCCCCAAAACAACAGATAACTTGTAGATATTAGCTTAGGTTGCACTTTTTATTTCAAAGAATTAAGATTTCATTATGCTCAATCTCCAGTTTTGTTTGCTATTGTTTGTTTTATATTTTTACATGATTATTTTCCATTGTTTCTTTTTCCAATATCACAATAATTTGATGTTTTGAATTTTCCCAAATAGAAGGTTGCAACCATGGATGGTCTGAGGACTTCAAGATCTTGTGTTCTTCTCTTCATTGACTGAAAAGGAGACCAAGATTCAGAATATAGGCCCCAATAGCAAGGGAAAATGCAGTGCCAATGGATGGACCGAGAACAAATCTTGATAGTTGAGGATAATTATCCCTACATCCAACTTGAAAGGTAGATATAGTATGTTGTATTGACACTCTCACACTCACATTAAAAGAGCCAATCATGAAAAGGGTGAAAGGTTAAAGGTACAAGTGTTAAAGCTAAAGGGATCTACAAATAGCTAGGTATTGTAGAGCACACATCGATTTCAATAGAAGGAAAACATGACAATATGTTTTGAATGACCACAACTTCCCGCCCTCAAAAATACATATTGGATAGCTGAGAAAGCATGAAATTGGTAAAGGAAGTCATTCATAAAAGGGGTACCTCAACAACTCCACTAGGGTTATAGACGTTCGTTAGTAGTGGGGAAATGTTCGTGGTTCTGTGGTGACTCCATCGCAGATATGGACGCTAGTAGGTAGTGGAGAAACTTTTGAGGAATTCTATGTAGTTCCTGGTAAAAATATTTTATATCCCAAACCTATGCAACCCTGGAACTTGGGATCTAGCTTAATTCGTTGATTTACGCTATATTAAAATGAACCTCATTATGATATCTCTTTAGCAAAGAAGGTGAGGTATTTCAAGTTAGACTGGAAGGTATAACCATGCTCATCTAGTAAGAGAAGGTTCAGAGGGACCCACAACATTCTAATAACTTCATGATTAGAGGAAATTGATGATATATGTACACCTCAAGTAGAATTTCTCTAATAATAATAGAGATCATGGCTTCACCTAATGCGTCGCCATTTGTTGAGCCCTCAACAAATATCCAATTTATTCAACTTGGGGATGCACTTGAATTTTTTTGAAACAATACCACTTCTCCAAGAGCCCTTCTATTGATGATGCCATTGCAATTTCAAGTTAACCACATTCTCAATGAGGTCTTCTTTGTCAAGGACTATCTCTGATTGCTTTTCCTTTTTATTTTCTTTTTCTTTTTCTATTGACCTGCATGAGTAAGCTAACTTGATCTCCTAAACTTAAATTTCCCTTAAACTGATGAAACTCTTCATGTGATTTCACCTTAGAATTACCTAGAGATAAATCATAAAAGGGGGGAAAACATTTAGTTTTTGGCGGAAAAAACTTTTTTCTCAATACCTAATTTTCAATGAATGTCATAGAACTATTCCTTTAATTCGCTGAAATGTTAGCGAGTTAGTCCCCTACCTAAATGAAACATTGGTAGGTCAGAGATCAACTCTGTGAATTTGTGAGAGGTTATTGTCTTAGGTCAGTAAAACGACAGAACATTAGTTCCTTAGTTTGTCAAAACATTGGTGAATTAGTCCCTTACCCCAGTGAAAATTATCCCTATATCGATAAGAATGCATTTATATTGTTCAAAGATGTAAAACCTTTCTGACTCTACATAGAGAAGAATCATACCACTCTCATGGTACCACACCTGACAATCAGATGATTATTCACCCAAAATGAATTAGGTGAAAGGAGAGGAAATTCGATGACTGTTGTGTAAGAGTATGATATGGAAATCAAACCGGCCAAAACGCTTAATGGTCATAGTTATGCAAAATGGCTGCTAAAGCTATGGATTAATTGGAGGACCCCAAATATGAAATTTGATTGTAGTCCCAGGAAGTATTTTTTTATCTCACTCACATAAGACTCTTGGTATGTAGACCTAGTGCAATTCCTATAACATGGTACAACCCCGGGTAACCTCACATCAAAGTAGAAAATAGCTTTGAGCTTGAAAGCAACTCAATACATTATGATTAAAGGAATTCTATTAAGGAAGAACCACAATGGTGTATTTCTTAGATGCATGGAGAAAGAAGATGCCGATAAATTCCTTAAAACCTTCATGATGGACCCGTAGTGGGACATTATGCTGAAGAAAACACCGCACATAAGGTAATAAGAGCATGATATTATTTGCCTACACTGTTTAGAGACACTCACGCCTATGCACATAAGTGTAAGGTGTGTCAAACAAGTGTTGGGTGTGAAAATAAGTATACTATTCCATTGCAACCAATTAATTATTGATGAACCATTCCAACAATGCAGTATGGTCATCATCGGAGAAATCAATCCAAACTTGGAAAAGCAACACAAGTACATTTTGTTGGCCACACATTACTTCACAAGATGGGATAAAGCATTTCCCCTAATTAAATTCAATGAAACAATAGTCATCGACTTTATCGAGTAGCTAATGACTAGGTTTGACATTCCATCTCTCCTTATATTTGATAATGCTTCATATTTGTCTTCTTTAAAATCGATTCAGTTTGATTTATTAAAGGGATGATTATTCTATACTCATCCAATTACTATCCCCAGGGAAATGGTGTAGTAGAGTCCTGATAAAACCCTCATCATATCTTTAAGAAAACTGTAGTGGACCATCAAAGGAATTGGCATAGCACTGTCGAAGGCCCTCTAGGATGATAGGGTAACACCTAGAGCTGCCCTAGGAAAATACACATACTTCTTGGTTTAGGGGAAGCAGGCCATCCTACCACCCAACATCCTCTTTCCTTACCTCCAATTGAATCAACTTGTTAGTTATCAAAATTGTCTAGCTATTTAGAAGGGAATCAATCTGTTGTTTCAATTGGAAGAGGATAGATATAAAGCCAAGAATAAATTTACTGCACATCAATTGGTATTCAAGATATTGTTTGACAATCATTCAACAACCTATAGACAATATGAAGTAGGGGATTTGGTTTTGAAATGGGATAAACTCAATGAACCAAAAGGGAATCACATCAAATTACAACACCTTTGTCCAGGTCCCTATAAATTAGCACATAAACTTGGTTTTGGTACTTATTGCCTAAGAAATCTAGGAGACATGGATCTCCTTCCTGTCAATGGTCAAGTGCTCAAATAATATTTCAGCTAGTTTCCCCAAAACAACATATAAATTGAAGATATTAGCTTAGTTTTCACTTTTTCTTTCATAGAATTAGGATTGCATTATGCTCCATTTCCAGTTCTGTTTGATGTTGTTTGTTTTATATTTTCACATGCTTGTTTTCCATTGTTTCTTTTCCCAATATCACAACGGTTTGATGTTTTGATTTTTCCCAGATACCAGGTGGTGACCATGGATGGATTGGGGAATTCAAGATCTTGCGTTATTATCTTCATTGACCGAAAAGGAGGCAAGTATTGATAGTTGAGATGGACAAATATTTCATGCCATAGCCTTCTCTCTTCACTTGCATGAGTGTGAACAGCAGACTGTTTAGAGAGAGGTAGAAAATGGGAGAACTAATACAGTTTTGAGTTATGATTTGCAACACCTTTTGCAATGGTAGATCCTGATACCATGTCTTCAATTTCGACCTCATTTGGAGAGAATATCACCCTCTTGGGCTCTCTAGTATGGGTCATCTGATATACTGAAAGTAGATTAGCAGTGAGAGTGGGGACATAGAGCATATGAGAAGTACCCATGATCAAGTTTGATTCTTCCAATATCCTTAGAGGAGACCTCAGAATCATTCCCCAACATAATGGATGGTCCAACAATAGCTTCGAATCCAGTGAAGATATCCTTGGAGGAAGACAGGTGACTTGATTCTCCAGAATCTATGATGAAGGAGGAATGAGTTGATGCACCTGCCACGAGGGCATGGAATCTCTCTTTGTTCTCAGATCCAGATGGTTCACTCTCTTTGTTTCTAGCACATGCAAGTACTGGAAGATTATTTTTTTCAAGAAGTGAAGCCATGATATCTATGGTCTTCTTCATACATGAGCTCTCAGGGTGATATCCTCGATTACAATATGTGCACTTGGATTTTCCCTTTTGAGATGTCTTGTCCTTCTTAGGATTTTAGACTCCATCTGAATGGTTTGGAGCCTCCTTTTGCTTTTGGTCATTCGACTTTCTATCAGAAATTTTTTGTTTTCCTTTACCATTCACTCTCCTTGACTCAGTAGCTACAAGAGTTGAATCCAATTTGGATTTTATCACTCCCATTTGCACTAGCTTCTCCTCCTCAAGTGTGAGATATTGGATGAAGTCTTCAAGCGAAGGGAATTTCCATTTTGGACTGGACAACTTTGCTGACTGGAAGGTCGAAAAAAACATTGAATAATCAGGGCCTAGCTTCGACAGGATGGCAAGGATGAGTTGTTTTTCTTCCTTCTCAATCTCATACCTCTTCAATTCGAAAATCAAGTTCTTGAATTTGTTGAGAAACTCAGTGATAGTTTCAAAACTGCTTGGGCTCAAGGATATGAGCTCTTTTTCTAATTTATGACCCTTCAGATCATCCTTCTGACCAAGAAGAGATTCGAGCTTGTCCCAAACCTCCTTTGGAGTATTCAGATCGATGACATGAAAGTGTAGGTCTTCATAAATGCTTAGTAGCAATAGTGCTACTGCTTCATCAAGCTTGTCTAAGTACTTGGATTTCTCTACTGCACCAGTGGGCTCAACTGCAGAGCCATTCACCACTCTGGAAAGGCTCTTCGACTTCAAGAAGATGTCCATTTTTTCTTTCCATTCGAAGTAGTTGAATGAGTTCAACTTGAGATCCATGATACTGAAGAATTCGAAGTTGAAGAGAGGATAGTCCTGCAAAACAAATGAGAATTATGAAATGGAGATCTGCTGCAAGTGAAATTGAACACTGCCTTAGGACACCGAGCACATGTGATTGGGTCCTTCACACTCACTAGATTTATCCAGTGAATTCAAGGAAATAGCACCAGGATTTGCTGTGGAAACCTAGAGGCTTCTGGTGCTCATTGAAAGACAGCTGCTCAAGGAATTGCTGCAACTGCTGCAATTCGAGTAGATGCTATTAGCTCTGATACCATGTGATATTTTAGGATTAGGATCACTTAACAGTAGCATACCTCACTAAAACTCACTCAAGAAGTGCAGAAATAAGAAGAAGAAATGGAGATTCAATAATCACTCATACACAAGAAATGACAAAAATGGTTGTATCATACATCAGCTGTGAGATGACACTCTGTAAAGTGAATACTAACTAAATAAAATCAAATGATTCGAATGCCACTAAGTTCATTCAAATTCTCCTCAATGTGTGGCTTGGATAACATTGGAGACATCATCCAGACCAGTGGCATTAGTCACAATAGTGAAATAGTCAGCAAATGAGTCTAACTGAGTGCATGGGCATTGATCTAGGGAAGGAGTCTCCAATGTGGGCGCATGAGGAGCTACCAGTAGTCCGTATAGCTGATATAGTCTCTATGGAGGTCTATCTAAGTGGTTCAGTCAGTTAAACTAGTAATCAATCCACAAAACAAGGAACATATCCACTAATCGATGAACTAACTGAAGAATCTCCTAAATAGGTGGAAGAGGGTGAACTTGTACTCCAGTGATGAAAACAAGGGTGCATCTGTGGCTAGGAGGGATAGAACTGAGCATAAACAGGCTCCTGGGGCTCAAAAACAGAGGACTAGGTGCTGGGAGACTACCATACTGATGACTGGATGCATGCAGGCATGAAAAATATAAAAATGTCGGTGAGAATATTCCAACATATACTTCCTAGAGTTGATTTGGACAACAGGTTGATCAAATATCCCAAATATAAGGCCATTGCCTCTTTCCATCCTTCCACTCTTGAAGCTTATTACAAGTTTCCTTCACTATGATTTGTTTGACTGAGGAGTGAATTAATTTGGCGGATTTAGATTGTCCTTCCTACCTAAGGAAATGGTGGTTGAGCAACAAAAGGTTTACACCTAGAGATATAGGATTGTATCCATCTGAGTCCTTGAGGCCTCCACACAAAATGGCAACTACACTATTAGCTAGGATATATCAAGAAAGAGATTCCATACAATTCAGGGAATCTTAGGTTCCTATCTTGCAACAAGCTACTGCATTGGGCACTACCTTTAATTGGGGTGCAATCCTCTCTGCAAACATCAAACAATCCATTATGAATGCCAGGGACTCAACTGCAAGACATGAATATGAATTTTATATGTCCTCATATTTGTTAGATATAGTGTGTGCTGACAATACCTTCACGAGAATGGGATGTACATGGATTCCAAAGGATACTCCAATTCCTGTTTACTGCAAAGTCCCATAGGAACATAATTACTCCAACTACTATGCGAATATTTGCTAAGAGTTTCTGATGCCACTACACACTATCATCCATGTGGAACCAACAAAATCTATGTCATACAAGGCCATGGAATCCCTGGAAACAATAGGATACTGGTAGGATCTACTTGCACATTTATGGTGGCACCAAGTTCCCTCATCTCCTTCCCCTCTTTGTCACTGAGAAAGTTATGCTGTAGGAGATAGCTTACTAGGTTTTCATAAATGACATCTTGGAAACACTGAAAAATGCAAAGATGGTTGTTTGGACTCTATTACCCTTGACCATTGGAGGATATTGTTTGAAATATATGAAATAATCTAGAGAACAAGCTCAATCCATCAATGCATTTCGATTTGGCACATAAGTGTTTTGAAGGAATGAATCTTGAAGAATACCATAGCAACATTGTGGAGCCTGTAAGTTTAATTGGGAATGTGTTAATGAGTTTTGGGCAGATGAAGAAGTATTTATGCGATCCAAGTCCCTTGAAGAGACCTCAACGTGACTAAGAGGTAAAATAAAAATATCCTTAGTGCAAGGAGACACTCAAGAAGGCACCAACAAACAAAAATAGGATGAACTATTAGAAAAGGATTAGAGAGAGAAGAAGAAAAGGGAAGCAGAGCTCAGGGCCGTCAAAGAGAAAATATTGAAGGAAGTAGAGTGTCAAAGAAGAAGGGGGGAAGAAGAGGCTAAAAGGAGAGAAGAGGAAGCAAAGAAGAAAGCAGAAGAAGAAAGAGCAATCCAACTTGGACTGATCACACCTGCAATTCCAAGAGCAGGTCCTTCTCCCACTACTTCCACAATTGCTTCTATAACTAGAGTGCACTTCCATTTGCTAGAGCTTGTCCAAGGATGCTTCATCCCCATCGAAAAAAGAAGTTGTCGCTTCCTTGGATTCATTTATCTATGAAAAAAAGGATGAAGCAGATTGTTAAACAGTCTTGGAAAAAAAATAAGCTTACTGGGAGGCCTCCATTGCTGATAGCTACATAGATCCCTGTATTCAATAGCATTGAATGGGATCCTATTACCATAGCTTCATCGAATGTGTCCCTTTATATGGGGAATCAAGTGAATATTGAGGAGGTGGAAGACAAATTAAAGGCTTACTACAAAAGGATAAGATACCTAAAGAAAGAAATATATGAGATAAGAAAAGAAAACAAGAGCTCGCTAGAGTTTAGGTTTGGTGCATTGACAATGCAGTAAGAGTTCGCAGAATCCCATGATCAAATGTACAGTCTCCTACATGAACTATAGGGACAACATGCCTAGTTGAGTGAGATTCTTGAGAAAATCAAAGAACACAAATGCATTCTTGATGGTATACAAATGGGTTTTAATGAGCTTACACAATGACAAAAAGACTCATTCCAATCACCAACAGTTCCTCCAAGGATGACACCAAGAGAGATACACCATAACCATGCTTCTATTTCATAAAGTAAACAACTAGGGACAAAAGTGTAGCAAAGCATATCCAATTGGCAAGTGTCAGAATTTATATCAGGATACAACCAGTGTTATATAGAGATGACATATTCCTACTCTCCTCAGTATAGACCAACCTCAACCCATTGAAATCAGAAAAGGTGAAATTAAAGAGATAATCAATTCTAGGAGAGTGCAGTAGAAGCACTTATGGAGGTGACCAAAGAGGAACTTATGCAATATGAACCAACTCCAACAAGAGATATCAATCTATTGAAAACATCCATTGTCTCTCTTAAAAATAGGTTGGCTATCATTGTTGATGAAGTGGCCAATCATGTGGTCACATTCAAAACCCTCAAGCACCCCATACTTGAAGCTATGTTAGAGTAGTATGATATTTGGAGAGAGCACATGACAAGAAGGGGGCCACCTCCCACCCAGTGACCTTTATTTATGCTCATGTTATAACTTAACATAACCTTTTGTAAAGTGACATTTTTTATTCATTTTTGTACTTGACATTACGTCCATATAAAGTACATAGTCGAATATGCCTCGTCAAGAAAGCATTATATTGTGAATATTCCCGATTTTGTAAAATAATACTTAGTTGGAATCTGAAGAGACAAGGGATATCGAGGCTCAAGGTAACCCAAGAGACAAAGGAATTGTATCAATTAAAGAAAGGAGGAGGAAAGGACCTTTTTATTGGATATTTGAGTTGTTTTGTAGAAATTGTAAAGAAAATTCTAAGAATTAATCCAAAGAAGCTCTAGAAATAGGTTTGTTAATTCTAGGAAATGATTTGACAGTTTGAGTGTATAAATGGTTTTAAATCATTTTTCTATTTATACTTACTGTTACATAAAAATGTTTGATTGGTGTATGACTATTCAGTGCTTGTTCAATATATTTTATAATCCCTACAATTCTTAGATTTACTTACTTGGCAACACAATTACTGGTTTCAACTAGATTAAATGGGACTAATCTTCTTCAATTTCTAGTTGATGTTTGTGTGTACAATTATTTCTTGTGATAAGAAAAATTATTTTCTTAAACACTTACAACTTCATATGTGTGCATTTAGTTATGAACAATCATATTTTACTTAAAGCTGCTAGCTAGGATAGGCTTCTTTTAGTATTTTGCATTAGAGTAGAAGCATATTGCATCATGCATATCTGGATTTATGCTATATTAAATGAACCTCATTATGATATCTCTTCAACAAAGGAGGTGAGGTCTTTCAAATCAGATTGGCAGTTATAACCATGCTCAGCTAGTAGGATAAGGTTCACAGGGACCCACAACCTTCTAATACCTTGACGATCAGAGGAAACTGATGATATATGAACACCTCAAGTATACTTGCTCTAATAAGAATAGATATTCTGGCTTCATCGAGTGTGTCACCATTTGTTGAGCCCTCAACAAATTCCCAATTTGTACAACTTTGGGAGCCACTTGAAATTTTTTGAACTAAGGCCACTTCTCTAAGAGCCATTGTACTAATGATGCCTTTGTAGTTTCAACTTAACCACATTATCAACGAGGTATTCTTTGTCAAGGACTATCTTTGATTGCTTTTCCTTTTGATTTTGGTTTTCTTTTTTATGGACCTGCATGGGTAAGCTAACCTGATCTCCTAAAATTAAAATACCCTTGAAATGATTAAAGCCTTCATCTGATTTCACCTCAGAATTACCTAGAGAGAAAGCATAAAAGGGAGGAGAATACTTAGTTTTTGCAGAAAAAAAACACTTTTTCTCGAAACCTAATTTTCAACGAAATGTCAGAGAACAATTCCTTTAATTCGTTTAGATGTTAATGAGTTAGTTCCTTTCCTTAGTGAAACATCGACGGGTCATATATTAATTTTGCAACATTGCAATATGTTAGTGTCTTAGGTCATCCAAACCATAGAACATTAGTGCCTTAGTTTGTTGAAACATCAACGAGTTAGTCCCTTGTCCCACTGAAAATTATCCAAGAAATTGCCTACACATCCTAGGTTAAATTACCCCTATATCGATAAGCATTCCTTTACAATGTTCAAATATATCAAACAGTTCCAAACCTACATACTGATGAATCATACCACTGTCATGGTACCACTCCCAGAAGTCAGATCATTATTCGTCCAAAAGGAGCTAGGAGAAAGGAGAGGAAATTAAATGACTGTTCAGTGTTGTGCAAGAATATGATATGGAAATCAAATCGACCAAAGCAGTTAAATGTCAAGGCTTATGCAAAATGGATGCTGGAGCTATGGATCAACAGGAGGACCCTGAAGATGAAATTTCGTTGTATTCCAAAGAAGTACTTGTTATCCCACTCATAGAAGACTCTTGGTATGCAGTCCTGGTGCAATTCCTACAACATGGTGCAACCGCAGGTAACCTCACATCAAAGTAGAAAAGAGCTTTGAGGTTGAGAGTAGTTCAATTCATTCTGATTAAAGGAATTCTATTAAGGAAGAACCACAATGGTGTATTTCTCATATGCCCGGAGAAACAAGATGCATACAAAGTCCTTTAAGAGATGCATGATGGACCCATAGGTGGACATTATGTTGAAGAAACCATTGCACACTAGATACTAAGAGCATGCCGATATTTTCCCACACTATAATAAAGATGCTAAGACCTACACAAAAAATTGTAAGGCATGTCAAACACATGTTGGGTGAGAAAATAAGTTTTCTATTCCATTGCGACCAGTTACTATCGACAAACCGTTCCAACAATGGGGTATGGAGATAATTGGAGGAATCATTTCAAACTTTGAAAAGTGACACAAGTACATTTTGATGGCCACATATTACTTAACAAGATGGGATGAAGCAGTTCCCCTAACTAAAATTAAAGTCAATGAAACAATAGCGATTGACTTCATCGATCAACTAATGACTAGGTTTGGCATTCCATTTGTCCTTATATTTGATAATGCTTCATATTTCTCTTCTTTAAAATTGTCCAAGTTTTCTTTAGAAAAGGGAATCATTCTTTGATACTCAGCCAATTACTATCGACAGGGAAATGGTGTAGTAGAGTCCACTTGTAAACTTCCTCATCATAATCCTTAAGAAAACTATAGTGGACCATCAAAGGAACTGGCACAATGCACTGCCGAAGGCCCTTTAGGCTAATAGGGAAACATATAAAGCTTCCCTAGTAATATCCCCATACTTCTTGGTTTAGCGTAAGGAGGCCATCCTACCACCCAACATCTTATTACCTTCCCTCCAATTGACCCAAGCTGCTAGGGGTCAAACTTTTCCAACTATTCAAAAGGGAATTAATATGTTGTTGCAATTCAAAGATGAGAGAGATAAATCCAAACAAAAAATCACTACACATCAAAAGGTAGTTAATATATGGTTTGAAAAGCACTCAACAACCTATATATAATATGAAGTAGGGGATTTCATTTTGAAATGGGATAAACTCAATGAATCAAAAGGGAAGCACACCAAATTTCAACACCTTTGGTTGGGTCCCTATGAAGTAGCACATAAACTAGGTTCAAGTACTTATTGCTTGATAAATATCGAAGGAGACGATGATCTCCTTCATGTCAATGGTCAAGTGCACAATGAGATTTCAGCTACTTTCCCCAAAACAACAGATAACTTGTAGATATTAGCTTAGGTTGCACTTTTTATTTCAAAGAATTAAGATTTCATTATGCTCAATCTCCAGTTTTGTTTGATGTTGTTTGTTTTATATTTTTACATGATTATTTTCCATTGTTTATTTTTCCAATATCACAATAATTTGATGTTTTGAATTTTCCCAAATAGAAGGTGGCGACCATGGATGGACTGTGGACTTCAATATCTTGTGTTCTTCTCTTCATTGACCTAAAAGGAGACCAAGATTCAGAATATAGGCCCCAATAGAAAGGGAAAATGTAGTGCCAATGGATGGACCGAGAACAAATATTGATAGATGAGGATAATTATCCCTACATCCAACTTGAAAGGTTGATATAGTATGTTGTATTGACACTCTCACACTCACATTAAAAGAGCCAATCATGAAAAGGGTGAAAGGTTAAAGGTACAAGAGTTCAAGCTAAAGGGATCTACAAATAGCTAGTTATTGCAAAGCACACATCGATTTCCATACAAGGAAAACATGACAATATGTGTTGAACGACCACAACTTCCCCCACTCAAAAATACATATTGGATAGCTGAGAAAGCATGAAATTGGTAAAGGAAGTCATTCATAAAAGGGGTACCTCAACAACTCCACTAGGGCTATAGACGTTCGTTAGTAGTGGGGAAATGTTAGTGGTTCTGTGGTGACTCCATCGCAGATATGGACACTAGTAGGTAGTGGAGAAACTCTTGAGGAATTCTATGTAGTGCCTAGTAAAAATATTTTATATCCCAAACCTATGCAACCCTAGAACTTGAGATCTAGCTTAATTCGTTGATTTACGCTATATTAAAATGAACCTAATTATGATATCTCTTTAGCAAAGAAGGTGAGGTATTTCAAATTAGACTGGAAGGTATAACCATGCTCATCTAGTAAGAGAAGGTTCAGAGGGACCCACGACATTCTAATACCTTGATGATTAGAGGAAATTGATGATATATTTACACCTCAAGTGGAATTGCTCTAATAATAATAGAGATCATGGCTTCACCTAATGCGTCGCTATTTGTTGAGCCCTCAAAAAATATCCAATTTATTCAACTGGGGATGCACTTGAATTTTTTTGAAACAATGCCACTTCTCCAAGAGACCTTCTATTGATGATGCCATTGCAATTTCAAGTTAACCACATTCTCAATGAGGTATTCTTTTTCAAGGACTATATTTGATTGCTTTTCCTTTTGATTTTGTTTTTCTTTTTCTATTGACCTGCATGAGTAAGCTAACTTGATCTCCTAAACTTAAATTTCCCTTAAAATGATGAAATTCTTCATGTGATTTCACGTTAGAACTACCTAGAGAGAAATCATAAAAGGGGGGAAAACATTTAGTTTTTGGAGGAAAACACTTTTTTCTCAAAACCTAATTTTCAATGAATGTCATAGAACTATTCCTTTAATTCGCTGAAATGTTAGTGAGTTATTCCCCTACCTAAATGAAACATCGACAGGTCAAAGATCAACTATGTGAATTTGTGACAGGTTATTGTCTTAGGTCAGCAAAACGACAGAACATTAGTTCCTTAGTTTGTCAAAACATTGGTGAGTTAGTCCCTTACCCCAATGAAAATTATCCCTATATCGATAAGAATGCATTTATATTGTTCAAAGATGTAAAACCTTTCTGACTCTACAGAGAGAAGAATCATACCACTCTCATGGTACCACACCTGACAATCACATCATTATTCACCCAAAATTAATTAGGTGAAAGGAGAGGAAATTCGATGACTGTTGTGTAAGAGTATGATATGGAAATCAAACCGGCCAAAACGCTTAATGGTCAGAGTTATGCAAAATGGCTGCTAAAGCTATAGATTAATTGGAGGGCCCAAAATATGAAATTTGATTGTAGTCCCAAGAAGTATTTGTTATCTCACTCACATAAGACTCTTGGTATGTAGACCTAGTGCAATTCCTATAGCATGGTACAAGCCCGGGTAACGTCACATCAAAGTAGAAAATAGCTTTGAGCTTGAAAGCAACTCAATACATTATGATTAAAGGCATTCTATTAAGGAAGAACCACAATGGTGTTTTGCTTAGATGCATGGAGAAAGAAGATGCCGATAAATTCCTTAAAACCTTCATGATGGACCCGTAGTGGGACATTATGCTGAAGAAAACACCGCACATAAGATAATAAGAGCATGATATTATTTGCCTACACTGTTTAGAGACACTCACGCCTATGCACATAAGTGTAAGGTGTGTCAAACAAGTGTTGGGTGTGAAAATAAGTATATTATTCCATTGCAAGCAATTAATTATCGATGAACCATTCCAACAATGCAGTATGGTCATCATCGGAGAAATCAATCCAAACTTGGCAAAGCAACACAAGTACATTTTGATGGCCACACATTACTTCACAACATGGGATAAAGCATTTCCCCTAATTAAATTCAATGAAACAATAGTCATCGACTTTATCGAGTAGCTAATGACTGGGTTTGACATTCCATCTCTTCTTATATTTGATAAGGCTTCATATTTGTCTTCTTTAAAATCGATTCAATTTGCTTTATTAAAGGGATGATTATTCTATACTCATCCAATTACTATCCCCAAGGAAATGGTATAGTAGAGTCCTGATAAAACCCTCATCATATATTTAAGAAAACTGTAGTGGACCATCAAAGGAATTGGCATAGCACTGTCGAAGGCTCTCTAGGATGATATTGTAACACCTAGAGCTACCCTAGGAAAATACACATACTTCTCGGTTTAGGGGAAGGAGGCCATCCTACCACCCAACATCCTCTTTCCTTACCTCCAATTGAATCAACTTGTTAGGGGTCAAAATTGTATATCTATTTAGAAGGGAATCAATCTGTTGTTGCAATTGGAAGAGGATAGATATAAAGCCAAGAATAAATTTACTGCACATCAATAGGTATTCAAGAGATGGTTTGACAATCACTCAACAACCTATAGACAATATGAAGTAGGGGATTTGGTTTTGAAATGGGATAAACTCAATGAACCAAAAATGAATCACACCAAATTACAACACCTTTGTCCAGGTCCCTATAAAGTAGCACATAAACTGGGTTTTGGTACTTATTGCCTAAGAAATCTAGAAGGAGACATGGATCTCCTTCCTGTCAATGGTCAAGTGCTCCAATAATATTTCAGCTAGTTTCCCCAAAACAACAAATAACTTGAAGATATTAGCTTAGTTTTCACTTTTTCATTCATAGAATTAGGATTGCATTATGCTCCATTTCCAGTTCTGTTTGATGTTGTTTGTTTTATATTTTCACATTCTTGTTTTCCATTGTTTCTTTTCCCAATATCGCAACGGTTTGATGTTTTGATTTTTCCCAGATACCAGGTGGTGACCATGGATGGATTGGGGAATTCAAGATCTTGTGTTATTATCTTCATTGACCTAAAAGGAGGCAAAGATTCAAAACTTAGGCCCCAATATAAAGGGAAAATTTAGTGTCGGTGGATGGACCAGGAACAAATCCCGATAGAGAGGATAGTTATCCCTACATCCAACTTGAAAGGAAAATCTAGTATGTTGTATTGACCTTCTCACACTCACATTTAAAGATCTGATCATGAAAAGGGTGAAAGGTTAAAGGTACACAATTTAAAGCTAAAGGGATATACAAATATGCATGTATTGAAGAGCACAACTTGATTTCAATAGAAGGAAAACATGCCAATAAGTGTTGAAAGGCCACAAATTATCCCACTCAAAAATACATATTAGATAGTTGAACAAGCATAAAATTGGGAAAGGAAGTCGGTCATAAAAGGGGTACATCAACAACTTCCTCGGGGATGTGATGCTCGTTGGTATTAGGGAAATGTTAGTGGTTCTGTGGTGACTCCATCGGGGCTATGGACGCTTCCAGGTAGTGGATTAATACTTAAGGAATTCTAAGTAGTGCCTAGTAAAAATATTTTATATCCCAATTCCATGTAACCCTAGAACTTGGGCTCTAGCTTAGTTATTTGATTTACTCTATATTAAAATGAACCTCATTATGATATCTCTTCAGGAAATAAGGTGGGGTATTTCAAATCATATTGGCAGGTATAACCATGCTCATCTAGTAGGATAAGGTTCACAAGGACCTATGGCCTTCTAATACCTTTATGATTAGAAGAAATTGATGAAATTTGTACACCTCAAGTATAATTGCTCTAATAACAATAGAGATTCTGGATTCAACGAGGGTGTCACCATTTGTTGAGCCCTCAACAAATCCCCAATTATTCAACTTGGGGACCCACTTGAAATTTTTTGAACCAAGGCCACTTCTCCAAGATCCCTTCTATTGATAATGCCTTTGCAGTTTCAACTTGAGCACATTCTCAATGAGGTATTCTTTGTCAAGGACTATCTTTGATTGTTTTTCCTTTGATTTTGGTTTTCTTTTTATATGGACTTGCATGAGTAAGATATCATGATATGCTAAACTGAAACTTCCCTTGAACTAATGAAAGACTTCATCTGATTTCACCTCATAACTACCCAAAGAGAAAGCCTAATAGGGGGGAAAACACTTAGTTTTTGCTGAAACATTTTTTCTCAAAACCTAATTTTCAACGAAATGTCAAAGAACTATTCCTTTAATTAGTTGAAATGTTACCGAGTTAGTCCCTTTCCTTAGTGAAACATCGTGTCAGAGATTAAATCCATGATATTGCAATAGGTTAGTGTCTTAGGCCAGCAAAACGAAATAACATTAGTTCCTTAGTTCGTTGAAACATCAACGAGTTAGTCGCTTACCCCAAGGAAACTTATAGAAATTCATTTATCCAATTGCCTACACATCATGGGTATGGAACCCCATCCTCGTGAATAAGAAGCAAGGATCCATCTATGTATGCACATATTTTAAAGACCTCAACCATGCTTGTCCCAAGGAAAACTACCCTACACCATTTATTGACTAGGTAGTCAAAGCATGTGTCGACCACAAAATCCTATCCTTCATGGATGGCTTCTCCTGCTACAATCAAATAGGGATTTGTTAGTAGGATTAGTACAAAAGTACTTTCACAACATCATGGGGCACCTTCGCCTACTGTGTCATTCCATTTGGATGAAGAACGCCGAAGCCACATTTCAATGCACAATGTCCTACGTATTCAATGATTTAGCTTGCATCATCTTGGCATAACTCAACAACCTCATAGAAAAATTGAAGAAATGCATCGGCCACCTCGCCAATTTGCGGACCATATTCCTGAGATCCCATAAATAAAATATATTACTAAACCCCCTCAAGTGTGTTTTTTTCATCGTCATATGATGATTGTTAGGGTTCATCTTCTCCCAAACCGGGATCACTGCCAATCCCTTAAAAGTACAATCCATCCTCGAACTCCCCCCACCAAAAACATGAAAGAAACTGCAAAGTGTCCAAGGAAAATCCAACTTCCTTTTCCATCTCATCCCTGAGTATGCTACGCAAGCACATGGAATCCTAAGTATTCTTAGAAAAGACGTCCCATTTTAGTTGGATGATCAAGCACAAATATATTTTGAGGCATTGAATACAATCACCTTGGAGTATGACACGTATTTTATATTAACAATACTTAAGAGAATAAATAAATAATACTTTAAATTATCTTAATTATTTTAGATGGAAATAATGGATACAATTTTTTTATGTGTAGTTTCAATTTATCTCACTATAAATTTTCTAAAAGTATCAAGTGTGGGTATTGGATGCATAATTAAATTCATAGATACTCTAAAGCTCCCCCTAACTTAACCTGCAATCCCTATAGCTCTAAGAATTATATTGGAGTTTTCACATAACCAAATCCCTTTAGGTGCAAGTATATGATGAGATGAAAGAGTGTAAGTTCCATAGAGTTCGAGGTCAAAATTTGAACATAGAGGCACAAGAGGAAAACGCAAACTACAACAAGGCACTCATATCTCAAAGTAGCATGCAAGATTCCTTTAGCAATGGAAACAAATTTTTACAAGGTAAGAAATGAAGTTCCTCCCTTTGAACTATAGATGCTTAGGGAGTACTTGAAAGCATTTATCTTCATAATCTTACTAGAGTAAAGAAGCTTTCCTTTTTACAAGAAATTAATATACATATTTGAATGTGAAAAATTAACTTTGGAGAGGGGGCCTTTATATTTGTGTTAGTGAGATAAGAACCTTAGGGGGTGGAAGGGATTATTCCATCCTATGGGAACCCAACATATGGATTTGTCCCATGCTCAAGTTGGTCATAGATGGATCTTCACTTGCTTCGTGGTCTGAAACTCGGTGAAAACTATCCATGTTTATAGAAAATAATAATAATAAATCATTTTAATTTATTCATTTCTAATCAAATTCATAAGTATAGTGATCCTATATCTTCACTTAGGGGGCTTCTCAAATATTCAACCATTGTACCAACCTCTATCACACTAAACAATAAACCCCTAAATCATTAACAACTTCTTAGCTATTATATAATTACTATATAACTATAATTTATTAGATGAAATATAGTTTTAAAAGTTAACTTCAAATCTTAAAGCCAAATTCCTTGTTATACTTTATCAACCAATCAAAATTCTTTAAAATTCAAAAAAAGTGGATGTCTCATGAATCAAAGCATTTTTAATGGAAATTTTTATTACATAGTTTTAATTTATATAAAAATAATTTTATTTATTTAATGTAACAACTATATGCTTTTATCTATTATATTCAAAAACTAAAATTCAAAAGAAGTGGATGTCTTATGAGTCAAAGCATTTTTAGTGGGAAATTTTTTATTACATAATTTTAATCTATGTGAAAATAATTTTATTTATATAGTGTAACAACTATATGCTTTTATCTATCATATTCAAAACCTAAACTTAATATATATTATATATTATATACAAATTAATTAAAGTCAGGTATAAATGAATATACAAAGTGGATTTTGACTTTTTCATTTATAATATTAATATAATTTAACTAATTAATATTATATATTTATATTAATTAACTAATATATATTATATTTTATCTAACTAAATTCATTTATATGTAGGTATATAAAGTGGGTTGACACTTTCAAAATTTATTAATCTAATAAATTAGACCATTTATATACTATATATTATATCTATAATAACTATATATTATTATTATGTAGTTATTGTTGGGTCGTGAATATGTCATTATTTTGATACTCTTTTCCTTAGCTTTTTTCTTCGTTTGTCTATCTTTTAACCACAAAATAAACCTTTTTGATGGAATAAGTTGAGCATTGGTACTAGGTATTTCTAGTTACAATCCTTATGCTTTGTTGAAAAGTTGAATGTGTAAATAGGATAATTCTATATCCTTTCACTATATGAGTGGTTGTAGATCCCATCTATGAGGTTTTGTTAAAGAAGTTGCAAGTGGATTGCTATGGGTAACTACCAAATGACATGCGACATCCTCCACACAACCTGTTGAAACAACCTTAACAAACAACAATTGTCCACCTGAATAGCTCTCAAGATTGGACTGTACAGTGTAAGGGTTTAACTATATGACCACACCCACTGTTTTATGTGGCAACTGTTATGTATTATTCGAATCGATGGTTAAAATGATTTGAATCATGGATCTACATCGTGATCCATGATTGGTTCTTCAACATTTCATATTTTTGTATATAAAGGGGTTTTTTCCCATGTCTAAACCTTGAACTACTATTTTGATTATCTGTGTTTATGCTGTACTCCAGTTTGATTTAATACCAATAGACACCATGTGGATTCTAAGTGATTGCATATACGTGATTTGTGAGTTTTAATTAGTTATCAACTACAAGTATTCATGATACTTTGTTCAGAGAAGGAGGATCCTCTCTGTGAACATGTATCATCTCTGTTAAGAATAGATGTGTGATTTCATTAGCATCTATGTGATTTCAGTTCAGTATTAATCTCGTGTGGATGACCATATATTTGTAATCTTGTTACAATGATTTAATCACAAATGCATGTGTTGATTTTAGTATAACAATTTATGCATGTGTTGATCCTAGTATAACGATTTCCCATTTATGTTGTTCTTAATTCAATATATTTTATGATTGTAATTTTCAAGCGTTACTTGTTGGAATATTCTCACCATCATTTTTTATATTTGCATGCATGCATGCATACTGCATGCATCCAGTCATCAGTATGGTAGTCTCCCCAGCACCTAGAGCTTATTTTCAGCCCCTTGGAGCCTATTTTTAGCCCTCAGTATCTCTCCTACCTACCTAGTGCGCCTTGTTTTCCTCACTTGGATGAAAAATGTGGCCTACTACACACTCTTGGATTCCAATAGTTAGTTCTTGCATTGATTGCACAGTTTATGCATTTATTGCTCACTTTAAATGCCTGTAGCTTCTAGTTGTCTATATCGGAGTGCCACTTGACCTACTGACAGCCTCATGCACCCTCCTTGGAGTCTCCTTCCCTTGATTTATGCTCACATGGCTCAGTTAGACTCATTTGACTGATATTTGATTATTTGTGACTACTACCACTGATTGGGTGATGTCTCCAATGCTATCCAAGCCACACATTGAGGAGATTTCAAATGACCTTAGGTGTATTCGAATTCATTTGACTGTATTGAGTTTGTATTCAGTTTCATAGTGCTAGCTTACAGCTGATGTATGATTATACTGCAAATTTTACCATTTCTGAGTTTATGAGTGAATATTGATTCAATTATTCTTCTTATTCTATGCAATTCTTGAGTGAGATTAGTGAGATTTACTCTAGCTGTGTGATCTATCATGTAAAATATCACATGGTATTAGAGATGGAGCCAGCTATTCAAATTGCAGCAGCAACAACAGTCGCAACAGTTCATTGAGCAGCTGTATTTCATTGAGCACCAGAAGCCTCTGGATTTCCACAACAATTCTTGGTGCAATTGTATTGAATTCATTGGAGAAATCTAGTGAGGTCTATCTAGGTGTGAAGGATCCAGTCACATGTGCTCATTGTCCTAAGTCAGTGTTCATTCGAATTTGCAGCAAATCTCCATCAACAATTTCATTTGTTTTGCAGGTTATCTCCATCTTCAATTCGAATTTGGCAGTATCAATGGATCTAAAACTGAACTCCTTCAATTATTTCGAATGGAAATACAAGATGGAAATCTTCATGAAGTCCAAAATCCTTTCTAGAGTATTGAATGGAACTGCAGTTGAACCCACTAGTGCAGTTGATAAATCTAATTACCTGGATAAAATTGATGAAGCAGTAGGACTGCTACTCCTTAACATTTCCGAAGACCTCCATTTTCATGTCATAGATATGAAAACTCCTAAAGAAGTTTGGGACAAGCTCGAATCTCTTCTTGGACAGAAAGTTGACTTGAAAGGTCACAAGTTGGAAAATGAGCTTATCTCATCGAGCCCTTGCAGTTTCGACTCAATCATTGAGTTTCTTACCAAGTTTAAAAATCTGATTTCAAAATTGAAGACATATGGAATAAAGAAAGAAGAGAAGCAACTAATCCTAGCCATTCTATCAAAATTGGGCCCTGATTACTCAGTATTTGTCTCTACCTTCCAAATAACGAAGCTATCCATCCCAAAATGGAAGTTTCCCACTCTTGAAGACTTCATCCGGTCTCTCACACAAGAGGAGGAGAAGTTAATTCATATGGGAATGATAAAACCCAAGATGGATTTAGCACTTGCAACTGCTAAAGTGAAGAGAGTGAATGGAAAAGGAAAGCAAAAATTTTGAGACAGAAAGTCGAATGAGCAGAAGCAGAAGGAATCTCCCTATCAGTCAGAAGGAGGTTCGAATTCCAAGAAAGACAAGCAATCTCACAAGGGAAAATACAAATGTACCTATTGCAATAGAGGATTTGATCCTGCGAGCAGTTGTATGAAGAAGACTATAGATCTGATGGCTCAACTACTTGAAAAGAATAACCTTCCAGTACCTGCATGTGCTAGGAATAAAGAAGCCGAATCTTCAAAATCCGAGGACAAGGAGAGATGCCATGCTCTCATGGCAGGTGCATCAAGAGAGTCCTCCTTCATCATAGATTTAGGAGCATCAAGACACATGTCTTCCTACAAAGATATATTTACTGGTTTCGAATCCACTATTGGTCCTTCAATCATGTTGGGGAATGATTATGAGGTATCCTCTGAGGGGATTGGAAGGGTTAAGCTTGATTATGGTTACTTCTCAAATGTGCTCTATGTTCCTACACTCACTGCCAATCTAGTTTCATTCTAATAGATGACCCATACTGGAGATCCCAAGAGGGTGATCTTCTCTCCAAATGAGGTAAAAATAGAAGACATGGTATCAGGATCTACAATTACAGAAGGTGTTGCAAACCACAAGTCGAAACTCTATGAGTTCTCTCACTTTCTACCTCTCTCCAAACAGTCTGCTCTTCACACTCATGCAAATGAAGAGATTAGGCTATGGCATGAAATATTTGGGCATCTCAACTACAAGTACCTACAAGATATTCACACTCAAGAGTTGGTTGAAGGACTACCCAAAGTCAAGTTTTCCAAGGTCAACTGTAATGGTTGTTTGATGGGAAAGCATCCAGAAAATAAGTTTGAGAAAGGGAAGGCAAGGAGAGCCTCTCAACCTCTAGATCTGATTCATAGTGATGTTGTAGGGCCATTTCCAGATCTATATTTGAAAAAGGAAAGGTATATTCTTACTTTTATTGATGATTATTCAAGATTTACATGGGTATACTTTCTCAAATTAAAATCAGAAGTGTTTGGATACTTTAAGTTTTTCAAGTCTTCTGCAGAAAAGTTTTCAGATAGAAAGATCAAGGCCCTCCGCACTGACAATGGAGGAGAGTATGTCAAGGGTGATTTCCAATCCTTTTATGTTGAAGAAGGCATAGATATGCACCATACTATTCCCTACACACCACAGTAGAATGGTGTTGCAGAGCGGAATACTAAAACATTAAAAGAGATGGCAACCTGCATGCTAAAGTCGAAAGGGTTGCACCCTAGTCTTTGGGAAGAAGCCATCAACTGTGATTCCTACCTTCAGAACAAATTTCCTCACAAAGGACTCAAAGATATGACTCCTTTCAAAGCATGGATGGGGTACAAACCTAATGTATCTCATCTCAGAGTGTTTGGATCCAGAGCATGGGAAAGGATTCCAACAGAGAAAAGGAGAGCCCTAGATCCACAGAGCATAGAGCATATTATGGTGTGTTATGCATTAAGTGAAAAATACTACAAGATTCTTGATCCTTCTACTATGAAAATATTCCTTGATAAGAGTGTACAGTTTGAGGAATGGCCACTCCATGATGCTCATCCCGTTGAGAAAGATAGCTTGCCTACAAAACCACCACTGCTTGATGAGCAAGAGAGCGAACCTTCATCTCATGAGAGTTCAGATTTTGAATCTAAAAGTGAATATGATGAAGAGTGAATGCTAGATACAGATCCACAGGAACCTGAATATCTAGCACCTGACAGTGAAGATGAGAGAATGGAAGACCAAGATCCATATCTACAGCCTACAGATACTCCTCTTCCTAGATGGGCAGCCACTACTCTTATATCTTCTAGAGATCTTGTTGGTGATCCACTTGATCAAAGGAGAACCATATCCGATTTTCAGAATGGAAGGTTTCATCCTTCTCACATTACTGATCCATTTCTTGACGATAGATCCTTCTTTGGTGGAGAATTTCACTTACCTTTTGGGGTGAGTGATGTACATGATTGATTATCCTTCTATGGTCTATCTTGAGGGGGGATTTCTTCCCATTGGGTTTTCCCTCTTTCCTCACTTTATTTATTTAGATTGTTGTACGGGGTGACCTTTGATCTCAGTTACCAGGGCCCTACTAGTTTTCAGTTACTTCCTCATAGTTTGGCTTGCGGTGGGGGTGTTGGAATTTTCTCACCATCATTTTTTATATTTGCATGCATGCATACTACATGCATCCAGTCATCAGTATGGTAGTCTCCCCAGCACCTAGAGATTATTTTCAGCCCCTTGGAGCCTGTTTTTAGCCCTCAGTATCCCTCCTACCTACCTAGTGCGCCTTGTTTTCCTCACCTGGATGACAAATGCACCCTACTACACACTCTTGGATTCCAACAGTCAGTTCTTGCATTGATTGCACAGTTTATGCATTGATTTCTCAGTTTAATTTCCCGTAGCTTCTAGTTGTCTATATCAGAGTGCCACTTGACCTACTGACAGCCTCATGCACCCTCCTTGGAGTGTCCTTCCCTTGATTTATGCTCACATGACTCAATTAGACTCAGTTATTCTCATTTGACTGATATTTGACTATTTGTGCCTACTACCACTGATTGGGTGATGTCTCCAATGTTATCCAAGCCACACATTAAGGAGAATGGCCTTAGGTGTATTCAAATTCATTTGATTGTATTGAGTTTGTATTCAGTTTCACAGTGCCAACTTACAACTGATGTATGATTATACTGCATATTTTACCATTTCTGAGTTTATGAGTGAATATTGATTCAATTCTTCTTCTTCTTCTTTGCAATTCTTGAGTGAGATTAGTGAGATTTACTCTAGCTGTGTGATATATCCTGTAAAATATCACATTAATCTATGTGGCAAGCATCACTGAAATAATTCCCCTGTTCTGATGCATGTACAGAGACAGTTCCCGAATACAGATCTGAGTGAGATTGTTAGATTCTACTTTACTCAATGTGTAATGGCTTTGGTGAGGCATGTGGTTAAGGTCATAATTGGTACCAATAGTTTTAATTCAATATTTTGAGTGGTTAAAGAGTGTTTGGGATATTTTCTTTTGATGAAGAGATTTTGTATAATTTACCACTTAGATTGCATGAAATATTAGAAAGCTAATGTGTGATTAGAATTTGCAGCGTGCATGTTTTTCTCCTTGTTAGCAAACATGTCACGGGTTCAATGTCTTCTGCAACTTTCTCCTCCGCCAGATTTCCTCTACGACAATCCTCGATCTCTTCATTTTTCTTACCAAAACTACCATAGGGGTGGCAGGTGCAGGAGGGGTCATTTATGACCTTGGAGGTAAGGAATTATTTCAGTACGCATGGGGATTAGGAAGGAGAACAAACAACCAAGCAGAATGGGCGTCTCTTCTCCAAGGGGTTGAAACAATGGTCTCCCTGCATATAGATCATTACTCTATCGTCGAAGAATCCATGATCGTAATACAGAAAATGATAAATATCCAAAAAGGACATGACAAGTACCTGGACAGAATTCAAAAAATAATTGTCTCTGTAATTAGCGACACTTCAAGGATTCAATTCTATCACATTCTAAGGCATAATAATGTGGAGGTTGACACTATGGATAATCAAGGAGCAAGGTTAAGAGAATGGATCATTGTTTTAACCAATATCGCCCTCATATCAAATGGTCCCCATGTTTTTAAACATTTCTAACTTCCCTAAAGGGGCGCGCATGCAAAGTTCCCCACTCCTTATGTGGACAAGTGGAATCCATTACATATTGAGTTTTAAAGCCAACCCTTGGACACACCTCTCTCATATTAATGAAGGTTGGTGTGGTGGTAATATGGAAGCATGCAAAGTAATGTCGAACTCTCAGGGCTCTCGTTCACACGATCCTTTTTTGGGAGAAGGTACTGCATATCAAATGGTGGTGTTGGGTATTGAATCTCTCACTTGCGACGGTGGGTTCCTCAGTGCTGGTCTACAAACAATTCCCTGGTCTATTCCATCCAATAGGAGGATGAATTTGGATAACATGATGAAGGAGATTTGGGAGATTAAGGTGGTTCATCAGGATATCAGGAAGAACGCACACAATGCTTTTGAAGTTTCCAAAACTGCTCTGGAAGAAAACAAACACATCGGTCTGGATCTCACCCGGATGGATTCACGAATGGAGGATGCGTAAAAAAATGTCCGCGTCCAGGTTGGGGAGCTTGAGGAAGTGCATAAGGATGTCAAAGGCATCAAAGACTATCAACATGCCAATTTTTAAGGCCTTAAAAATTTCCCGTTCTCTTTGAAGGGGAAGTTATTTGATACTTTGAAAAGTGGAAACGACAAGATTAAGGCTTGTTTGGTTCAACTAGAATATTCTTTGAGCGACCTGCGGGAAGAATTCAGGAAGCACTCCGAGCCTATAGACCCAGGAAATAAACGTGAAGACAGTTCTATGATGGAATATGAATCTCAAACTTATGAAGGAATTCCTCCTGCTTAATTCCAGGATGTTGATGCATACTATTTGTTTTATTTTGTTAGATGTTTTTTTGTGCTTATATATGTAACCAATATGTCAGGATTTACTCTGTAAAAGGAAGCAGATATGAACAATTAGAAAGAACAATACCCATGACTGAAAAGCTTATTTTTTCAATTCTGGAGTACTCACTCTCCAGGTTATGTTTAACCCTTCCAGGAAGGGATTTTTGTAACTAATCCTTTGTTTAATACAATACTACTTCTCGTTTCTTTTAAAAACAAATAATTTCCAGCGTGCACATGTAATGTTGATAACTTGAAAATAGAGGACTGACCCTAATTTGACAAATAATTGATTGTTTTCCCAAGCAATTAATTTGTGCCAACATTTTAGAGTTGTTGCCAAGGAGTTATCAAAGGCACAATAGTACATCTAACATTGTTTTTTTTGACAGATAGTACTAAGATTTTCCTCAGAGGTAATTATCAAACTGAAGCCTTCAAGACATCTCACTGTAATTTCCCTTGCTCTTGACCCCTTATTGTTGTAATCTATGTGATGTAAATATGTAATTGTGTACTAGTTCCTAGTGAGAAGTTCAAGGCCAAGGCCCCACCAGAAACGATGTAGCATTGTTATGAGTTCATAGTTAAACCTTGCACTAACTAAAGCATGGGAATGTCATATGTATGTTGTGAATTACACATGATGAATTAATAAAAATAGACCTAGGAGGTTGAATGTGCAAGGAAAATAAATGAAGGGTGACAATATCCACTAGGGGGAGAGGTTAAAGGCTACTGAAGCCTTGGGAATCTGATCAAAGATGATCTAGTGTCATCACAATGCCTGCGAGTATTAAAGAAAAAGTGAGTTGTTAAGACTTGCTTATTTGCTAAGAACATGAATTTATTTAGTGTTATTATTATCATTAGTTAATAAGGGTGATATTAATTAACGGGTAATTAAAATAAATGATTAATGATTCTTAAGATTCGATAGGAATTTTTAATGGAAACTAATTTACATTTAAAAGAATGATTTAACTAATGAAAATTACACACACATACACGAACCATAATGTAAATTTTATGATATATATATATATATATATATATAATATAATTTTCATAAATATAAATAACCAACAATCATATTATATATAAAAATAAATATATGGGAATGGAAAGTCAATGTGTATGATAGAGGATTCATATATATATATATTAGAACAAGGAAAAGATAAACAAAATAATTATTATTGGAAAAATAAAAAGAATAGTAATTATTTTATTTTAAAGGATTGACATACTTTTGAGACTGGTTATATAACAAGGGTCATGTGGTGGCAATGTACTTGAGGATATAAGGACATTTCCACTTGCTCTATTTGCATAAATTTATAGGGAGGAGCCGTGGACAATTGAAGGAGGTCAAGATGAATTAGCCAGGTATCAACACGCTGATCATATTCTCCTCTTTGTCTTCATCCGTTTGAGTTTTATATGTAAACTTTTTAACCCAACAAAAATTTTCTTTGAAGTCACAGAGTAATATTTGTATATTTTGATTTAAAGACATTAATATCGAGTGACAGAGGGGTAAATTTACTGAATTCAACTTATTTTGATACGTGAATTTAGGTTCACGTGAATACTGAAGTATTTAGCTACAAAAAGTTTAATGAATACTGAAGTATTTAGCCAGAAATATTTTAATTTTGAATGATTATTTTTAAATTCATTAAAGTAGTTTTATTATTTTCTTTATTTAAGAGAAATTGTGAAATATTTACAACACGATTTCTTTGATCTTTAAATCCAGGATTAATCAAATACTTAACTGCACAGAGTGAAGAGGGATCGGATGAGAGAATAACAACTTTTCTCTCCAACTACACTTAATTGACAAGAATACTGTATAAATACTTAACTGAATGTCGAAAAGAAATATTTTAAAGATATTGAAGTCACTTTTTTATTTTCATTTCGATGTATTAAATAACTTATAATTAATTACCATAGTATTTTTTTTAAGTAAGATGGTTTTGTATTATATCTGAAAAAAGGAAGTTACAGACAAGGCATAGCAGGCCAAAGCCCTGCAACAATACTGCATAAACAGACTACCAAACTTGACATCAGGAGCAAATTGTGAAACCATACTACTCAAGAGACCTACACTTCAACTTAACTTATGTTGCACAACCCGGCATGCAGGCCTGTCTTGAGACACAAACAGAACGGAGACAACAAAAGAGTATCGATATTACACTTGGGACCCAAAAAACACAAAATACAGTCGCCTGAACAAAGATCTGTTACATAAATGGGTAAATGTTCTCTCCCATTATGAACATCAATTGTATGACCGATCATTGCGGGTACAATGATAGAGGCCCGAGACCAAGTCACTATTATCTTCTTTTCTTCCTTTATGTTTATATTTTGAATTTTCCTCAATGAATGATTAGCCACAAAAGGATTTTTTTTCAGTGAACGTGCCATGATCAATTACCTTTCTTTCCTTTGGACAACCATACCCCAAAACAAAACAACCAAGAAACTCCCTGATAAACCAAAATCCATTAACCGAGAGATTCTAACAGCCATAAATTAAAGAAGAATGTAAATAATATCATGAAAACGGCCTAGAGGAGGAGCAACTAGACCCGCCATTGTCTCCAGAGGAGGGCGCAGCTCCATGGAATTAAGAAGGAAGTCCAGCTTACGATGCACAGCTTTAGTTTCTTCCAGAATGTTTTGCTCATGGGTTGTTTGCATACGCTCTATCTTAAGCTCCATCCTATCCCAGAGAGAATACCCAACAAGATTCTTCATGACCCAATAGAGAGCCACAGTGTGCTCATAAAGGCTCATCCTTCTAGCCATTTTCCTTGGGTCCATGACCCAGTTTTCATACTTTCGACGTTACTCACGCAGAATGTCCAGATCTAACTGCTGCCACAGTTGCCACTCCACACCTTGGATTTCTTGCTAAATAGAGTTAGGAAGGTCCAGATCAAAGATTCTGGCCTCCCATCGAGCCTTCTGCTGAGCACGTGAAAATATCCCACCCGAAACCCCCGGTGAATCCTCTTTGTTTAGGCACTTGCCATGACTAGAACCTGGTCTCTTCCTCTTCTCATTACGGTGATCTTCCATAATACCCAGCCTCTCACTGTTACCCCTTTTAATAGATGACCCAGTAATCAGAATGTGCATGCAGCGATTACTTTGTCTCATACGTTCATGGCTACCACCTTGATCATCTATATAAAGGAAATCACCACCTCGAGTCATAATGAACCAGGTACCATTCATTAAAATTAATTCGTGTTGAAAATGGAAGTGGTAATCATTCTTATTATCCCAATGGGACCTCCACCTTACCGCAATCATGGTGAAAGTACAACCTTTCTTCCTAGAAAGGACAAAAACCACTCTTGAATAAAGATGCTAGGATTTGCTTTCGTCCTCCCCATGGGGGAATGCTAAGAGATATAAAGGAGAAAGGCCGTCACATGGTTCATCTAGCCTCCTCCTGACGTCGCCTCGCATGAGAAACACGACAGTTCATAATATCACGGGATAGAGTATCCCTACACCTGTCCCTCGCCTTTGGATCCTACAGGAGCTCCCACGAGTGAGCATAGTGATCCAAGTGATTCACACTCCCAAGGTTGGCCAGTAAGTCCGCTAGTTTGTTCCCATTTATTTTGACATGGGAGAAGGATGGAGCCATGCAAAAGCGAAACAACGTCTCTAAACTCTCAAGTCTTCCCTCCAATCGCCACGATGACGCCACTTTATGAATTTGCTTTCCATTGTAGAGTTCATAATCCATATGGAGGATGACTGCAGAGTCACCTTCCACGGTGAGAGGGATCCAATTCCAAGTGCTTTCCAACTTGATTCCTTGAAGAAGACCCTCTAACCCAGCAACGTTGTTAGACTCAATCCCAAGATAGCCTATTTTGAAACCAACCATAATTCTGTCTGTATTTATGATAACACACCCAAAACCAGCCAGACCTGGATTACCTTTTGAGGCACCATCAAAATTAAGTTTGAAGAAACCAGGGTGGGGAGGAGACCAGACCTCTAGGCTATCACAGACCATAGATGAACCCTTGGGTTTAGAAAGACAAGGAATCATACCAGAAATGCCCCATGCGTGAAGGATTAACGACTCAGCTTTGCTGGCTTCCCAGTCAGAATTATTCCAGGCTTGAGTTTTAATAGTTTCAATCAGCTTGGTCTGAATGGACACCCATACTCTTTCCTCAGAATTGGCACTTTTTATAAAGATTCTGGAATTGCGTTCCTTCCAGACTTCCCATGTAAGAAAGTATAAGATAATTTTCCATAGCCGATTGACCATAGGGTTTTGGAATGGATTCTTAGTCCACTCACAGAGAGTTTGGATGGGGTTATCATGAATCCTGTCAGACCTTCGGAACATCATCGCCCCCCTATCCCACAAGTATGAAGCGAACAAACACGAATCCAGAAGGTGGTCCATGGTTTCCTTCGCCAAGTTGCACATGACACACTAGTAAGGACCTCTCAGACCTCTTTTCTGCAAATTATCACCTGTTAAGATGCGTTTTTTAATAACCAATCAGATGAATATTGAAACTTTAGGCCATAGTTTAGCATCCCACAGTTTCTTCCATTTCTACACTGGAGCTTGGTTATTGAAACCCATCCATAAGCTATAAGCTTCCTTGATAGAGAATTTTCTTTTCAGTTCAAAGACCCATCTTAATTTATCCTCCCCTGTATGGACTTTGATTTTGCGATCATTCAAAGCTTCAATCACTCGGTTTAGTTCCTCCTTAGGGCCGAAAGGATCCCACCAATCATGGGCTGCCAAAACCATGGAATCTTGTTCCAAGGCTGTTGCATCCAAGAGATCCTGGACCAGAATTTTGTTGCTGTTAATGCACGCTTGAATGACCTGGGGTGCTTCAATACTGCCAACGATACGGGGTAATTATTTCCAGGAGTCATCCTGGGCCTTAGCATGCCAACCATTTCTTATTTCCCAGAAGCTATTATATTGGACAATGTCCCTGCCTTGAATGATCGTCTTCCATATATGGGATCCTGTGCTAGTCTCAAAGAAACGAATCAAGTCGCTTTTCTCCCATCCATTCGCATATTTTGAATGCCATAGTTTAGCCCAGGGTTCCTGGTCATGAGAGACCCATCGCCACCAGATTTTGGCCCCAGAAACATAGTTTACTTGCTCAGGGTCCTGAAGGTTAAGACTGCTCAGCATCTTGGGGGAACAGATTGTATCCCACTTGGCTAGGGGCCATTTTTGGTGATCCCCTGAGCCACTACAAAAGCAATTACGCTGAATATTTCTTATTTCCTTTAGAACAACTTTGGGAGAAGTCATGGCCGAAAACAAATATATAGGCATAGCCTGCAGAACTGCTTTAACCAAGACCAGATGGATTGCAAAATTCAGGGGATGAAGAGTCCAATTGGATAATTTTTTTCTCATTTTATCAAGCAACTCTTTCCACGAGCTTTTCCTAGCCATGGAATCCACCAAGGGGTTGCCTAAGTATTTGGATGGAAGAGAACTCTCCTGGAAACCTAAAATACGACAAATTTTTCTTCTCGTGATCTTGGGGGTGTTGAAGAAAAAGACCTGATATTTTTGTTCATTAACCTCAAGACCAGAATCTTTTCCAAATTTTGTGAGGCATGACTGGATATTCCTGGCCTCCTACACAAAGGGGTGACCCATTACCATAGTATCATCCACAAACTGTTGATGAGTCTGACACTCCGCTCTAGGATGGATAATGAGCCCTTGCAGATCATTATTTCCTTGCATAGCCTTGATTGTTCTTCCTAACCCCTCAATCATAATAATGAAGAGGAAGGGAGAGAGAGTATCCCCTTGACGAATCCCCCTGGAGGGTTTGAGAAGGCCAATAGGAACTCCATTCAACAAGATTGAAGAGAAGGCTGTTGAAATAAGGTTCATAATCCATCTGACCCAGTCATCTGAAAAACCCAGCTCTTGCAACATGGTCTTCATGAATTGCTAGTTTAACTTGTCATAAGCCTTAGCAATGTCAAGTTTTAGCGTCATACCTAGGATTTTTTTCTTCTTAAGGGAATGAAGCACTTCATGAACAAGGATAATCCCATCCATAATTTTCCTTCCTTCAACAAAGCCCGAATATTCAGGAGAAATAAGAGAGGGAAGGATGGGTTTCAAACAATTGGCAATCAATTTCGTAACAATTTTATAGATCACATTGTAGAGAGCAATAGGGTGGAACTTGTCTGGAGAGTCAACCCCTTCACACTTGGGAATGAGGGCCAGGAAGGTAGCATTGAACATTGGAAGAATTTTCCTAGAGCACCTAGAAGATTCAACAATCTGACAAACTTCCACCTTGACTAGATCCCAAAAATAATGGAAGAAGTTAGAAGTGAAGCCATCATGACCAGGGGCCTTCCCATCTGCCATTTGATGCACTGCTTCTTCAACTTTCGTCATAGATATTGACCTCATTAGGAGATCGTTTTTATCCTGAATGACAAGGGAAGGAATATTTTGGGTGATCATCTCAATATGTCTTCTTCTATCAGGAGTAGGTTCAGACATTATGTCTTGGAAGAAATTACTAAGCTCATCCGCTATCTCTTCTCTTGTTTCAAGCCGTTCTCTCTCCCTGTTCTTTAGCTTTAGGATCTCGTTCTGCATTCTATTCTGGAGGACCGACCGATGGAATAATTTTGTGTTTCTTTCCACATCATGGAGCCAGTTAATTCTAGCCTTTTGATGCCATAAGATTTTTTCCTGACTCTCCCTTTCCAGCAGTTTATTGTAAACCTTGGTTTCCTCATTTTGCAGCTTGGAGGTGTATTTAGAGTTCATGCCCCTTTTCTGGATCTCCTCAAGATGAGATTCCAAGTATTTTTTGTGCTCAATGATATTCCCGAACTCTTCTTTGTTCCACTTCTTTATTTTTTCCTTAATAGATTTCAGTTTCTGTTGAAACTGGTACATACTCCGACCCTCCTTAGAGATAAGCTCAACCCACCATTGAGTAACCTTCCCCTTGAAATCAGAATGACCCAACCTGAATTGTTCAAACCGGAAGGGTTTCTTAAATTGAGAGCCCAAGCCACTCCACCAAATTTCAATTGGTCAGTGATCCGACCCAGAAGCTGGGAGAATGGAGGAGGCGACCTCACTTCCTGACTCCATAACTGATTCCGAAACCAGAAACCGATCCAGACGGGAGGCAATATGGCGATCCCCCTTCCTTTTTTTGTTCCAGGTAAATCTTCCTTCCCCCGGTACAACATCCACCAGTTTGAGGAACTCAATAGAGTTTGTTAAGTGAGCGCATTCACCTTCGAGACGACGCCTTCCCCCTTTCTTTTCCTCTAAAGAAGTGATAAGGTTAAAGTCACCTCCAAAAATCCAATGCTGATTCTCAATTCCATCCCCCATACGTCTCAAGGAGTCAACAAAGGCATTTTTCTCCAGGGGAGTATGGGGGCCATAAAAATTAGTTAAAAGACCAAAAACCTGAAATCCTACAACCCTAAAATCGGCAGAGAGGTACCAGTGATTCCCATGGAATCACATCAAGTTAACCTTGCAGGGGTCCCATAGAATAACCAACCCGCCTCCCATACCTCTGGCATCAATTCCCATAGCTTTGTTGTTTTTCCAGATTTTTTTACAGCGCTCTTGAAGTTGGGTCTCCGAGCATTTTGTTTCTTGAAGAAACATAATGGCTGGATTTGTCATCTTAATCTTCTTCTGAAGGGATTTGATTTTCCCTGGTCCGTTAAGACCCCTAATATTCTAGGATACAATCTTCATTACAAAAACTTAAAGTTGTAAACCTAGAGCAACCCTGATCATAGGGTACTGACCTGATTCCACCAGCTTCATTCCTGCTGCTGCAATTCGTTGCCGGTTGAATTTCTGCCCTGGTTTCTTTATATTCTCTTCATGTTTCCTCTTATGATCCTTAAGAGAGCCAGAACTAATGCCAAGGCGATTGGACTCTCGTGCCCTAATGATGTCCTCTTTCAGGAGAACTACTTTCTCTTGAGGAACATAACCTTTCCCAGCATCCTCATAGGCTTGTTCAATTCCCTCCAAATCTAGATCACCTATGTCCATATCTTCCGTATCTTCAGCAATATCCTCTCCAAGATCAACATTTGGGTTTTCAATTGTCTTAGAACAAGACGCCTGGGGGTTTTCGATCTCCTTCTCTTATTTTCTCTTGCCCTTCTGCTCCTGATTCAGGATAGAATCTATGTCCTCCAGTCGTTCTCTAAGAGCGTCAAATTGATTAGAAGTCAAAATTTTCTTAGATCCCTCCATTATTTCCTATTTTCTCCCACTCTGTTTGTGACTTGAAACCTTAGAAAACCCTTGATCTTTACTTTCCTCTTCAACCCTAGGGGAGGGTTTAGGGTTATTCATGGGACAATATCTGAATAAGTGTCCATGTTCATGGATGTGTAGACATCTAAACGGGATTTTCTTATAGTCCAAGGGTTGAACCCATTCCTCATCCTCCCATGTCATCTTAATTGCTTCTGGTAGTTCTTTAGAGAGATCCATGTACACACAGATCTGAGCATAAGCCGTGTATTGTTGAGCTTTGGTTTGCTCTGAAATTTTAACAAAGGAACCAAGGTTGTTCCCAATGTCTTCCAGGATTTCAACATCCCAGTATTCACTCGGGAGGGAGTAAACCCTGATCCAGATAGGAGCAACCCGCATGTCCTCCTTTTCAGGGCAAAATATTTCTTTCCAAGGTCGCAAGAAGAGGCCCACAGAGTAGAAAAAATAGGGGCCTCCATCTAGAACTCTATTTCTGTCTTCCAAGTTAATAAAAGAGATCGTAAAGAAACCCTTGGATCCCAGTTGGAGATCGTAATGCCCTTTTGGTTTCCAGGTAGAATTAATCCATCAAACTAGGGATTTTTCTGAGGGCAGCATCCCTACAAACATGCACATGGTATTGCATATACTGAATTCATTCTCTTAACTTGCTGGATCAGATCTTCATTGAGGGTATTGAAGCCGATTTGGGTATGCACTGACCAAACTTCCTACCCACAGAGGGGTCTGTAGCTCCCGAATTGTGTGATTATTTTCCCATACCACCCATTCCATAAAGTGAGATCGGGATCCCAACAACCTGAAAATCTTCAAGAGGGGTATCAAGGGGGGGTGGAGAGCCTCCCCCCACAGAAGCATCCATGGTCGCCGTCAATTCTTCCGCCTGCAAAGGTCACCATAAACCCTAGCTCCGCATCCAACTCTTATTTTTATTTATTTTGTAACTAGGGGAATCAACAATTGGAGACTGGGTTGGTACTCGCGTGACATGGGGTCCAGGGATCCAATCCTGCTACCACTATACCCCTAGGTGCCCAACACACCCCGAAACTCTTATATTAATTACCATAGTATTAAATAATTTATATTTGGTAAAAAAATATTATCAATATGCTATTTATATACGATTACCATAGTATTAAATAACTTATATTTAACATATTTTTAGGTAAAAAAATATTATCAAATTGCTAACATTTTTTAGCAAAAAATATTATCAATGTGCTAAATATATATTTATAGTGTGGTTGTTTTTAATTATAACCATACTAAAATATTATGTATCGTTGATGTGTTAATTATATTTAATTAATATACTAATATATATATATATATATATATATATATATATATATATATATATATATATATATATATATATATATATATTTCATTGGAACATGTAATGGGAAACCCTCAGGTACTTCCCCTCATTTTGAGGATGGTACCCAAGGTAACCCATTGATCTTGATTACGTGGCATAACCTGGTGGGGACATCAAATGAGGCCCTTGCATAGCCACTCGTGGATTTGATCTGGATACCTTCTGCTTGCGATTATAGCACTCAACCACATGAGCTAACCCACCGAATTGTAAAATTAGTCACAACAGATCTAATGAACAAGTAAATCAATCACAACATATGAACATAGAAAATATGGTGTAAAACTGTGCAAAACATGCAGCAGTGCTCAATATCCCAGTAAGGGTGATTAATTACAATACAATCTGACAATGTGAGTGAGCAATTCGAATTGACTAAGTAGGCCATTCGAATCACTGAATGGAGTAGCTTGACTCCAACTAGGAGTCCTCATCATCAATCGGTGGTGCTCATCAATGCACAAGAACCAGTCATCCAGGTGTCAATCTGAGTCTAATTGAGTGTAACAAGTGTAACTGAAGTGTGTAACACTGATTAAGGGAAGGAGGCTCAGTGGGGGGCGCATGGGAGGCTAACTGAAGTCAGAACAAGTCATCTAGTCAATCTGGAGGTCCAACGGAAGTGAAACAGTCAGTCGGGAGTGAAACTAGCCTCAAATCAAGGAGAATCGGAGCTAACTGAATGTAACTGAAGTGGAACTGCAGTGGTAGGTGAAGAAGTGTGCCCTTCTCTGGTAGTAGGTGAGAAGTGGGAGCATTCCAGACTAGGAGGGCTAAAACTCTGAAGTGAGTGGCTCCCGGGTGCTAGACTAAGGTGGCTAAGGTGCTGGAGGCATCAACCTGGTGACTGGGATGCATGCAAAATGCATGCAAACCCTAGAATTTGCATGCAAACCCTAATTGCATGCAAGATCATGAAAAAGATGATGTGGATATCCGAACACCCCCCCCTCAAGCTAGACTATGATGTGCAAAAAATAATGTGGGGCCCTGGTAACTAAGACCAAAGGTCACCCCAATACAATAATCCAAAAAATGGTGAAAATAAACTATGTGAGGAAAGAGGCAAAACCCAGTGGGAAGAAAGCCCCCCCTCAAGCTAAAGCATAATAATGGATCAATTTGTCTCCACCATGATGGAACTCACCCCCAACAGTGAATGGAGGTAAGAGAACTTTTTCTCAGTGAAGCTCTTGGTGAAGATGTCTGCAATTTGCTCATCAGTAGGGCAATATTGCAGAATGATGGTGCGGTCATGCACCAACTGTCGAATGTAATGCATATGAATCTCAATGTGTTTGGTCCTCTGCCACTGAACTGGATCTGTGGAGATCTTGATAGCACTTTGATTGTCACAAAATAGGACAGTCGAAGTAGTGCCACCAAAACCAAACTCGGAAAGAATACCCTGCAACCAAACTTCCTGAATGCTGGCATTGACTGCCCCTCGATACTCTGCCTCTGCTGAAGAAAGTGCAATGGCTGCTTGCTTTTTGCTGGAACAGAAAATAGCACCATGACCAATCATGAAAACATAAACGGAAGTGGACTTCCGATCAATGCTATCACCTTCCCAATCTGAATCAGTAAAACCAATGAAATCAAGCTCAGAATCTGCAGCATAATGTATGCCAAACTGTCTCGTACCTTGCACATACTGCAAGATCCGCTTGGCTGCTCACCAATGAAGCTCATGTGGCTGCTGCATATATCTTGACACGACACTCATGGCATATGAAATATCAGGCCTTGAGTGTGTCAAATAAAGTAGTGAACCAATCAACTGTCGATACATATTGCAATCTGCAAGCGGTGTAGAATCTCCCTCCTCAAGACTGATTCCTGAGAGGAATGGGAATGGGGCTGCCTTACATTCAGCCATATTAAACTTCAATAACAGGTCGGAAGCATATTTTTGCTGAGATATAGTGATCCCATCAAAATTTTGAGCTATCTCCAAGCCCAAAAAATGACTCAGCAAGCCCAAATCGCTCATGTCAAAATCTAGATTTAAGGTAGTTTTTAGCTTGTTTATTGAAGTAAGAGTGCTAATAGTAATGAGAAGATCATCAACATAAAGTACAATAACCAACAAATTACCTTTAACTTGCTGAAGATACACATCCGGATCAGATTTGCACCTTTGGAAATTCTCAGAAAGAAGGAAGGAGTCCATCTTTGTGTACCAAGCTCTTGGGGCCTGTTTTAACCCGTACAAAGATTTCTTCAATCTGCAAAATAATGATGGATCTGATGTGTAGCCCTCTGGCTGCTTCATATATACCTCTTTAGCAAGGTCTCAATGTAGAAATGCACTCTTCACATCTATGTGGTGCACTTCCCAGTGCTTGGATGCAGAAATAGCCAAAACAAGGCGGATGGAATCCATCTTTGCAACCGGTGCAAGGGTCTCAGTGTAGTCCACTCCTTGGACTTGGGAGAAACCTTTTGCCACCAAACTTGCTTTGTATTTTCTGATAGAGCCATCAGCAGCAACTTTCGTGTGGTAGACCCATTTACACTTCACTAATTTTCTTCCAGGTGGAAGAGAAACTAGCTCCCATGTGTTGTTCTTTTGAAGAGAACTGTACTCTTCATCCATGGCATTTTGCCATCTCGAATCTCAGTGGGAAGAATAGTATGATGTGGGATATGAACCAGCCATCAAATAACAAATCTCAGGAAGTAATGGATCAGCAATAAAAAGTGCCATACTTGCTCTTTGAAAGTCTGCTCTTGTTCGTCTCGGATCAGCAGGATTTCCAAGGTTCGAACCAGCAGATTGGAGAGTGTTTTGGGCCCACTTTGGTAACTGAGGAGGATCATAATGGTCGGATTCTGAACCTGATATGTCATGATCATCATATGCTGCTGAAATATCAGAAATATCAGAATTCATACCTTCATTATCGCTGCACGGATCTTCTTCTGGTGAAGGCAGTGAATCGACAGTCTCTTCCTCGACTAGTTGCAATTCTTGAAGCGGTTCTTCAAATTGCACACTGCGCTCTATGAATATCTTTTTAGATCTGATATCCATGAGTTTATATGTTTTTTATTCTTCCCCATATCCTATCAGTATGCACTCGATGATTTGTGGATCCAAAGCTCGTCTCTTCTTGGAAGGAATTCTAGCCCATGCAGTAGAGCCAAAAACTCTCAAATTTGACAAATCTGGTTTGTGACCAAAGAATGCTTCGAAAGGAGTCATACCTTTCATGGATGAATGTGGAACACGGTTCTGTATGTATGCAGCAACATTGATTGCTTCAGCCCAAATATTTGCAGCCAAACCTTTTGATTCAATCATGCATGTAGCCATCTCTTTCAGTGACCGGTTTTTCCTTTCCGTTACACCGTTCTGCTGGGGTGTGTAGGGAACTGTATGTTGGATCTGAATTCCGCTTTGGGCACAAAGTTGTAGCAACTCGGACTTAATATATTCTCCAACATTATCATATCTAAGAGCTTTGATCTTGCTCTCAGTGGTGGTCTCAACAGAAGCCTTAAAATCCTTGAATTTTCCAAGCACTTCTGACTTGTTTTTGAGAAAGAATACCCATGTAAAACGGGAAAAATCATCAATAAATGTCAAAACATACCTTGAACCATTTAATGACATATGGGGCAGCGGATCACTGATATCAGAATGGATCAAACCCAAAATAGTAGAAGCTCTACTAGCTTTGCCGCTGTCGAATCTGTGCTCGGGGTGCTTCCCAATGATACAACCAGTGCATATTCCCTTCGAGGAACGGAGTTGTGGAAGACCATCTACCATGGATTTGTTTGATATCAGCAGAAAATACTTATAATTAAGATGTCCAAATATTTCATGCCAAAGCCTACTAACCTCATTACCATGTGTGCGAAGAGTAGTGGGCTTTGCAAGCGGAATAAAGTGTGAAAACTCATAGCATTTTGCAGTGTGGTTTGCCTTTCCGACTGCAACAAGTCTTCCACTTTTGATATCAGAAATTTCAACTGTATTAGGGCTGAATGTAACTTGCTTCGGTTCACCAGTGTGTGTCATTTGATACACAGAAAGAAGATTTGAAGCCAAGGAAGGCACATAGAGAACATTCTGAAAGCTTCCATGATCTACATGAATCGTATCTTTGCCCTTTGAAGAAATTTTTGAGTCATCTCCCAAATGGATGGGGATGGAGCTGTTTGGATCGAATGAGGAAAAAGAATCAATATTTGCAGCCATATGATTCGATGCACCTGAATCTATCAAGAGAGTAGTGGGATTCGAAACAGTTGCCATGAGTGCTTGTCCTCTTTCATGATCATCATTCCTATCCTTCTTCCTTGCACTGTCAGGAAGGGTTATGTTGTTCTTTTCCAAAAGGAGGGCCATTTGATCTATAGTATTCTTCATACATGAACTTTCGGGATGAAAGCCACGGTTACAATAAGTACATTTAGATTTTTGGTTACCTTCTTTTCCCTTTTTCTTGAACTTCGAACTGGATGGTGCATCCGTTTGTTTGCCTTTCTCTCTTTGCTTGTGAGGCTCGAATTTGGGCTTCTCCTTCTTTTGCTTTCCTTTACCATTCGGGATCTTGGGTCCTTGAACATATAGGGCTAAATCTTTGGAGCTTATGGACCCCATTTGAATCAACTTGTCATGCTCTTTTGTGACGGACTCAATGAAGGCATTCAAGGGAGGCATCTTCCAATTCGGGGTAGTTAGCCGACCGGAATTGAAAGTAGAGACAAATACCGAATAATCTTTACCAAGCTTGCTTAGAATGGAGAGGATCAATTGTTTGTCCTCTTTGATAACTCCACTGTTCTTCAACTGCAAGTTCAAGTTCTTGAATTTTGTGAAGAATTCATTGATGGTCTCGAAATTCTCAGGACTAAGGGCAATCAATTCATTCTCTAATTGAAAAGCCCTAAGCTCATCCTGCTTGCCAAATAGTGTTTCAAGTTGCTCCCATATAGCTTTTGGAGTCTTCAATCCGCTGAGATGGAAGTGAAGATCTTTGGAGATGGAGAGACAAAGAAGACCATAAGCTTCATCAAGCTTGTTGTAGTGTTTGGTTCTATCTGACAGATTGTTTGGCTCCAATTCAAGACCAAGAGTGACTCGGTAGTAACCTTTTGAACGTAATATGATCTCCATATCATCTTTCCAATCAAAATAATTTTAATGGGGTGAGGATAGGCTTTGAAGAAGAGTATTCCATTGCTAGGAGCGAGTGCACACTGATGTAGAGGAGCTTGCATGCACAGTGTAGCGAATGCAATTGATGGAGACAATAAACCTGCAAATCACAATAAACCAAGAACAATGAGGTCGAACAATCCACCCTTTTAGAGTTGCATCACACCTGGGATTGGAGATCAAACAATGTTGAATGGGTCCAATGTATCAGATCCAAGAATTATGTGGAAACTCAAGCTTCTGGAGTGGTATTGGAAGTATTTTCAAGCTTTGCATGCACAGGAGCAAATGCCCTTGAGATATTTCATGCCAAAACTTTTTGCAATTTTTGAGCAATTCACTCAAATCTTCTTGTAGAACCACCTGTAGAAAAGAGATCTTGTCCCTGCAATGGCTCTGATACCATGTAAAATTAGTCACTGCAGATCTAATGAACAAGTAAATCAATCACAACAGATGAACATAGAAAATATGGTGTAAAACTGTGCAAAACATGCAGCAGTGCTCAATATCCCAGTAAGGGTGATTAATTACAATACAATCTGACAATGCGAGTGAGCAATTCGAATTGACTAAGTAGGCCATTCGAATCACTGAATGGAGTAGCTTGACTCCAACTAGGAGTCCTCATCATCAATCGATGGTGCTCATCAATGCACAAGAACCAGTCATCCAGGTGTCAATCTGAGTCTAACTGAGTGTAACAAGTGTAACTGAAGTGTGTAGCACTGATTAAGGGAAGGAGGCTCAGTGGGGGGCGCATGGGAGGCTAACTGAAGTCAGAACAAGTCATCTAGTCAATCTGGAGGTCCAATGGAAGTGAAAGAGTCAGTCGGGAGTGAAACTAGCCTCAAATCAGGGAGAATCGGAGCTAACTGAATGTAACTGAAGTGGAACTGCAGTGGTAGGTGAAGAAGTGCGCCCTTCTCTGGCAGTAGGTGAGAAGTGGGCACCTTCCAGACTAGGAGGGATAAAACTCTGAAGTAAGTGGCTCCCGGGTGCTAGAATAAGGTGGCTAAGGTGTTGGAGGCATCAACCTGGTGACTGGGATGCATGCAAACCCTAGAATTTGCATGCAAACCCTAATTGCATGCAAGATCCTGAAAAAGATGATGTGGATATCCGAACACGAATTGTATTATTTGATTTATAATACTAATAAAGAGATTTATTCTTTAAATTTGAATTGAAATATTATTGATTTTTTAAAATTTAATTGTACTATTAAATATATTTAATTTATAATAATAATAAAATAGATTTCTATTTTAAATTTAACTTGTAATATTGTTAAAAAATATTTATATTGGAAGTTCATGAAAATTAATTTGGAATAGTTTTTTTTTTAATTTGGAATAGTCCATAATCTATCTTCCTTCAACATAACCTGTCTGTTCTTCCGAGATTAGAGTAGGAAGTAGAGGCTTCAATCTATTTTCTATCACTTTTGTTATGATTTTGTACACAACCTTACAAATAGAAATCAACCGAAACTGGCTAGAATCTAGAGTACCTTCTTTCTTTGGAATTAGAGTTAGGAAGGTTGCATTTAGAGATTTGTGAACTCCATTTTGTTCCAGGACGTTTCAATGAGTCTCTAGATATATTCTTTAATAGTTGACTAGCATGCCTTGAAGAAATATATTGTGAATCCATTTGGGTCTGGGGATTTTCTGGCATACATCTCTTTCACTACTGATTCCACTTCTTGCATAGTTATTGGTTTGAGGATTTTGGAGTTTTGATCAAGGGTAATCACTTTAGGTATATGCATTATGATTTATTAGATAGCTTCAGATATATCTTCTATGGGTTCCTTTAGAAGGACTTTGAAGAAATTATTTAATTCCTCTTCTATGTCCTCTTTGGAGTCTAGAATAGCTCCTTGAGAAGAGCGTAGATGGGGCATGTTATTTAAATTTCTTTTCTGTTTCATGGAATTATGGAATAATTTGTAGTTTTTTCTCCATCTTTCATCAACAAAGCTCTTGATTTTTGTCTCCATAGAGTCTCTTCTTGATTGAGTCTAGTGTCTATCTGGTGTTGGAGGTATTTTTCCTAGAAATCCATCTCCTCTATTGTTCCTTACTCAATTATTTCTTGTTGAACTTTCTTCATTTTGAAATCTAAATCTTTTTTGGCTTAAAAAATGTTTCCAAAAACTTCTTTATTCCATTTTTTGAGTTTGATTTTGATATTTTTAAGCATATCTGAAGGCGATGCATCGAGGGTACTAGGCCTGGTTCCGCTTCCTTCCACCAGTTGTTGATGTCATTGATGAATTCATCATGGTCTAACCAAAATGATTTGAATCTGAAGGGTTAGGTGTATTTTTTTTTCCCATTCAGAACCAGGTTGATAGGCTAGTGGTTAGAGATTTCTGCTGGTAGAATGAAGGTTTCCACATACAACCTCTGGTTTGTGAGGTTTTCCGAGATTAGGAAGTGCTCTAGTCGAGAAGCAATCTGCCTTTCTCCTCCCTGCTTGTTGTTCCAAGTATACAACCCATTTTTTGTTTCCAAGTCGATCAAATGTAGATCTTCAATGGTTTGTTCCAAAGCTAAGGAGTCCCTATCCAACCTACTCAAACCTCCTTTCTTTTCTCTAAGATTAGTTATCATATTAAAGTCTCCTACTAGGATCTAGTTCCCCCCAATCATATTCTAACCCATAGAGATTAATTGATTGAGTAGATTTAACTTTTGAGTTACAATGTTTGGGCCATACACATTGGTTAAGAAGCCTTTTATGACAGAGTCTATGATTTTGAAGCTTGAATATAAGTATTTAGGAGTAGATTTCAAGTTATCCAGGTGAATCTCTTGGGGGTTCCAGATAAAGGCCACTCCTCCTGAGGCACCTTGTGCATCTACTACAATAGCTTGACTGTCTTTCCAAATTTGAGTCGCAATATGTTTCAATATTTTTGTGTTGCATTTAGTTTCTCGAAGCATCATTACAATTGGTTTTTCTATTTGTACCTTGTTTCTTAATATCCTTGGCTTGGAGTCTTAAGTAATCCCTCTAATATTCTAGGATATTATCTACATTGGATAACTAGGCATTTGGGTGAAATAGCTCATTCAGGCTTGCATATTGGCCTGGCATGATTAAATTTTCTCCGATCTCTTTGATTTTCTGTTGAATTGGAGATCTCCCTCTTTTCTTCTCTTCTTTTGTTTTTTTAGACTACTCATTGAGAGTAATTGGTTTTAGTCCTAGGTGGATGATGGAATTTTCTTGTTTCTTTATCCTTTTTTTTGTTGGTTTATTGTGGAATTTGGTGAGAAATTCTTTTAGAAGGGTGATTTGGTGGTTTGATATGGAGTTGAAATATTTTCTATTACAAGCCCCTTCTATTTTTTCCAAATCTAGATCCCTTGTGTCCATATCTTCTCCTTCAGTGTCTTCTTTGTATTTCATTTTTGTTTCTTCTTGGATAATTTCTTCCTCTTATTTAATTTTTAAATCTATTTTGGATTTCTTGATTTCCGTCTCTTCCTTTTTATTTTATGTGTTGTTTAGTTCCGTTTTCTGTAGGGTGGTCCTTGCAGTGATGCTTTCTCTTTCCCTTTCCCGGTTGTCTAGATATGGATCTAGAACCGCATAGGCGTTCTTTGTATCTACATTGTTAGTTGATTCTGTTTCTCCTTGATTTCTTCCCGATCTTTTCTTTGATGTGACCTTTGCATAGCCCTCTTTTTCTTTCTGTTAAGTTTTCTCTTGCTTTCTCCTCTTATTTGTTCTTAGGAAAGTCCCTGAATAAATGGTCATGCTTATGGAATTTGCAGCATCTGAAAGGTATGTTTTCATATTCAATTGGTTGATCCCATTCTGTATATTCATGGCTCAAGCATATGGATCCTGGAAGCTCCTTTGCTATGTTCATGTAGATGCATATCCTTGCATACACAATATATTTGGCCGTTTTAGTAGGTTATGAGGCTTTGACATATTTTCCTAGAGTATTTCCTATTCCTTCTAGGATTTCATCCTCCAAGTATTCCACTGGTAGGGAGTATAGATGGATCCAAACTGGTACACAGGTTAGGTTCTCATGTTATGGGCTAACGTTTGGTTTCTAGAAGCATATATATAAACCTGCAGAGTTAAAGAAGTATGGTCCACCGTCAAACACTCTATTTATGTCCTCCATGTGTTTGAAGAAGACAATGGAAATAATTATGAGCTTAGATGCAAATCATAGTGGCCTATGGGATTCCCTATTGTGTTTGATCCACCATATAAGATATTTCTCGGATGGCCAGATCACCATGAATTTGCCGATCACTGTGTGATCAATTAAGTATTGAATATTTTCATTTATTTTACTGGATTTCAGTTCATACCTGGTAGTTTGAAGTGATTTAGATATGAATTTTCCCTGGGATTTGAAGTCTCCTTTATTTGCATCTTATAGATCCTCTTTCTGATCTATCACGATTCATGGCCCTCCCTTTCTTTTGTTGCCTAGTCGGGTTTCGATTTTCCTTGAAGAAACCTGGGGGTTCGCTGAGTTTTTTTCTATGGTACCAATGTTGGACACTATTTTACTGAAGAAGGGGGAATATCCCCCTCCTTCATTTTCTTCCATCCCTCAATTCCCACTCAGATGTGGTTTTGGTAGTACTTAGTGTTCAGAAAAATTTAGATTCTAGATCTCGGATTAGGGCCGTAGCATTCTTGTTGCAAGGCATAATTTCCAAATCCTATTGCACGGATCTTAGGATTCCAATATGTTAGCATCGATATTGGGTATGTTACACTCACACACAATGTGTTTTTTAATTTAAAATCATGAATAGAGTGTCTTGAATACAGAGAAAAAAGAGTGGTAAGACGAGATGTAAGAACATGCGCATTTGCTTCAAAATCCTGAAAGTGAGTTCCTACTCTACTGTGTTCAAGTCATAGATGGAACTTTAGAGCACGTAGTGGAGTAAAAGCCACCCCTAATACTAACAGACCTGCAGGTATAAGAGGATGAGGAGGACGTGGAAATATCAAAAGACAAGAGATCCCGCTATTAGGTACTCTTGGAAAAGCTGCATAATCTTCATCACATGAAGCTAAGTTCTATCCTTATAAAGAAGGGAAGGGTTATATGGATGAATTAATTAGTCGAAAAACAAGTTTATATCTTGAGGATCAAATTAATCCTATCCACAAACCATCATAATCTTCCCCCTTTCAAGAATTAAGGATTGCAGGGAATCTCTTCAAAAATTTGGAGAACAGTATGGAAAAAGGAAGTTTCATCTAACACAAATTTCACATTCCTATTTGGGGAAATTAGGGGAGAAGAACCAATGAAAAAATTCCTTTTTCATCCCTACCCACTTTTCATGGGTTGACAAGTGAAGATCCCAAATCTTTCCTCTTTGAATTTGATATTTTGTGTCGTAGTTATGATTATTTTTCAGATGTGCAAAAACTAAAATTATTTTCGACTATATTAAAAAGTACAACATTGAGATAGTTCATGGGGCTTGGAGGGCAGGCCATCAAAACATGGGAAAATATGAAACATGCATTTCTCCATAAGTACTGGGACTCTTGCAGCGCTAAATATCTACAAGAAGAATTTTTTAAAATGACTCAAAGCCTAGGAGGAGATATTGGAGGATTATATTGAACGATTTTAGTATTATCTATGGAGATCCAAACACAACAATTTAGGCAAGGAAGCACTAAAAAAAATGTTGATCAGAGGGTTGGGAGATGAATATGTGGACATTCTAAACCTGATGGGGAATGGTGATATTTCCAATGTGGACTTTGATGAATTATGCAATATTTGCAGGAGATATTCAAGAGGAACATCTAAGGCTAGAAAAATATGTTGAGAAGCAATGGCTTCTCAAATTGATATGTTACAGTTTAAGCAAAAACATATCTAAATGGAAAAAAAAACATGGCTATATTTTGTCCAAGATCCAGGCAGAAGCACTCTTCAAAAGAGTTCCCACTTAATAATATTGACATTTGTAACATTTGTGAACAAAATCACCCTACCAACAACTGCCCATCTTTTCCTGGCCTAAAAGCAGTGTATGAGAGAAAGAAGATGGAAAAAGAGAAAGATTGTTTCATAGCTCCCAAGAAGCCTTGACAACCTAGTCTAGTAGGTATGAATCAATACCCCCATATATGCTAAACTGTCACGGTATTGTGCATTCGGAAATTTGGTACGAAACCAAAATATCCTACCATTGTGCATGTAATTGGTCAATGGGCAAAACTAATGCTTGAAAAGGTGCTAACTCCTAACTATAAATATCCCAACAATTAAATAGTTTATGTTTACATAAACAATGTTCATATCTCAAACACCTTAATTGATTTGGGAATTGCCATAAACATAATGACCAAAGAAACAATGGAGCGGATAAGACTCCACTCCAAAGAAATTCCCATGGTCCTCGAATTAGCAGCTTGATCTACTATTAGACCAGAGGGAATTCTATAGGATATAGTCATCTATGAATATTCATGGGATTATCTTACCAATTTTATGGTCCTACAACCAAAATATCGTATAGGAGGACATCCCCTAATTTTGGGTAGGTCATGGTTGGCCACTGCCAACACATATATTGGCTATAGATTTGGTAACATGATGATATCTCATGGTAAATCCACTAAGGATATCACTTTGTACCCTCCTACCATGCCTATAATAGATTATGAGAACCCCATGTGGATGGAGAGGAAGAGTGTGATACCATCCATTGCTCACCATTGCAAAAGCACTTTGTTTTAAAAATGAAACAAAGGATGATGTGATCAATAGTTTTATTAGAAATCCATCCTCATCCTCTCAGTCAAAATATCAAATTTTGGATTCCATAATGAAATATTATGTTTAGGAGAATTGTCTAACAAAATTTTCTTGATATTCCTTTCCCACGATTGATACCAAACTTACCATCATTTCTGTAGAAATCGAACCAGGGAATAGCCTGGATATTAATCCACAGTTGTCCCCTTCACATAAAGAATAGTTGATCCATCTCTTGCAAGAATAAAAGGATGCATTTTCATGGGAATACACGGATATGAAGGGGATCCACCCTAATATGTGTACCCACCACATTTACATCCAAAGCGATGCTTGACCTATTTGACATCCTCAACATTGCATGAAACCACTTTTAAGGGATACACTGAAGGAGGAATTGCAAAAAATTCTGATTGTGAACTTATTATACCCAATATATGATAGCCAATGGGTCTCGCCTTTGGTAATTGTCATGTCCCAAAATTTTGCATTGGGTCACAATGGCCTAAGCCCCTTGGCCATACTCATGATAGTTTTTCAAATGGATGCTAAGGGTCAAATAAATGCCAAGAATGAATTCCAAGTTAGTAATAATGTGAAATTATATCCAAATGGACAAGGTGGGTCACATTAAGATAAATTCCCAATTCAAAGTTGTAATATACCCATCCAAATGAACTGCCATGGAGGAAAATTACTAGTTCCCTAAATTGGGGGGTGGAAGCTTTGGGATTTGAAATAAGGGGGATAATGAATGATGTTTGAACATTAGAATGGAATAAATATTTAATAAAGGATCTAAATAAATAAATACAAGGGAAAATCAAAGTGGCAATTGATCATGAAGACACATGGAGGATGTGGGACCCACACAAGCTAGATTTTCTATGCCACATGGCATCCTTCCTCTTGTCATTTCGAATCTATAAAATCCCAAGGTTCTTGGGTTGAGTTGTAATGTAATACTTGGCATGAATCAATTAAGGTCGAATTGGAGTGGAAGAGTAAATCCCATGGAAGAGGAAGAGGCATTTTGGAGCTAGTGAGACACTTGGACTAGATTCCCTAGCTCTATGACAACAATGATGAAGATGTTATGGCACCTATGACACAAATCAGACCTGAAGGATGACATATGAAATATATGACATGTAAGGGCTAAACATAGCCTCCAATAGGGCGCTCAAGTGAGTTAGGGCAGCCAAAGAGACACCAATTTGAATTTGGAGAAGGAGAGGGCTAGAATTGGAAGGACAAGTGGCATACTTGGGAATCTCTTCCCAACTTGAGTTGGAATGAAGCTCTTGGGAGGAATTCGACCGATGGAGGACCTTAGAATTTTATAAAAGACAATAAAAAAGAAGGATGGCAGCTTTTGATCATTTTAGAATTTCCATTTTGCATTTGGAGAAGAGAGCTAGTGGAGTGCTACTCTACTTGCCTTAGAACCAATTTCGAGGGTGAAAGATTCCAATCCTAGTTGGTAATTGGAAAGGAAATTCAGACCTTTCATTTGGAGCTTTAATGGAGTCTTTTGTTATAGGTTGAATCTACATGGAAGCTCATGGTCACATCTCTTTCAGCTTGCTTCTACAACCATTCTTATATTTCTTGGCATATTCATGATCCTTGAGGAATTGCGCACTTGGTGAGATATTGTTCTCTTTGCGGGAGATTATAATGCCTCATTATTTTATAATATTATTTAAATGATATGTTATTAATTTTCATCATGTCTTCAAGTCGATATTCCAAGTGGAACTATGTAAATCTGATTATTAATGAGTAAATGATGCCATTTCCCCTAGATATTGTTGTTGGAGTTTGAAGAGACACTATTTCGAGTTATATCAGTTATTATATGTGATTTTGTTTATGTATAGAGTGTTATTAAATTTTTAAAGAAGTTTCATTAACAGAGCATAATCCCTTGGCACCTAAAATTCGAATTTCATAAGTCATGGTGAAAATAACTAGCTTTTCCCCCTATGTGAAATCTTGCATATAAACATATGATTTTAAGGAGTTGCAGAAGGCCATAAGAACTAATTAAGGATACATTTGGGAGATAATTAAATCCAATTATCAATACCATACCTTTTTTCATAAATTTGGAAGGGTTTAACATCATTTGGGAAGCCATCTTTGTCCACTACCCTTGGGGGATTTGAAGCTCAAAATTACTAGTAATCTTCCCTACTTTGTCCAGATTGTAAATGAATGTTGCAGAAGTGTTTTAAGGGTTTTTAAGCATCCATAATCCTCCTTTATATGTATTAATACCTCTCAAATACCTTCAGACCCATTATACAAGCATTTGGAGTCATTTGGAGACCAAGAGACCAATACTAGTCAAAGAGAAATTGCTAGTCAAAATCCCTACTTTGGCCAGAAATTAAAAGAGAGTGGAAAAATATTATTGATGTCTTTAAATAATCCATGAACCTAAAATTTATGCACTAAAACCATTCATACCCATTATGTAACAATTTGGGAGCATTTGGAGCCATTTGGAGGTCAAGAACCCAATACTAGTCAAAGGTCGAACTAGTGGAAAAAGTTGAAAAATTCACCATTTTAATAAATTTCAAAAAATGGACATTAAAGTAATAGTACCCAAGAAAAATGGAAAGTGGAGGATCTATGTTGATTACATGGAATTACATAAATCCACTAAGAAGTACCATTTCCCTTTTCCCTTCATTGATCAGGTCCTTGATACATTAACATGGAAACAATTATTCTCTTTTCTAGATGGATTTAGTGGCTATAACTAGATACATATCGCTATAGAGGAACAAGATAAGACCACCTTCACCTATCCTTGGGGAATAATTTCCTATAGGTTACTTCCTTTCAACCTTTGCAATCCACCTTCCATCATTCAAATGGTTGTGCTAGGAATTTTTTATGATTTGACCCATGACTATGTCAAAATCTATATGGATGGCTTCACAATTTATGGAAAAACATTTGAGGAAGCCTTAGCTAAACTAGAGAAAGTACTCAAATGATGCAAGGAGACCAATATTTCACTCAATGACGATAAATGCCACATTCTACTCACTGAATGTATTGTCTCGGAACACCATATTTCTGCTGTAGGTATCAAGGTGGACTTGGAAAAAATTAAAGTAATACTAAATCTTCTGGTTCCCAAAATTCATAAAGAGGTAAGCAATTTTATTGGACATGCTTTCTATTATGGTTTTTTTATTGAATAGTTCACTAAACTTGCATCTCCATTATTTTCATTAATTTCTAACTTTACCTAGACTAATGACTGCCAATCTACTTTTATAGTATTAAAGGATGTTTAATAGAAGCTTCAGTTTTGAGGGGTCCTGAATAGTCTCTACCTTTTCACATCTCCATAGATGCATCATACATGATTATTGGTGTGGTACTCAAACAACAAGAATAAGGAAATCCATACACTATTTATTTCATCAGTAATAAGTTATCTCATGTTGAACTCAATTACATGGTAACTACAAAATAATTCCTTCTTGTTGTTTAATCCATCAATAAGTTTCATCATTATATAAATGGTTATAAATTTTTTATACATACAAATCACTCTGTCATTCGCTACTTAATGAATAAACCTATTACAAATGGCAGAGTGACTAGGTGGTTATTGTTATTAGAAGAATTTGATGTCATTGCCATTGATAGGCCTAGGAGGGACAATGTTGTTGCGAATTTCCTCTCATGACTCACCAATGATGGTGATGATATACCTTTAGAAAACAACTTTCCAGATGAACATATTTTTGCAGTATCTACTAATACTCCTTGGTATGCCGATATTGCTAATTACTTGGTTGTAGGGAAGCTTTCAAGCCACCTCTCCCCGAAGAAATGACGATGAATTATCCAGAAAAGTGCTAGGTATTATTGGATTGAAGGATATCTCTTTTACACAAGGCTAGATCTCATGATTTGACGTTGTGTAAGAGAAGATGATATCTATGATATACTCAAGTCTTGTTAGGTTGATCCTTGTGGATTCCATTTTTATAATAAAATAACATGCCATAAGGTGTTGCAATTAGGTTGATTTTGGCATTATATATTTTGGGATGCTAAGAGGTATGTAAAAGGCTGTGACAACTTCCAAAGGGTGGGGCAACCTGAAAGAATTGATGAGTTTCCACCTCAACTCATCTTGTGATTCAAACTTTTGAGACATGGGCCTTGAACTTCATGGGGACAATTAATGCTCCATATCATAAAGAGGTCCATATCGTAACTTACATAGACTACATCACAAAGTGGGTAGAATCCAAGGAAATTCCTAGGGTTAAGGAACATGATGTATCATATTTTCGTTATGAGGACATATTTTTTCGATTTGGAGTACCTAGAGAGATAATCACATATGGAGAGTCCTAGTTCACTTCCTATCTAATCCAAAGGCTCACTCAACAGTTTCATATTCTACATAGGGTCATTTCACCATATCATCCTTGTGATAATGGACATGTAGAAGTAGTAATAAAGTGTTGGGGTCAATTATGAAAAAATGTACAAATCCACTATACTAATTGGGCTTCCAGACTTCCATAGGCCCAAAGATTTATAATACAAGGGCCTATAGAACTACATGGATTTATACTACATGCTTTACCCATTATGAGATTTTTTATGGTAAGAATGTTATTTTTTTATTGAATTTGAAGTTAAGACACTCATGACTTCTTTATAGGTGGGACTGGATCTCACATAAGTACAACAACACCTTATAGACCAGATCTGTTAAATGTAAAACATCACAATTCATTCTCCAAGCCAATTTTGTGCAACCATGATTGGGCCTCATGTGTTGAGGTAGGGAGCCTGAGTTGGACTCAGGAACTTGGAGTAGATTCTTAATTTGGACTCAATAATGACTAAGCCTTCAGTTGTAACAGGTTATTCCTCATGTGATGAGGGGAATGCTTTGATGTATCAAAGCGATGATGTTGTAAAGTCTTGTTGGACACGACTCAAGACTTGTGTGTCAAGTTAGATTCTCATGTGGACCTCTAGTTATAAAGGGTACCCATGGGGTGGACCTCTAGTTATAGAGGTAGATGCTTTACATGTTGAAGCATTAATGTTGTGTGATGTGTTACTAACCATGGTCACCGGTTGCTATTAAGTCTCCTTTAGAGACCTCTAGAGTGAATTAATTTAGCATGTGATAATTTGGTCCAAGAGTAATATAATATGATCATAGCATCTGACAAATATTCTGGGTATAATATGATATGATACATAATTAAAGTTAACACATATTTACCATGCAATAAAGATAAGAGATAAAGATAAATGCATAGAGAAAAAGAGAATTCGAATTGCTCATGAGATTATTAAGTGAACTCGAATGGTTAAGTTTCAGTTAAATCCACAATTTATGCCTCAGTTAATTAAATAGCTCACAGTGGTCACTACAAGTAAATCAATCAACATGATTTCAGTTAATAATAGTTAACTAAGTTTTAATAAAGAAGGAATAGTTAACTAAAGTGTTTTGAATTGATTACACTTTAGTTAAACTAAAAGACAACACTTAAGTTAACCAAAAGATGACACTTGATTTATTGCATTACGAAACTTAAGTTAGCTTTCAACTAAGTGTTCATGCAATCAGTTAGAGAGAGAGTTCGATCTAGAGTCAATTAAGCATCATTTAATGTCAAAGATGAAAGGCATTGCGCATATGTTATGCATGATTGAAGAAACTGATGCACATGATAATTATCCAAGAAGGAAATTCATATTTTTTGCATGTGATGCACCATTACCCATGCAACCATTCAATAAATATTGCATGGTAGTGATTATTTCTTCTTATTAATGTGTTGGGCACATGGAAAGTTGATACGATTGATCTCTATTCTCTATTGCACAATCTTCTCTCTTATCTAGCACCCGGGGTTCCAAAAGTAATTTGCTATTTTGTTAAATACTTTCTCTGCTATCTATATTAATTATACTCTGAATATTTGCTGTGGTTTTTCATCCTCATTGTTTTGAGTGCTTTCCCCAGGGTACATCTTGTGTTATGGTTGAATATTTCATGTGATTGAATGATTCATTGATTCAAGTATTCAGTATTTCCACACTTAAAGTTTGAAAGTTCAAAGCTCATCATATTTTCTCAAAAATCAACATGGTATCAGAGCTCAGGTTATGAAGGAGCTAATATTTGTCAAGCAAACTTGATCCTACATAGATCTTGAGGAGTTGAGAACAATACTTGAGATCCATGGCATCGATCTTTGTTCGACCAGAAGACCGTCTTGAGGGCACTTTGAATTTCAACACTTGGAAGGTGAGGGCATTGAACATCTTGGAGGAACATGGCTTGGATGGATACGTATCCACTATGGTGGAGGAGCCTACATCTAATGCAGGGTGCATCAACTTCAAGAAGAACCAAGCTAAATCCAAACAAATCATCTATGATTCGGTAAAGGACAATTTGATGTTCGTGATCACTACGTTGAAAACTGCAAAGGAGTGTTTTGATACATTGAAAAACCTACATTGAGAAGAAGGCCTTGAGTAAAAAGATGGAATTGAAGAATAAGATTCAAAACCTAAATATGGAGAAGGCTGAGATAATGGCCTCCTTCTTCACCAATATCTCTCAGGTAAGAGATAAGCTTGCTAGTATTGGAGTAGTGGTAGATGAAGATGATATTCTCCAAATCGCTATTGATGGTTTCCCATCCTCATGGGAGACATTATTGGATGTGGTAAACGGCCGAGAGGTACACCCTAAATTCTAAATTTTGTGGCATGACTGCCTCCAATAGGTTGCGTGAATCCAAATCAAGTCCGTGTGCATCAAAGAAGAAAACCTTTCTCCCAAGTCAAGGATGAATAAATGAAAGAAGAAATTCTCTCAAATTAAGTTTTCCCATTCGAAGAGGAAGGTATACAACAAGGAATTTGACAAGTCAAAGGTTAGATGCTACAAATTTGACAAGAAGGGCCATTATGATAGGGAGTGCAAAGCAAAGAAAAAGGGAAAAGGAAGGTTTCATGCTTCTACTGCTATACAAGATGAAACTACTCAGAAGAATGCACCCGAAGAAAAGGAGACAAGGAGAGAGTATTGACTACTCTCATCACTTTCTAGATCCATCATCACAAGTGAGGACACATGGTTGGTTAATAGTGGCGCATCCAAACATATGCCAGTTATAAGAGCACCATCACCAATCTCAAGGATAAAAAGTTTGCATGCAAGGTAGAGTTGGGAGACAACACAACCTATTCAATTGAAGGAGTTAGATCCACATCCTTCTAGCTGAGTTCATGAGATATTTTACATGTGGAGGAAATTATTTATGTTCTAAGCTTGAAGAATAACCTACTATCAATTTCAGTTATTGAAGATAAGGGCTCTTGAGTTATCTTCATGGATAATCAAGCACTATTATGGCCGAAGACCAAAGACTTGAAATATGTAGCAGTGATTGGAGTTAGAGAGGGAGGTATCTACAAGGTACCCCAGAAATACATTCAAGCTATGGTTCACAACACTATGAGTCCATGCAAGCTATGGCATACGAGGCTTGGTCACCTCCACTACAAAGCGCTACCAGGATTACAACAAATGGTGAAAGGTATTCCCGTATTTGATTTTAAGCATGATAGTGTATGTAGGGGTTGTGCACTTGGGAAGACTGTTAACAAGAGTTTATATAGCAGTACTACTAGATCTAAAGGGATTTCTGATTTAATACATTCTGATGTATGTGATCCCATGTCATCCCCTTCCCCGAGTGACTATTTATATTATGTACTGTTTATAGATGATTTCTCTAGAAATTCATGGATTTATTTCCTAGAGACTAAGAGTGAAACCTTTAGCAAGTTTCGGGAATTCAAATCCCTAGTTGAGAATCAGACATGAAAGAACATCCGTGCTTTGAGATCTGAAAATGGAGGTGAATTTGATTCACATGTGTTTAATGAGTTTTGTAGTGATGTAGAAATTTGTAGACAATTAACTGTACCCTACAACCCTCAACAAAATGGGGTTGTCGAAAGGAATAATAGAACCATATGTGAGGCTGCAAAAGCCATGATGCATGATCAAGACTTTTCTACCTCATTATGGGTAGAGGCCACCAGTACAACAATATATATCTAGAATAGAAGTCCTCATGCCATTCTGGATGAGAAGACACTTGAAGAAGTGTTCACTAGTGGAAAACCAGATATTTCACACCTAAGGATCTTTGAGAGTCCTATATACATTCATGTGCCGAAAGAAAAGAGGACAAATATGGAGCCATCAGGAAAGAAGGGAACCTTTGTTGGTTATAACGAATCATCCATATCCTATAGAATATATTTGCCAGGTGAAATACACATTGAGGTCAGCCGAGATGTGACCTTACATGAAGAGGCAACATTCAAGCGATCAAAAGAGCTTCAGTATGATACAGACACAAAGGAGCATGAGACTCCTACGATGGAGGACCCAGATACTGATTCTCCCTATTCAGATGTTTAGAGGGAGAATCCAGTAGAGTTCTCATATTCTATATCTCCTGATGAAACAGTAGAATTGGTTGATGAACCTCTTGCCAATAGGAGGTATGCATGGTGCCGAGATATACTACAAGACGTAGAGAGGCATGGAGAACCACTAGGCTCTTCCAAAGATAGAAATTAAGCATCTTGATAGATATTCAGGGTATGTTACATAGACGAGTCACATCAGTGATTCAGATCCTTCCACCTATGAAGAATATGCAAAGCAACAAGTATCGAAAGATGCAATGGTAGAGGAATACAAGTCTATTCTAAAGAATGATGTTTGGGAAGTTGTTCCTAAACTTGAAGGGAAGTCCATAGTTACTTCCATATGGATTTACAATATCAAGCATGCCGCTGATGCCAGTATTGAACAGTATAAATCCATATTTGTTGCCCGAGGTTTCTCTTAGAAAGAAGGCATAGAATATGATGAGACATTCACTCATGTGGCCAGGTACACTACTATTCGAGTTGTAATCTCACTTGCATCTGTTCTAGGCTGGAAGCTTCACCAGATGGAAGTGAAGACAACCTTACTCAATGGTGAGGTTGAGGAAGAGGTTTATATTCAACAGCTTGATGGGTTTGTCTTTCATGGAAAGGAATCCCATGTGTGCAAATTGAATAAATCCTTGTATGGGATTAAGCAAGCTCCCAGAGATTGGTATTCGAGAATCAACAACTATCTTCAGATATTGGGATTCTCTATGAGAGAAGCTGATCCAAATTTGTACTTCAAAGTAGTTAAGAACCAACCATTGATATTGGTTCTATATGTTGATGATTTGTTCCTTATCGGATAGAAACAAATGATTGCTTGGTGCAAGAGGGATCTCACTTCTAAGTTTGAGATGAAATACTTAGGTCTTATGCACTACTTTCTTGGCCTTGATATTTGGAAAATAAAAGATCAGATATTTATTTCTCAAGAGAATTACAGTGTTAATATATTGCATAGGTTTGGTATGATGATTGCAAATCCATGAGTACTTCGATGGTTTCCAATTTGAGGAAAATACATGAGTCAGATTTTGGATCGAATCCAGTGGACCCCACTTTGTATAAACAACTTAGTGGTTCATTGATGTACTTGATACAATTGAGACCGGATATATGTTATGATGTGAATATTTTAAGTAATTTTATGTCTGATCCAAGACACATACATTGAGTTTCTACTAAGCATGTGCTTAGGTACCTTCGAGGTATGATTTCTTATGGAATCAGATATGCCTCTAGTGGAGGGGTGTTGTTACTTGGTTATACTGACTCTGATTGGGGTGGTAGCATTGTGGAATGAAATAGTACATACGACTATTGTTTTATCTTGGGTTCTGCTATGATCTCTTGGTCCAACAGGAAGCAGGGATCTATAGCCTAGAGTACTATAGAAGCATAGTATATTGTTGCTAGTATTCCCTACCGAGAAGCAGTGTGACTTAGGAAGCTACTTGCTAGGTTGTTCGGAGAGAAGATTGAGTCTACAGTCATTGAATGTGACAATCAAAGCTGCATCAAGCTTTCTGAAAACCCTATTTTCAATCATAAGTCGAAGCACATTGAAATGAAGTATCACTTCATCAGAGACATGGTCCATAATGGTACAGTGAAACTTCAGTACATTGCTACCAATGAGAAGATTGCAAATGTGTTAACAAATCCTCTGTCAATGAACAAGTTCAGGTACTTCCGAGACAATCTTGGTATGGTAGGGAATGCCTCCCTCGCTAAGAGGGGGTGTTAAATGTACAACATCATGATTCATTATCCAAGCCAATCTTGTGTAGCTAGGATTGGGCATCATGTGTTGGGGTAGGGAGCTTGAGTTGGACTTCAGAACTTGGAGTCGATTCTTGAGTTGGACTTAGGAACTTGGAGTAGATTCTTGAGTTGGAATCAAGAATGACTAAGCCTTCAGTTGTAAAAGGTTATTCCTAATGTGAATAGGTGAATGATTTGATGTATCAAAGTGATGATATTGTAAAGTCTTGTTGGACAAGGATCATGACTTGTGTGTCAAGTAAGATTCTCATGTGGACCTCCAATTATAGTACGTACCCATGGGGTGGACCTTTAGTTATAGAAGTAGATGTTTTTCATGTTGAATCATTAATGTTGTGTGATGTATTACTAATCGTGGTCACTGATTGCTATTAAGTATCCTTTAGAGACTGGCCACCTCTAAAGTGAATTACTTTAAGATATGGTCATTTGGTCTGAGAGTAATATAATATGATCACAACATCTGTCAAATCTTTTGAGTATAATATGATACGACATATAATTAAAGTAAACACATATTATCCATTTAGTAAAGATAAGAGATAAAGATAAATGCATAGAGAAAAAGAGAATTCGAATTTCTCATGAGATGACTAATTGAACTCGAATTGTTAAGCTTTAGTTAAAGCCACAATGTATGCCTAAGTTAATTAAAGAACTCACAGTGGTCACTACAAGTAAATCAATCAACATGATTTCAATTAATAATATTTAACTAAGTGTTAATAAAGAAGGACTAGTTAACTAAAATGTTTTGAATTGATTACACTTTAATTAAACTAAAAGACGACACTTAAGTTAACCAAAAGATGACACTTCAGTTAATTAAGTGTTTGCATGATGACACTTGAGTTATTACATTACGACACTCAATTTAGCTTCCTAACTAAGTGGTCATGCAATCAATTAGAGGGCGAGTTCACTCTGGAGTCTGTTAATCATCATTTAATGTCAAAGATGAAAGGCATTGGACATATGTTATGCAGGATTGAAGAAAATGATGCACATGGTAATTCTCCAAGAAGGCAATTTGCAGTTTTTGCATGTGATTCACCATTACCCATGCAACCATTCGCTACAGCTTGCATGGCAGTGATTCTTGCTTGTTATTAATGTGTTGGGAACATGGAAAGTTGATATGGTTGATCTCTATTCTCCATTTCTCAGTATTCTCTCTTATCTAGAACCTAGGGTGTTGAAAGCAATATGCTATTTTGTAAAAGACATTCTCTGCTATCTATCATAATTATTGTTATAGGTCAAATTAGCACTTCTCTGTATGTGACCACATTGCCTTGTCAGTCACATGAAATGAAAAAATGGATGGAAGAGCTTACCTTGACCTGAGACAACTTTAAGCTGAAACTTATAATCCTTCACCCAAAATCATCTTTCTTCACCTATTTTAACTCATATCCGCGACTATCATACTTGACATCTAGCGAGTCAATCGCGGGTATCATAACTGACAACCCGCGGGTGTCAACAAGATTGTTGCACTCGCTACTTGCTAGCTCAAGGACTCGTGAGTCACTCGCTAGTCTCCTCATGCTATAGCCGCGAGTGTCTTAAGAAAACTTTAAAAAATAATTAAAATATCGAATTGGGATTAATTGAGATAGGTATCTAACCTCCCCAACTTCCCAACTCAACCACCTTTCGAACTAAATATTCCTGCCTTGCTATAAATGAAAGGGGAAGGCTTGAGAAAGGGACCTAAGGTTAATGTGAGAAATTTATGCTGGAGGAATTCAGAGCTAATAGAGAGGAGCAGGAACCCAGGGTTTGGTTGCGAAGGTGCTTGATGCAGAAGCAAGGTATAACTGATGTACTTTTCTGCATTTATTAATAAGATCAAGACATTTCTTCCTTTCCCAATAAGATTGTCAATCTTTATTTTCATGTTGATTATTAATTGATGTTGTGCCATATTATCAATATCAATATTGATTTATAGTCAAATAGACTTGAGGAAGGTTCTGGTTCATTTTGTAGGTTGTTGCTGTAGCAGAGGACGAGACAAAATCTTGGACCAACCATCATAAACAAGGTACATATTTCTCTTACTTCAACTCCATTTTATTATAACATCATTTACAAACCTATATATGTCTGTCTTGTCAACCCCCGTACATTGGTATTTTTCCCTGACTATAAGGTAAATTCCCTAACAATAGAACTGGCGACTCCGCTGGGGAGCACCATTTTGTTTGTTTGCTTTAGGGGACTCTTCTTGATTTTTCCAGTTTCATAAGTTGTTTAATCTCTTTTATAAGTGTCTAGGACATCCTGGACCCTTTTGGTTTGACTCATCCCTTATGATATGGAAAATTTCATTTATTTTTAAGATTTTTTCTGAGCCACCCGCGACTCTCCTGTACCTACAGGCGCGACTTTTAAGTTATACTCGTGAGATGACCTTATAGGTACCCGTGGGTAAGTAATTGCACCCGCCTATTGCTGACTGCTACAATTGCGGACTCCCCGTGAGCTTTGCTCTCTAAGTTAGGGTTTAGTCTTAGGGCCCCCTGTGTTGTCTTTGGAACCATGTTTGCTGGTTTGACTTCTCTTTCAGTTTGATTGAATGTCCTTTTGAGTTTTTACAGCCTTTGGTAGAAATTTCTTTTGAACTTTTGTTTGATTCTGTAGTTTTCTAGGTCTTTTTTTTTAAGAACCTTTCAAGGCTCACCCGCGACTTGTCAGTATTTATAGTTGCGCACTTTTTTCCCTAGCCGCGAATGGCTGTTATATGAACCCGCGGGTCACCCGCTTGTTTTTGCATTACACAACCGCAAATTTTGCTTGAGATTTTTCTTTTTGATTAAGTTTTGGTCTTAGGTGTGTTTTTCAGTGGATTTGGAAGTCTGTAGATGGCCTGACCCCCTTTGGACATTTTTCCACTGTCTGCTGAGTCTAGTTAGAATATTTTTACAAGTTTCTTTAAAGTTTCGTGCTTGTGAAATACCCTTGCTTTCTAGCCCATTTCCTTGTTTGGCGAGTGCTTGGTTTCTTTTCCCGTTGATTGCTGATGTTCAGGAGCAATTTCATATTTACATAAAGGTCTCTATTTTTCCACTTTACAAACGAGTTTTCTCTGTATGCACTTTGTTCCAAAACGTAGTTACTTTCAAGAGCAACTAGTTGAGTTATTCTTCGTTGATATTTTATAAGGCCTGTTTGCTTTAGTTTGGGTGTTTTTCTTTACTTGCGCAGCTTGATAAATCTTGTTGGTTCATTCTTGTTTTGTATTTATTTTATAGTTAAAGAAAAATCAAACTTAAAAAGAATTTTCCTTTTGTTGCAAGACTTGCCATTTATTTTTCAGAATAGTTCTAGTCCATGGTACTATTTTTGGAAAATACAATTTTTTTTTCTTAGATTTGCTTTGATTTTTAAGTTTTGAAAGAAAAACGAAAGGGCAAAATTGTGAAATTTTTACATTTTATATGCACTTTATTTACAGTTGTAACCACATCACACATTGTATGATCCTTTGAGTAAACAATAGCCTTTAAAAAGAAATTAATTTAAAATTTACTAGTAACATTTATTTTTTAGGTTACCCATACATCAACTAGATTAGGATAGATCTTGGATCATAATGCACTTTAACTATCCAAGATTATCAAATCTCAAATCGTAGTGCAAACTGTCATTTAGGTAAATCCACTCTTATAGAAGTATGTTGGGAATCTCTACTCAAACCAGAGTTAAGCATGAGGTCGTGTGAGGGTGAAATTGTTGGGGATACCCCCCCACTTTTCATTCGAGCATACACCAGGGTTGATTCGCGTACGAGGGTCCATTAGTTCCTTGAATACTCTTGGATTTCAGGATTTTCTACCCTGCCCATGCGTTTTGTTTGAATCGGAAACTGTACCCTCAGGATCTTTCCGTATTTGTGGTAGCCTTTAGTATCTTGACTTTAGGGCTCTACACAGGTATAGTGGAAGGATATTTCCACCACACCTACGACAGACACGTGAGGTAACCCTCTACAACAATTCAAGGAGGGTGGTTTGGTGATTCAAACGCTTGCACCCATAGAATATGTATGTGGACACCGTGTAACTGACCTTCGATATTCTACTTGTTTGTTCTGGGCCCTCATCATCCCAGACTTACTTTTGAGAGTATTATCTTTGTTTGCCTGGTCTAGATTACTCTAGGAAATTTTTAGTGGTACGCTATTTTCTCTTAGTTGTTAGTGGCCCCTAGGATAATCACTTACTATATTTTTCACACAACTGTGGAGAACCAACCTCTTAGAAGGTCACGAAGGTTGCAAAACCTTCCTCCATTTACAATGGAGCTGTCACCTACCCAAATTTTGAGAATGTTTATTTTATTTGCAAAATACTTTATGTTAAATTATAATGACAAAGTTTTGTAATTATGACCAAGTTTGGTCAAGGATGATTGTAATTATTGATTATTATTATTTAATAAATTAAAATAGGAGACAAACACCCAAGGGAACTGTTAAATGAGTGTTCACTGACCCACTAGGAGGAATGGAAGCTGTTAGAAGGCATGGGACAGATGGCAACATTTGCACTCCAGCACTAGCTGTTGGTTATGGGACAACTACCCCTAAATTTGTGGCATTATCCCCCAAGTGGGTGGAAGAGAGCAGGCAACTCATTAATGACCAGTTAACCACTAAAAGGCCTAGGCAGCCTAGATAAGGCAATTCGAATTGAGCAGGTAGCTCCTACAATATTTTTTGCAGAAATATTTCCTCAAGTGTATCAGGTGATAACTAAGAGATTCAAATAGGGAGGCTATGTGAGAGTGCAATTGTGAGTCTGCTAGTTATTCTGAGAAGGAAAACCAGAGGTGCTGGTGCAGGTCTCTTTGACTGCTGAGTCTTTATGACTGGATAATGTATATTCTACTACAAGTTGATGAACTAAGGCTTCTACAGACTCTTCTTCCTAGTGGTTCAGTGAACAGACTTGGGGGTCCTAAGGCAAGTAACTTGGCTGTCTTCAGGAATAGGTTGGGTGGAACAAGTTCCTTGGGCTGTTTGTTTCTCCTTCAGTCAACCAGGTTCTACTGTTCTTACTTTTATTTACAGTTAAATGTTTTCTGCATGGTAGAATTATTATTTACAGTTATATAGAAGAAACTATTCTATTTTCTGAATTAAAGATGATATGTTTTAAAAATGATTTAGTAATTTAAATGAATGATTAAATTCTTTTATGTATTTTTCCCATACCGTTATCTGTATAGTGCTCTAGTACATAAAAGTAAATATTTATAGTGATGAGTGATAGGAAGAATGCCATTTGAATGGATAGATAAAATACAGTAGTATTTCTATTAAATTCTGTCATTTCAACCATAATTTAAAATGCAGGAAATAGTACAGCATAGTATGAACAGAAGTATAGAATTTCCTCTATTTTCTTAAATAAAAGAAAAACACATTTTATTCCTGCACAGATCTATATTTTCCATTTCAATTCTATGTATTTCAGATAGTAACAATATGCATCTCAATATTATAAATTCAATGTTTTCAAGCACTTCATATTCTAAGAAATATAGCAGCTGCAAATTATTTTCTATACAGATTTTTTATAAGTAAACACTTATCATTTTCATCACTATTTATCACAGTTTGATTTAATATAGATACCTTCACTATAAAAATCAAAACCCTATGATATCGCAGACCCTAGATTTAAATGTTTAATTAGTACACAGTTCAATAAACTTCTCATCAAGCCATTCATGGCAACAATAGACATTTATCTCTCAAGTTATAACAAACATGTTTATCCATACCCTAACCAACATTTTATATAACCAGACCATCTTTTATTCATGTCGATATTACCAACAAGACACTAAATATCACTTAGCAGAAAGTACGATTTTAGTAACGATATCTAACAAATAGCTTACCACCCTAGCAAGAAAACATACACAGTGTCGAAACAATTACAGGCACAAGTCAAGAGCCAGTTCTCGGGCTTGAATTTGCAGTGCAAGCATTGTTTCCAACAAAACCTACAGGGTAAGGTTTCACTCATTGAAACGAGATCGAACCTCATGGAATTGCCATTTCAAAACATACAAAGACCCAACTTTACCAAATCATTATTTTAAAACTTGATTTCCAAAAAAGATCATGAAGTACAGGGACTAACTATCAACAATTATGCAAACCATAACACTAGGCCAGAGACAACTATTGTGGTTCGAAACCAAACCAACAGTTATACAAACGATTCTTAAACATTATTTAAACAAAACATTTCAATACAAGACAAGCCAGTGTCTTACAGAGGTAAGTGAACCCTTGGCTCTCGATTTTAGATTCAATAGTATATCAAAACTTAACAGAGTTTACATGGCAGACCTTTCAAGGTTCCAACATTACACAGGGTCTATCCCTTATCAACCAGGAGCATTAAAACGAGTTCAAGGTTCCAAATTTGCATAGGGTTTTTCCCTTAACAAACAACAATACAAACACAAGTTCGAAATCATTTTAAATCGACGCAGCAAGTCACTACAGAGCCGAATAACAACTAATACTGAGGATTGATCCTCTTCACAGTATTGTTCAAAATAAAACTTTGAACTCGACCATTACTCCAACAGGTTCGTATTTTCCAACTCTTCTCACACAGTAATCACCAGCTAAACTGTGCCAAAGGCACCTACGAGGTTTCAAGAACCACCGAGGCTTACCAGGAAGTAGTTGTAGCATCCCCATTCCAAATTTTGATCATAGAAGTCGTCCAACGCAGTATCGCCTTCCATTGACAGTTTAAAAAGGGTCAAACAAGAAAAACACAGGAATAACTTAAAGTGCAGTATTATTACCACTGTCAACGAAAAACCTACCTTAAGCGTCAAATATCCTGGACTGAGATACACCACACTAGCAAAACAATGAATCCTGATGGAATTTGCAGCAACCATGAGTTAAACTCAGAAGACCATTTCATAAACTAGAGAATCGAACCCCAGATCGAATTACATTCAACAACTGACAGAAGAACCACACAAAACTACAATGGTTGTATCAGGGCTCTATTGCACAATATCTTAAAGCCTGTAACATTTAAACTATCTCTCACAGGTCCAAGGTTCGAAATCAAGGAATGAGTCCTCCTCACAACAAACTCTAAACCCTACATTGCAGCAACACGGTCGACTCTCCTACCTTACCTCTAAAAACAAAAAATGATTGCCAAAAAACCAATTCGCATTACTTACCAATGAAAGACTAGGGTTTCTTCCAAGCCCTAGATCTTGTAGAGATCAATGGTGGATTAGCTGCCAGTCGAGCATGTTGATTTTCAAGCGATCATAGTAATCAATACACATTGATTACTTCATCTACCAAGTCGCCAAGTCAGCAGACCGAGAGCTAGTGCATAGCACAGCTCAACATTAGTTGGTGCTTATTGCAAACTCAGTCACGTGGAAACCATCCAACTAAGCTTCCACTTCACTTAACAAGTTGAACGACGTTAATGCTAGGGCTTGTCAACCCTAGTTTGGAAAGCATGCCAAGTATGAACTTTAATACCCTATCATCAATCGAAATCATTGCAATTTTAGATCCATAGTGCACATTTTATATAGTTTCAAAGATTTGTTTCAAGCATCATGACAATAATAATATCACATGCTATTGTATAGTGTGAAAATGCATAGTTAGGGTAGATTATTTATATTTCATGCCTATAGTATATGTAAAGTCACATAAGGTAAAGTTTATATGGTTTCATGTATTAGCTATATATATTTCCAAATCATTTGAGATGAGTAAGACTATAGGTATAGTTTACATGCACAATATAATGTTAATTCATAGCATAAGCACCATATTCACAATATATTTCATATGTTAGCCATGTATTGCAAAATCCAATGATATAAATCTGACACCATAGGTAAAGTTTAAGTGGTGTTGATACACCCTATAATGCCAAGTTCATAGCATAAGAACTATAACCACTATATATTTCATATATTATTAATCAAATGATAAATGTGAGACTTTAGAATAGTCTAAGTTCTGTTGATGCAAAATGTAATGATAGTTCATTTTGAAATAGTATAAACACTATTCCCATAAGATTTCAAATAGGGTTACAACTGGACATTGGTATCAACACTTGACGTAATGACAATAGTCACATTAAGATGATTTCGCATAGATAATAATTATAGTAATGTAAAAACAAATTGACGACGTGATTTAATAACACTGAAGAGTTTGTAAGCCAACACGTAAACTAGAATTGGAACCAAAATATCCATACCTCTAGTAACCTGTTTTGCAAGGAAGTACTTAGTATTTTCATATTACATTGACGATGAATTGAAAGACACATGTACTCTTAACTCATATTTTTTCGTAGAATTTCTTACCTGCATTCTGCACATGGAAACAGGATTCAAATGCCTTAGATAAACGTAGCTAAGTAAACCCCGGGGTACCTCGTAGGACCCCTTCGTCATCATACAAAAAAAACTGTCAGCACAATATCAAGAACATCATTAATACAAACCTATGTACAACATGTAATTACATTTAGAACTTAAGCAAATCTAAAGATTGTATTCTTATGTATAATTATAAAATGTCTTTCGTTAAAGAGATTAGCATCCATTTAAATCGGAAATAGCAAATACAAATAAATCATATTTTTATTATGAGACATTTGACGTGTCATCTTATTAATTATCTTAGTTAAGAGATTTAAACTATTTTTATATGTTCCGCATTAACAAATTCATTAATTATTGCTATTTAAAAAATTTAAATTTCAATATTTTACAGGATGTTACAGGAGCCTCCACCACCACCACAATGATGGAGAACAGACTCTCATGGTTCTTATGAGCTTACGGGGACAACTGACCTACCCAGAGAACCTCATATGATCTATCAAGATCAACCGGTTTAAGAACCCTTAGAGATTGAAGACTTGACAACTCAAGAGTTTGCCACACCTTTCAATCCTCCTTTAACTAGACCCAAAGACCCCTTGTTAGTAAGCATAGTTTCTCTAGGTTTTCTAGAGTTAAGTGTGTATCAGTTTACACCTGGTTCATTCATGGAAAATATAAGGGATGTGTCAGGATTTCCACATACTCCTACAACAACTATCATGTCAAGAGGTTTTTCTCCTCCGTTTACACATGCATCGATACCAAGCTCGTTCCAAGCTACTGCTACTCCGAGCACTTCATTTAATTTCGATACTAGACCCTTAGATCGTCTGGATCTCAATCTACGACTACATCCAGTCCTTTTGGATCTACTATTGGACCATCCAGTGTCCCTTTTTGAGGGGTATTGTTAGTATCGTTCACATATTCCCCTTTTGTACAACAATTCCAGGCTAACCCCCAGTGTGCTCCTTTTAGTCACGGATTTCCTTGGTTCGAAGCACATAGCTCCTTCGACACTTTTTGTAGGCTCAATTCCTATTTATTCCATTGCATCTGCATTAGGGTTCAACCCCTTCATAGGTTTTAATGTGCATCCATCCAATGTACAGACTTCAAATATACCTATAGGGAGTACTCCCTTTTCATTGTTTGGTGGAGGGGGTAGTAACAACTTTGTCAACCTGCATTTTGGGGGTGCTTATACCCAACCGCGATGGAATAACCCACAAGGAAGCAATCCCCTAGCCTACGGATGGAACAACTTTAATAATGCATTTACTTCACAACCGATTGTTGGGGGAAACCCCAACCAACAGTATAGGATCTAGGTTTTGGGTGGTTCCCCCTACCAAAATCCTTTTAATTAGATGCCATTAGCGAGTCCTCTTTTTCCCTTTCTGGAAACCTTGAACTTGCCATATCTTTCAAAACTGACTAACAATCCGGTGCGACATCACCCAGCATGGCCACCCATCCCAACCAAACTTCCCTCGGACATTCCAAAGTTCGAAGGTAAGACTGGGGAAGATACTGGTGACCATGTTAGAACCTTTCATTTGTTGTGCTCTTCCAACTCTCTTAATGCTGATTCCATTAGGTTGGGGCTCTTTCAAAGGACTTTAACTAGTGGCATAGCCAAGTGGTACATTGAACTTCCTACTGCTACATACAATAACTTTTGGGACCTAGCGACAGTATTTTTGAACCATTTCCAACTTCCTGTTTGGTATGATGCCGGCACAGACCTTCTATCTACTTTTAGGCTAACCAAAACCACTCACTTATCTGATCATATTCAGGAGTGGCAAAGACATAAGAGACTCATCAAGGATGATATTCCTCCAAAGTTCCTTTTATAGTGGTACTTGAAATCACTCCTCCCTTATATTTCTAAGGATGTCGCAACCTCTGGGGTAAGTTCTAAAGAAGCAATCCTGAGGACCCAACAACTTGACCTATTTTACGCTCAATCTGGGATTCTCTATGAGATCACTCCGGACACAACGAGATATAATATAGATCTTGGAAAACCTAAGATTGGACCGCATGCCGATGACATTGTTGGTTTAGCAGATTCAGTAGCATTAGAGGCTTTGGAAAAACAAGTGCAAGCACTTTCTGTGAAGCAATCTGCTGCTGAAGCAACTAGGGTTGCAACCTCCACTTCAACAAATGAATCTATACAACAAGTGCAAGCAAATAAAAAGGGTCCTTGGAAACCCAACAACAAAAAGAATGGTAATAAAGGGGAAGGGAACCATCAGAAACCCAAAAACAACAAAAAATGCCTAGGAGGGAAAAAAGGATAAAAAGAAGGTCAAGTTTCCCTGCAAACTTTGCAAAGACTTGCCCACCAATGCCCTCTTATGGAAGAAGCCTAGAAGTTGTTACGTGAAAAGAAACCAGTTGTTTTGAAGGACCCATTCCCTCATGGACAAGGCTCGGCTTTTGGAAACTCTAATGCTAGGGGCACTCCCCGTGCCTCGTCAGCTGTTCAATCATTTATCAATATGATTAACTCATGTACGCTACTGTAAACTAGATCCAGGAATTAAAACCCGGATTCACAACAGAAAGATAAGGATGTTCCCGAGTCATCTTCTCCTCTTCACATAGAGAGACCAACAGATTCTATGCTGAAGATACCTAAGGGTGTCTACAAAAGGGCTATGCACAACCCTAACGCACGCACCGCTCCTAATTACTTTGTCGTAGAGGATCTGGCCCAAAATCCTTGTGTAATGTCCACATTAGAAGTTTTTCAAAGATTCCCTTTGCAGCGGAACACACTTCTATCAGCCATCGGGAGCATGCATTCTTCAACTATGCTTGCATGGTTTCACATGTCAAACATCAAAGCCTGGTTACCGTATCACGTGGCCTTCCAAATTGAATTAGTCCATTGCCCTAAAACCATTGGGAGAACAGTTGTAGATGAAGGCGCGTCTACGTGTGTACTGCCAATATCCTACCGGAAAGACCTTGGCTCGCCTGAGTTAGCCCCTTCCAACACTATACTTACGAATCTTAACGAGAGATCTTTCCGCCCACATGGAGTCTTGCCCGCGTTTGAAGTTGAACTTGCTGGTAAGTTAGTGTCTGTGGAGGTTGAATTTTTGGATGCTCCTCTTGAATACAATTTGTTGTTAGGAAGGAACTGGACGTATGCGATGCAAGCTGTCCCATGGTATGTCTTCCGAGTACCGATGTTCCCCCATGAAGGCAAGATCATCACAGTTGATCAAATTTCATTTACTCGGAAAAACAACAATGCTTCATTGGATTCAACAATCCCTTTGATTGATCAGACTCACTCGCCCAACGAGAGTCTGGGAGTAGGCATGTATTCATCACTGATGGGAACATTCGACCTACCTGCTCCCATAAACTACATTGGTTCTGTGAGTACTTATGATATGTTGTCTCGGGAAATATTCACCGTTAGTCGAACACATGATCCTTGGATTCTTCCCACAAAGCAAGAACCCACTGTGCCCTTATCGGTTGCAGAAATAGCTTACCAAGCAACACAAGATGCTGCAACATATTATATCTCGACTCCGTCTGTCTCCATAGAGTCAGATATAGACTATGCATATTCATGGTCAGTCAACTCCATCCACTCTTTTGATTTTCTGGATACTGTTCTGATGAGGCTATTTTGGAAGCCATGGTAGGACTGGATCATCCATGGGAACACATGCATCACAGGTCCTATTTTCTTCCTGATCTAGACAAGATAGAGAATGGTGAGTTTTCAGTGAGACTTGGTGGTGATATCGATTTATCCATAAATCCTTCTATGCAAACAATCTATGCTGAAGGTAATATGGAAAATATATTGAAGACCATACCGATCGATATCTCCATTAAAACTAGTGTTGTGGAAAACCTCTTTATTGGAGCAGATTGTTCCCCTAATGAGATCACTCTATATACCAACCTGTTTAAGGAATTCCGCGACGTGTTTGCCTGGTCTTATGAGGAGATGTCAGGAATTGACCCCACTATCATGGAGCATGTCATCACAACTTACCCTAATTCTAAACCAGTGAGACAAAAACTCCATCCGGTAAACCCACGGAAAGCATCGGCCATCAAGGCTGAAGTTGAGAAACTGTTAAAAGCTGGCTTCATCTATCTGTTTGATATGATAGAATGGGTCTCTAACCCAGTTTCGGTCGAAAAAAAGCAAGGAACCATACGAGTCTGTACGAACTTCAGAGACCTAAATAAAGCCTATCCTAAGGATAAATACTCCACACCATTCATAGATTAGATTATCAATGCGTGTGCGGGCCATGAATATTTTTTTTCATAGATGGTTTTTTAGGATACAATCGGATTCAAATAAAACCCGAAGACCAACATAAAACGACTTTCATTTGTCCTTGGGGTAACCTTTCTTATCGAAAGATGCCTTTCAGGATAAAGAACATTGGATCCACCTTCCAGTGCGCCATGAACTTTTCTTTCCACGATATCAAGCATGTAGTTGAGCCTTATCTGGATGATCTCCCAACGTGATCTCGTAAGAGACGAGATCATCCTAATCACTTGCGACTAGTGTTTGAGAGATGCATATACTATAAGATTCGTTTGAACCCTAATAAATGTGTCTTCTGTGTCGAGTCCGGACACCTAATGGGTTTCATTATCTTGAGTCGTGGTATCATGGTCGACCCATTAAAAGTTGAGGCCATTGTAAATATGCCTCCTCCTTGAACCCTTAGACAACTTCAGATTCTACAGGGTATGTCAAACTGTGGCCAAAATTTTTGCAACATTTTATTATAAACTATGCTAAAATCACAAAGGGATTCATGAGATTGCTCAAGCAAGATACCTATTTTCTTTGGGACGAGGATGCTCAAATTTCATTTGAGGCTTTGAAAAAGGCTTTACTATCAGCCCCCTTGCTGAGCCTGCCATATTACACCAAGGACTTCCTTCTATATCTGGTGGCATCTGTTTCCACGATTAGTATAGTACTTGTTCAGGAGGATGACAAGCTTGAGGATCATGTCATTTATTATCTTTCACGCATTGATAGCTCCTCAGATTAAGTATTCTTACGTTGAGAAGTTGGCATTAGTTGTCGTCCATGTAGTTCAGAAACTACGTCACTACATCCTACTCTGAACCACCACAGTGATTGCATAAGTCAATCCTTTTCAATATGTCTTAACCTGACGTATCATCGGCGGGAAATTCAATAAATGGATTGTCATCTTGCAATAGTTTGACCTAATTTTCCAATCCAATAAGTCAAAGAAATCTCTGGTGTTCTCCGAACTAATTTTTGAATTTCCCAGTGACGTAGTAAACAATGAGGAATAGTCAGCATTCCCGGATGAACACGTCTTTATTATTGCATCTTCTGACCCATGGTATGGAGATATTTTGGTATATCTCCATACTTTGAGGTGTCCTCCCACTTTCTGTAGGGACGAACGACAGAAATTGAAAAATAACGCACGGAATTATCTCATCATTTTTGACACATTATACAGATGTGGGATAGATTCCATTTTACATCGTTGCTTAACCCTGGAGGAAGCCGAAAAAATATTGAATGATGCTCACAGTGGAGCTTGTGGGGGTCATCTTTCTGGGTTGGAAACAACCCAGAAAATACTGCGTGCTGGTTATTTTTGGCCCACGATCTTCAAAGATTGCATGGAAGCTGTGAAACACTGTCAGCCTTATCAGTTTTTCACCAAAAATATGCAAGCACACCCGACTCCTCTACATCCTATGATCACAGCAGGCCCCTTCACTAAGCGGGGGATTGATTTCATGACATGTAATCCAGCTTCGGAAGGAGGAAACCATCACATCATTGTTGTCGTCGACTACTTTATGAAGTGGGCCGAGGAAATGCCTACCGTGAGAGCAGACAGAGAAACGACTGCTCTTCGTATTTAACCAGATCATTGCTAGATTTGGTATCCCCAAAGATATTGTAACAGACCATGGTCGACATTTTCAAACAACATGATGACTGATTTGTATACTTTGCTAGGTTTTTGACAGGAACATTCATCCTCATTCTATCCGCAGGTGAATGGTCAGGTCAAAGCGGTCAACAAAACTTTGAAAACCATTCTTCAAAGGACCGTTAATGCCAGTAGATCAAATTGGAAAATTATTTTGTACCCTGCTCTTTGGGCTTACCGGTCTAATGTTAATACTACTACCGGGTTCTCACCTTTCCAACTGGTTCACGAGGTGGAGGCATTTATTCTGGTTGAATGCGAGATTCCCTCGTTAAAGTTAGCCGTCCAACTTCTCCCTAAAACTTCATCTTTGGAGGAAAGTTTGTTGCATTTAGAACATTTAGATGAACAGCTCCACAACGCGCTTACAACAAATGAGGCTCATAAAAGCAGAGTCAAGCGTCAGTATGACAAGTCTATGAAACCAAGGGTGTTCTCTGAAAGAGAACTTGTTCTACTCTACGACCAGGAAAAAAATCCCTTGGGGGTAGGCAAGTTCAAATCTATGTGGATTGGACCGTACATTGTCTCTAAAGTTCTGAAGAAAGGATCCTATGAGCTAACCGAATACGAGGGTTGTAAGCTTCCTGAGCCCAGAAATGGGCTCTACCTGAAAAATTATTATGCTTAGGCCTCGATGCTTTTTCTTGTATTATAATTGTACATGTTTGTAGAGTTAATCTTGTCTTTTGATTTATTTTTGTGCATCTTATGTGTCTTTTGGATTGTGGTTTCAGATGACAATTTAATGCTTTATAGGATTCGTCGATGGCACTAGTCGCCACACCTGTCAGTTGGCCTCAGCAGCTTGGGTTATTTACTCACCGTATGGTCAACTTGTGTCTTCGGGAGGGGCTTGTTTGGGCTCTACAATGAACAATGTAGTTGAGTACAGTGCAGTCATTGAGTTACTCTGAGATGCTATTCATCACAACATTTCACATTTGGAGGTAAGACTCGACTAGCAGTTAGTAGTACTTCAGTTGATGGGTGAATACAGGGTCAAAGATCCTTCTTTGCTTCGTCAGTTTTGCATGTTAGATTACATGAAAGACAATTTGTTTTTATTACATATCAACACATTTCAAGGATTTTTAATTCATTAGCTGATTCATATGCAAACTATGTACTAGATTGGCATTTGTACCACACACAATCACATTAAACATTCACACACAGAAGTACACACACATGTATATATAAACTGATACTATATATATCAGGATAAAAAAATATGAGTTTGAGTTATAGTATGTCGCAGTGTCATAATATACAAAAAGTGGGTTGAAAGGCCTCAAAATATCACATGTCTCTCTCCCTATGGAGAAGGAGGTGCCTCTTCTAACTCTGCTACAACCTCCCTATAGCATATCACTAGCCTGGCTACTTTCCTAAGAAGCCTAATCCATGTTGGGGGCACAGCCACAACATGCTCATGCATGTTGAGCGACATATGCTCTATTTTGTATGTTGGGATGTCATGAGTCAGTCGACTCATATTCCCGTATATGCTCACCAATATGGCATCAGAAGCACCAGGTACAGTGGGACGCACAAATGTGCGAGTATGTCCCGAAGGTCGAACAAGTCCCACATCTCCACATATCACATAATCAACACTTGTACTCATTCATAAAAAAAAATATATACATAAAAGCATAAAAATGAAATATTTTTGACAAAAGCATAAAACATATCTTACCCATCTCTCCCTAGGTTGATCCTGGAGGTAGAGCGAGCTCTGTATCTTCACGGAAATTGACACCAGCATAGGGGAACTTCTCTAGAGCTAGAACCTAGTGGCTCCACCATCTGAGATAGTATTCATTAGCATAAGAAAGTGTAGCCTCGCCACCACCCTGGCGCAAGAAGATATCACCCCATCAAGTCATCAACGTATCACGGGGGTTCAGGACAAGTAGACCCATCCCAATGCTTAGAGCAGGAACCCTCTCGAAGAATAAGGAACACAAGATGCTCCCATAGCCAAAGTTCTTCTTCTTCCCCATCTTGCACTTGGTCAATTTGCATGTAGTTCCTTGAAGCTAAGTGTTGTGCAGCACTCCCTCCAATCTTGTTTAGAGTACTCAGGATGACCTTCAACGGTGTGATAATCTGCAGGGATCTAGAAACTGTAACAATCTCACAATCAAACTCTCAAGATTATTTGCAAAGAAGAAGAGAAGCATGCACTCAATAATCACTCACAAACACAGAATAATTGACAATGTCAATATCATACAATGAATAATGAATGTAAAGAATGTGATACAATAATCTATGATGAGGCATCATAGAGGATTTGAATTATCCGAGTAGGGCATTCGAATCTGAGCTCAAAGTATAGCATGAATCACTATGGAGACATCATCTAGTTGGTAGTATCAGTCATAAATGGTAAGAGTCAGTCAAGTGTGTCCAACTGAGTCTAACAGAACCATCTATCCATAAATCAGGGAATGGAGATTCCAAGTGGGGTGCATGAGGCTGTCTAACTCAAAGTCTAGCTTGGATAACAATGGAGACATCATCTAGTCAATAGTATTAGTCATAAATGGTAATAGTCAGTCAAGTGTGTCTAACTGAGTCTAACAGAACCATCTAGGCATAAATCAGGGAATGGAAACTCCAAGGGGGGCGCGTGAGGCTGTCAAATAGTCAAGTGGAACTCCATAACTATCTAACTAGAAGCTACAAGCAGTCAACATGAGCAATCAGTGGAATAACAACTCAATCAATGCAACAACTGAATGATAACTCCCGGTGGGTGAGATAAGGCGCCCTAACTGAGTGATAACTAAAGGTAGGTGAGCAAAGGTGCTCTAACTGACAGTGGTAGGTGAGAAACGCGCACTTTCCATGCACAACAGTCAAGAAGGGCGCATCAGGTAGGTAGGAGGCCAAATGGGGGTTGTAGACAGGCTCTAGAGAGATAGAAGCAAGCTCTAGGTGTTGGGGAGACCACCATGATGATGACTGGATGCATGTAGTGGCATGCAGGAATGAAAAATACAAAAATGATGGTGTGAATATTCCAACACCCCCCGCAAGCTATACTATGAGGAAATAATTGAAATCTAAAAAATAGGGCCCTGGTGACTAAGACCAAAGGTCACCTTGTACAATCAATCAAAATAAACTAAGTGAGGAAAGAGGGAAAACCCAGTGGGAAGAAAGCCCTCCCTCAAAATAGACTAAAGGATGCTATGCTAGCATATCATCACCCACCCATGAAGGAGGCAAGTGTCCTTCTTTTCAAAATAAGGGTTGATCGATCTGAAAAGGATCAGTAATGTGAGAAGGATGAAACCTTCCATTATGAAAATCTGATGTGGTTCTCTGTCGATCAGCTGGATTGCCAACAATATCTTTAGTAGATATGAGAGTAGTGGCTGCCCATCTCGGAAGAGGAGGAAAAACAGTTGAGAGATCATAAGGTTCTTGTGGAACTGAATCTCCCATCTCCTCATCTTCATTAGTATTTGCTAGATCTTCATGTTCTTGTGGATCTGGATCTAGTATTTTCTCTTCATCACACTCACTGTCATACTCTGAATCTGATCTTCCATGTGATGATGATTTTCTCTCTTGGAGCTCATCAACACTTCCAAGCTCTGAATCTAAAGTATCATGTGAAGATGTATCTACAACTAGCTCATCATCACATCCAAACTCTGAATCTGAAATCTTATGAGGAGAAGCAAGTAGAACTGGCTCATCATCACATACAAACTCTGAATCTGAAATCTCATATGAAGAAGCATGTGAAGTTGATGTCTCATACTCCGAATCTGAAGTATCATGTGATGGAGATTCGCTCTTTTGAAACTTATCATCACTCTTAAACTCTAAATATGAAAACTCATGTGAAGAAACAAGTGAAACTGACTCATCATCACTTCCAAACTCTGAATCTGATGAAGTGGGAACATCATGAACTTGCTTCTGAAGGTGCATGTAGATCTCTGATATCTCTTTTGAGCAATCATAGGTGGGATTTTTACCAAAAGAACTAGAATCTAAAGATGATGGATTTTCAACAAGATCACTAGTGGATGTAGTAGTGATGGCCCTTTTGGCCATAGGAGATGAACCAATAGGTTCTAGAACTTCAGGTTCTTATGGATCTGGATCTAGCATTCGCACTTCTTCAAGATTCCTCTTTTTCTCAATCTTCTTAGATAGATCCTTGCTTTTCAAGCAATCTTTGCAGGTGCCATGAGCAATATTTCTATTTGGAAGACCTTCAACCACATCTTGATCTAGCTTGTAGTTGAGATGAGATAGTCTACTCTCTTCATGAGTATGAGAGCGAAGAGAAGGCTCCTTTGAGAGAGGTAATAAGTGGGAAAACTCATAGAGTTTTGTCTCATGATTTGCAACACCTTTTGAAATGATTTCCCCTGAAACCATGTTTTGTACTTCGACTTCATTTGGAGAAAAGATCACTCTTTTGGGCTCTCCAATATGGGTCATTTGGTACATTGAAAGCAAATTTTCTGCAACAGAAAAAACATAAAGCACATTAGAAAAGTAACCTGAGTCAAGATGATTCTTCCACTCCCCTGAGAGGAGACTTCTGAATCATTTCCCAATCTGATGGAAGGGCCAACTGAGATTTTGAAACTGGAGAAGAGATCTTTGGAGGAAGACATGTGTCTTGATGCTCCTGAATCTATGATGAAAGAAAAATCTGTTGATGCACTTGCCATGAGGGCATGACATCTTTCTTTTCATTCGGATCTAGAATATTCAGTATCGGGATCTTTCTTCTTTGTACATGCAGGCACAGGAAGATTGTTCTTCTCAAGTAACTGAGCCATCGAATCTATAGCTTTCCTCATACAAGAACTCTCATGATGGAAACCTCTAAGACAATAGGTGCACTTCGATCTTTTCTTCTGAGAATGCTTGGTCTTCTTTGAGTTCGAAGCCCCATATGATTGGTATGGACTATTTGTAGGCTTTGTACCATTCGATCTCTTGTAAGAAATCTTTTGCTTACCTTTACCATTCACTCTCTCTGTAGCTGTAAGGGCTGAATCCAGTTTGGGTTTGATCATTCCCATGGAGATCAACTTCTCTTCCTCTTGAGTAAGAGATTGGATGAAGTCATCAAGTGAGGGAAACTTCCATTTTGGAATGGACAACTTAGTTGATTGGAAAGTAGAGACAAAAAATGAGAAGTTTGGCCCCAACTTTGAGAGAATGGCAAGTATAAGCTACTTGTCTTCTTTCACTATCTCATATCTTTTCAACTGTGATATCAAGATTTTGAACTTGGTGAGGAAGGCATTGATAGACTCAAAACTGTCAGGACTCAAATATATGAGCTCGTTCTCCAATTTGTGTCCTTTCATATCTTGTTTTTGTCCAAAAAGGGATTGGAGCTTGTCCCAAACCTCTTTAGGAGATGTAAGATCGATGACATGGAAGTGAATATCTTTAGAAATTGAGGGAAGGAGGAGACCAACTGCTTCATCAAGCCTATCCAAGTACTTGGACTTTTCAACTGCACTGAGAGGTTCTACCATCGTTCCGTTGAGTATTCGGGTGAAGCTCTTGGATCTCATGAAGAGAGCCATCTTGGCTTTCCACTCAACATAGTTGGAAGATGTGAGCTTTAGATCTATCTGAATAAATAAATTTGAATAGTTGAAGAAGATTTCGAATGGGTGAATAAACCTGCAAAACAAGAGAAGTTTTTGCTGCTGGAGAATGCTACACTTCGACTGAACACTACCTTAAGGACACTTGGCACATAGACTAAGTCCTTCACACCTGGATAGACCTCACTGGATTTCTCCAATGAATTCAAGTAATAACACCAGGATTTGCTTTGGAAACTCAGAGGCTTCTGGTGCACAAATGAAAGATAGTTGCTCAAAGAAATGTTGCAACTGCTGCTGCAATTCGAATAGATGTTGACTGCTCTGATACCATGTGATAATCTACAAGGATATATCAACTGTAACAATCTCACAATCAAACTCTCAATATTATTTGCAAAGAAGAAGAGAAGCATGCACTCAATAATCACTCACAAACACAAAATAATGGACAATGTCAATATCATACAATGAATAATGAATGTAAAGAATGTGATACAATAATCTATGATGAGGCATCATATAGGATTTGAATTAGCCAAGTAGGGCATTCGAATCTAAGCTTAAAGTCTAGCATGAATAACTATGGAGACATCATCCAGTCAGTAGTATCAATCATAAATGGTAAGAGTCAGTCAAGTGTGTCCAACTGAGTCGAACAGAACCATCTAGCCATAAATCAGGTAATGGATACCCCAAGTGGGGTGCATGAGGTTGTCTAACTCAAAGTCTATCTTGGATAAAAATGGAGACATCATCCAGTCAATAGTATCAGTCATAAATGGTAATAGTCAATCAAGTGTGTCTAACTGAGTCTAACAGAACCATCTAGGCATAAATCAGGGAATGGAGACTCCAAGGGGGGCGCATGAGGCTGTCAAATAGTCAAGTGGAACTCCAGAACTAGCTAACTAGAAGCTACAACAGTCAACATGAGCAATTAGTGGAAGAACAACTCAATCAATGCAACAACTGAATGATAACTCTCGGTAGGTGAGATAAAGCGCCCTAACTCAGTGATAACTGAAGGTAGGTGAGTAAAGGCGCTCTAACTCACAGTGGTAGGTGAGAAAGGTACACTTTCCATGCACAACAGTCAAGAAGGGCGCATCAGGTAGGTAGGAGGCCAAATGGGGGTTGTAGATAGGCTCTTGAGAGCTATAATCAAGTTCTAGGTGTTGGGGAGACCACCATGATGATGAATGGATGCATGCAGTGGCATGAAGATTTGCATGAAGGCATGCAAAATACAAAAATGATGGTGTGAATATTCCAACAAACGGGAAGCTCGCATTATAGCCGATCGAAACTTGGATACAACTTTTTTCATTGCCTGGCAAACAGCAAGTGTTGATATAATCCTGTATTGATAACGCACCAACTCCTATGAAGGTTCCTTTTAGGTTTACCATTTCCCCTATATGGGATAAACCTGTTATGAAATAGATGTCGTCAATTGTGAGTTCAAGTATCTCTCCTTGGAGATCAAACACTCCTTGGTTGGCATCCCAATAGTTAACAAGCATCTGGAGGAGATATGTTTGCACTTTCAAGCTGGTGGTTCGAAAGTTTTTTAGCAAGACACATCTTCGTAGTGCATTTAGTGTCAATGGATTTCCCATAGCTTGTCTATCCATGTACTCATGCTCCCTTTCCCTCCACATTAGCACCATACCTACATTCATTCAACCATTTTACCCTTTAGTTTTTGTTTTTTCATTTTTAAACTGCAGCACCCGCGACTGTATTCACTAGACAGATGCGGTTACCCATGAGTGGGCTTATAGCAAAGTCGCGCATTTTTATCGTACTCGTGCGTTTTCTATAGGTCAAACCGCGGGTACGAGTCACTATTTTTAAAACATTGACAAAAAACAAAAATAACCACCAAAAATTAAAACCAATGGTTTGAATGGAAAGTAGAAGGAGAGATCACTTACTTGCAAGTGGTGGAATCCGATTCAGTGACCCGGTTTGTAAGCAACAAACGTTTGAAGTAGAAGGATCATTTACACCTTTTGCTCCAACAAAATAATTGTGAGTTTTGTTTACATTTTTGAAACTATTTATAAAAGTTAATTTTAATTTTTACCCACTTTTATCATTTTGATATAGTTTTAAATTTGTTTTTAAACTTTATTTAATCAACTAATGCACTTTTTAAGTTTCTTTGATTAGGTGAAGTCCGAAGCAGCTTTTCTCATAAACAGTGGTATATAAAGGCTTGATTTTCCTTGTGACACGTCAATTTGGTATAATACTTCCTGTCATCTTATGTCATAATGAAAATTTCTCTGGATCATGTTTTACTAATTCGGTTGTCCCCATTATATCGACAGTTTCGTCATTTGACAATGTCAAGGAACATAGTTCCCTGGAACCTATAGAGTTTTTTAAGCCCTTGTTAGACTCTTTAAAATAAAACAAGATCGCCGAGTATACTTGTCACTTCAAACTCGCTAAAGGAATTGAAGCGAAATCCACTTATGTATAAGTTTACCCCTTTTCCGGACCTTCGTGGATTTGTTATGAAAAATGTATACTCTAGTCATATGTGGCTAGAAGAGTTCTTCTCTCATCATTTTACACTTTTTTCGGGTGAGGAGACCAACTGTACGAAAAATGAATTTTGGAGTCTTCTTTAGGGTTTTCAGACTCTCAAAACATGAAAACACCAAGCGAGCATTCACTAACTCGGGCTCAATGTGAAATCCACAAGTAATCATATGGATTTCTTGTTTAAGTTTTCCAGACTCCTTAAATATGAAAACACCAACGAGCACAAACCAACTTGGGCTCGATACTAAAATCGATGAGTAGGTGAATGGATTTATTGTTTAAGTTTTTCAGACTCCTTAAAATTGAAAACACCGGCGAGCATGAATAGATCTAGGCTTGATATTAAAATCCATGGATTAGTGTATCGAGTACTAGTCTATCTCTTCTTCAAAATCGTTAAAAAATGAAGGTCTTGAGTTTCCCTCTCATGGACTCGTTAAATTACACATGATTGGACTTGTGTCAAGCAGTATTCTACCTATTTCTTCGAGCTTGCTTCAAAAATAGACAGACTATTGAGTTTGCTTTCTTGGAATCATTAAAACAACAAGAAGGATATTCTTTAAATAAAAAGAGAAAAGGGAAGGGAAGTGTGTCATATATCTTTCAGTATAAAGGCAACAAGTCATTTACGTCCTTGAAAACAACACCTTTTTGAGTCTTTCAAACAAGTTGGGTTTTAGTTTTTGGCCTTAGGATGAACTTGATCTCATATTTTTACTCCTCCGATTGGTTACTCTTCCAGTCATATAGAGAATCTGTTATGTCTCCTACATTACGGATTTGTATCATGATCCCCTTACTATCAAAAGCTGCCTAAGTAACTCCTGTGTCATGCTCCATGTTCAAGGACAAACCCTTGTGTCAACCATTTTGCAGTTACCTTGACTTCATGTGTCAACCTTTCCTTGGTGTCAGTTTGTTTCATCATGTACTTAGTCCTATTCCATATCAAATCAACCTTTTGAGTGTTCCTCATGTTGGATGATGGAGGATGCCTTAAGGCCTCCATTCCAACGGACTTCTTCCTATCGACTTCAACACATCTTACTCTGGGAATGAAGTTTAGAGTTTCGGGTAGTACCTTGGGGATTGCAGTCATTAGTGGCAATTTTCCTTACCGTTGAAAAGCAGGAATACATCAATGTCCCCTACTTGACGGATTCTTCAGGTGTTCGACTTCAAAACCCTGTATTCACCTCTGTTAGAATGTACTAGGTACCTTGGGTCCCATTTTCATTATCGGTGGGTTTCCCTCGCATTTGTTAACGGTATACATCAACGACTGGTAATTAAACAGAATCCTCCATGCTCGACTTCAGCTCATTTATTCATATGGTTAGGATTCGTACCATGTGATGGTTTGGATGAATACCTTGGGCCTATGATAGCATTATCACCCTTTTTGTTATTGCCCAAGTTGTGCAAGACCGAGCCATACTCATTTTGGCTCTTGATGAGACATAGATCCAATTTGTCGTTATGGTTATGATCTCCTATTTGTCATGGATCCATGCTTGTATTTCAGTGGCCATGCTATATACATCTTTTAGTTATGTATTGGAGATTATGTTCTATCACCTTGAACATCTCTTGATGTCAATATTGTAAATTTCTCACTAACCTTTGTTTTGTTTCAAGTACTGGTTGTGACCTCACCCTGTGGTCTCTTTGCTCCTCCTCTACTTGAATTGTAATGTATTTTGGCCATCGCTTCCCTCTGACCTCACACATTAGGGGGAATCTGTTATAGGTCAAATTAGCACTTCTCTGTCTGTGACCACATTTCCTTGTTGGTCACACAAAAGGACAAAATGGATGGAAGAGATTACATTGAATTGAGACGACTCTAAGATGAAACTTATAATCCTTCACCTAGAAGCATATTTCTTCACCTATTTTAACTCATATCCGCGACTATCATACTTAAAATCTAGCAAGTCAACTGCGGGTATCATAACTGACAACCTGTGCGTGTCAACAAGATTGTTGCACTCGATACTTTCTAGCTCAAGTACTCACGAGTCACTCCCTAGTCTCCTCATGCTATAAATGGGGGTGTCTCAAGAAAACTTTAAAAAATAGTTGAGACAAGTATCTAACCTCCCCAACTTCCCAACTCAACCACCTTTTGAACTAAATCTTCCTGCCCCTCTATAAATTCAAGGGGAAGGCTTGAGAAAGGGACCTAAGGTTAATGTGAGAAAGTTATGTTGGAGGAATTCAGAGCTAAGAGAGAGGAGCAGGAACCCAGGGTTTGGTTGCGAAGGTGTCTGATGCAAAAGCAGGGTATAACTGATGTACTTTTCTGCATTTATTAATAAGATCAAGACATTTCTTCCTTTTCAAATAAGATTGTTAATATTTATTGTCATTTTGATTATTAATTGATGTTATTCCATATTATCAATATCAATATTTATTTATAGTCAAACAGGTTTGAGGAAGGTTTTGGTTTGTTTTGCAAGTTGTTGCTGTAGCAAAGGACGAGAGAAAATCTTGGACCAGCCGTCATAAAAAAGGTACATGTTTCTCTTACTTCAACTCCATTTGCTTATAAAACCATTTACAAACCTATATATGTATGTCTTTTCAACCCCCGTACGTTGGTAGTTTTCCCCGACTATAAGGTAAATTCCCTAACAACAATTATACTTTGAAGATTTGTTGGGGTTTTTAATCCTCATCGTTTTGAGGGTTTTCCCTAGGGTACATATCGTGTTATGGTTGAATGTTTCATGTGATTGAATGATTCATTGATTCAAGTATTCCATATTTACACAATTAAAGTTTTAAAGTTCAAATCTCATCATATTTGCTCAAAAATTAACAAGAGCAATGAGATAGAAAAGTTTCATCAAGCCTCTATGCATAAGATCTCTGTTGTCCAAAAACAACGGGAAAAGTAGCAGGACAAATTTATCAAGAAGAAGATATTTTAGGTGGGAGAATAGGCCTTGTTATATGACTTGAGGTTCAAATAGTTCAAGGAGAAACTATGCATGAGATGGATGGGTCATTATGGAGTGTTTTGTAGTCAAGTGGATTACATAGTTACCAGCGATACATGTTATAGAATAAGAAAGTAAATATATAGATATGAACAAAATATAAGTAATGGTGGCAGAGCCAACAAATATTTATGTTAATCTGAATAAGTACATAAGTGCGTTACAATGTCTCAATCCTCCTATGTGTCCGGCTCTCCAGCCTATATATATATGGTTTACAGACAGTTACATAACGACATGTTGTTTCACTAACCGACTCGAGACAATGGTTTGACATGTTCCACAAAATGGTTGAATGGAGGACCTAGTCGGGCGGCTGACTTAGGCTCCTCCAACATATCCCCCACAAATAAAACCTCTCTTCATCCCGAAGAAATAGGGAGATGGAGATGAATTGGAGTTTAAATGACAAAATTGTAACTAATTGAGTAATAAGAAAAAAAAAATCGTTACTGCTGGGACTGACTAGTGCTAGCAGAAAGGTGTGATTGGACACATACTTCGACAATAGCTTTGGCAGAAACTGAAAGCTGGTGTTGGAATTATTCCCAGGCATGAAGTGCATTTTGTATGTTGATAATAAGGGTAGTCAGGCTAGATAGGTTCTCCATTTTGTCATGGACCAGTAGGTCTTGAATATTGATCATGTATTTCCCTAGGATGAGTGTTCTATTGTCGACAGTGGAGAGTAGTCAATGGAGATGTGGCCTGATCTTGTCAATTTTTGACAGGCTTACTCGAGCTTGTGTGATCCACTGATCCCCTTTCTTCTCCAATTTTGCTAGTTCATGTGTTCCATATTGATTTGATCATCGAGGATTTGTGCGAGAGCTTCATCGACAGTCTGTCGTTGCTATTGAAGAGTGTTAACGAGATATCGGGTTTTCTGCATTTCGACAACACATTGCCATAATGTGTATACCAGTTGCGCAATACTTCTGTAGTCGTACTATCTTCTTTGGCATATTGTGGTAGCAGACTATGTGCTTCTGTGAAAGCCATATATTGTTTTTTCATAATGATAAATGTTTATTCCGCTTGATTTTGTCATTCTTTAGCCATATTTTCTTGGAGATTTGACACGACACTTTCAAATAAATCATATTCTTTGTCGAGCGAGTTTCCAGTGTCGGTCGTCGATGAGACAAGTATTACTTCTTGTACTAAGTTTTCACAATTAACCAAAAATGAAGCTCATTCTACTTGAAGTGTTTCAATTTTCTCTTTGGTTTCATTTATTCTCTTCCTGCGTTCTCGGTTAATAGCATTGTTCAGTATATCTAGTTCCTCTTATTTTGCTTGTTGCGGCTCAAAAGTGGCAATAAGACCGAATTGATCTAAATGGACAGTGAGAAAAGGTTGGTGTTGGAGGTGTTACAAATGCTATTGTTGTTTCTGCTTTTCCTTTTCTTTCCTTTGTTTCTTATTTTTTATTTCTGCTTCTTTTTCTTTTTTCTTTTCAAGTTTTGTCTGCTTATCTTCTACTTTTTCCTTGTCAGCAACTTATTTATATCGTGCAGCTTGTGTTTCTTCATTTTGTTGCTCTTCTGGTGTTGCAGGCGTGAGGTCAATAATATGAGGAGATGGTATCTTTGTTGAAGCAACTGGACTTGGGGAGACGACTTCAGGTTGTTCAGTCGGTGGCGTGGTGAAGAAGCTATCGATGGTGAATAAGTAGTCGGTGGTGAAGATGGTCGTTCGGTCATGCCAAGTTCTGTCGCAGGACTGTTGTTCGAGGTCATATTTTCCTGCGACAAAGGAATTTCTTGATTATTTGTCGAGGTGGGTTCGATACTCGGTTCAGAGACTTCAAAGAGGGTTTCGAGTGGCATGTTTGTGATATCAAACTGGTCAAGGTATTCCTAAACTGAAGGGGTCTGGTATGGAAGTGAAGTGGATTGGTTGACTGGTAGGGGTGTGAAGGTGGATGTTTGCTTGGAAGCAACCTCGCTTATCAGATCGAGGTTTTTCTCGACGATGGTTTCAATGTATCCGACAATGTCTGGCTCAGAAGTTGACATTGGTGGTGCTTGTTCGGATATATGACCTTTGGTGGAGGTAAGTTGGGCTGTGAGTCAGGGTCGACTATGACTGGTTTCTTTATGATAAGTCATTTCTAGTTGGGAATAATTGAGGGTAGCTGGTTGATGAATTCATGCAGGTCGAAGTTTGTTTGAATTTTCTCTCTTAGAGGAGCAGGGAGTTGTTGTACAAAGATGGGTCTAAAGGCTGAGGTTTTAGTAGAAGTGAGTGGGGGTGTAATAGTGGTCGAGGGATCTGGTGTGATGTATTATTCCAGGACAACAATTGGGGAGGGATGTGGTGGACTTTGTGTAAGGTCGACAAGCGGCTTGTCCGCGAACTTAACTTTATTACTTGATGAAGACTCTACCTATTTCTGGTCTTCTTCTGTAATTAATTTTGCTATCTGCTCTGTAACAAACAAATTGTGCTTGGAGACATCTTCCAATACCTAAGTTGCACAGTTGAACAGTTCAACATCGTCTTCTTATGTTGGCTCCCGGAGGATAAGATTTCACTTTCCTTTCCCTTTTGTTTTGTTCTTTCTATCATGTTGTGCTTTGAATATCTTGTCGGCCACTTGAAATATGTTCTCTTTCATTAAGGCGTACTCCAGAAGTGGAGTATTCGATTTAGTACTATCATCTGACTGGTCAGATGCATTGACTGGTTCTTGATGAGGAGTCGTCACCATCCCTAAAGGATTGATGTTGACATCTTTCTCGGGCTTAAGTGTGAAGGTGTTAAGGTCTGTCAAGGGTTTGACCATTGGATGGTCGACCAATTTTGCTTGTGGTGGTGTTTGCACAACAGTATTGGATTGTCGGCTGAGTTCCTCAAAAATCCCGTCGACTGGAGGATAGAAGTCGATCTCCTCCACTCTTTTGTTCATATCTATATATTTACTTTCTTATTCTATAACATGTATTGTTGGTAACTATGCAATCCACTTGACTACAACATTGGTCCTGACAAGTATTATTTGGGTACCATTTCAAGTTGATGGCACTTTGTGGCATACAAGGTATGTTAACCTTCCATATTATATTTGGAATTCACATGAATTAATTAGTACTAAATATAAATAGAGTAAGAACATTGATAATAGTCTGACCAATCATGGTGTGATAAGATTATTAGTTGAAGACACCTTGGTGGAAACGAAATGGAACTAGACTTCTTTCATTGAGTAGGTTCCTCTAGATCCAAATGACCAAGGTTTGCATGAAGTCCATACCACCGTAGAAGACACTCAGGTTTTGAATGAAGTACATACCACCATAGAATACGCTCGGGTTTTGTAGAAGGCCTCTACAATCGCAACAAGTATGCAAGGAAATACTCTAGTTGTGGAAGACGTCGAAATTATTGATGTGGAGAAAACCACATATATGATCTTGACTAGTGAGTTTCATAGAGGAACCATAAAATTTCATCATTCTACAAGACTTTGACAAATGGATAATGTGTTTCATCATCCGAAGAAATGTTGAACCCACCCAAATAAGAATGAAGGCAATAAATATGAAGGGGTTTCTACCCCAAGAAAAGAACAAGGGTTTGAGTTTTTTTATGAAGACATTGTTCCTAAAGGCAAGAAGCACATCGGTTAGAGAAAGATAATACTTGCAAAGAGGGTTTTGTTTTGCAAAAATTGACCTTTGCACTATATTGCACATCTTCAAAAATCCTATAAAAGGATGAAGAAATTTAGTCAGAAACTAGGAAGGACCAATCATAAATTACATGAGAAGTTAGCTCTGGTTCAAGAGAAGTTGAAGATATCTAAATCCAAACATGCATTGGATACTCTTATACAATCCATAGATGAACAAAGTGGTTGGTCGCTACCTGACCAACACGATGATGACCAAGCTGATGAAGGGATATAAGAAGATCCTTTGTGTACCGACAGTGGTGACCAAGGACATGAATATGGGAATGTTTCATCAGGAACAAGAGTTTTCACAAGGAAGGGGTTTGACAAGGCATTGTCCCAGTCAGAGGGCACTGATTTAAATGAAAAGAGTTCGTTACTATGAAAACTTCCAATGTATATAGGACAAATAATCCATGAACAAATAAATGTATATGATAAATAAGAGATGATATGAGATTACAAATAAAAGAACATGTATATATAATATTTAATGGGCACATCGTAACTCTCCGTAAAGAGTTGAAAATTTTAGTTATCATTATCATTTTTATTTATTATTAATTAATAAATTCATTATTATTAACATATTTTATATTCATAACATTTCCTTCCTCTTTAGAAATGCTTTGTCCTCAAAGCATATTGATGGCAAGGCTCACATCTTTATTTTTTCTTGTAATGTCATCCCACGATCTTTTGTGTTGGTAGTTGCAACACTTGATGAAACGAGACGATATGAGTTACGAATTCCCAAGTAAAAACGTTGTGTTATTTGTGAAGTGGTCCATCCCAAGTTAACCTTCATTGGGACCTTTAGTTGATCGAATTGTTAGATGGAACTTTTGTTTTTTTGCTTCAACAAATTTTGTTGATTTTGTCTACATTCTTTTATGAAATCATAACTCATTTGTTTATGTTACTTTTGACCTTGTCATTGGTCATAACGAATTTTATAATTTGGATGATGATAAGGTATTTTGACCTCTTGTGATTGTTTATTGGAAACTACAACTTTTGATATTTCTAATAATAATTTGAATGGGCCAATGTTTGTTCCTTTTTCTAATGTCTGGTTTTTTACCTTTGATGACTTATTTGTTTCAATGAAATCATTCATTGTTTCTTATTAACCTTTGGTTCCTTGCTGGTAAGTTTCTCTACCCTTTCTTGTGTTTACGGACAATCTACGTGAGCGGACTCAAACAAATCTTCCTAGTCCAAGTGGATCTAGAACAATTAGATACACAATACCAGTTACTTTCCTAGATCAATAGAAATATTAGACGAGTCAAGATGTGGCTTACCTCAAGTTTGTAGTTCCTTTCTCCTCGTTGCCCCAAGCTCCAAAGACTTCATATCTTCAGCTGCAAAACCATGTCAAGTAAATGGAAACATACAAGTAGTAAAAGCATATAAACATGAATTGATCTAGATTAGCAGTTAAGGAGGAAAATCCTAAGTATTATCAATACAACAACACTTATGGAAATAACTTGTATTAATGCGATAAAAATAAGTACATAGGGAATAAATGTCACAACCAAAGTCTTAATGTTGCAACTTCCATCCAACAATACTAGGATCCAAGATAGAATGATTGCCTCCTAACGGATGAATAAGGATCACATAGAAGAATTTCACCAGCATAAGAGTACTATGGTCCTTCCTCTATTTGCAATGGAGAGGGGGGTTGTATATATAGGGATAAAAGGATAGAGTAGGTTGAGGATTAAGGGATCACCCCACTAGTGTATAAGGGGATCGAGTGTCAGGTTTCCTAGCATCTAGGGATAAGCCTCCATGTCACCAAGCTTCAAGAAATAGCTCGAAGCTTTATTTTATCCAATTTAACCAACTTCGACGCAACTTGCAGGAAGGCAAACTGAGTCATAAGTGGATCACCGCACTGTGTACAAAGGAAACATGCATCAATGATGCACTCTGCTAAGGTGCAGAGTGCGTCACCAAGGGTTCAACACTCCTTTATCAAAGGTAGGGTGCATCGGGGTGAGAACAAAAGATGGAAAGGGAAGGAAAACAACCTTTCTCTCAGTGTTTTAGACAAGGAAATTTAGAGATTAAGGCATGGATATGATACATGATTCATGATGACGAGATTTTGGTGTAACAGAATTCCCCCCAAAGCATGAAGCTGGTAAAATAAAACAGGTGAAATTATTTGTAGAAAATGAAAGGGATGGAGGCAAGGATCATCAGTTGGAAGATACTACTGCATAACAACTGACTCTAAGATATGAATCTCACATAACTCATAACATGGTTGCCGACCAGTACACTGCATGTCCATGATAGTAGAGACCGACTGAACACAATCATGGCTACTAGAAACAAGCGTAGATCCATGATGAGATGATAACACAGCCGCAACCAATACAAAGTGGATCTGTGTGATATGACTCAAAACAATCTCCATCGCAACCTGGGTGAGATTTATGACTTAACCCAGGGTCTTCAAGCCGAACCCACAATGATACAAATCTAACCATGTGATTACAATGTCCTGAAGTCGAACATGGTAGAAACCACTTGATTACTGGTCATTGATGTATTCCGTTAACAAGCGCGAGGTAAATCACCATTGATGTCAATGATTCACAAGTTATCATAGTACATACCATCGAATGCAAATCAATGAGATGAGGTCGAACACTCGATGGAATATTTCAATAAAGAGCCAATGGTGTGAACTCAGGTTGAAAGCGAGGTAACCTGCCATTGAGGCATGCAGGCCCAAGGTACTTGATTGGTTTCTATATTCAATCCTCAGATGATGTGTTGAGGTCAACAAGGATGAATCCGTCGAAGGAAGGACATGATGAATCCCCCATCATCGACATGAAACACGATCAAATATATTTTGGAGTAAATCGGACTGAAGAGTAATGTATGAGACTGACTCAGGGAAGACTGACATGATAGAAGGTAGAATGACTGCAGATAGTGAATCAATGAACAAACCTCTCTTGAACATGGGCATGGCATGACTTGACAATATTGACATGACGCAAATGGCACCAACCCCTAATGTAACTGATAGTGGAAGCATTATTTGGATAACTCAAAGGAGTGCAAGGAATCATGGAACTGACGTGACTCTAGAACAAACAGATTATCCAAGTACTGTATGCATATACAAATAAGTGCCATGTTCAAGAGTGACTAAGTAGTGCCGTAACTACAATGAAATACAAATTCTTTCTTTAGCCCCATCATGATTGATGAGTACCTCTTTTTTTTTAACGAGCTTGAGGAGGGTAACAGATGCTCAGTCTAGCTCATCCTTCGGATGAGTCCAATCCCAAATGTTTTATGAACCTAAGATAGGAGGGGTTCGTCCCAAAATGGGCCATTTGTTGATGTATATGTAACTTCGGAATGTATTTCATATATGTATATTGTACTCCTATAGAGATGGTATTATTCCTCTATACGGAAGTGTTTGTATTCCTATAGAGATGTTATTATTCCTCTATATGGAAGTGTCGTCATTTATATTGTAAGTGTCATAACTTATACTTGATGGGTTATTAGACCACCCTACTGGGGGTCGACCATGTGGGTCAAAGGGTTATTAGACCACCCTATTGGGTGTTGGCCAAGTCAACATTATGTTATGTGGTTAAGTTAAGGCCGACCTAGTAAAGGTTTTTAGGAAAGTCAAGTCAAGTATAAATAGAGTGTGGGAGGCACTCTATTTCATCATTCTATTCTCACACACACTCTTTGGAGAGTGGCGCACTTGTGGAGGAGGAGAAGCTATTTCTAGGAGATGTCTATCTCTTAAGCTTGGTTTGTATCATTGCTCTATCTATCTCTGAGGAAGTTATTGGGGTTTTTCACCTTTATGGTTTTCCCCAAGTAAACTCTGTGTCTCTTGTGCTTGCATTATTGTGTCCATGATTGATATGCTGTAGATATGCTGTACATGTTGTTCTCTCAGTTAAGATCCTAGATCAGATTGAAGTAAATTCTGAAAAATTAACATGGTATCAGAGCTAGCCTGAAAGAAGGCATGGTATGGCATGTATGACACTTGTTGCAATTGCGAAGCTAGGGCTTGATATAGCAAAAACCAGTCATCGTAGCAATTTCACTATAAATAAATTTTGGCGAGGTTTCAGGGTCTAGAAATTGTACAGGGCGAAGCTAAGATCCCCAGTACCTTGTGTCCAAAGGAAAACCTCTAATTCATTGTACTTTGTGATTTATGATCTGTACAATATAGGGTTTCTGCCTCTTCCAGATCTCAGTCATAAACAGGTGAATCTGTGACCACGGCTGGAAGCTCCTCATAAAAATAGAAGCTTAGAGCTTTGGATCGAACCTTTTGATTGGGAAGAAGGGTGGGATTTATCAAACTCTAGTTCGGGGTCATGTCCAGTGAATCCAAAAGTTTCAAAGGCAAATTTGAGGGGTGAAACTTTGCAGTTTTCAAATTATGAGTATACGAGCTTGATCAGCACATCAAGGCGCATATTTCTATCCTTTCGGAAGTTTGAAATTCAAAGTTTGAATTTTTAGGGTTTCTCTGACAAACCCTAATCCAGCTCCAGATCTAGTTCTTGCAAATCAAGTGGATTGGGTTAATCCTAGAAGAGAATGGATTGGTCACCTGCATAAGTGAAGAATTTCATGTTTCAGAGGGAGATGAGGCTAAGGCCTTACATAAGAAGATTACAAGCAATCTCGACAGGTATGACTCATCCAGGTATGTTTCAAAATTTGTTCATGATTAAGTTTATGGTATGTTTGTGTTCATGTTATTACGGTTAGTACAATCTTGATTAAAATTAGACTTATCGTATCACCTTAATAAAATTATGAATGCATGATAGAAGATATTCATTGATTAGGGTGTTGACACTTATGATTGTACTAATGCATTCTGGTGTTGTATGAGGTTTATGTTGTCTGCTAACATGAAAGGTACACCAAGAAAGACAAATCATGTTCTAGTTCAAGAACATATGATCATGATGACACAAGGACAAAGATTCATCCATTGTCATGAATCACTTAGAAGATCTATTTGCGAGGTATGTATAACTTGGTTCTATAATGGTTAACCTATGAGATATGTAGGTTACTAGCACAAGTCATTGAAGAGAACAAGAAGACATCATGTGGGTATGTTAGACATAACTAGCTAACATACCAATCCAGGTATGTTTTTCCTATATCAAGTTAGAATCCTACCTTGTGTTAGGATCCCTTATATAAGTATACTTGGTATGATTGGCTATGTTTATTCATAAAGTTAGAAATGTAAGTAATCAAGGGTTTATGCATTTTATGTCTCTTATCTTGATTGATGATTCAACTAACCAGAAGAGTCCTATGATCAAATAAGAATATGCATGAGTAAAAGAAGACTTCCCTAAAACCTTGAATACTAATGTTTATTAATTGTGTTTGAAATGATCATGATTATACATATTTAAGATTATTGTGTTTTGATAGTATTAAGATTATGCTAATGAATGTGTGATTATGTATGAGACGTCGAGGATAACACAATGATGATACTAATAAGCATGCATAGTGATGGATATAAGTTCAAGGACAAGTAATCCAGGAAGCAAAGATCAAGAGGGAGCACACTCCACTTGTTCCTACAAGGAAGCAAATATCAAGAGGGAGCACACTCCAGTTGTTCTTGCAAGGAAGCAAAGATCAAGAAGGAGCACACTTCAGTAGTTTCTTCAAGGATGCAGATATTCAGAGGGAGTTGACCACTTCTCACATCAGAATGGAGTTGCAGAAAAAGAAGCAAAGACTGAGAGGGAGTCAACCCAACAAACAAACAAAGATAAGTATTTGAATTATCATTCCTTGCATATTTTATTGTTTAAATAATATTGTTCAATAATGTATATAGTCATGTTCCTAGAATTAGGTTGTGTATTATGCATATTAGAATAGTTGCATTGATGAACAGTATACTACTAATATACATGAGTAAGTGGCCTATGGAAATGTACAACATTCCATTGCTACTTATCTAGAATAAAACCTCTTTGCTGACATGTTGGGAGTTGTGCACACTCTTAACAATGTTCTGGTAGAGATTGGAAGGCATCTAGAAAGTTACGGGATATGGATAAATGTTGTATTGAAGCATTGGCTAAGATAATTGCATGACTGTATGACATATTTCTTTATGTGTAAAAATTTGTTCTTAAAACTATGAGATGTTTTCTAATCGTGCAATTTAACTTGTTGTGTAGGAAAGATCATATACCATCACCTACAAAAGAAGGACTACAACATTTGTTCAGCAACAAAGTTATCTATTGAAAATATTGAAGATATTGAAGTTCCCAGGATCTAGGAAGAATGCCATGATCGATGAGTACCAGTCGATCATGAAGATGTTTGGGATGCAGTCCCAAGACCTAAAGGGGAGTCTGTAGTGACTTCCAAGAGGATCTACAAGATCAAGCATGCTGCAGGTGGTAGCATAGAGACTTTTGCTCCTGTAGCCAGATACACTTCCATTAGATCCGTACTTTCTCTAGCTGCAGTGATGAAATGGAAGATACACCAGATGGAATTCAAGACAGCTTTCTTGAATGGTGTAGTTGAAGAAGAAGTGTATGTGGAGCAACCACTTGGTTCTAAGACACATGACAGGGAGTCATATATGTGCAAAACTTGGTATGGTAGGATAGACAACTTTCTATCCAGTTTGGGCTTTACTAAGAGTAAAGTGGATTCCAACCTTTACTACAAGGTTGAGGAAGGAAATCCAGTGATACTACTTTTGTATATGGATGACCTGTTTATTACAGGTGAAGATAGATTGATTGCTGACACACAGTGGAAGCTTGCTGCCGAGTTCGAGATGAAGAACTTGTGGATGATGCACTATTTTCTAGGTATGGAGGTGTGGCAGAGTGCAGATGGAATCTTCCTTGGACAAGGGAAGTATGTAGTAGAGATCCTGAAGAGGTTCGAGATGATGGACTGCAAGGCCATGGCCACACCTATGGCATCAAAATTGAAGCTTCTGTGTGATGCTTCATCTGAGCCAGCTGATATCACTATGTATCGCCAGATGATTGGGTCCTTGATGTACCTGATGAACACGAGACCGGATATTTGCTTTGCGGTGAACACATTGAGTCAGTTCCTGACGGATCCAAAAAGTGTTCACGTGGTTGCTGTAAATCATATTCTGAGGTACCTGAAGGGTACAATTGATTATGGGCTCAAGTATGATGTGAATCAAAAGTTTAACCTCTACAGGGTTATGTTGATTCAGATTGGGCAGGAAGTGCTACAGATAGGAAGAGCACTTATGGGTGTTGCTTCAGTATGGGATCAAGTGTGATATCTTGGTTTAGCAGGAAGCAATCCTGTGTAGCACTGAGTACAGCCGAAGCAGAGTATGTTGCAGCTTGTTCGGCTATTTGTAAGGCAGTATGGCTTCGGAAGCTACTGTCTGAGTTATTTGATCTACCGCTAGAGGCTACTGGTATATTTTGTGGCAACCAGAGTTGTGTGAAGTTGTCTGAGAACCCAGTGTTTCATGATAGGTCGAAACACATAGATATCAAATATCACTATATCAGGGATATGGTGCAGAGAGGAGCAGTGAAGCTCCTGTATGTTGCGACGAATGAGCAGATTGCGGATGTATTGACGAAGCCACTAGCCATAGTGAAGTTCGAGTACTTCAGAGAGAGGCTTGGTGTCCTTCAGATCGATGACACTTCGAGGAAGAAGTGATGGAGACATTTGCTGAAGCCACTCCAAGCATGTTGGAAGGAGGATCCTTCACATGGGTGTGGATGTAAGCGTTGGATGATGAGCATTAGGATGATGTTATAGTTTCTGCTCTATATGATCAGTTGGATCATTTACATTTTATATGTATACATCATGTTGATGCTGGATATGATCAGTTGGATCATTTCTGTATGTATGCATCATGTTGGATGCTGGATATGATCAGTTGGATCATTTATATGTATTTGTATATGCATCATGTTGGATGCTTGGACCATGTATCTGTATATGTCTCAGGTGGATATTGTGTATGATCAGGTGGATCATGTATGGTGATATGTATCAGGTAGATACTTGGTATGCATCGGGTAGATGCATTGTATGATCAGTATGATCATGGATGATGAGCTTCAGGATGTTTCTCTATATGACTTGCATCAGGACGATGCAGTGATGATGATCAGGATGATCATGTGTACATCGGGATGATGTATGGTGAGTATCAAGTTGATACTCTGTGGCCATGGACATGTTGTGCAAAGGAAATCCTAGATTTGTTCTAGGTCACATCCAGTATGAAAAAGGACTGGCACTGTGTATGACATGTAAGACCTGGGAGATCCGATAGGTTGGGCTGTGTGCCCGTAATAAGTCCTGGGATGATCTTTTGAGGGTTTTGGATAGTGGGCCACATGTAAGACCTGGGAGATCCGATAGGTTGGGCTGCGTGCCTGTAATAAGTCCTGGGATGCTCTTTCGAGGGTTTGTGGTGGGCTGTTGCATGTAAGACCTGGGAGATTTGATAGGTTGGGATGTGTGCCCGTAATAAGTCATAGGATGCTCTTTCAAGGGCTTGTAGTAGAGGTCACATGTAATCAGTCCTGGAGATCTTGTCGGTCATGCTTAGGCACATAAATGTTCCTGAGATGCTATTTAGAGTTCTTGCCAGTCGTGCTATGCACATAAACGTTCCTGGGACACTCTTTTAAGGTTTTGTGACAGTCACATGTAATAAGTCCTGGAGATATGGACAGGATGAAAAAGGACTCATATGCTCTTTAGGGTTCTTGCTAGTCAAGAGACTCTTTTAAGGTTTTGTGACGCACGTAATAAGTCATGAGGATTCCACAGTATGGCCAGTGATGATGAAGACCTACAGGTGGTGGGCCTACATCCAGTATGAAAAAGGACTGGCTCTGTAGAACTTCCTATGACGAGTAGATTCATAGATTGATTGAGATAGAAACAACAGTGATGATGACGATGATTCAAGGACGATGATTCATTGATGATGATCCAGAGAAGAAGACCTATGTCGAGAAATACCTTCCTAGTTAAGAGGGAGTGTTGATGTATATGTAACTTCAGAATGTATTTCATATATGTATATTGTACTCCTATAGATATGGTATTATTCCTCTATACGGAAGTGTTTGTATTCCTATAGAGATGTTATTATCCTCTATACGGAAGTGTCGTCATTTATATTGTAAGTGTCGTGACTTATACTTGATGGGTTATTAGACCACCTTGTTGGGGTCGGCCCTGTATAAGTCATGTGGGTCGAAGGGTTATTAGACCACCCTATTGGGGGTCGGTCATGTGGGTCAAAGGGTTATTAGACCACCCTATTGGGTGTCGGCCCAGTCAGCATTATGTTATGTGGTTAAGTTAAGGCCGACCTAGTAAAGGTTATTAGGCAAGTCAAGTCAAGTATAAATAGAGTGTGGGAGACACTCTATTTCATCATTCTATTCTCACACACACTCTTTGGAGAGTGGCGCACTTGTGGAGGAAAAGAATCTACTGCTAGGAGATGTCTATCTCTTATGCTTGGGTTGTATCATTGCTCTATCTATCTCTAAGGAAGTTATTGGGGTTTTTCACCTTTATGGTTTTCCCCAAGTAAACTCTATGTCTCTTGTACTTGCATTATTGTGTCCATGATTGATATGTTGTAGATATGTTGTACATGTTGTTCTCTCAGTTAAGATCCTAGATCAGATTGAAGTAAATTCTGAAAAATTAACACCCTTCGATGTCAGATTTTAACGAGTCCAAAGAAGGTAAACTCGGTGTCATTTCATGCTTAGAGAGTCTGAAAAGAACTAAAGAAGACTCCAAAGGTTATTTTTCATAAAGGTTAGTCTCTTCACCCAAAAAAGGATAAAACAAAGTGAAAGATAACTCTTCCAGTCATGGTTAACCGGAGTGCTCCTTTTTCGTAAATAGCGCCTCCTGGTTCGAAAAAGGGGTAAACTATCACCAGGAAGACGATCATTTAAATACTTTTACAAGCATGAAAGCATCAAGTCCGCATGGCAATCTTTTCATATTTAGGGAGTTTGAAAAGATCTTAAAGAGGAACTCCAAGGTGTACATTTTTTGAGGGATTTTTACGAGCCCGAAAAAAGTGATAAAAGATAACTCAGTAACTTATTCTCATCATTTAACGAGCACGAGAAAGAACCAAGAGAGTTCGGTGCCATTAATGTTTGATTTTAATGAACTATATAATAGCACAAAAATGCTTAAGAGTTGTTCACACTTGACAACAAGCGTGAAATGACCGTCGCTAAAAAGTTATAACGACGTTTTACTTTACCTGTGGAATCCAAAAACTAGGTCAAAACGACAAATTAAGTGCTTAGACACAAAAATATTACCAACTATAGTAAAAATTGACCCACAAAAGAATAAATCAAAATAAGAATATTCCATTTTCGATATAAAAAGGGCCAAATATTAAAAAATAGTTACCATTGTTTTTTACCAAATTGGGAGGAGTGAAAACACCATTTGGAGTCGATTTTCAAGCGCTGATTGCGGGAGTTTCAACCAACCATTTTTGACACTGTCAATGTCATGTAGGCCTAAACCTTATCCTCTTCATTTGTAGTGGATTAGATTTGCATTTAATTTCCATTTTTTGGGTTTTTGAGCTTGTACAATGGGGGAATTGCGCGCCCTCTAGGAGACACACTTTCCCCTTATGGGAAGTGCGTCGAGAGCTCTTTGATGCACTTTGCGTATGGGTAGAGTGCGTCGCTGACGCACTGTGTAAACTGACGGGATGCATCAGCGCAATTCAGCCCATTAAACTAAAAAATAAGCTCAAAAGACCCAATCCCAAAGGTATAGCAAGGCTCTAATACATATTTGAATATTGTTTGGACATGTTTGGGTTACTAAAATGGTTCAGTGGAAGGAAAGAGAACATGAGATGGAGGATTCCCAAGCGAAAAATGATCCTCATTCCATGAATGCGCTCCAACAATGTGGTTTTCTCTAATTCTTTCACATCCAGGACATGAGATCCCAAGTGCCATTGCTGGATCATTTGATCAGATTGTGCGATCCAGACCAACCGTACTTCTGAGTTGGTATTCATACTTTGACCATAGATGTATATGACATCTATTTCTTGACGAGGTTGTCCAGGCAGGGTGCCCCAATCTCGTTGTCAGGGCCACGATGCAATGACCAATCCACGGAGAGCCTAGTGGCTCAGTTTTGTACACCTGGTACTCAGATGCTTGCAGGGAAGATTCCCATCAAGAATGTGAGGGATCGACCACTGCACACAGTTCTATTCACCATAGAGAGAGTGGAGGGGAACATGGCTCCTCATCAGGCCACAAAGGCACATATGTTATTTGATGTAGAGTGCATGGCCCCAATAGTGTTCAATTGGTGCGAGGGACTCCTCACAAATATCAGAGATCAACTCACCAAGTGTCGCAGAGGTGAGCTGAAACAGTTCGTATATGGTTCTATTGTAGTCTTGTTCTTCTTGGAACGAGTCCCACTACTACTTCCTCAGGTCAAGATAGAGGATCTAGATCTAAGGGATCCTCATATGGTGCATTGGTCTGAGGTTATGGCCCGCCATGGAGGTGAGGGACCCATCATCAGTTATGGTCTCACACTCTTCAGGTGGTTACGGGGACAATTCCTCATGGTTGAGGATTACCCATATGCGGGCACAGACTTCAAAGGTGACCCAGACTTGTCTCTTCCCAAGGGGGGGCAGTGGGGGAACCTAGGAAAGAATGAAAACTCTGTTGTGTTTTTCATTTTATGATTTTTGATGTTTTTGGAGTAGTACTGATAGTTTACATATGTTTTGTGCAGATGTTGGTCCAACTCGACCATTGGGTTCCTCTTCGATTAAGCGGAGAGTGGTGGTACATGATATAGCGGCGGCGCACCAGGATGCGGCCGAGGAGTTGACTGAGTTGGAGGAGAACCTACAGATCTTGATGCTGTACATACCAAACGCCTCTATAGATGAGTTACCTCGTCGTTACCAGCGTCAGACTGCGGGAGTTTCAGCACGTTTTGGTCCATTGCTCCATAGATTAGCCAGGGCCATCATCTGTTATCATGAGCATCCTAGGGAGTAGCTCATGTGTGATATCTATGTACTGAAAGCCATGGGATTCAAAATTTTGTAGCGAGGACTTACCGAAAGCTCATATGCTTCATATTTTGTACCAATACCACAATCTTTGTACTATACCGACATGATATATATATACAAAACACTATTCACAGCTTTAAAAACTGTGTTTCGTTGATGATTATGGGATCCTATGCAAGTTTAACTTATATTATAGATAATTTACATGTTATGTCATTTTTTTACGCATTTATTTGATAGAATGTTTATTAATGTGCAATGTACCAATCCAATATGAAATTGGCCATGGAGTCAGCAACGGTGTTCATGTCTCTCTGAATATGCAGGTATTGGATGGATTCAAAGGACCTATCCAGCAAAATTACTCGTCAGAATAGACAGAGTAACGTGGGGTCGTGGATGGCGTAGAATCGGTTAAGATGAGAGACCACTAATTGTGAGTCAAGGTGGATGACAATGTGATCCATACCCAGGGAAAGAGCATCGGTCAAAAATCCAATCAACACATGATACTCTACGGCGTTGTTGGTTGCGTATCCTAGATAACTTCCTCCCGAAATAATGAGCTCTTCGGTAGGGGAATAGACTACCCATGCTGCCTAAGTGAGGCTATGGGTATGTCGACTAGCGTCGTCCGCAAATCCAAAACATGTTTCCATCTGCACATCCAGGCAGAAAATGGTATAATCATACAGACAAGATCCTAACACACTCAAAATAAATCTAAGGAGTAGCTCATGTGTGATATCTATGTACTAAAATCCATGGGATTCAAAATTTTGTAGTGAGGACTTACCGAAAGCTCATATGCTCCATATTTTGTACCAGTACCACAATTTTTGTACTATACCGACATGATATATATATATATATACAAAATATTATTCATGGCTTTATATACTGTATTTCGTTGATGATTATGGGATCTTGTGCATGTTTAACTTATACTATAGATAATTTACATGTTATGTCATTTTTTTACGCATTTATTTGATAGAATGTTTATGAATGTGCAATGTACCAATCCAATATGAAATTGGCCATGGAGTCAGCAACGGTGTTCATGTCTCTCGAAATATGCAGGTATTGGATGGATTCAAAGAACCTATCCAACAGAATTACTCGTCGAAATAGACAGAGTAACGTGGGGTCGTGGATGGCGTAGAATCGGTTAAGATGAGAGACCACTAATTGTGAGTCAAGGTGGACGACAATGTGATCCATACCCAAGGAAAGAGAGTCGGTCAACAATCCAATCACCACATGATACTCTGCGGCGTTGTTGGTTGTGTATCCTAGACAACTTCCTCCCGAAATCATGAGCTCTCCGGTAAAGGAATAGACTACCCATGCTGCCGAAGTGAGGCTATAGGTATGCCGGCTGGCACCGTCTGCAAATCTAAAACATGTTTCCATCTGCACATCCAAGCAGAAAATGGTATAAGCATACAGACAAGATCCTAACACACTCAAAGTAAAGCGTCGCACCACACAAAAGACACATTATGTACAATATATACATAGTACTAATGCATAAAAGACTTAGGCATAGTACCGCTTTAGGAAAATTTCATTGCGAGGCTCTCCTAAAGATATCTCGTCATAGTCTTCCAGTTCATATTCTCCCTTATCCAAAATGCGCTTAACTACATATGGACCATGCCACATGGACTCAATTTTCCTACCCCCATCTTATCATGTTTTCGGTCGTAGGTGAGGACCAAATATCCCTCGTTAAATATACGAGGTTTGACCGATTTGTCATACCAGGCCTTGATGCACTTCTTGTGTGCTTCATTAGAAACGGATGCATCATGGAGGGTTTCTTCGAGTTTATCCAAGTATAGAAAATGTTCTTCCTCGGCAGTGATGTTTGATAGAAGTTCGACTGCAAGTTTCAATGATGGAATCTCACACTCAATAGGTAAGACTTCCTCCAGTCCATAGACTAATTGGAAGGGTGTGAATCCAGTGGCAGTTTTGACGGAAGTTCTATATTCCCATAGGGATGAAAAAAGCATATTGGGCCAGTTAGACTTGTGTGTACCCACCATGTGTTGGATCATGGTTTTCAAGACCTTATTGATGGCCTCTACTTGTCCATTGGATTGTAGGTAATATGGAGTTGAGTTATCATGTCGAAAACCCAACCTAACACTTAGTTCATCCACCATCTTGTTCTGGAAATGTATTCCATGATCAGTGACGATGGCCTGAGGAACTCTAAATTGTGCAATGATGTGGTTAAACATAAAGAGTGCGGAAATTTTGACATCTTCATTGTATGTAGGCATAGCCTCGGCCCACTTGGTAAAGTAGTCAACGGCAACGATGACGTAACCATGCCCCCCGACTGAGGTAGGCTTACAATGTATGAAATCTATGCCCCATTTGGAAAATGGACCGACGACAATAACTGGATGTATTGGGATGGATGAGAGCGCTTTTTATTATGAAAAAGCTGGCAAGGAGGACACTTCTTGACTGCTTCAATACAATCCTTGAAGATGGAAGGCCGATAGTATCTAGTGCATAGTATTTTCTAATCTGTAGCCATCCCAGAAAGATTACCGCCACATGCCCTTGAGTGACAATCATTCAGAACGTGTTCAACCTCCTCATGATTTAAGCATCGTCGGAGGATAGAATCAACACCACGGCTATATAAGGTATCACCGATTATTAGGTAGTATTTTGCTTGGTGACGCACATGATGACGGTCATCACAAGATAACTGAGGACTGAAATGTTGGTTCTGGAGATACAAAGTGATCTCTCCATACCACGGGTTAAAAGTACTAATAAGAAACAAGGACTCATAGGGGAGAGACTCCATGGGCTCATTTTCCGTATTAGTACGGGGAAGATCGCAAATCAGCTCCGCAAAATCCAAATACTTTTTAGACTTATCCTTCTCAAATTGGAGGTTGAATTCCTGAAGAATTATGATCCTGCGCGGAAATTCTCCCCCCAGTACTTGATGTGTGAGAATGTGTTACATGGGGTTAGAGTCGACAATGATGGTGGTAGTGCGGAGGAGGATATAATGGTGGAACTTTTGGACTGCAATGACTGCTGCGAGAGATAGCTTCTCGACATGTGGATACCATGTTTCAGAGTCGATGAGACCCTTACTAAGGTAGTAAATCACATGCTCTTGGGCATTACTATCCTCTTGAACCAAAACCATAGCGATGGTGGTAGTGGAAGTAGCAAGATAAAGGATGTATTCCTTGGTGTAATTGGGCGGTTGTAACACAGGTGCATGGGTGATAACATGTTTTAGGTTGTTGAAGGACTTCTAAATAGAACCATCACAAATAAAAGGCACGTCCTTCTTAAGCAACCACATGTATCCCTGTGTATTTTCAATGAAATTACACACAAAACACCTTAAATAGTTTTCCTTCCCCTACAAACTTTGAAGTTCTGGTATATCCATTGGGGATGGTATAGAAACAATGGATTCCACCTTTAGGGGATCAATACATATCCCGTCTTTCAAAATTATGAAGTCGAGCAAGCGTCCGGACTTGAAAGAAAAGGTGCACTTGTGAGGGTTGAGACGGATATTGTACCGTCTACATCTTAGGAATACGATCGTCAAATGATCAATGTGGAACTCTCAACAATTCGAATGAGAAGGGAGATCGTCTAAGTAAGGCTCCACAAAGTCCTTCACATCGTGGAAAGCGAACGACATAGCCCGTTGGATTGTAGCACCAACATTTTTAATGCCAAATGGAAGTTTGCGATATGCAAACGTACCCCATAGGAAGATAAAATCCGCCTTGTGTTGATCGGCAGGGTGGATCTCTATCTGATTGTAGCTGAAAAATCCATTCATGAATGAAAAGATAACACTTCTGGCACAGTTTTCGATGATCTGGTCAATAAATGGGTAGAATAATTGTCCTTGGGACAAGCCTTATTTAAATCCCTGTAGTCGACACAGACCCGGATGGTTCCCTGTTTTTTGGTAACGGGGATGACGTTGGAGACCCAATCTGTTAAGAGTACATGATAAATGAACCCAACCTTTAAGAGCTTTTCTATTTTTGCCTTTATAGCCACAGTTTTCTGCGGGTGCATGGGGCGTAACTTTTTCTGGATGGGTTTTGCATCGGGATAGGTTTGAATCTCATGCATGACAATGGAAGGATCAATCTCGGGAATTTCCTTGTAGCTTGTAATATCCCAATTTTAACCCCATTTCATTAAAATGTAAATGATGTAATATTGTTATAAAATCATGGTGAGGAGCTCACGGCCAAGGCCCGGCCATCAATTTAGTGATGCATATGATTTACGTTCTAGCTAGACACAATGGAATTGCAAACATCGTGTAAATATGCATTTTAATGAAATACACACAACTAACTATGCAATGCAACAAGAGATGGGGGCATGATTTTTACAAGGAATTGGGAGGGAAATATTCAAACCCTTGGATCCAATCAAGTCAACCCAAGTGTCAATTAGAGAACCCACAAAACCATCAACTACCCATGTTGACTTCTGTACCCAATCATTCATTTCTCCCAAGAGTTGGTTGAAGTAGTTAATGTCTTGGGGAATGGAGAGGTATGGTTGTCTAAATTCGGGTATGGGAAAGCCACCCTTCATGGAAATTTTTGTTTGACTCCTTGGGAAAGAAGAGAGCCACATAATTGTTCCCCAAGCCATTAGTCACCCTTTCCTTTTCTCCCTCACGCAGTCTGAGCTTCTTGGGAATTATTCCTCTATGTTTTTCCTGTGTTTCCTTATTTTCTAGCTGGGAAGAGGGCGTTTTTGGTGTTGCAGAGCTACTGGGAGGAAGGGAGCTCAATTTGGGTTTTCATTGAGGCTGTTTTGGCCATTGGAATACTCATAATCCTTGGAGAAATCAGCTTTTCTCCCTATGGTTGAATTCCCCTTTCCAAAATTCGTTTTTGGTGTGCCCACGATTTGGGGAAAACCCATGGCCATCTTGTTTGTAAATCCCATTGTTAAAAATGTGTACCCATGCCCAATCATTGTGCTTGATGTGTGTAGACTAAGTATGTTGGGGTAGATTTTATGTTTATCCATTGTTTTGGATTGAGCTTGAGTGCAAGCATCCAGAAATGGAGAGGGTTCAGATTCAGCCTGATAAACCCAGCTGTGGACTGGCTTGGATTAGATGTGATGTATGCTTGGGCTGTGCTGAGCTTGAGAGTCCCCTTTTCCTTGTAGAAATCATGCCCAACTCATGGGTGGTCTCTGAGTGCAGAAAAAATACAGGTTGGTAAAAGACCTATGGTTGAGTGGAACCTTGCAGCAACATAGCTAGTTGATTGGGGAAACTTTAGCATCAAGATAAGTATTTGTTATAGCTTAAAATGACACTTCTCTGTCTGTGACGACACTTGCATCGCTTGGTTGCATGATGACACTTATTGAGATCAAGTTTAGTCACACAACAGGACACTTTTGGATGGAAGGGTCATTTGGGACACTTAACATGGTTGAAATTACCTCACTCCTGGTCCATTTGATGGTCATAACCCTTAGGAACACATCTCCAGACCAAACCACCTCCTGAAAACCATTAGAAAACCCTATTTTTGGTCATTTTTCCACATGTGCGCTGGTATCCTATGCAGAGAGTAGCGCCCATCTTGAAAAATGCGCAGGTTTGCAGTAGGAAGAGTAGGGCACTTTCCTGAATTAGTCAAAATCTCGAATTTTGGTCAAATTGGGTTGGTCTGGGAACTTCCTGATTGGTTATAACTACTTTTCCTCTCCTTCATTGACTATATAAGGAAGGTAGAAGGGCCATGAGAGGGGACAAAGCCCATAACAATGTTATGTTGGAGGAATGGAGACCCTCATCCCCCTCTCTTGTGCCTCAGTTTTTGATAAACCCTAGCACAGCTGATTAGAGGCTGGGATCCTTGGAGAACAAAAGCAGGAGACCTTGAATCTAGGTTTCGTGAAGTGCCAAGCTTAGAGGAAGGTATAATTTTATGTACTTGCTTCATTCATTAATAAAGATCAGATGTTCTTCCCTTTCCAAATATGACCTATTCATGTGTGTCTCAGATTTTATTATAGTTTTCTTATAGTTTGATGTCTTCTTCTGTCATGAATATCAGTCTTATATATGTAGTCAAATGTATTTGAGAAAGGTATGAAGTTGTTTTGCAGATGTGGTCATTGCGACACTGAATAACATTGAACAACAAGGAAGAGAAAGGCATGGATCAACCTTCTGAATAAGGTACACATCCTTCTAACCTTAATCTCTTTGCTTACTAGTTGTACTTGCAGAACATTTGTAGGTCTATCTTTCATCCCTGTAAGTTGGTAGTTTCTCCCCTAAACTATAGGTGTATTTTCCTCACAACAGAATGGTGACTCTGCTGGGGAACAACCTATCTGCTTAGGGGTATCGAAGGTCGTTTCTTCCGTTTTGTTTGAAGGTATTTGTTCAATTTCTTGATTAGAATCAGTTGTTAGGCTTTGTTTGACCCTCCTTGGCTCTTACAGACCCTTCACAGCCCTTACAGACCCTTACTGGCTCAGGTGTGGGGGATTTTATCCCTATTTTTTCAACTTTTCCCACATGGACGCTATTGTTGTGAAGAACAGTAGCGCATTCCCCTGTTTGGGCGCTGGTCTGCCTCATAGACAGTAGCGCACACATCCTGGAACTTATTTTTTTGAGTTTTGACCTGTTTGGGGGGGTTGTGGCTGCATTTTTTTGGGGTCCCTAATGACCCTAGGTCTAAGTTAAACCACTGTAAGTGGTCTCTTGTCCTTGTACTGATCCTATGTTCATGATTTGGACCTTGTTTGATCAATTTGGGCTTGTTTGGAAAGTTTTGGGGTTTGTTGACCCAAGTTGGGGGGTTGTGGACCAATTTGGTGTTTTGTACCCTGATTTGAGTCTGATTGAATCTGCTTGCTCCATTTCCACTGGATTTGAAACCTACTGAGTCTACTTGACCCTGTTTGTATCTATTTGAGTTAAATTTCTCTTTATATTGGTTTCTTATCCTCCCTTATTCTTTTAGTTTTCTTTTTGTAGTAAAATCTCAAGTGTCTTTGCTGTTGTTCAGGACCTTGACTGCACTGTTTATGCATAGACCTGACTTTACCAAACCATACTTCTTTGTAGGTCATTTGCTTTGTTTGGGTCTAAAATTAGTTTTTGTACGCTTTTCCCAATGGTTGGCATGCTTACATCAATAAGAATTTGAAAGTCGTATTGGTAGCTTTTATTGTTTCAATAAGAAAACCTGAAAGTTATTTGCTTTTGCTATGATAGTAGGTTACCTTCAATTTCAGTTTTATTTCTCACCTTTGAAAAGCATAAAAAAAATTGATTTATTTTCTAAGTAGAGTACCTTGCAAGTGGCTTAAAGGATTTAAGAGTGCTTTGCATCAAAAAAGAAGAAGTTTTCTTTTGCATACTTATTTGTTTGAGTAGCTACATTCTTAGGTTTTGAATTTAATTTTGTACATTTAGACTTTATTTTTACCTTTTTGCATTCGAAAAGACTAAAAATTGCATTTGCATATGCATTCTAGATCGTATCTTTAGGACTTGCATTGAAAAGAAAAGTTTTGTTTAGTGGTAAACATTTCATTTTAGTATTCTATCTATGTTATAACCACTCTCACACACCCACTACCTTTTTTTAGTAAGCAAGTAACCTTTAAAATGAACCCTAATAAAATGTACTAGTAACATTTTCATTTCTAGGTTACACTATTCACCAACTAGTTTTGGTTAGGATCTTGGGTTTAAAACACCTTAAACCACCCAAGATCACACATTACACAAAAATCGTAGTTCGACTATCACAGGTAAACCCACCTCATTCAAAACTTGCCTAGGATATATGCAGTAGGTCTTGTGAGATCAGATTGTTGGGAATAAACCTCCTACTTTCTGTTTCGAGCATATACCAGGATTGGATCGCGTTTGGGGACTCTTTTGAGTTTCGGGCTCGGTTACCCTGCCCACGCCTTCTGATTCGACCAGAGATTGTTCCCCCAAGATTTTTTGGTGTGGTGGTATCCTTAGTATCTAACCATAGGAGCATACACGGGTGATGGTGGAGGTTTATTTCTATTGTACCTAGGACAAATGTGGGAGGAAATCCCTTGCAAGTCTTTGGTAGGGCAATTGGGTAATTCCAGCACTTGCACCCTTAGTCATTGTATTGTGGACCCTGGGTAACTATCCTTCTTCCTTCATTGATCTGTTATGGGCCCTCATCATCCCAGACTCTTCTCCGGAATGCATCTGTTTTCCTGGTTTGATTTACTTAGGACATTTTTTAGTGGTGTGCTCTTTGTGCTACTTGTCTTAGTTTTCCTTAGAGAACTTCTTGCTTATTTGAGCAGGAAACTATGTCTAGCATTCCGGTGAGCGCCAATCAAGGTACTCCTGTTCCAGGGGATCCTTGTGATGTTCCATTCATTGGAAACATTGGTACTCCCTTAATGGCTACTCTGAATCTTCCTGGATTCACTATAGGACTGTCGGTTTGGTTGTTCTCCACTCCGAATGCCTTGCATGCTCCTGACGCCTCTTTTGTAAGCACCTCAAATCAAGAGCATCAGAAACTTGTGCCTTCTTTGCCAGTAACATCTTCTCCTCCTCCTTCTACCTCATGTGGCGAAAGTAGCAATACTAGTAACCAGCAGTCTAAAAGGAATAGACGAAGGAAGAATAGGAAGAATATGCCAAAACATGGGGGCAAGCACCCTGCCTCTACAAATCATGTAGGGGGCACCTACCCAACCTCTGGAGGTCATGCTGGGAGAAAACTTTTAGTCCCTGAAAATCACACTGAAAGTTTGTCTTCAACCACTGTCAGTCATGTTGAGGACACGTCATTGATCACTGCTAGTCATATTAATGACAAATCACCAGTTCCTGTGAGTCATACTGGAGACACCATATCAGCCACTGCAAGTCATGCTGAGGGAGTTGACACTGTCGACAAACCCAATAAACAGAAGTATAAGTTCCCTTGCAAGTTTTGTGAGGGAGACCACCTTACTTACTTGTGCCCTATACTTCTAGAAGTGCAAAAAGTGTGGTCCTTAGTTCAAAAGTCTTCTGCTTCTAAGCAACCAGCCACTACAAGTCATGCTGGGGGCAAGCTGTTAGCCAATGATAGTCATGCTGAGAGTACTGACATTGTAAAGGAGTCTCAACCTATAGGACGGAAACCAAAGTTCCCTTGTAAACTTTGTAAGGGATATCACCTTACTCACTGATGCCCTGCCATTCCAGAGGCACAAAGAGTGTGGTCCATGTCTGAAGGAATCTCTGCTCCTGAGTTGGCTATAGATTCTCTATAGTCAGATCAACCTTTGGTTGATAAAGTGGTTGAAACAAAAGAGTTCTTAGTCAACCCCACTCTTCCTTTGAAGAGTGAAGTGATCGAATCAATGCAATCTTCGACTGATCCCATCGGTTCTGCAAATATTGATGCACCTACTACGGAAGTCTTCGGCATTACCAGTTTGGATGTTCCTAAAAAAGAAGGCACTTCATCTGTGCCATGTGAACCCCTACCAAGCCCTAGGATCATTTCCTTTGATTGGAATAGTCTAGCCGAGCCTCGTTTTCCTTCTTCGACATATTTCCAGATAAAGGTTGATATCGGGAACCATACGGTTGATCGATGCATTGTAGATGAAGGAGCTTCTGTTAGTATCTTATCCGCTTATGCTTGGAGAGATTTGGGTTTCCCTAATGTTATTTCAGTTGTTAATTGGTCGTTGACCTTCGATAAAAGACCTAGTGAACCGTTCGGATTTCTCCCTCAGGTACCTATTACTTTGGGTGGAAAAACAGTCTTAGTTGATTTTATGGTTTTAAAAGGACCCTGTGGACTTTGATATGATCCTCGGGCATGATTACGTTTATGCTATGCATGTTGTGGTGTCTACGCTCTTTCGTGTGATGCATTTTCCTCATAACGAAAGCATCGTCACTATCGACCAGCTTTCATTTGTTGATCCTCCTTATTACCCAACTGTAGACCAGACAGATCCCTCATCATTAGGCACTACTATGTCACATGGGACTTATGTGGCATATTGTTCCTTGAGTTCATGCTTACCTTCTCAGGACTTAGTCCCAGCTTTTGACCAAGTGACACCTCCATCTGAATGTTTAGATATGTGTTCTATCTGGGACGATATACTTCCTTTGATGAAATTTTCCTAGATTCCATAGTACATTATGCCATTCATTTGGATGTTGATCCAGTTGCAGTTATGTCCAACCCTGATTTGACCTTAAAGTCTTATCTTCCCACTGTTGAGTCTTTGGACTCTCCTATAGATCTGCAAATTGGTGTTCCTGCTGAGTTTGATTCTGCTTCTAGAATTTTCAACTCCTGTGATGATGAATTTGTTTTTGTAGATTCCATCATGTCCTTCAACTTTGATCTTCATCCTGAAGTTGATCTTGTTGATTGTAAGTCCTCGGGCTTGGGTACCATAGAGTCTTCATTTGAAAACTCTGCCTTGTTTATGCCCGTTGTTGATGATAGTGAAGTTGAAAGTATTTCTACCACAGTGACTTGTATCGGGTCTTTCTTTACATATGTTTTAGATATGATCTTGGTACTGATGTTTCTTGGAGACCGGATTCTTAGCTGGATTTATACTTGCTTACTGGTCCTTTTCGACACCTTGTGCGACCATGTCAAGTATATTCAGAACCTTGCATATAGGTTTAGGCTTCCCTGTTGTTATGTTGCATTTGAACCTTTTGCCATCCGAATTCACCATAGGGTCGAACCTGTTGGATATTGTTGTGTTAGCCATCTCTTTATGCATTGTGCACCAGTCCAACAGAAGAGCCTACCTAACATGGGTCACCCTAGTTAGCACCCTTATGCCATTTTGGTGCCCATGCTGAGTTTTTCTCATAGGCTCGGGAGCCTTTTTAGATTTACCATGACTTTGAAAAGAAGCCTCATATCTTTCTCCTTCATATATTTCTGGCCATCCCTGATAAGCCTCCCATATTTGTGTTCAAGTTGCATATGCATATGTTATGATCCCGCTTGCACTAATGAGCCTAATGCCATCTTCCACACTTTTAGCTCGTTATATAAGCCTCCATCTCTGATCTCATTTCCGCTAAGCCCTGTATCATTTTTCCTTCACAATTTGACACCTTTTACCTGGAGGAGACACACCCTGGGTGTCCTTATATTTCTCATGTTCCTTGCATTAGTCATAGCTTTGTTCCATGCGCTTGGAGCTAGTTTCGCATGTCCCTGACACTCGTCTCCTCCCTTTTCGAGCATTCTTCTACCTTTACTTCGAGCTCGTTAAAAACAGTAAGTAGGTTTTGAGCATTCTTCCGTCTCTCCTTTGAGCTCGTTAAAAACAGTAAGGATGTCACGAGTTTACTTTTTTTGGGCTCGTTAAACCTTTACGAAAATATCCCTATGGAGTTCTTTTAAGCCCTTTTCAGACTCCTTAAATAGGAAAAGTTTGCCAAGCATAGTTGTCTTTTCAAGCTCGTTAAAATAACTGAACTGACATCCACTTAGGTATAGAATTATCCCTTTTTCGGGCCTTTGTGGATAATTTACGGAAAAGGAATACTCTAGTCACCCGTGGCTAGAAGAGTTCTTCTTCCATTGTTTTACACTTTTTCAGGGAAGGAGACTAACTTTACAAAAAAGGACCTTTGGAGTCGTCTTTAGGGTTTTCAGACTCTCGAAATGTGAAAACACCAAGCGAGCATTCACCTACCCAGGCTCGTTGTGAAATCCACGAGATGGTTGATAGAGGATTGTTTAGGTTTTTCAACTCTATAAGCAAGAAAACACCGTCGAGCACAGACCAATCCGGGCTCGATATAAAATCCACGGATAGGTGTATGGAGTTTTCTTCTAGGTTTTTCGGACTCCTTAAATAGGAAATACCGTTGAGCATGCTTTAGTTCTTTGTCAAGCTCGTTAAAAATGAAAAAGGTAAGGGAAGGGAAGAATGTTAAAATATCTTTCAATATGATGGCAGCAAGTCAACTATCTCCTTGAACAAAGCACCTGTTTTGAGTCTATCAAACAAGTTGGGTTCTAGTGTTGGCCTTAGGGTAAACCTGATCTCAGAGTTCTTACTCCTCCGTTTGTATAGTATTCTGATAATTTGGAGAATCTGTTAATGTCTCCTACATTATAGATTTGCATCGTGGTCTCTTTGGGTTAAAAGCTGCCTAAGTCACTCTTGTGTCGTGCTCACTGTTCAAGGATATAACCTGTGTCGTCCATTCTGCAATTGCCTTGACCTCATGCGTCGGCCATTCCTTGGTGTCAATATGTTTCATCATGTGTTTAGTCCTACTCCAAATTAGCTCATACCTGTTGAGTGTCCCTCATGTTGGATGATGGACGATACCTTAAGGCCTCCCTTCCAACGGACTTCTTCCCATCGACTTCAACTCATTGTGCTCTGGGAATGAAGCTTAGAGTTTCGGTTAGTACCTTGGGGATTGCAGTCATTAGTGGTAGTTTCCCTCGCTATTGGATAGATGGGAATACATCAATGTCTCCTATCCGATGGATTCTTCAAGTGTTCGATGGTAAGACCATTTATTCACACTTGCTTGAATGTACTGGGTACCTTGGGTTCCATTTTCATTATTGGTGGACACCCTCACGTTTGTTAACGGTATACATCAATGACCGGTAATCAAACAATACCTCCCATGTTCGACATCAACTCATTTATTCGCATGGGTAGGTTTGTACCTTGGGTTGTTTTTGGATGAAGACCTTGGGATCCTCTATAGAATCACCTTATTTATGTTATCGCCCAAGTTGCGCAAGACTGAGCCACAATCTTTTTGGCTCTTGATCAGACATAGATCCAGCTTGTTCTCTATGGATATGTTCTCCAATTTTGACATAGATCCACCTTGTATTTATGTGGCTATGTTTACACTTATGTTCCTCATGGATCCACGCTTGTATTCTAGTGGCCATGATATATGCATCTGTATTTGGATCATTAGTGTATCCTCTTGGAGTTCATGTTCCACTATTTGAACATGGACAATTACCCCAAGGATGAGTTTGTCTGACATTGCCTTTGCTTCCAGCTACTTCATTTGAGCCTATGATTCTTGGTTTCTCTAGTTACTCTGCTTCCATGATTCAACTCTTTGTTATTTATAATGTATTTCGGCCATCGTTTCCCTCACTCCCTCTGACCTCACACATTAGGGGGCATCTTTTATAGCTTAAAATGACACTACTCCGTCTGTGACGACACTTGCATTGCTTGGTTGCATGATGACACTTCTTGAGATCAATTTTAGTCACACAACAGGACACTTGTGGATGGAAGGGTCATTTGGGACACTTAACATGGTTGAAATTACCTCACTCCTGGTCCATTTGATGGTAATAACCCTTAGGAAAACATCTCCAGACCAAACCACCTCCTGAAAACCATCAGAAAACCTTGTTTTTGACCATTTTTCCACATGTGCGCTAGTATCCTATGCAGAGAGTAGCACCCAACTTGAAAAATGCACAGGTTTGCAGTAGGAAGAGTAGGGCACTTTCCTGAATCAGTCAAAATCTCTAATTTTGGTCAAATTGGGTTGGTTTGGGAACTTCCTGATCGGTTATAACTGCTTTTCCTCTCCTTCATTGACTATATAAGGAAGGTCGAAGGGCCATGAGAGGGGACAAATCCCATAACAATGTTATGCTGGAGGAATGGAGACCCTCATCCCCCTCTCTTATGCCTCAGTTTCTGATAAACCCTAGCACAACTGATTAGAGGCTGGGATCCTTGGAGAACAGAAGCAGGAGACCTTGAATCTAGGTTTCGTGAAGTGCCAAACTTGAAGGAAGGCATAATTTTATGCACTTGCTTCATTCATTAATAAAGATCAGATGTTCTTCCCTTTCCAAATATGACCTATTCATGTGTGTCTCAGATTTGATTACAGTTTGCTTATAGTTTGATATCTTCTTCTGTCATGAATATCAGTCTTATATATGTAGTCAAATGTATTTGAGAAAGGTATGAAGTTGTTTTGCAGGTGTGGGCATTGCGACATTGAATAGCATTGAAGAGCAAGGAAGAAAAAGGCTTGGATCAACCTTCTGAATAAGGTACACATCCTTCTAACCTTAATCTCTTTGCTTACTAGTTGTACTTGCAGAACATTTGTAGGTCTATCCTTCATCCCTGTAAGTTGGTAGTTTCTCCCCTAAACTATAGGTGTATTTTCCTCACAACAGTATTCTATTTCTGTGTATTCAATTCTGCAATTTATTGGTTGTTCTTATTTTGTTGAATGTATGCATGAGGAATGTGTGTGGATAGTTTAATTCTACTGTGCATGATATGTTGATTCGCATATGCACACATTTGTTTTATTCGTATGAATCTAATGAAATGGGTTGAGTTTATGAAAAATCCCAAGATTTGTAGTCATGTTCCCTTCCTTGCGTTGGATCGATGGGAGGGGACGTGACATAGCTCCATGCAAAAACATCGTTGAACTGTTTAAATAAGGCCGTAAAAGTGGTGACTTCTTTTGGAGAACAAGTTTGGCCTAAGTGTATGTGTTCCACGACTCCTGGTTTCACCGAGATGTCGATCGAAATGGTAGGTGTGATATTAGCCAGGTTCCCCTCGGTTACTGTATCCACTGTCAGGATAGGATATTGAGGGAAAGGAAAGAAATTTGGTGAAATAATTGTTTCTATGGCATTCTCTACTGACTCTAACGACGGTGTGGTGGAGTTCTTCCCATGGTGGTTCATCCACACTCATAATCTCCATGATGGACTCATCAGAATGAAAATGCCGGAGTAGAGGATCTAGTTGGGATGAGCTCCACTATAAAGGAAGAGAACGTGAAGTAGATGCCACCGTAGAGTGGGCATCAGGTAAATTAGGTGTCGATTAGATGGCCTCATATGTATCTTCTCTAGGGATGAGAGGCATGATATCTCCAATCGTATACAGATGGTCTGGATCGGGTACGATCCATTGATTGTTGGAGTAATGTGAGGATGAAATCATCTTCACCGTGGAAACATGGGTAGGGGGATGTGATGTTGGAAAGACTCCCATGAGGGATTAGTCCTTAAGGAGTCCTACTCCCACACTCACATATATCTGCGTTGAATGTCCTAAAAGAGGGACATTTCTGCAGGATGAGTGGTGGTGTCAGGTGTACAAAAGTATAGTTGGTCGATAGTCAAAATATTACCTTGGTGGGGAAATTGCACTATGCGGAAGACAGATGATGCTACCGCAGTCATGGCATAGAACCCGTTTCGACCAAGTAGTAAGTTATAATCCAACGGGGCAGCAACGAATTCCACATTAATGGAAATGCTCTTGCCTCCCAACTCAACAATCAAGGACTGTAACAACCCATGAGGTTGAAAGCCACATCCATCAAAGGAATTCAAAGTGGTTGGGGAATGGTTCAACTCGGGAGAGCCAATGGCTCGCCAACAAGATAATGACATAATCGAGGTGGAGGCTCTTTCATCTAAAACAACACGATGGATGATTTTCCCAGCGACATTGGTAATGATTTGGAACGCAAGTTGGTGGGAAATCCTCGACTTGAAATACTCAAGTCCAAACATAATGGTATTTGAGGAATCATGGTCTACAACACCAATCACGGATAACATGGTCTTACGCTGAATAGAGCAGTTTTGTAATACCTCGAGCGTCGACATAGCACAAGGAGATTGCACTAAGTCCTCTACTATATTGTAGTTCTGAGCAGCCTGAGCATTTGGATTGAAAACAAATTTTCTAATCATGCTCTTGGGTGGACGCAAGACTGAATCCAGTGAAGGTTTCTCTATGACGAGATGACCTTGTGGTGATGGGATGTCCGATGTATATGTGGAAGGTTTTTTAGTATTACTTCCGTTAGATTCATTCGGGGGAGGGGAGTCATATGAACGTGATCAAATATTCAAGTTGACCGTTTCGCTCCGCATCATGAGAACATGAGCGGTAGAGGAAGTCTCTCCTTGAGGAGGAGAGGGTTGTTGCACGATCATCTGTTGTTGTTGTGTGGGGAAGGGATCGATTAGGAATGTGGGTGCGGAGTTCCCCTTGAGGAAATTTTGTACTTCGTCCCAATGTGGGAACTCTTTGGTGAAGTGGTCACTACCGCACAATAAACAATGATACTTAACCTTTCGCTTTTGTTTGGTGTCATCGGTATTGTTCATATTAGAAGTCTTTTTGTTTTTACCTTTGTTCTTCTTTTTTCCACCAGATTTTTGAGGTGAAGCAGATTGAACTGAATTCACTTCTTCGGCGGCAATAGGGTTGGGTGATCTATTGGTGTTGTTCCCATCCTTTGATGAGGGTGGAGTCGGGCCATGGTGTCTATGCGATCCATCGGATTGTGTAGTAGGTTGGTTGTGAACGGAACCAATGATGCCATCGACATGAGGTCCCGTGGGTGGTTTTGCTGGGTTGTAGGTAGGGCGGGGTACATCAGGAACAATATCGTATAAAGTGATATATTGGGAATAGACAAGGTCTAAGTATTGGGCACAAGCTATATCTTGTTCTTTTGTGACGACCCCACCCATAGCGACATCTTTGGCTATGATGGTTAGTAGTGACTTTGTAAACCAATCTGCAAGGAGTTGGTCCAAAATGGGAGCTTTAATCAGACGGTGTCTCCTCCTCCACTCATGAACATGGTCAGAAATGTGAGTGGCGGTGGTTTTCCAGAGAGAATTCAAAATATCCATACCGGTCTCGTAGCGGATTGGCAATTTAAAATGTGTCAAAAATGACATAGCCAATGATCGAAAATTGGGAAAGGAGTGTGGTGGTAACTCAATGTACCACTTGGCAGCAGTACCGGTAAGGGTTCGCTGGAATAACCTCAAATAGATGGAATTGTCCATTAAGGAGTTGGACGAACACCAAAAATGATAAGTTATTATATGGTTTTTGGGGTCCTCACCAGGTTTGTCGTCAAACTTGGGGATGTCAGATGGTAACTTCACCGAAATGGCTGGCCAATTAGTGCCATGATAAATGGGATCATTAGTCAACCGTGATAAGTCTGGTAGATCAAGTGTAGACAGAAATGGTAATTGTTGATTGGGCTACGGATACTGGTAGTACTGATAAGGCATTGGTGTACTAGTAGGACCATGGACCGATTGGTCGTAAGGTCCTCCCATGGGAAATTGGCCATATGGGGGTGGGCCGCTTGGGTTGGAAGGTGGAACTGAAGGGGGTCTTCCTCCTCCAGAATAAGGTGGGGGTCCTCCTCCACCAGAGTAAGGTGATCCTCCACCAAAAGGTGGGGTTCCTCCTCCTCTAGAATGGGGTAGTCCTCCGCTAAAAGGTGGGGGTCCTCCTCCTCTGGAATGGGGTGGTCCTCCACCATAAGGTGGGGGTCCTCCTCCTCCGGAATGAGGTGGTCCTCCGCTAGAACCCAAGGGTCTTCCTCCTCTAGAATGGGGTGGTGGTGGTGGGACAGTTGGTGGAGGTGGTAGGGGTGGTACACTAACCAGAGGTCCAGTCGGTGGAGCATTATGGTGTCCCCATGGGGTGTTTGGGTTTCCAGGAAAAAGGTTTCCTGGCTAGTTTTTTTCGACATTAGGATTATGATGTCTTGGAAAAATATGCCCCCGTGGGGGTTGGGTCCAAATAGATGCCCCCCTGTATGATGTGTCCATGTAGGTTGTCCCATGGTTGGAAGAGAATTACCAACCATACTATAGCTTGGATGTGAAGTATATACTCCACTCACTTTATGACTACTAACTGGGTGATTCCCCCCCGTCAGGTTAGGTCCACTAGCTAGGGGTTACCCACCAGTAAAAAATTTCCCACTTACTGGAGTGCGCTCGATGACCGAATGCTGACCACTAATACTAGGTTGACCTGTATCAAATGGTTGGCTACTAAGGAAGGGATTACTTCCGCTAGACTGTAAAATAACAGGTAGATTATAACCTCCCCTCAAATTTTGAGGTGGGGGGGGGGGGGGGGTGGAGGTAATGTCCCAGTAATATAGTTAATAGAATTTGAAGGTTTCTCTTCGAATGTTGGGGTCAAAGGAGATATAGAACCGGTCACCTAAATTTGAGGTGTACTCGTAGGAAGCGAGGGTTGACCTAGTTTGTAAGTGGTCGTGTTGGGTATGGATGTTTCTGGTGAAGAAAAAGATAAAGAACGTACAGGGGAATATCAAAAAATGGGTACTTCCGAACTTTCCTTACGTGAGAGACTTTGACGTCTAATTTGTTCACCAACCTTTTGAAAATGACTCATGTGATCATAGAGTGGTGCAAGAAACTCATCTTTAGGAATCCATCGACAAGGTATAGTTTCTTCCATTGGAAGTGACCCAAAATTAGAAACATGTCGACCTAGAGAGGTGTCCCAAAAAGATGCGGTTGGACAAAATACTGTTGAGACAGAGTCATCCTGGGGTTGACTGAAAACCCAATCTGTAGCTCCAGGATGTCCTTCCATTGAATGATGGAAAGACGTGTCATATTAAGTAGGTTTCTCCATTATCAAAGGTACCGTAGGATCAGATATAGGTGGGTTTGCGAGATATGAATAATTCATTCCCGACTCTAGGGTAGAGGTATCTTCCTCATGTGACATAGACGTAGTAGGTTGATCCATGTTTTCTCCCAAGTTCGCCTCCCGGTTAAGGGGATATTCAGGTGGCAAGTTAAAAATCCTTTGGGATCTTCTCAAAGGTTGATCATCTAGAATGAACGAACCAAAATTTCTCCTAAGTGTTTTCTATACAACAAGACAAAATGCAATCCAAAATCTACACAAGCTAGAGCCGCAAGCAAAATTATGTGGTAGGTGTGGATTCAATGTTCTGGAACCTCACGGGATTATCAAGGCGGTGCAACTCGTGATATACCACAAGGTCCAATAGTTATACTTGACCCAATCTTTCAGAGCATTAACCAGGTAGGATCAGGACCGTACCCTTGACCGTATAACCCAACTACATGAAGCTCGTGCGTAGTATCTCCTCGAGTGTTGTTCTTGGTGTATTGCCATGCCAAGACGGCCAATAGGTTAACTCGTATGGTTACAAGAATCCTAGAAGGGTATCCCAATATACTCAAGGTATGTGGGATCTCAAATCCGTAGTGGTGTTGTCTAATGCACAACCGTACGATAGGAGCCTTCCGATATACTACCGAGTACATGAAGTACCTTTCTATATACCCAAGGGTACGTGAAAGTCTGTTTGATATACCTGTTGGTATGTGGAAGAACTTCAAGCCCCCAGGATGTAGTTCAGAAAAAAACGACAGCTGCCACACTTAAAAACGTTGGAACACGTCTCTAACTTAACACACAAGTTCCTGTACAGTTTTAACCTAACACTACCGGTAAATTTTATCTTTTGCGATTAAGTGAATGGATGAGGTGTAGACAAGAATTTAAAAGAATGCAAACCTAAGCTACATGCAAATTCCAATATTTTCTTTTCTTTTCAATGGAAGCTATCTATGCTAAGGATAAAATTTTCTTTGTTTCTGATAATAAAAAATAAACAAGTACCCCTATATTTCAAAATCAACCAAAAGACAAATGAAGCACTCTTTCCACTAAGCCAACAAAAACAATAAAATAACACACACCAAATCTTAAATGTTTTCTTTTTCTCTTTTCAAATTTAAAAGAATCTATGCTAAGATGAAAAGGATAACTCTCTTTGGATGCAATAACTTCAATTTTCCAAAATAAATATCAAGAAGTGGAAGAAAATAAATAAAATACAAGAATCTTTCAATCTTTGGAAATGCTTCATAAAAGTTCTAATGCACTTGGCATTTTCAAAGAAATGATAAGCAAGTTTTCACAACTAAGAAAATGAAAGATAACGATGATGCTTTAAAAAATTTCAAAGATCTTTTTAATTATAAATTCCAAAGTATGAAAAATCTCTACAACAATTTCAAGAAAGAAACTCGAAACAAAGATAATGAACCATTTTTTGGTTCTTACTCAAATACACTCAAAGATCCGAGAATGGTGTCACTTTCCAGATCTAGATTCAAAAAATGAAAGAAAACACTACTGCCAAATCTAAATAATGAGGAATTCCAAAAGAAGTATGATCACCCAAAATCTCAATAACACTCAAAACACACACAATCTAAGCAAAAAATCGCAGTAACAAAAATGAGAAGGCTCGGAAGTCAAATCGAACAGATCTGGTGTAACGATCAGGAGTCACAAGACAGAGTATGTCAATGGGGGATTGAAATTTGCCACAATGACAGTATCACTCGCTTGACTAGATAGGACCTAGATTGACACAAAAACTTCACAATCAAGCCAAAGAACGCAACATGTTGGGTCTAGGGGTTCTGTGACTGTAAGGTGCAGTTCACAGAGCTCTAAAAATCAGACCAAAAATCTAATGGAGAAAATTTTGACACCGGGGTACCAAGTAATAGAGGGCGACACGCCCTGCTATTATGCACCAGAGCGTTGGGATGTCCAACAACGCACTCTGCACATTGGGTAAGTGCGTCAACAACACGGGTTTCCAAAGGAAAGAATGCGTATTAGACGCAGTCTGCTCACAAGCTAAGTGCATCAGAGATACAATGATGCAGGTTATACATGGCTCAGGTGCGTCGGGCGTGGATCAAGCAACAAAAATAAAAAGTTCTCCAAAAATAAACGGATAGTAGGTTCAATACCGATCCTGAACAAAGTCTGGGTAACCCAGAGACTCTCTGATGATCGAATCCAATGGTGGGAGGCACTTAAGAGGATAAGAAGTTGATTAAATAGAAATTAATGAAACCAAAACAAAATTAAATTAAAGCTATGGATATATTTTTCCCTAGTATGGTCTCCAAATTTGTTTACGGACAATCTACATGAGCGGACTCAAACAGATCTCCCTAGTCCAAGTGGATCTAGAACAAATAGATACACAAGACCAGTTACTTTCCTAGATCAATAGAAATACTAGATAGGTCAAGATGTGGCTTACCTCAAGTCTATAGTTCCTTTATCCTCTTTGCTCCAAGATCCAAAGTCTTTATATCTTCAGCTGCAAAACCATGTCAAGCAAATGAAAGCATACAAATAGTAAAAGCATATAAACATGAATTGATCTATATTAACAGTTAAGGAGGGAAATCCTAAGTATTATCAATACAACAACACTTATGGAAAGAACTTGTATTAATGCAATAAACATAAGTACATAGGGAAGAAATGTCACAATCGAAGCCTTAACATTGCAACTTCCATCCAGCAATCCTAGGATCCAAGATAGAATGCTTGCCTCCCAAAGGATGAATAAGAATCACCTAGAAGAATTTCACCAACATAAGAGTACTATGGTCCTTCCCCCCTTTACAATGGAGAGGGGGGTTGCATATATGGGGCTAAAAGGATAGAGTAGGTTGAGGATTTAGGGGAGAGGCTTAAGGGATCACCCCACTAGGTTAGGGGATCAAGTGCCAAGTTTCCCAATATCTAGGGATAAGCCTCCATGTCACCAAGATTCGAGAAATCGCTCGAAGCTTCCTTTTATCCAATTTAACCAACTCTGACGCACCTTGTAGGAAGGAAACCTGGTCAGAAGTGGATCACCACATTGTTTACAAAGGAAACATGCGTCACTGACGCGCTTTGCTAAGGTACATAGTGTGTCACCAAGGGTTCGACGCTCCTTGCTCAAAGGCAGGGTGTGTCGGCGTGACAACAAAAGATGGAAAGGGAAGGACAACAACCTTTCTCTCGGTGTTTTAGCCAAGGAACTTTAGGGATTAAGGCATGGAGCTGATACATGACTCATGATGACGGGATTTTGGTGTAACATCTTGTAACAAATTTTTATCATGCTTTAGCTTCTTAATTTGTGTAAGTAAACTCTGATTATGAGTTCTTAAGCGTGAAAGTTCATCATTGTTCTCTAGTTTTTCAACTTTGTCCTTAAAGTCTTGGTTTACTGATTGTGCCTCTTTTAAATTTTTTGTTTGCTTGAGCAACCTCTGGTTAAGGTTTCTTAAGCGAGATTTGTATTCATCTTTTTCAGATAATTTCTTGTCGAGACCTTGATTTTCTTGTTCTATTTTTTTCGTCTTTCTTTTTGTCTTTTGTCTTGTTGATTTTGTGAGTAAATTTTTACTATGATTTTTTAAACGTGATATTTCTTCACCCTTCTCTGATAATATTTTCACAAAATATTCATTAGCTTGTTTGAACTTTCGATTTTTATTTTTTAGGAGAGAGATTTCTTTATTTCATTCTAGTAAGTTTCCGTCACTTTTTAATCTCTCAATTTGTGTGATTAATTCCTTAATACTCTCCTTTAGGTGACGATTCTCCTTCTTTGTTAACCCATTAAAAACATTCTGCTTCTCTATCTCAAATTATAATTGTCTATTGATCGCTTTATAATTCTCTAACTCGCCCAATACTACTTGTAGTTGCGACTGCATTTCTTAATCTATAATTTCCATAGTTTGTGACTTCTGGTTCTCTACTTTTCTTCGATAATAAATGGACACAAAAGTGCAAAAAGCACCCAATGTATTCCTTAAATCTTCCTTTGACAAGGTTAACTAACCTTTTCCTTTTATAAGCCTTTTATGTAACACTAGTACAAAATGAGAGATAAGTGACCAAGCAACCAAAAAAATTGGTCACCACAGTTTTTTCAAGGGATAAACGACCAAACTTGAGCAATTTTAAGTGAGCCAACTAAAAACGACCAAGATAAATGACAAATTTGGTCACGGGATAAAATATATGACTGGAAAACAAGTAACTAAACTAAAAATGACCACATAACAATAACATTAAGAATATGAATTGGTCATTTATTTAGCCATTTTTTCTTGTGTCACTTCGACAATGAAAACTTACAATTTTGATAATGAATTTGTACTATTTACTAAATTTTAACACTGCTTGACTCCATCTCCAGTGTTAAAATTTAGTAAATTGTAACATTGTAGATGGACTCAGAGACACGAGTGATCATGTAAATTGTGTCATTCGACAACAATGGTCAAAAATTGTAATTTTGACCACTGTCGTTGAGTGACACAATTTACATGATCACTCGTGTCTCTGAATCTATCTACAATGTTACAATTTACTAAATTTTAACACTGCATATGGATTCAGAGACTCCTTAGAAAAGGGTCTTTGAATCCATCTCCAGTGTTCAAATTTAGTAAATTGTAGACCCCTCATGTGTCACATCTCAACAATTGATAACAAATTAGTGTTACTGATCATGACGACATCCTAGCGAGACACCAAATTGATGATGTGTCAACTAGTGTCATTATACCCATCGATGTACCCATAGCCATAATTTTGTAACAATGTGTATATTCATCATCATTATACTAGTATATTAATATCGAAATATATAATATGGTTATATTATAATATATAAACACACACACACACATATCAACAACATATATATAAGCAAAAACAAAACAATATATAAACACATATATAAAAAACCAATGCATATGTTATATAAATATGTTTATATAATATTGTAAATAAAAAAAATTAACAAACAAGAGCCACGAGGTGGCAATGTCCTTGACATTGCACTTGCATTGGGTGGTGATTTGCAATTTCTAGGAGTTTTATTTGCTAGTAACAATGCTAATGAATTTGCTATTAACATTTAGTATAAAAATTAATTCTTGACTAGTAAGTTTAATAGTTAAAACATGAAATAGTTTAATAGTATTCCAATATATTATTTTTTTATAATAAGTGTTAATAGCAAGTTGCTTAGCATTGTTCCTAGCAATGTCCAGGACATTGCCACCTGGCGGCTCTTGTTTAATAATATAGCCACATACTCATGTTTATCTTTCATTCTCAAAACACATGATCCATTTAATGCTAACACATGCTCATGCAACCCAAATGGCTGATATTTGAGGGATTTGATCCCTCTCCACACATGATAGATCTAAAATTAAGTGTAGCTAAGATGGTGGTTACAAAATGGAGCTCTAGAAGGAAAATAGTAGCAAGAACAATGAACATCAAGAATCTTCCATTCTAATTAATTGTTTAAGTTTTAATTAATTGGAATATACATATTTTTGGTTTTGAAGTTTAATTTAAAATATACATTGTAAAAGTTTTGTTTACTTAAATAAAATGTTACGTGTAAACTCCATGTTAAACATGGAGTTACACTTCATTCTGAAATGTTAAAAATGCCTCTAAACCCAATCAATATGTGATAAATTAATTAATAATTTAAAATTGAACACAAAATATTATAAACTCTTTTTAATTTTATAATAAATTTCAAATTTAACAACTTTTCATCATTTCTATATCTCAAATTTTGGAAAAATTTGATGCAATTAAAAATTGATAAAACCCCAAACAACATGGGAGATGGGTTCCCAAAATGTTTTCTTTTAGAAAAGTTCAAAAAAACCTTTACCAAAAAATGTTTTTTCTTCTAATAAGATATCACAATATTACTATAAAATCTTAATCATAAGGGAGCTTTGAAACCTTTCCATGTTAACTATTAAAAGGAAAAACTTAAAAACACCATACATACATATATCAAAACAAAACAAATCTAATGATAACCTAAATATATGCAACTTCTAAAGCTTAAAGTCAATATGATTTGAAATCACTTCTAGATATGCCATAAATTATAACATTCTTCATGAGATTTAGGAAGATGTCCACCATTTCAAGGAAATTTATTGAAATGTAAACCATTTTATGATTGAAGCCACTTTCAAATATTTAAACTTCTATATTATTTTTTAGAATAAAATATTTCAAGTGATTAATATTTTTAAAATTGAAGAACTTCTTTTTAGGGTTATTTCATAAAAGAATTGTTGAAAAAGATGCCACAATAAATTTGCGTTTTAAGTGATGGTCACAACAGCTACAATCTTCCCACTAATTATAAGACTAGCTACCAGTGCCTTTGACTTTCAGTGAAAATGAATTACATTCAAATTATGAGAAGCACCTTTTGTCTTGATAACTTCCACTAACTCTTTCTTTTTAATAATTATATTATAATAATACTCATATAAAACATAATTTTTAAATAACATACCAAAAGTGAAAAATAGCTCCCATTCCTTTTTTAGCCAAGTTTACTTTATATTACAAACTCTACTACCCTCTGAATCGCCCACGTGCTCTTAGGCCCATGTTCTCTCGAGACTCAAACTACTTTATAAGCATGTCGCATGCTCTCTTCCACAAGCAACAACATATTAAAAATTAAAGTAAAATATAACAATATAAAACTAGAGAAGCCCGAAACCTCATGATGCCGGTGTTTTTATGCGGTGTGTATTAAAACTGAAAATGATTTATGGCTCACTTCTCTCTCATCATTGGGCTTCGTTATTACCTACACGCTCCACCATATTTCGCATTACGAACTCTTGTATTTGACTTTTCCGTGGCATTAGCTTTTGGCAAATGTTTGAATGAGTTAAGCAAGCTTTCCTGTTGGAAACTGGAACTTTCTACACAAGAGATCCTACCCAATTACGGAGAACTTCCATATAGATCCAGACTTCGCAAATGTCTGTGGCCATTGAGGACTCAACGATGGTGGTATTGTTTGGGGATCCATGTCATGTTCATCGCCTCTCTGTATATTCTTAATACGATGAAATCCATTGGACCCAGAATGGCCATTGCTATCCATCCTTCTACTCTGAATTGATAGAATTGATATGTATGTAAATCACCACTCTTCTGCCAAAATATGGAAAGAGAGACTTAAGGTCTTTCTTTGATAGTCAAAATGAGAGAGTCAATAGGAGTGATAAAAAAGTAGAGTCTGATATCAATGTGAATGCATATAAAATCGGCAATACTTCAAATGACTCAGTCTGATATCAGTGGGAATGCATACAAAAGCTATAATACTTCAGAGTCTGATATCAATGGGAATGCATATAAATGTCGTGATAGTTCCAAGTAATTTGATTCTATTAGTAGAACATCTAGCACCTGGAGACTAGATCCTTCCTAACCGTTGGCTTGTAGAGCTTGCTAAAGTCAGGTTTTCATATCTGTAAACCACAAACTAAGATAGACCCTAGAATCAACATGAAACTAAGCTGGATCCTAGAATCAACATAAATATAATAATAAATATTATATTATATTAAGAGGAGCTAGCTATGAAGCATCATTACTTTCTTTGCATCAAACCATCATCGTGTTGAATCGAGGGTGTGACGTATATAAAAATAATTACATATTTGGTCTGCAACGGTTGGTATGTAGTGATTGGAAGACCCGGTATAAATAAGGCTACACTGTGTGGTGTAAATAAGGCTACACTGTGTGGGATTGGATAGTATTTATCTATATATTATTTAATGGTTCGGAGCTGGTGGTTAACATTGGGAAGTTGGAAGTCTATTATTAAAATTATCTCTTGGTTGTCTTGGTATAATTACAAGTTTCACAATTTCATCACAGATGGTTTGCATGTTGATATTATGATCTATTAGAATGCTTTAATAGAATTATAACAGCCTGCAAGAGAGTTACTTTGATTCTATTAGTAGAACATCTACTTAAATGGAACATTCTAACCCCATGCAGGTGCCAGATGACATGCATACAGCTTCTAAATACCTTGAAACGACATGGCTAGTATCATGTATTCCTGGCAAATTTTGTTCAGAAAATTGAAGGGTAGGTTTTCTGTCCAAATTTATAGCTTAAATGTTTCAAGCAAATCTGGAATCTGCAAAAGAATAAAAATCATTTTAATAATTTTAAAATAAAAATAAATTCAAAAAATTATTAAAACCTACTCACCCAATTGAATTGAATGTGTTGTACTACAACTACAAAGAGACTGGGGACTTACTACAAACCAAAAAGCTAAATGCAAAATGAGTTGTCGGTATGCTAGGCACTAACTGAAAGCTGATCTCTACATTGTTCAACCCCATAAAACACTTCTGGTGAGAATTCTGAAATAACATTATACAGTCACATGCAACTAGAACAACATTGTGATGGGAAAGTCATTATCATCCTCTAATGGATTGTTTAAAGCTAAAATGATCCGCCTGGTTGCTAATCTGTAATTCGCATAAAGTCATATTTATTAGCCTGCTAATAATTTGTTCACACCCCAAGGCAATCAGAGATTCAATACTACGCCAGCTCAACTGATTTGAATTACAATCAAACACAACATGCTTTTACCATTTTCTTCCTCCCTGATTAATTTTGTTAGATTAATGTATGTGACCACGATGATTTCATTGAACGTGGAATTTTATTCTAGTGCTCCAAATGAATTTGGAAAACCATCTCTTTGATTGTTGATGTCATGTGGAATGCAATCCATTATGAAGAAGTGAGTTAGTACTCACTCATGTTATGGCTGGGATCGATATCTAAATAAAAACAAAAATTATAATTAAGTAGCTTTAGCATCCACGCGCATTGTGTCATGAAGGCCACATGGCTGGGGTAAAAAGTGAATACCAAACACAATCATTTCTTGTGTCGGCCTTGTGTTTTACCCACAAAATTGGTGCATGCATGCCAGGTGCAGCATCCCTAGGATCTGTCACTTGCTTTGGTCACGTGGGTATCACCCCCTCACAGTCCTCTCATTTGGTCGCGGCTCGCAACTGGTCTGCAGAGAAGGGTTTGCAAGTATGGAAACATTGGTATATTTTTAAAGCAGATAGTCCCATTGAGTCTTGCCCAATCCTCGTAAAAATTATTCAAAATCTGGAACATTCATCCACAAACGCAGCTAGAGTACAAAAGGGGGTTTAAAATCTAGTGTCAAATAATCAAGCAGAGGGAGAGTCATCCTCACAGGGCATCGCTTGCCTTCTCAGTTAACGAGGATGAGAAGCCATCCATGGGGTGCACATATTTGCAATCAGGGCGGAATGAGACGGCTCCAAAATTACTCTCATACCTTGGATTTTGAGTGTAATTCAGTAACAAGACTTGGACATGTGACTGTACAAAGGTTCAGAAGTTGAATGACTTTCAACTACTTTTCCTTCACCCCACGAGCTGATTCATGTTTTGGGTTTGAGCAATTTCTTTTGGTTCTTTTGGAATTTTTTCAAGGTGGGAATTGATGTGATATTGAGCATCTTTGGCTTGGGAGTGACACTCCTTAAAGGATGAAAGCATCGAGCTCTGCTTGGAGGATGTGAAGTACTCCATTAACAGCAAGAAAAAGCTTGTAAAATAATGTATAGATGGGTTGAACGACTTCTTTGGAGCTTATTCCAAGGTAGGTATTAAATCTTCTCTTCTAAATAAGAAGTTTATTTGAAAATTTTGGTTTTCTGTTAGAAGGGTATCTTAAGATTGACCATCTGTGAGATGGGTGATGGGTGCTGAAAATTCTTGTTTTCTTGTTTTTTTGATGTCAATGTCGGTCTTCTTCTAAGTGATACAGTTTGAATAATATATTCCAAACCATATATGTATTGATATCTATATGCATTCATATATTCTACCTTTATCATTCTATTTACTAAACCAGACTCAGGTTTTGATGTCAATGTACGTCCATGTTATTTGAGCGGACCATCAGTGTTAAAAGTTGTTATTTATATATATTGTGCAAGCAGACCACTAGTTTCTCCAATCTCCAAGGTTTTATCGAGCCAAGTTGATGACATAAATGTCTTAGTTTTTTACCTGACCATAGTGAGCAGCAGAATTTTTAACTATCGGCAGGGAGTCCTGCTCATAAATAGCAGGGTGTAAACTAACAAAAAGCTCCTCCTACCTAGGTTTCCGACATACTAAATCTAAGGTTAAGGTTCTGATGCATCCTATCAACAAGGGGCATCTTCTCATAAACTGATTCCAATTCCCATTCCCATCCCCGATTCGAATTTATGTATATATTTTCTACAGACAATTAAAAAACTTTGAATCATTTTTTATAAACAAATGCTACCAGATTCTTTTCGGCTTCAAATGCCTAGGCTTTGAAAGGAATATCTCAACCTAGTTAATGCTCATCAGTATCCTCTCTTCTCTTCACCAACAGTATGGTTTAACCTCCCAAGAGGCGCAGGTTATTAGTGCAATGTCTGTAAAACAGAGAACTGTAAACTACCTGAACTGAAATAGAAATATGGTTACTAGTGCAATGTATGTAAAACATAGAACTGTAAACCACCTGAACGGACCTAACCTCCCAAGAGGCGCAGGTTACTAGTGTGATGTCTGTAAAACATAGAATTGTAAACCACCTGAACGGAAATAGAAATATTCTGTAGCTAGGCAGAATTTAAACCTAGCCCTGGAAACATAAAATAAAAAGCTTATTCTTCAAAGAATCAATATTGGAAGAATTCAAATAACAATTACGAATGTGTATACCTTGCATCTCTTAAGCAATTGGAAGGGATTACAAGTGCACCTCTGGAGAAACACTTAGAGCAAAGCAACACCTGGGAATGAAGGAATCATGGCAAAGACCCTGAACTCATCCTAGTTGTGGCGCAAGTTGGTCCAGTATAATCACCGTGAACCTGAACTCGTCCTAGTTCTTGCGCTTGTTCCTCTACACAGTAATAATGATAAAATCCACTTTAAGTGCCTCGAGAGCAAATGCAACAGAAAAACTAGGACACGAAATCCATATTGAATAAGATATATATTATTGAATTGATAAGATGCTTAACGTTTTACAAGAGCTCGCCTTTTATAAGGTTTGAGCATTCTTAAGAAGGGTTACGTCCCTTCAATTAAACTTAATTAATAATTTACTGATTAATTTAATACAATATTTAATATTTATAGCATTGCCACTCCCTTTTAAAGAGCTTTGTCCTCAAAGCTTGAGTATTTTCCTAATTTCGTCCTTCATTCAGGTTCAGTGTCGGTATTAGAATCGGACATGATTTCTTGTGTAGATACTTGCACTTCCTTTCCATTGATGATTTTGCACTGTATTGTCTGATTGTTCCTACATTTATGGCCTGGGATCCAATCATCACCACATCGACGACATATGTTTTTCTTCTTTTTTCTATTATCAGAGTAACTGTTAGATGACTTTGATCTATTTTCCATTTCATAGGCATATGATTGAGGTTTGTGTTAGAAAAACAGGATCGCAAAGCAATAACAATAAATAGAAATGCAAATATAATCACACATACACATTACAAGAGAGACACAGATATATCGTGGTTCACCCAACTTGGGCTACGTCCACACTGAATTTGCCAGTCCTTATTATTATTACCGTCCAGCAAGTCGAAGGGATACAACCTACAGCACAACTGCTGCACTTCCTCTTCTCTGTTTCACAGTCTCTCTCCAGATCTCAAAGATCTTTACAATGCATAAAACCTAATACATCAACCACCCTAGCCGTATTACAATGTATTTCTTTTATAAGGGAAATACGACGGGAAAATACGACGGGATACCCAAAACCATGGGCCCGCAAAACAGCTGGCGAAAACAGCCCCAAAAATTTTCTTCGGGGGCGTTGCCCCTGAACCCCCATTTCTCGGGGGCGCTGCCCCCAAACCCCCGCCGGGGGACCGCTGGCCCCCGGACCCCCCTGGAACCCCGTGGGGGGGCGATGCCCCCCCGCTGGGGTGAGTGTACAGTCCACCTACATATCATATAGAACTGGGGTACAAACACGGCTGATACAATATCATCTATGAGACTAGAAGATCTGGCTCCACAACCAACAGTTTGTGGCATTGATGGCCAGGTGACCAAGTATCTGCACAGTACCTGCATTGTGTCTCTTTTTCTTGTCGATAATGGTTATCACCTCTTGTTTTTATTCCTTCCAATTTGCGTTCTGCGGCTTTTGCTTTATGTCTTGCTACCTCTACGTTAGGTATGTCATGTAACTTTAACTCTTTTTGGAGGTACGGTTTTAGACCTCCTAAATAGGTTTCGAGTCTTTGTTTGTCGGACAACCCAAATACTCGTGTCGATAAGGATTCCCACTGATGTGTGAATTCCTCAACGCTTCCAACCTATTGTAATCTGGTAAGTTTACTGAAAAATTCCTCTTCTTTGATACCTTGAAACCTATTAAAAAATCATTTTTGAACAAGTTCCAGGTGTAGGCAAAATTGTCTCTCTTCCACCATAAGTACCAATTATAGGGGTACCCTTCCATATGCATTGATGCATATTTCACCTTTTCCTCGTCAGATTGAATATTGTAAATGTCGAAGTATTCTTCTGCTTTGTTTAGCCAAGCAACGCATTGGTCTTCACTTCCATTGTATTTCAACAACTCTATTTTTGCCTTAGGTGGGTACACTATGTAAGGGTGATATTGATTCCCTTTTGCTTTATGGTTTGATGGTGGATCGGAACTACTGGACGATGTAAGTGACATATTTGAACTGCTTCGTTGTTGGCGGTGATTTTTATCTTTTTTATTCTCTACTATCTTACTGATAGCTTCTATTTGGTTGTTTAATCGTGCCTCCATATCTGGCAGTATTTTTGTTTCTATCTCTTGCTTCAGCGTCGTATTGTTAATATTTATTTCTTTTTGCAATTCTTCTTGATTCTTAGCAAGTGCTTCCTGTATGGAAATATGAAATGAGGCATCTACCATGTCTGGACTGCCGACTTGGTCTTTTTTTTGCATTAATCTTTGTAACACCTCCATTAATGTATTATGGTTCTGCGTCATTTTTTGGTCTAACATTTTTTGTTCCTTGCTCATAATGTCGAACTTGTCGTCCATTTTCTGCTCCATTACTTGAATGACTTCCTCTTTAATTTCTTTCTTAAGAGATTCTTGGCTCTTGGTGGTCATTTCCTTGAAAGTTTGGAAATCCTTCTCTATTTTCGCAATGTGAGCTTTTAACTCCGTCGTCATGCTTCTTAAGTGTGGTGGTGAATAATTGGAATCGATTTTGGCTTATGTGGTTAAGGACAAATAAAAATAATAATTATTATTATTTGGGAATAATAATATTATATATATTATAAAGTTTAGAATAAATATTATTAATAATAAGTTTATTATATAATATTTATTTAACTTTTATATATATTTTTTTGAATTTTTGTTGATGTAGGGTTTCGTGGAGATGGCGGCTGGAAGAGCGCGGAGTGGAGGAGGAAGGGTGGAGATGGCTTGCAAGTCGTGGAGATGGGAGTGCGGGCATAGATGGGTTGCAGTGCGGGCAGGTCGTGGAGATGGGGAGGAGTGAGGGCAGAGATGGGTTGCAGTGCGGTTGGGCACGCGAAGTGGAGGAGGAAGGGCGGAGAGGGGTTGCAGGTCGTGGGGATGGGAGTGCGTGGATGGGGAGGAGTGCGGTGGCGCGAAAGAGAGCAGCGCAATTGGGAGGCAACGCGGGAGGCACTGGTGTGGAGGCAACGCGGGAGTGGAGAGGGTAGCAGAGGTGTGAGGCATTGGGGGATGGACACGAAAGGATGTGACAGGAGTTGTGGCGTGTGGTGGAGAGGACGCGCAGGAGTGTGAGAGGGAAGGGTGTGAGATGGGGGATGTGGAGGTTTGGCGGGAATGGAAATGCAGAAGGGAATGGAGAGTGGGAGGGGTGTGGGAGTGGTAGAGAGGACGCAGGGAGCAGGGGCGCGAGGGGGGAACGTAGCCGAATCCGAATCCGAGTTCACCTGCGGCATTGATGAGCCGAGTCCGATCTCAGAGTGCAGGAGATGTGAGCCGAAACCGAGCTCGATAGTAGGAGGAGCCGAATCCGAGCTCAGGTTGAAGGAGCCGAAACCAGGATCTGATACCAAATGCAACAAAAAAACTAGGACACGAAATCCATATTGAATAAGATATATATTATTGAATTGATAATATGCTTAACGTTTTACAAGAGCTCGCCTTTTATAAGGTTTGAGCATTCTTAAGAAGGGTTACGTCCCTTCAATTAAACTTAATTAATAATTTACTGATTAATTTAATACAATATTTAATATTCATAGCAGCAATCCCCCCTAAGAATGTAATTTTATTAATAAAAAATAGGCAATGAGAAAGTTTTTCAAGATCGAGCCTAAGGTCCAGTTTTACGCATCATAAGAGATCTGCAAATTTACAAATTTAGCTAATAAGAGAGAATGATGGTTTTCAAGAGGAAAACTAGGATTTTCAACAGGGTTGATGTATTGAACTCGCCTTGCAATCCCTGTAAAATAGTTAATGTCAAATATCTGGACCCTGCAAAACAATATCCGAGCCCTGAAAAATATTAATGCCTTGCAGTCCCTGCAAAATAGTTAAAGTCAAAGATATGGACCCTGCAAAATAGTTAATGTCAAACATCTGGACCCTGCAAAACAATATCTGAGACCTGCAAAATATTTAATGCCTGCAGTGTGTGTTACCTGGCTGACGCAAACCCGTCGCCGGGGCCTGGGGCACAACACCCAAGGCAAACGTCATTGGCACGGCACCAATGGAAAGCAAGAAAAATAGTTTTTTAAAAAATAAATTAAATTTAAAAAAAAAAACTATAGAAAAATTGTATAAAATTGCAAAAATGTGAAGCCAGACTCTAAACTAATGGCTCGACCCGAATACTAAATGTCAAGGACATAATAATTTAATTTAGGTTTATGTATCGTAGAATTTCTTATTCATTAAAAAAATGTTGAATCGGTAAATATTCACATGTCACAATGGCCGACTAATGGCTAATGTCCAAACAAAACAAATGGAAACCCACATTATATGGTTGCCCTGTCCTACTCGGGCACAATCCAGAGAAAAATGCGACCACATGGGGAAAGATTTATGATTGGCCATAAACCCATATGATGGCTCGATCGATGGGTTTGAGTACTCCTCCACTACACAGAGCTATATGCGACCGACTATGCAGACCGACCGAAACGATACATATTAATATTGATTGGTCGATATTCGACATTCAATGGAGTTTATCCTCCTAATTATGCCATACAACCTTGAATTTGCACCAAATTTTTGGATTTGGCGGGAGGGGAAGGGGTTTCTTTGGGTATGAGAATCCATTACGTTTGAATGGGGTGTGAAATCCGTGTTTAGGGAATTTAATAACTCACGCTAGTTGGAAATTGCATCGACGCCTATTGAAATTTTGGGGGATTTTGCAAATTCAATATATATTTTCACTTATTGAAATGGAGAAAGACACTGCATTGGATAGAACTTGGAGGGTCTTGAAGAGGTGGATGAAGGCTTCTGTAGCAGTGGAGTTCAAATCTACTTTCCCTTCTCAGGTTAGTATAACTCCAATCCACTTTCTCTTCTCAGGTTAGTATATGCCATGTTTCCTCTCCCCTTGTTGTTCTCATGTTCCTTGGAAGTATTATCTATCAATGAACTCTAATTGAATAAATTAAGAACCTTGATGTGATTATGTCCAAGAATGTGATTCAGTTGATCAAGTTTCTATTTTCAGTTGCCCCAAAGAAATTGCAGTGTTAGGTGTTGTAGGATATCTAGGCCTTCCTATGGCACCTCTTGTGTTGGTAGATCTTTCCTCTCTCCAACGGAAGTCAATGGGGCAGATCTTGAAAGACATCTGCAAATTCATCAATAGATGTTGCACCTCTTTTTGTATTGTTATTTTTTGAGTCTTAACCTTACCATGCAATCCTTTTAAGGAATTATATTGGGAAATGAAACATGGTTCGCTCTTAGCAAGCTGTTTGGACATTTTGTTTGCTTAAATTAGTTTGTTTTCACTCGATTGCAGTCCTCTAATGGTAATAAGTGTCTATCCGTCTTCAAAATTCTAGGTACAAATCCTCTGTATTAATGCAGAATTCACCCAAAGTATTCAACCATTGATCTCCTACAACCACATCAGCCCCCGTTAAACCCACAACATTAAAAAAGTGCTTAACCCATAACTATCCAACTACAATTTCATCTCTTTAATCATCCCTTTGCACTCCATCATACTGTCATTGGTCATCAATACCTATAAATTTGTAATGGGAAAAATTTTAGTCCCATGGAAGTCATTGATTTTGCATCTATGAAGCTACTTATGATCTTAGAATTAATTAGGTTCACCACAATTTCCCCCCTCACTTTACTTAATTGTTTACCCTAAAAGTATGGTATTGAGTAATTCTCAACACAGCAACCATGAATACATTTAGTATTTTTTGTTCTTGGTCATTTTAATCCACAATGTGCTCTTCCATGAATGTTGATTCTTCTTGATCGTTATGAACCGATTCAAATTCATTTTTTATTAACCATCTTAATCATATAATATTTTAATCCTTGCATGTATCCCTTGGAATAGGTTTCTTTGCAAGTGTAGTAGATCCCCTTTGCATGTAAATCATCAATAACATTAGGGTCCAAAACTTTGTCTTTTGATGGGACAATATTCGGTACTAGAGAGGAGTTGGGTTTTTCATTACCTTCTGTTGTTGAACTAGTAGTAAAACAACTTCTAACAAATTTTGAATAGGCCTTTCACTGTTGAATGGCCTCCTCCAAGGTACTAGGATTCAAAGCTTTAACATACTCCTTGATGGACTTCTTCAATCCGTTGATAAACATAACAACCACATGCCTAGGATAAATTTTATATTCATCATCTCGAAGCCTATTGCAATAGGCACATGTGGCCCTCCAATTATTAGTTTTGTTACCTTTTGAATGGGAGGCATCATGAGTAGTCTTGGACAATTTATGGAAAATTTACATTCCTTTCTTTGATCATGCTCCTTTTTATCTCTATTTTTTATATTTTTGGTTGTTGTTTCTTGAGGCAATTAACTCCTTTGTGCCCGGATTGGTAGTAAGGGCGTGTGTCTTTAAAGACTTGAAAGTACCCATTTGCACAAGTTTATCCTACTCCCTGGTAAGTGTAGTAGTAGAGACATCAATATATGGCATTTTCCATGTAGTTCCAAGTGCATCCTTGCTATCATGAAATGTGGAAATAAATACTAAGTAGTCAACTCTGATTTTGGAAAGAATGGAAAGAACCATATGAATATATAGAGTAGTCAAGTCCGAGTTTTTTTTAGAATGGAAAGAACAATCAATTGGTCCTCTTTCTCAATCCCATGGAATTTTCAAGGCAATCTTGGTGATTTTATCTTGGTGAAGAAATCATGGATGGTGTCAAAATTGTTGGGGTTTAAGATAATGAGCTCATTCTCTAGCCGGTGTAATCTTAATATGTCCTACTTTCCAAACAATCATTCGAGTGTAGTCTAGATCTAATTGGGTGAATTAGATGATTTAATGTTAAAATAAGAATGGGAGACTTTAGACATAGTAATCCATAGGCCTCATCAGATATATTAACCCACTTCAATTTTCCTGCAACGAGTGTTGGTTCAATTTATGTGCCCATTATTATTTGGAACAATCCTTTGTTTTTTAGAAAAACTAGCATTTTGGATTTCTAGTCATAGTGGTTAAAAGGCATGAAAAGGGGAACCATACCTTGATCCATTGATGTTGGAGGAATTTGTACTACTACATAATAGAGACTTATGTGGCTTAATAAAAGGGTACCTTTATAGTTTTTCCCAACTCTATTACAGAGGACTCCAAAATGTTGCTAATAGAGGAATTACAAAAATGAAGAATAAGATGGAAAATAGGAAATGATAAGCTAAGATGGAAGAAAATATGGACATACGGTCTCTTGATAAAATTTTCCACCTTTCTATGTCATATAGCCCAGGGTAAACTCCTTACATCGGATCATCTTATAAAATGCGGATGGAAGGCCACTTACTTTGCCACCTCTGCTTGATCAATGAAGAAACTATAGAGCACCTGATCAATAGATCCACCTTTGTCTCTACTCTATGGAACCAAGGGGATACAAATCAATGACAAACAGATAGAGATGAACACAGCCTATTCAACACCATTAAAAACTAGAGGACCAACCCATTTTAAACATAGCTTGGAATATTCTCTCTAGTTTTTTCATGTGGGAGACATGGCAATAAAGAAATCAAAGGATATTCAAATCTCAACAACTTACAAATGCAATAATATGGGATAGAATTGTAATAGCATAAAGGAATCACTAGTTGCTTCCCCATGGACTCTAAAAGACAAAAACTGCAATGACAAGAAAAGGATCCCCCTTCAGGCTTTGGGTATTAACTTGAACACCCTTTCAACCTTTGTCAAAAATGTTAGACTACAATTAATCTCCCTTAATTCATGGATTATACCCTTTCCTAGCTTCAACAAATTATTTTTTGATGGCATCTCAAAAGGTAACCTTGGACTAGCTAGCTATTCAAGTGTCGTCTGCAATGACAGAGGTGAAATTTTAAGTATTTACATAGATTACATTGGATAAGCAATCAACATGGCAGAGTTATATTCACTAGAAATAGGCTTGTGCATTGCAATTTGACAAGGATATTCTAAAATACTAGTGGCAGTGGATAAGGATATTCTAAATTGTTGGTGGCATGGGATTCAAAGATCCTTATATAAATGCTGACAAGACTCAACTCAGAGTCCAAATTTAGAAGCTCTCTCAAAATTGGAGATTGGAAGTAGGGATGGAAGATATAGTTACCATGCTTCCTCTCATCACCATCTTAATACATCTCCATGTGAGGCACCAAGCTGATCATCTTGAAGATATATTTTCTAATGAGGGACTCATTATTGTTGAAAAGTTAACCAGGAAAGATGTTCGACCCTTTTCCTTGCCTCATGCAGAAGAAAAATTCTGTTTTGAGTTTGCATGCATGCATTTTTTAGTGCATAATGTAATTTTACATGCAAAAGCGGGATTTTGCATGCACTCATATTAGGGTTTTGGAAACCCTAATCAGTCAGTGAGTTGATAAAAGGAGTCAAGGGGCCACGGGAAAAGGTTAATCGCTATTTTTCAGCAGAGATTGATGAGAGAGATAGGAGGCGCATTCTCTGCATGGAGAGGGGGGTGCATTCATTTGAGATAGATTGAAGGCATCCTCTTGGTTGAGAGAGTGTGCAGGGTTTCTTTCGAGAGAGAGGGGACATATCACCCAATGTGTGAGAGACATCTTATGAGATCTCTTAAGATTAATGAGAAACATCATAGGGGCGCATTCCTGAGAGGGGTGCATTCTCTTTCCGGAGGAGAGATCAGATCTGACATGCTCATGGAGGATCCTTCATGGAGGCAGATATTACTTCGGCACTTGATAGGATTCAAGATCCGAGAGATCAAAGTTTGATAATTCATTAGAGGGGTGCATTTCCCTGAGGAGGGAGAGATCTTAGAGGTAGCTCACCATATCTGAGAGTAGTGTTTCACTGTGATAGTGATCTAGAGGCAGAAGGGAAAGAGGCTCCATTCCGAGAGAAATTCAGAGACAGATACATTCAGAGTAGATGAGAGCAGTCAATTGAGGGGTGCATTCATTCAGAATGAGGACACAGTTAACCATAGCTACCTAGTCTTCCATAAGATCAGACTTAGAGCCTTGTGTGGCCCAAAGATAAGTCACTGTTGGAATATATATTGTATTATAATTGCTTGAAGATATAAAATATGCTTCTATCTCTCACCGGTTTTCCTACAATGGTTTTTCCAAGTTCTTTGACCAAAATATTTGTGTCCTATATCTACGTGTGATTTCCATAATTGTTGAGTTGTATATAGATTTCATGTGCTTCAATTTTAGAAGTATATTGTATTGATAATACCTTCTCTGGGGATTGAGAAGTTGGGTTTTGGTATGCATGTGGCTTATTGAGACTCGAGGCTGATTTGGGATCTGATATTTCCAGAGTGAGTAGTGACCTCTAGAAAATTTACAATTATGACATCCCACTTCGTTGATTGAAGATGGAATCTAATTTCGAGGGGGTTTTATCATGACTGGACCCTGAACTAGTATTTTGATTATCTGCATTTATGTGTTGTCCTGTTTGATTTATTACCAAAATACCATGCGGATTCTGAGTGATTTCATGTGTGATTTGTGAGTTTTAATTAGTTAGTGACTACACGTATGCACGATACTCTATTCATAGGAGGAGGGCCCATCCCATGAACATGTATAATATCTATTAAGAATAGATGTGTGATTACATTAGCATTTGTGTGATTTTGTTTCGGTATTAATCTTGTGTGGGTTGATCATATATGTGTAATATTGTTACAACAATTTAATCACAAATGCATGTGTTTATTTGTAATGTCCCCATTCAAATAAATCTCAAAAGAGAAAATTCCACCAATCTACTAGTTTCCTAGGTTGGGGTGGAAACATTGGGATTTTGAATAAGGGAGCTAATAAAACCCAAATGGACATTAGCTTGACATAAATATATTAAAAGGGATTAAATAAATATTTATGATAGGAAAATAATGTGTCACTTGGTCATGGAGACACATTAGTGGTGTGGGACCCACACGAAGCTAGATTCCTCATGCCACATGGCATTATATTCTCACCCATTCAAATCCAAGGTGGATTCTAATGATCTTTAGGATTTGGGAAGTCAATATACTTGACATGACTCAATGAATATCGAATTGGATTGGAAGAGTAACTCCCATGGAAGAGGAAGAGGCATTTGAGAGATATTGAGACACTTGGGCTAGATTCCCTAGCTTCTATGACAACAATGATGAAGATGTTATGACACCTATGACACAAATCAGACCTGGATGCTAACATCTGACATATATGACATGTCAGGGATAAAAATAGCCTCCAAGAAGGTGCACAAGGGAGTTAGGGCAGCCAAAGAAACACCCATTCGAAATGAGGGAAGATGGAGACTAGGAATTGTTGGACAAGTGGCACACATTAGAATCTCTTCCTAACTTGAGTTGGCATGAGGATTTTGGAAGGAATTCGACCCATGGAGGAATTGATAAGTTTATAAAAGACAAGAACAAAGAAGGAGAGTATATTTTTATCATTTCTCTTTTTGTATATTGGAGAGCATTGCTTGTTCAAGCTAGTAGAGTGTTATTCTACTTTCCTTAGTACCAATTTCGAGGGTGAAATATTCCCATCCTAATTGGGAATTGGAGAGGCCATTCAGACCTTTAATTTGGAGCTGCAATGGATTTATTAGTTTTATTTTGAATCTACAGGGAAGCTTGTGGTTCTTTCTTCTACAACTTGTTCTCACCTCAATCTCACATTTCCTTGCATATTTTGGCTCTTGGAGGAATTACGCCTTTGGTGAGATCTTGATCTCTTTGTGAGAGTCCAATAATATCCATTTATTTGTATTCTGATATATATACTCTGTATTTTATGCTCAAAATACTCTCAGGTTGAAATACCAAGTGAAACTATGTAAAAATACCAAATAATGCATATATGGTGTCAGTCAATACCAAATATCTTGTTGTCGGAGCTTGAAGAGGCTTTATTTTGATTTGTATCAGTCAATATATGCGATTTTGTTGATGTATGGAGTGTCATTAATGTTTTGAAGAAGTTTCATTAACATTGCACAAGTCCTTGGAACCTAAATTTTGAATTTCATAACAAGTGGTGAAGTTTACTATCATTTCCCCCTATGTGAAGACATGTATACGGGTGAAAACGTGAAGGTGGGTAACACTTTCGTGAGAAACGAGTGCAAAATCGTCTTAGCGGAAGTTATTCGGCCGAATAATAAACATTATTCGGCCGAATAATAAACATTATTCGACCGAATAATAAACATTATTCGGCCGAATAATTTACATTATTCGGCCGAATAATTCAAAGGTTATTCGGCCGAATAACCACAAACAGTTCTCAGTCCAGTCTAACGGAGATCCTCGGAATGTGTGCAAACAGTTGCCCGACGGGAAAAAAATTTCGGGCAATAGTTTATTCGGCCGAACAATTATTCGGCCGAACAATCATTCGGCCGAATAAATATTCGGCCGAACAAGTATTCGGCCGAATACTTTTTCGGCCGAATAATTGTTCGGCCGAATATTTATTCGGCCGAATGATTGTTCGGCCGAACTATTTTTCTTCATAAAAACACAGCATCGACTGCCATATGGCATTCCCTGCTGGAAATTTCTGGACCCCCCAACGGGCCCGCAGTTGCTGTGTTGCCACCCCCGCCGCTATTCGACGACCCGCTTGCTGCCCCTGGACCTGTTGACGCTCCACGAATTGCGGCTGAAACGTTCGCCACCCTGCTGCTTCTCCACCATCCGCCGCTGCCCCGCGACCTGCTGTTGCTCGTCGCCTTGACGTTTGATAGTTCGTCGCCACCCTGATGCTTCTCCACCATCCGCCGCTGCCCCGCGACCTGCTGTTGCTCGTCACCTTGACGTTTGATAGTTCGTCGCCACCCTGCTGCTTCTCCACCATCCGCCGCTGCCCCCGCGACCTGCTGTTGCTCGTCGCCTTGACGTTTGATAGTTCGTCGCCTTGTTGGCTACTTGCCACTGTTTGTTGTTGGACGTTGCTCATCGGCCGTTACGTTTCGGGTGGCAGGTGTGTTCGGTTGTGTTGCTGCGTGGACGCTGTTGCGGATTTGTGTGCAGGCTCGAGACTTCGTCATTGAAGGTGCGTTTATTCTTCCCTTGTAATTTTTTGATTCTGGCTGCGTATGTTATAAGTCATGGTTGATAATTTTATTTGTCCCTTGGTGAAGGAATTAGTTGTTTCTGGAGCGTAGTGGATCGAATAGGCGCGGCGTCGTGGATCGACGATTTCGTATCGCTTCGTTTGGATACAGGTATGCTTCGATACACATAGTCTGCTCCTTAGTTGGTGGCATAGGAGAAAATTAAAAAAATTCTGTTCTGGCGGTTAAAAATAGAAGTTTTAATGTTTTTATGATTAATTTTGATTTTAGAGATGTTTGTATGTGCATGAACAGAGTTCATGAACTCTGTTCATGAATTCTGCTCATGAACTCTGTTCATGAGCAGAGTTCATGAAATCTGCCCATGAACTCTGTTCATGGGCAGAGTTCATGAAATCTGCCCATGGACTCTGTTCATGTGCAGAGTTCATGATCTCTGCCCATGGACTCTGTTCATGTGCAGAGTTCATGAACTCTGCTCATGAGCAGAGTTCTGTTCATGCACAGAACTGAAACAGGATAAAACTAGATGTATGCTTGGTTGCCTCTTTTATTACAAGTTGAGTAGGATTATATCATCTAGCCATCTACCTTATGTTAATGTTAATAATTAACCATTCTGAAAGAAGAAACAAGGCTTAGGGAATATTTTACAACAGTATAAATAGAATATAATTAGCAGCCGCTCCAACACGAGTTTAAAAAACACCCTGCTCATTTATTTTCAAGATGATTTCAAATACATTAGTAACTAATATATCATCCATCTTAATTATAAGATCTTATCTGGGTTCATGAAGATTAGAGATCAAACTAAAGTTGAACTTATAATGTCTTGTATCAATGGGGTTATTAATTCTAATGGTGTTAGATACTGTATTTACTGCTGAATCCTTACCAGATAATATAATTGCCAACGCCATAACTTTTGTATATATGATGATATATCATTGACCACCCTTATTTTTATGATTGTTCAATAAATTCTAGGAGCTCTAGTCATGTTATACATACTTTTTGTGTGGTATTCTTGAATACAAAAATAGAAGCTTACTTCTAGCAGGTATCTAACCATGAAGAGCCCTTAATAATATATAATTCTTTAAAGATTAACCAGACCACTAGACCTAATAAAATTTCATCCTTATTAGCCGTGATCTAAATACTTAGAGCTATATATGAACAGGTACTAATTAGCCTATAAATCTTATCTTGTTTTCTCTTAAGCACTACAGTTATTATACCTGCATTTTTTAGGGAAATAACGTATGAGTAAATTAGGCTTATACTAATAGTTAAAGATACTAAGTAAAGATGACGTATCACCATTGGTTATCAGCTTATACTATTACTATAACACAAGCTTGACAATAGCTATAAGCTTTATACTGCTTACACAATGACTGTAACTAACATATCATATCACGTGTTTGATTTCATAGCTTACTACTTACTGCTATCAGTGGAATCACCTTCTATTACTAACATGGCATGAGCAGAGTTATGTTAATTAGCAGAGCTCTGTTCATGAGCAGAGCTCTGCTCATGAGCAGAGCTAGAAGAGGAACTTACGAAAAATTTGGAATGTTATTGTACTATTACAATTAAATGATTATGAGATGATTATTGATGTTATGTTTATGCTGCAATAGTGTTCTTAGAGCTAGAAGAGGAACTTACGAAAGAAAATAAGTTATAATATTTTAGGTGGCTCTACATTTTGTATGCAGATCTTTAAGAGATATGTTTTTAAGTTTGTAGAATGTGTGTAAGTTGTTTTATCATAAATATAAATTAGAAATCTCTTAATAAGTGTATATATATGTTATACTATTTTAGTCAGCTCTACATTTTGTATGCAGATCTTGAATAGATATGTTTTTAAGTTTGTAAAGTTAACATGTACAACTTCAATGTGTGTAAATTGTATTATTATAAATATGAGCTAGAATTCTTTTAATAAGAATATATATATATGTTTAGTGAGATGTTTGTTCATTGACATGTATAATTCAACCATATTTGTTGGATTAAAAGTTTTTAAGGTTACTATACTACTTCAATTAATCATGTTATGACTTATATTTGATAATGAAATGATTATTAGATATATCTTTATGTTGCAATATTAGTGATGGTAAGGAATTTTAGTTAATTAATTAGAGTTAGGAGGGGGACTTACATTTTGTTGAAGTTTTTTATCAAATATTGGCTTGATGTTTGTAGAATAGTCATGTACAATTTCAATATGTTAACGTTTGTGTAAATTTAGAAGTTATATCAAATGGAAAGAGAGTCTTCGAGGGGAAAGCGTAGGAGGTCATCACAATCCTCAGGAATTGGTGTTCCAATTGGTAGTTGAAGGCTGTCGAATTCACCGAGAGGTTCAAGTTTATTGCATGGGTCCCAATCATTTGATCATCAACGAGTTCGAAGGGGTACAAATGAATCTCCTTCATCTTCTGTGGGAGATCGTCGATCTCAACCTTCTGTTGGTATGAACATTAATGTTTAATAACGTATAAATTGTATTTTTTTGTGTTTTGAATATATGGACAAGGTTAATTCTTGATAATGGCTATATTTGAAGCAGAGCGACGTTCAGAAGATGTGCGTAATTCGATGGAGCGAGGGGAAGATCAAGATAGGATTGTAGATGATGGAATAGGTGTGGGTGGAGAGCAAGGTCCTGAAGATCCTCCTAGAGCTAGGACGACATATGTTCCACTAGCTGAGGGGTGTACACCCATATCAACTTATCCATCTGATTTACCTGATGAGCTTCCATGGCAAGGTGTTGTGCAACAAACTATTCTTGAAAGTTGTAGATCCCACTATGACAGGTTGAACAATGATCTTTGTTCTTTGGATCTCCCTCCAGAGAGTAGACAAAGTCTAGAGATTGTTTTGGTGTCTTTGCAAAAATTCATTGATGCATATGAGGAACTTGGACCAACTACAAATGGTTTTGTTCATTTGATGCGGATGCGAAGGGACCAAGTTATGGGTCCAGACAACTGGGAGGTTGTGAAGGAGAGAGTCACTAGAGAACAAGCCAATTCAATGTTCAATTTCAAGGAAGGCCTTAAGCGAAAAATGTTGAAAGTGCAATATTTCAAGCATCCTCAAATTGCACATTTAATATATGATCGATTTCTTGCAGCTTATGGTCGATTGCCTTGGAACGATGAGGTTCCTAATTATTTTGCAAGATTTTTTTATGCGGAGTTTTTTTTAGGTATGAAGCCTAACTATACTGATGTTCCTTCTGACTTTTATGGAGTTGGAAAGGGTAGAATATATAATCGAAAAGGCGCTCTCAGAGACCCTACCACTATACAACCTCCACCTGAGATACCTCGTCCACCAAGGGTTGTGGCTTTAAGATCAGAGATGGAGACAACATCTCAACTAGGGACAATTGGAAGGGAATCGGTAGGTGATGGTTTAGCTTCAGCTCTTGCTGGAGTAGAAGTTGGTTTGGGGCGAGAGAGGGCTCGTGCTATTGTTCGTCAAAGTTTTGTTTACAAGACTAATGACGAGGTAGATGCATTGAGCATGGATGATCTCAGGGCTTATGCTAAGTCTTGTCGAGATATAGCTTCAGATGTGTTATCCAATGACACATCTAGCATGGGAGAGGTTTGTTGATTATGCTATGATAATCTATTTGATTTTTTATTAATCATTTTGAATTGAATTTTTTAGTACATGGGAATAATTATATTAAGCAAATGTATTTTGTTTGCAGTTTTCGAGAATGTTAAATGCACATAATTTTCGAGTCTCCAGTAGTCAAAACCAAGATCTTAGTCAAAATGAAGAGCGCTTAGGAGAGGTATTTTAATTATAATATTTATGATTGAACTTGATATTTTTTTTGTTTATTTGAATTTTAATATTTATCAATGTATCTTATTGTTAATTTGACTTATTTATGCAGGTTTCTTTAGATTCCAACTTTTTAGATGGTTTACCATCTCTTGTGAGCTAATGATTTTAATTTTTTTTTGTTTTGGTTTTAAGTTAATTGCCTAATTTATTATTTGTATCTACTATGTTTTATTTATTAACAAAATTTAAATTTTAGGGAAGAGACCATTTGGAAATTGGGGGCGAAGATGTGGGGTCTTTAATGAATGCAGATATTGGCACCGAGGTAATTTTGTTGAACTAGAAATGATCTTTGATATAAGTTTAATGTTTTATATTTTTTTTATTTATTTGAAAATTGTTTTTGTACATGTTGCAGCTTGGCTCTTTGAGATCCTTTGGAGCCAAAGGAAAGGCTCTAGGGGAAAAAAGTGGACATGCATTCAAAGAATTTGATGTACGATTTTTTTAATAATTGAATTGTTTTGTAGATGAGTTTAATATCTTGATATTTTGAATTTAGTTTAAAATTGTTTAAATAATTTATGATCTAAAAATTTATAATTTGTTTTTTTGTGTATTGTAGGTTGAGTTGAGTCCCAGGGAAGGTCCTAGTGGAAAATAGTGGAAAGATATTGGTCGAGATGGATAGTGGTTCAGACTTTATAGTTTTTGTTGATATCTATATATTGGTGTTGTTTTGAACATGGAGGGTATTTATTTTTTGATTATATATATATGTACATTGAATTCACAAGTTCATCAACTCTTTTTTGGATTATATACATGAGTACATGTCCATTATTTCTCATTTGGTAAATGTTTAGAATATGTTTTGCATGAGTTTTGATAATATTTATAATATGTTTCGCATGAATGTTTAAAATGTTTTTATAGGTGCAATCCAAGGTTAGGAAATGTTGAATGATGACAATGAATGTTATGAAGTTAGAAAATGTTGAATGATGAGAATGAATGTTGAATGTTTCGAATGTTATGGAAGAATGAATATTGAGAAAGAATGAATGGGAAGTGTTAGGAATGTTTGAAATGTTATTTCAAGTTGGGAAATGTTGAATGTTGAGAATGAATGTTATGGTAAGAATCAATGTTGGGAAAAAATGAATGGGAGGTGTTAGAGAAAAAGAAATGTTGGGAAAGAATGAATGGGAGGTGTTATGGAAGAAGGAATGTTTCCAATTTATTATGTTGAGAATAAGTGTTATTATAATATGTTTTGCATGAATGTTTAAAATGTCTTGATAGGTGCAACCCAAGGGTAGGAAATGTTGAATGAATGGGAGGTGTTGGAAATGTTTAAAATGATAATCTAAGTTAGGAAATATTCAATGTTGAAAATGAATGTTATGGTAAGAATTAATGTTGGGCAAAATTAATGGATTTTTAATTAATTTAATTTTTATTTTCAATGTTCAGGTACATTTGATGCGGCTGAAATCATGGCAAATGGGGGTAACGGTTTTTTTGTTTTTTAATCATAAGCGAAGATTCCAGGATTGTGAAGTTTGTGCTAAATTAGAGCAATGATTTTAAACAACAATTTGATGAATTTTCATTGATTTGTTGTAAATAATCATTTCTCTAATTTAGCATAAGCTTCACAATCCTGGAATCCTTGCTTGTGATTAAAAATCAAATGATCGTTATCTCCATTTGCCATGATTTCAGTTATGTGAATTTGCACAAGCGATATTTTAAATTAAAGATTTGGGACGGAGAACTTGGTTACAATTTTAAGACATCTATTTAAGATCATATTTATGGTGAAGTATGTATTAAAGAAACATGTTCGATGGATTAAAATACTACAAAATTTAATAGGTCTTTTTGTATTTTTTCGTTAGTATCAATCAACCAAAAGTAAACATTCGGGGCGGAGTGGGGATAGCCACATCCGTTATCTCATCCCTTAGTGGTCTAATAGACATATGGGGACCCGAATAAAGTACTTTTGAATTTTCAAATTATATTTGAATTCATTTTTAAGCATGTTAAAGTACAACCATTTAAGCTTTTATGTTAGTTGTCATTCAAGAAAATATTCATAAAATCTCAATGAAAAAATATACTGTGCACAACAATTTTGATAATTGGACAAAAAATATATTGCACACAACAATTGACATGGACAAAAATATAGATCAATTTATTTTTGATATGTAGTTAAAAACATCGCAATGGAATACCATCTTCAACTATCCGTTCATGGTCACATATGGATAGTTTCCATTTTTTGGTTTTTAACTGTTTTTTTGATGGAACTTGTATCAATTTTATTCGAGATGCACATACTAAATGACTATATTGACAACATATAACATCAGGCTCATAATCCTGAAAGTAGACATAATTTTTTGTCATATGCGTCTGCTGAAAAAAGTAGCCTTTTAAAATGATGGATCCTCTTTCGTATGTAAATCCGTTGTCGTTGTAGTCCTCCAATAACTTCATTTTTCCTTCAGTGCATCGCATCAAATAATATTTGACATTTTCGTTGTTGTCTACAGGTGCAATCACAGCGAAAACATCTCCTGTGCAAGTTATGATTGCTGTTAGCGTATTTAAATGAATTAAATTGACTACTTATGGCGATGGATTAGAATGAACAATTGATTAAAAAGTCAAAAACAAGTTTATTACCTTCTCTTACGAGATCTGAAATTCTATCGCCATAAGACGATATTGCTATTTCTTCTGATTCTAATTCTTCAACACTTTCCAGAGGCATTTTTCCTTTTGGATTAATCTCTGTGTGTCTCCAAGCTTTTACGTAGTTGTTTGTTATGTTTTCACAAACTTCTGTAGACTCGACATTTTCAATGCAAATATGACAAAAGCATGATTGCTTTCTACTGTCAAATCCAAACACGTTGTGAAATGATTTTGTTTGAATAGAGTGAAGATCTCTAGTTCCATGTATGGTGCTAGCGTCATATGGTATTGATCTATTTATATCTTGGACCCCAACAAGCCAAAAAAACCTACACAATAAATAGTGTACATGTGTACTTAAATGTTAGTATATACATTTTTTAAAATTTTAAGAAATAATACAAATTAAAAAAATAGTGGACATACCTGCGCACGTCTTTTGATTGTTGATTATAATCATGGCTTAGATTTAATTGACACCATTGGACAACCTCTGCAGCTGAATGAAACCGTGCTGAAGAATAGTTCATTTGCCATCTTCGAAGTGCTCTTTTCACGCATGCTCCTGCACCATCATGCTCACCTTTTCCATGCCCAGTTTCAAAGAAATTCCAGCGATGTTTTATGTTCAGCGCTTTATGAAGTCGACATAACCAAAAAAATGATCGTGAAGATTTAAATTGACCCGCACATCCATCAGACCATATCCAATGCTCATTGAATTTGACTTCGCGTTTTTTTAGTGATTCATAGAAAATATTTTCTATACAATGTTGGACAAAATGTGTGTCGTGTGTACGATCATCGCTGATATAGAAGTGATATTCTTTAATCACATCTCGATTGTCACATGTGCTTTCAATGCCATCGACATCCTGTTGAGAATGTCTATATACAACATGGACAAATATCGAAACTTGGTCAGAATGATAGTATTCACTCTGTATTTCTTTTTGTGCAGCAAATGTATAGTTTTCAGCAAAATCAACCACCGACAAAATTGTTCCGGGTGGAAAAATTTCACGAGACTGTTTGAATTGAAGATCTTGCCATCGTGCTCTATGTGAATGCTGGGTGTATTTATAAATTTCGCTTTCAAATTTTTTGAGAAAATCTGTGACGCATATCTTGTCTTCTAGCAAATCAATTCTTTTGGAATGTGAATCACTAGAACTTGTATTATAGTTGATGTATTCGTATCTCTTCCAATCAACATTTACATTTGACAACGATTGATCATTATCGATAGGGTATTTATTGTGGAATAACACCAAATTTCCACAATGATGACAATGTTTTCCATTGACACATTTCTTTGAATAAAATACTTCATCGTGATTTCTCTCACATAAAATTTGAGATATGAATTCACGTATCGTCGGCGGAGGTGGTGAATTTGTCCAAAACATTTTACCAAATTCAAGAAACGTGTCATAATATAACTGAAATTGCACATGATAACGGCAACAACATGTATCACGTATAGTTATAGGTCGAACATACCATGGTTTTTGTTGCACAAATGTAGTGATTGATATATTAATTCCACGATGATCTTCCTTGAACTTATTGAACAATTGTACTTGTGTCATGTCCATTATATGTTTTGGTTGGCTTTCATATACATTTCGTGATATTCTTTTGCGTATCACATCTCTTGCATTTGGTGAAACTCGAGCATGTTCCAACCAATATTCTCGTACAATATCTTTAACCCCTGCTCCTAATCTATCTTTGTAAGGTTGTCTACAAATAATTGCCCAACAAGCAAGTTCATTATTTTCATCTATTTGCATTCTGAATTTGCTATGTTTGTATAATGTTTTTCTTGATGTTCCAACTGCTTTTGCTAGTTCTGTTGTCAAACGCTTTTGTTTAGTACTAGCTGAAAGAATTGCTGTATGAATTGCTTTACGTGCAGCACTGATATCTTTCTTCCTGGATTTTCCAAATTTTTTTATTGCATCGCCTATATTTTCCATCACATTTTGTTTCAATTTCGACTCTTTTGTTACTTTGTGAATACCCAATAACGATGTAGCACCTTCTAATTTCTTGGACACTAATAAACATCTCAAAATTTGTGCTTGTCCTGCTATTGAGTAATCCTTGAGAACTTCATCATAAAATTTTGTAGCACGATATCGTGCAACATGTATTGGTAGTTTTTCTCCATATTTGTCGCAATCAATGTCTTCTAACATTTCATCATCAATAGTAAAAGTACCTATACATCAAGTTAAATTTAATTTAACATATATCAAAAAATAAAATTCATTATAAAAAAATGAATTTGGAAAATATATGATATATACATACCAGGTTCAATTTCTGGATTTTGAACTTGATCTTCAATATTGATTTCATCGACATTAGCATGTAAATCACTATTTACATCTTCTACAATGTTCTTTTCAACTTCAATTTGTTCTTCTTGTACTCTATTTTCAATTTCCATTTCTTCAACATTGTCATGTAAATCTGTATTTATATCTTCAATAGTTCTCTCTTCCGTTTCAGCAACCCTTTGTTTTTTGGCAATATATCTGAGTTTTTGTTTCTCTCTATTATCATCATCATCACGTTTACGATCAGCTTTTCTTTTACGATTTCTCTTATTGCCCATGGTTGTTTAATCTATAGACGATAAATTAAAGAATCATGTTACTTTATAGTAAAAACAAATAAATTAAGATTTAAAAACATTTACGGAATTTATAAAAACATGAACTGAAATTTACTTTACCTTTTAAAAATTTTGTAAGAGTCTTTTGAAGAAGATTTCTTTGGAATTAACTTTCCTTTGAAAAAATTCTCTGAACAAAAATCTTCTTTGGAAAATAATAAAAACACCTTGTGCCAAGGAAGAAAATAAAACACCTTGTAAATAAATCTTTGTTGTAAAATTCATTCCAAGAATACTTTTTTGAAAAAATATCTACGAAAAAAACCACTAGAAAAAAATACTTTCAATAAAAACTTATTTATAAATATATCTGGGAAAAAATCATTGTAAAGAAACAACTCTTTGAAAAAAACCCAATTTCAAAGAAATAAGAAGTACAAAATTACCTTGTAAAAAATCCTTTGCAAAATAAGATAACTATTTGAAAAAACTCCTTTCAAATAAATAAGAAGTGCAAAACTACTTTGGAAAAAAATCATTTGCAAAATACCTTAGCAAAACAACTATTTGAAAAAACCTCTTTCAATTAAATAAAAAGTGCAAAGCTACTTTGAAAAAAAAACATCCTTGCAAAGAACCTCCTTGCAAACATGTTTAAGAAAAGAAATATTTTGAAAAAACTCCTTGCAAATATCCCTTAAAAAAAACACTTTCAATGTGTCTTTTGGAAAAAAGAAGAAGAAACATACTTTGTAAAAATCTCTTTTTCAAAAAAATGTTTTCTTTGCAAATATACAACAAGAAAATAAATATTTGGAAAAAACTTCTTGCAAATATGCCTTAGAAAAAAAAATTCTTCAATGTGCCTTTGGAAAAAAGAAGAAACATACCTTGTAAAAACCTCCTTTTGCAAAAAATGTCTTCTTTGTAAAAATGCAATAAAAAAGAGATATGTTGGAAAAACTCCTTCAATGTGCCTTTTGTAAAAAAGAAGAAGACATAGCTTGTAAAAACCTCCTTTTGCAAAAAAATGTCTTCTTTGTAAAAATGCAATAAGAAAATAGATAGTTTGGAAAAACTCCTTGCAAATATGCCTTAGAAAAAAAAACTCCTTCAATGTGCCTTTTGTAAAGAAGAAGAAGAAACATAGCTTGTAAAAACCTCATTTTGCAAAAAATGTCTTCTTTGTAAAAATGCAATAAGAAAAGAGATAGTTTGGAAAAACTCCTTGCAAATATGCCTTAGAAAAAAAAACTCCTTCAATGTGCCTTTTGTAAAGAAGAAGAAGAAACATACCTTGTAAAAACCTCCTTTTGCAAAAATTTTCTCCTCCTTCCGAAATTAGTTTGACAAAAAAATGCGAAGTTCAAACATGCGAAAATAATGAATTAACTTTACGTTTATTTATATGAGTATAAATTTTTATTTTTATTTTTTTTCCGGTCGACGTAATTTTTTTTCCGTTTAGTTATTCGGCCGAATAACCTTCGCCATAAGTTATGGCGCCGTTACGGAAAACAGTTATTCGGCCGAATAATTATTCGGCCGAATAATTATTCGGCCGAATAATTATTTCGGCCGAATAATTATTTCGGCCGAATAATCTCTGAAACATGACCGATTCAGATCTCTGCAAAATTTTCAGGTTTCTCCATTTTCGGAAGGAGAAAACCACCTCTTACACAACAAAACGAATGTCGGACTTCATACCAGTAGATTCATCATTGAATCTACTTTACGAGGGTATAAATTTTGTTGTATATAGATAAGAACTGATATTTTTTAAGTTTTATATTTGTAACATGTGTCGAGTTATGATTCAGCTCTTTAAAAAAACAGCGAAAAGAAAAATCCATAACTTTGTAAATACAACACCAAAAAAATCGAAGAAAATGTGGGTCGATTCATTGACGTGTCTACTTCAAAAGGGTGGTCGTAGATTTTTTGATTTTATAGCGGATTGAGAGAAAAGTGGTGCAACAAAAAGGTTGTTGAAAATCGACTGAGTTTCCCCATGGATCGACTTTAAAAAAATATAATAATTAGTATAGAGGTCCATTGGATGCAAACTTATAGTCAGGCGTTAGTACATTGTGTGTAGATTGTCGTAGCATTTTCAGTTTTTGCAAAACACAAGTCTAACAACGATTTTAGTGGTGCAACAAATCATAACTCTTTTGTAGTCTTTTCATTTTATAAGAACACACTGTCAAACATTTGCGAAATCGACATATCAAATCTTAATAAAAAAAATTGAAAAAATTATGAGTAGAAAGCTAACATAATTCTACAAAAGTTTTCTTTTTACGGCAAAGTGAAATTTTAAATAAAAATATCACTTTTGTTCGCCCGAAGTTGGAAGACATGAAAAAAACAGAATTATTTTCTCACGAGACCCCCCAAAATAGACACCCATCTTCATTTTTTCACCCATACAAACCTCTGATTTATGGGATTTGCAGAAGCCTTTATAAACTAATTGATGATTCATTGGGGATCCCATTGAAGTCCTTTATCAGTACCATGTCTCTATTCTGAAATTTGGGAAGGTATTACATTTTTTGGGAATCCAACTTTGTCCCCTACCCTTGGGGGTTTTGAACCTCGATTTGACTAGTAAAGTTCCCTATTTTTCCCTGATTATAAATGAATGTTGCAGAAGTGTTTTGAGAGTGTCCAAGAATACATAATCCTCATTTATATGTCTGAATACCTTCCAAAATCATTAAGACCCAATTCAGAAGCATTTGGAAGCAGTTGAGTCATTACTAGTCTAAGGGTCGAATTGGCCAAAAATTGCAAATTTTCCTAGTTTTTACAAATTCTTAAAAAGAGACATTACAAGTGGTATCATATCATGGTCCTTGAACCTGATTTGTATGACCATTCATGATTAAAATAAGACAAAGAAATCATCCCCCACCCTTAGAAACTGAAACTAAAAGTACTTTTGGTGAAAGGGAAGAAGTAGGAGAAGAAGTGCATTCTTTGGTAACCATGAGTAAGGATTAAAAAGGTATATATGAGAATGATGAGTTTAGAAAATTCCTGAAACCATTCTTTGAAGACATGACAAAACAGCTAATGCAAGGGTTCGAATTGTTGGCTAGTCAATTTGGAATCAAATTGGCAACAGGAGGGAGCAGTGGTTCTCCTTTCAAGGAAAAGAAGACAATGGATGAAAGAAATTATGTCACAAAGGAGGAACCTCATGTAATGGTGGAACATGAGGTACATGTTGATATGCAGGTGATTGAATATGCTACACTCAAACAAGAAGAAAGACAAGCACTTGTCTTTGTTCAAAGGGATTATGAGTTGCCTCATGGAGAGAGTTGCAAAGCCTTGGAGGAGGCACATGATCTCACAATAGTTGGACCATCCAATTATGGAGAATATGAATTAAATATTTCAATGGGTAAGAGTTGAAAAGAGTTAATTTTGGTTCATAATTCCTCACCCCCTACTTCTTTTTCAGCCACATCAATTGGGGATGAAAATTGGGTGAAAGGTTTTTTTCTAATGGTGCCACATGAGTATGAAACTCCTATCTCTCATTTTGATGATGACATGACTAGAGAACCTTATTATTTACATTGGAAGCAAAATCCTTTGTTATTTATTGATGATACACATATCCATGGGTGCATAAATGGTACTTATGTGAGCCCCTTGAAGGCTCATTGTTTTCTTTTCTCCCTACTTGGTTCCGATTTTAGTGGAGGTTCTTCATTCACTTCTCGGATGAAGGACACATGGATGATTGTTTTGATGCATACTACATCTTTTTGGAGCAGAATTATACGACATGGGATCCTCACCTATGTCATTGGAGCATATTTTATTGGTCACTTGATGCTTATATGCACTTGGAAAATGGTGGTCTACTTGCTTGGAGGTATAAGCACTTTCATGAGTCTTTGATGAGGCACCTCCTTGATGTACATTTTTATTATGTTTCTATGTACTTTGATTATCTATATTTTGTACTTATGATGATTTGAAGAATGCATACAAGGAAATGGGATCCAAGAATTCTCTTTCATGATGGTATGGGTTGGAGAGCACTCCTAATTGTTGGAGTGCAATACAAGAAATGGGACCTTGGAATAATTTTTAGTCTCATTGGTTCCAAAATATTTTTGGGAAGGAAAGTTTTGGATGCAAATTTTTGGGGAGGAATCAGGTTCTTCAAAATCCATGTTCTAAATTGCTTGAGGACAAGCAATCTTGGGTGAGGAGGACTGTAATGTCCCCATTCAAATAAATCTCAAAAGAGAAAATTCCACCAATCTACTAGTTTCCTAGGTTGGGGTGGAAACATTGGGATTTTGAATAAGGGAGATAATAAAACCCAAATGGACATTAGCTTGACATAAATATATTAAAATGGGTTAAATAAATATTTATGATAGGAAAATAATGTGTCACTTGGTCATGGAGACACATTGGTGGTGTGGGACCCACACAAAGCTAGATTCCTCATGCCACGTGGCATTCTATTCTCACCCATTCGAATCCAAGGTGGAGTCTAATGATATTGGTGATTTGGGAATTCAATATAATTAAAATGAATCAATGAAGGTCGAATTGGAGTGGAAGAGTAACTCCCATGGAAGAGGAAGAGGCATTTGAGAGATATTGAGACACTTGGGCTAGATTCACTAGCTTCTATGACAACAATGATGAAGATGCTATGACACCTATGACACAAATCAGACCTGAATGATGACATCTGACATATATGAGATTTCGGGGATAAAAATAGCCTCCAAGAAGGTGCACAAGGGAGTTAGGGAATCCAAAGTGACACCCATTCGAAATGAGGGAAGATGGAGACTAGGAATTCTTGGACAAGTGGCACACATTGGAATCTCTTCTGAACTTGAGTTGGCATGAGGCTTTTGGAAGGAATTAGACCCATGGAGGAATTTATAAGTTTATAAAAGATAAGAACAAAGAAGGAGAGTAGCTTTTGATCATTTCTCATTTTTCATATTGGAGAGCATTGCTTGTCCAAGCTAGTAGAGTGCTATTCTACTTGCCTTAGTACCAATTTCGAGGGTGAAAGATTCCCATCCTAATTGGAAATTGGAGAGGCTATTCAGACCTTTCTTTGGAACTAAAATGGATTTATTAGTTTCATGTTGAAGCTACAGGGAAGCTCGTGGTTCTTTCTTCTACAATTTGTTCTCACCTCTATATCACATTTCCTTGCATATTTTGGCTCTTGGAGGAATTGCGCCTTTGGTGAGATGCTGATCTCTTTGTGAGAGTCCAAGAATATGCATTTATTTGTATTCTGATATATATATATACTCTGTATTTTATGCTCAGAAGACTCTCAAGTCGAAATACCAAGTGAAACTATGTAAAAATACCAAACAATGCATAAATGGTGTCATTTTCCCTATATCTTGTTGTTGGAGCTTGAAGAGGCTTTATTTTGATTTGTATCAGTCAATCTATGTGATTTTGTTGATGTATGGAGTGCCAGTAATGTTATGAATAAGTTTAATTCACATTGCACAAATCCTTGGAACCTAAATTTTGAATTTCATAACAAGTGGTGAAGTTTACTATCATTTCCCCTATGTAAAGACATGTATACAAACCTATGATTTATGGGAGTTGCAGAAGCCTATATAAACTAATTGATGATGAATTGGGGATCCCATTGAATTCCTTTATCAGCACCATGTCTCTATTCTGAAATTTAGGAAGGTATTGCAGCGTTTGGGAAGCCATCTTTGTCCCCTGCCCTTGGGGGTTTTGAACCTCGATTTGACTAGTAAAGTTCCCTATTTTTCCCTGATTATAAATGAATGTTGAAGAAGTGTTTTGAGAGTGTCCAAGAATCCATAAGCCTCATTTATATGTCTGAATACCTTCCAAACTCATTCATACCCAATTCGGAATCATTTGGAGCCATTTGGAAGCAGTTGAGTCATTACTAGTCTAAGGGTCGAATTGGCCAAAAATTGCAATTTTTCCTAGTTTTTACAAATTCTTAAAAAGGGACATTACATGATCTAAGTATAATGATTTATGTGTGCATTGATCCTAGCATAATGATTTTCCATCTATTTTATTCTTAATTCATTAGTGTTTATAAGTGTGATTTGCAAGTGTTACTCTATGTGGTATAATAAGCATTATTGCAATAATTCCCCTGTTTTGAGTCATGTACAAAGACAATTACATAATAAAAATATGAGTAAGATTGTTAAATTCTGCTTTACTCACTGTGTAATGACTTTGGTTTGGCATCACTACCACATTTGGGGGACAAATCCGATGTTTGCTTGACGCTCATTGACATCGAATAGGAGTTTGGACAGACATCGTTACAATGTCGATGAAACGTCAGTGGTTTAACATCTCTTAAAGGAAGTCATTAGGCATCGCTTAAGCTACGCCTAAGTTGAAATTCCTGCCTTCTTCAATGTTTTTTGGGAATGTTGGTTGAACATCAAATTAATGTCCAAAAAGAAGCATTTAAAGAGTGATTTTTGTGTCGGTAAAATTTCAAAACGAGACGTTTAAATATTCGCTTGAACGTTGGATTAGTGTCCGAAAAGCAACAGCTGCCATGAATTTTTACGTCGGATTAATGTTAGTAAATCAACATTGACAGACCAAATGCATGTCTACATAATGTCGAATACACATCGGTAAGATGTCTGGAAAGAGATGTTTGCAATGGAGGATCAATGTTGGACAAACATCGGATAAAAAAAATCGATAGAGTAAATTGCATGTCGGCATGATGTCACAAAAGAGACACTAGAGGAGTAGATGTCACATTGGACAGGTGTCTGAAAATAGACATCCATCATTTATGTTACCAACGTTTCAACTACGATACCAATGTTGAACCCACTCCACTCTAACGTCGTTATGTCATTGAATCAACGACGTGTAATATGAATTTATTAAAAAAAAAAGGTAGAAACCATTCATGATGTTTGAGAGTAGTTCCAACCTTATTGAACTTCATATGCAAAAGGTAGAATTTTAGATCCCATTGAGAATTTAACAGACTTAATAGTTTTCAGGATTTCAGGATTGCAATGTTTCCAATTGATTCTATCATGTATGACGTAAAGGGATTGGAATTTAAACAAGCACATCAAACTCTCTATGTACCTTGATGTTGGTGGTTTTGATGTATGATAGTTGAAGTTGATTGAACTCCTCTAAAATGTACCCTTCAGTCAAGCAAAAGCACTTATTAAGCACAACAATGTTTCCAATGGATTCTACCATGTATGAGGTTAAGGGATTGGAATTTAATCAAGCACATCAAACTCTCTATGTATTTTGATGTTGGTGGTGTTGATGCATAATAGTTGAAGTTGATTAAACTCCTCTAAATGTACCCTTCAGTAAAGAAAAATAACTTATTAAGCACATGAATGTTTTTCTACCTTATTTTAACGCTTATATTAAGAAGTTTCATCAAAGTTGTAAGGTGCTGACTAAATTCCTTGGAGGATCAATTTCAAGATTTGAGGTAGAGGCAAGGTCTAGAGCCTGGAGGAGGAGAGAATTGGGTTCTATTGATGAATAGGATTCCATTATTGGCAACCATTTTTGGTGACTATGTATTTTCAATTTTGGTTTAGAACTTTAGATATGTATCACATGTTGTGACATTTTTATATATTCACCCTTACATGGTATATACATGAGTAGACTTTGCTTATTATGTCTCTAATAGGAGTGTTGAGGGGTCAATATGAGTCAAACAAGTGGCTAAGGACCATATACCAAAGGGGAGCAATGAGTTTAGAAGGAATCCATGTAAGCACTATAAATCCTTGTGAGGTCCCACCTATAGGCTAAGATGACAAGGGATCTAGGAAGGTGATCCATCACATTAGGTGTTAACACCCAAAAAGTGCTCACTAGCTCATTTCCCTATTCACATGACCCATTTGTCCACTTTTCCTACCATTTTAGCCTCTAAAACCTCAAAAACCCTCAAATGATCACCAAAAAGGACAAAATCCATCTTTTTCTCCTCAAAATAGTTAAATTTCCTCAAAAAATACCAAAAACCCTCCAAAGGGGTCCAAAATTCCCAAAAATCAATTAAAAGGGAATAAAATTCAAAAATATATTCAAAAAAGGAAAAAGAGGGAAAAGAGGAAAAGAAACCCTAAACTATTTTTACCAATACCATTGGTTACCTTCAACCATGGTTGTATTCTCCATCACCCAAAAGCTATAAAAAGGTGATGGAGGCTCCCCATTATTCATCCACATTCATCCTATCCTCATGCTGCCAAAATTACTCTTGAGCTTAGCCCATCCTTTTTGAGCTTGAAGCTCTTCATTAAGAGTGAACCTTTGGCCCACCCTTGAAGCATCTTGGAGAAGAGAGAGACCATTGGAGCACTGGAGCACTACTCCTGTACTGCTACAAGAATTCCAGCAACCTCTCCCTTGAGGTAAACCATTGCAAACCTTTGTTTGCTCATTAATATAAAATATCAAGTTTTTTATTGTTTCTCTCATGGATCTAGTTTTTAACCGTTCTTGATCTAAGGTTACTTTCTTGCACATGTTAGATTAATTTCTTACTTTTTACATTAGTTTTTACTGTTTTATCGAAACTGCTACTACGAAGTTAGTAGGTGCTCATTTGCACAAGCTTGGGTGAAAACCCAAGCTACATTAGGGTAGTAGTTCAGAGGTATTGTCTCGTCATTAAGAAAATCATACATGAACACGAAATAGTTTTGGACCGCACAAAGCATCTTCTAGTGTTTACACATATGTGATTACCCAAGTGTAGTGAACTTATAGGATTATTTGAATCCAATATGTGTCAATTTAAAAAAAAAAATATGATCAATACAATAATTAATCTCATGATTCCCATAGGTTTCAATGCTAAGTTCATGTCTAAAAAATCAACATATAACCCCAATGACACATTTTTAAGTCTCAAGTAAATAGATAAAAAAAAGGGACATTGCCAGATGGTAATTCTTTGTGATACCAATAATAAATGCATATATTGTCAAGCCAACAACAATGATAGTTATTAGTTGCATTTATGTTGCGCATGAATACCTGCAGAAATCAAGTTTGAATAATAAGTTTATATATATATATAACTAAACGGCCAATAAATGTGCAAACCAACATGTATCATAATTTTAAAATACCAAAAGGAAAATACATGTATGAGCTTCTCTCTGTTCCAAGAATAATCTATTCTCTACTGAACAGGGCCAACCACATGAAGGTGGAAACTCTTATGGCCCCTCGCCCCCCTCACATCACTCTCATTTCCCCATGCCAAATCTATTTACTGTAACATAAGATGTAGATACAAATAACATAGACACTACACACATAACATTAGATAACATAACGTTTTGATACAAATAACATTAACTTAAAAACTGCAATCAAATTAAATCACACATAACATTAGATAACATAACATTTTGATACAAATAACATTAAATTACAAACTGCAATTAAATTATATCACACATAACATTAGATAACATAAAATGTAGATACAAATAACATTAGATTACACACGTTAAATTAAATTACATTATAACAAAATACATAATGCAATATTGTATACAACAAAATCACCATGCCATCCACAATGGCCAATGTTTATTGTCCTACTTCTTCTTTGGTTTTTTTTTTTAATTTTTAATGAAATATGCAAGTCTCTCACTGGCATCAACTCTCTCATTCTCTTCGCGACTATTTTCTTATGGTGCTAGGTTCTGATTTGGAGACTGCAAGAGACGTATCCTTAGAGGGAACTCCATAATACTAGGTTTGACGACATCTAGAATTTCAGCAAACAATTTTTTTATAAGCTTATATATAGTAAGCAATAACCAGTGAAATAACAATTTCTATAATTCAACTAGTTCAGGATATCTGTAGGTACAGAAGGAGGAACCTTTGATTGAGCAGTTCCAACTTCTGTCTCTATAACTTGTGCATGGGGAACACCTAAATCCTCCTATGTTTCCTGCAATAACAGTTGAAGTTCTTGAATCATCGAACATTGTTAATGTGTACGTAATTAAGTATTAAATAATAATGCATTGAGCTTGTATACTTCCTCGTTGACAGTAGAAGTGTTAGCTGCACGAGTCTTTTTATGCTCAACTAGGGCATTGTAACCTTCCTTGAAGGAAAGTTTGAGTTCTTCATATGTGGGAATAATGCCAAATTCTGCAGACTACATATCCCATAGCATAATTATTTAGGTAAGGAAATCATTTGAAACTCAAATGGAATTGCAGCAACGATAATTCCATACTTACATAATTGCCCTTCACTTTAACGTAGCTCCCTAGGCCAAGCTCTTTTTTTCCATGATTCTCCATTATGGATTGTGTAGCGTTCGAGGTGTCCTTGATCCTACAAAAATTGAATTGTAATGTAGGTATTTATGAGATTAAAAAATCATGGTCAAACCCAATATACATATTATAAATTCATTGTTTGGTACATTGCTTTATCTACCTTGGTGCTTCTGCTACACTCAGAGGAAAAGTTCCTTCTTTTCTCATCTTCTTCTCCTTGGAATCCTCTATTAATATATCCCACTCCCATTCTGGAATTAATCTAGGATGCTCATAGCTAGGGTATCAACCTATATTAGTGTGGCAATTGTCCCGCACAGATTTCAAGTACTGCCATGCCATGGCTTGCACCAACTTTTGATTAAATATGGGACCAAACAATGTGGTCATGTGCTTCATCAAATACTTCTTCAAGTCATTGCTTTGATATTTATAACTTGTTCTAATCATTGGTCCAAACAAAGAAAATGCCTTTTCATGTAACTCGTTGTAGAACACGTTATTTCCTACATTGAACCAAATATTCTGATTAGATAGATACAATGAGTCTAACAATAGTACTATTAGTGGAATATAATTTAATTATTCCAATGGTTTGGACGTATAAATTACCATGGATTTTTGGAACCTTTACCGGAACCAAATCATGGTCCATATGTAAAGAAACATGTAATTTCCCAGTGCTATTGACGACTAAGCCTGGAATCTTGGGGCTCGTCTGGCCCCTGATGACTGAGGCACGAAGTACTAGAACTGAGAGTCATCTACAAAGATGGTGTCGTAGACTACCCCCACCAACACTGGGTGTAGAATTAGGGCCATACTCAACAATACCATAATAAGGGGCTCCAGAACCATGTGCAACAGGAGCAGAGGGTGCAAGCATAGATGCATGTCTACTACTCCCTACACTGGGTTCTTCTTCTTTCAAGAATGTCTGCGAAAATAGAATTCAAGGGAGTCATGCTCTCGGATTTGTTTAAAAAAATATGATGTATTATTTAAATGAATAAATGAAATAAGATTATAAAAAACATATGTTGTACTTATGAATGCAAGTCATCAAGTATTGGCATCTTTTTTTTTCCCGGTGTATCTTCACCACCCATCAATTCTACTAGTTCAGAAACTATTTTTTAAGCTTTTTCCTAATAGCTTCCAGAGGGTCATCAACTTCTGAAATGTCAAGGTCATCCTCATTAGGATTAGGCATTGATGTAGGAGTCTACAAATGATCATATCATGTAAGAATGATAAATCATGTAACAATGAACTTTGCGCTGGAATAAAATTGAACAATATGGAATGCAATAAAAAAATATAAAACACCATATATTATCTCACTTGACCATGGTCAATGCCTTTCCCCTGATCAACCTAAAACATAAACAAAGATATGTTAACCATATATCAAAATTTGGGTGAAATCTCGTCAACATTACGACAGAAATAATATATAACAAAAACTAATGAACATCCAGTATGCATGTTTTTTAGTGAATAATGGACATGGGCATGTAAGGATACTTGCATGATTCCTAGATCCTGTTCAAATTATAATCGACCAAACACTCCTTCCCCGCAGATATTGACGTTATTGCAGTGACCACAATTCTATTTTCCTCACACTCGACAAACACACAATTAGGTAGTTTGTTAATTTGTGTTTCCAAGTCGAGTACTATTTATAAACCCAACAATATTTCCACAAGCTTTGGGCCTTCCATCGATACATATGGAATATCCTTTGTCCTAATTGGTTTATTTCATTTTATTATAATTTGCACAAACTCCATATATGCACATACTGGTTAGATATCTTGTTAGTCTACCCCAATGTGCATAATCATATGTTGGGCCAACAAAATCCATTAGTTCAACCTCGTTGTTATATGGAACCTTCACACTGTCCATTGTAAAGAGCCCCATACCATGCTAAGTAGATGGAGCAATTCGATATGTTCTTCCATTAATACTGAAATCTGTGTTTATTTCAGGAAGTGGTTTTGCTTCCCAATTATTCAAATAATGTGTGTACATCAATGGAACTTCTTTGTCTTTGGAGGACTCATTGTCATAAGAGCACGACCCTCCTTCAACTAGAAATAATTCCATATGTTTTTTTTTTTTCCTCTAACATTTCTAACTCTAGTTGATATTGATGTATTGCTAGATGCTTCGTATTGTCTGGTTTGTTTAGGACAACCATTGTTATCCGAAGATAGATCTAACAAGTATCTATTTGGTTGTGCCTGCAATTAACATAAAAAAAACATATGAAACATCAATGTGTGATGATGGCTATTTTTATGGCTATATATCGTAACATGTGATGGCTATATTAACATGTGAAAGTAGTGGGTTCGAGGAGATCCTACATCTTCATATTCTAAGGACCCTAAACAAGGAAGCAATAGGTATGCCTCCACAGACACAGCATTTTGTTGCTCCTCTAAAAGTTGAAATCATGAATATTCTTCTCATGAATGATTATGGGATATAGGGATTCGTTAGTAGTTGGGTCATCGCATCTAGTTTTCATGCTGAAATTCGACATTATAAGGTAAGCCTTTCACAAAATACCTAGTTAATTTTTGTTGTGGTATTTGGTTCTTGTTTATGAGTTCCTAGGCTGAATCTTGGGTTAGCAATGTGCTCAAAGAATGGGATAGATATTTATTTTGAACCCCACAGTGTTCAAGCTCGATTTGTAGTTGAGAATATTCATGTGATTGAGAAATTGCTTGCAGGTTAAGAGGGCTACTGTCATGGCTCTGGTTAGCTGCCTCACTCACCCAAGATCAGACTTGCATGGAAATTTGTCCAAGGGGCTCAAGTGGTGTGTAGAAACCATCTTGAATTGGGATCATGATGCATGTGGGCATGCCAATTCAGAAGCATGGACGCACTTGACTTAGGTGTTGTGCGATCACACCAAGAAATGTGGGCACAAGTGAGCAAGGACGTGGGATTCAAGCCATGGACTAATGGGAGAGGGGAAACCCTACCTGTAATCCAATTTCAAAATTCCAACAATAATGATGGTTCATTGATATGAGTCCCACTTATCAGCTACTGATATGGGTCATCAGCTACTGAAATGTTGACATCATCCTCATTTCTTGTGAGCACAACAAGAAATGTGGGCACAAGTGACCAAGGGCATGGGGTTCAGTAAACATACCAAGGCAGAAGCAATGCGTTAGAAAGTGTGGCAAGGGTCGGGTTGGAGCACGTCAAGAGGGTGCGCGCCCGATAAAGAGACCAAGTGGCACATCAAGTGAACCGGTATGGGTTTCAAGAATCAATCGAAATCACGGAAATCACAGTAGTCTTCTAGGTTCTTCTTCTAGAGCTACTAGTTGGGCGCTCCATGGTTGGGAAGGATGTGGCATGCATGTTTATATAAATGTGCTTATAGGAGATGGGTACCCATGAAGAGTGCCGACAAGCATGTGGCTACCACTAGGAGGAGTATTGGCTCCAGATCCAATCACGGTATTGATTGTAGCAGGAGTTGTAGGGCCTCCACTAATAGGAATGGTGGGCCCAATGGAACCAATAACTATGTGGTTAGGGGTGGAAAATGTAGATCCACCACCAACGGTTCCCCATACAAAGGAGGGAGGGTTCGTTCCATCCATGGGGCTGTGAAGAGTTGAGTGTGTGGGAGATTCTAACTTATCTGAATCTAAAGTGAACTCAAGTGCCTCGAGAGCATGTCGAACAGGGGTCCGATGAGTATGGTCTAGGAACTATACTAAGGTGACTGCCCCTGAAGTCTATGAGAGTATCTTAGAGGAGCAATATTGCATGAAGTATCTTGTCAGACTATGCGGGTATAATGGAAGGCTTGAAAACCCAACTACAACCGAGTGTGTAGTAGAGGAGAGTAACAAAGGGAAAACAATCCCAAAAACTCAAAATACCCATTGCAATCGTGTGTCACGGTAGATGAGCAAAACAAAGTGGCAAACAGGCCAATAAGAAACACTCCTAGAAAGAAAAAGACCCACTAACCTAACATATACTAATGCAAGTAGTCAATAAGGGTGACGTGTTTTGAAACCTTTCCTCGACCAGGGTCATCGCCTCCCTAAATCAACAAAAGGTGTCAAGCGGTGCCAGGAACCTTCCAAACACAAGGTTGTGAAGGGGCATGAATCCTTCGCCAACACAAGTGAGTGAAGATAATCAACAAAAATTATCAGGTTGGTGTTGTAGCAAACCCAATATGCCACAAGTGTCCCCCCCACCGTAGGGGATCGCCTCTATGTAGGTCACCTAATAATGGTCACTAATCTACCTTGGTCAACACGCCAGAGGAGTTTCTTGCAACTTCTGTCCTACGAGCACTTCCATCCCACATTATGTGACAATGGTTGGGGGATCTAAAGAACTGGATGAGATAGGTGCATCACCCAACCATTCAATCCCAACCTCATCGAGTACCACCCCAAAAGAGGAATGGGCCCCTCTGTAAACTGGCCATGACCATGCCCTCAAATACCAAGGATTTTGGATCCCTATAAAGTCAAAATCTATGTCTCAAATGTAAATCGAAAAGGGGAATTATTTCGATGACTATCCCCGGTGCCCTAACTTAACTACAATATTGTTTTTGGTCCTAAAGCGAGGTTAATGTGTGTTAAGTAAAGTATATTTTAAGGCTCACTTGGGGTCATGAACCAAGCATATGTTGATATTATGGAGTGAGATGTGTACTACAGGTGGTGTGAACCGAAAAAATGTTTCATCGTAGCTTAAAAAATTGTTTTTCAAGTACACAAATCAACATGTAAGAATCATAAATCTAAAACAATTTGTTAGTTCCTTAGAAAAAATATCGCACTACTTCATTGAACCATTTAGTCATGGAATAACATGGTTCATAACCATAATCAATATATTCAATCTTTCAATAGCAAGGCATAGACAATGTGTTAATCAATCATGATAATGCATGTATTACAATCATAAATAATACATTAGAATAGGAATCGACATGTTATTTCATAACATCATATTCTATTTAACAAATTACGCAATCATCTAGAATAATCTTATGAGATGACAGTTGTCCTTGACATATAATTTTAGCATTCATAAACAAAATGATAATGTCTACAATCCAAAACATGATCATAAGAAGCATGAAGTAACAAGGAGATCCAACACCTATAATGAGGAGAAAGTAAATAAGTAAGATGTACAAATATGGGGAGTTACTCTTCTTTAGAGAATGATGGTAGGCATTGTTAAAGTCAATTTCCACCAATGAATGATAACCTTCGAACCTTTGATTTGGTTCATTTCATACATATAGAGCATGTATTTCAAGCTTTAATTACCCATTTTCATTTGACCACGAGTTTCTAGATCGTAGGCTATACTAAAACATTTTGTGTGTAATTCATGAAACAAATTCTACCATAATTTTGAAGTAAAATTTGAGTCTCAATATGACACAATAAACTTTGGTAACCCATCTAATATTACTACTTCTCAGAAAAAGGTTTGGGTCATGTCACATGCCAGATGAGCGGTCTTTACCAAAATGAAATATGTTATCTTCGACAAATTATCAAGTACTACTAAGAATCATTGGCTTAGAAGTCTTTGGCAGTAAATACATGAATAAATATATAATTTCTTCCCACTTCCAAGTGTCTATTCTTAATTGTAGCTTTATTCATCAATCTAAAGTCAATTCACATCTGAAATGTTCCATAATTTTTATACTGGAATTCACTTTAACACTGTGGTGGTTGATAGTGGTCAATACTGTTAGCTCGACCAATGTATCTCCCACTACTGAAAGCACTTTGACACCTTTATCCATCATAATTCGAAATCTTTATCAAAGTGATAATGCCTCAGCTTGATTCTTTGAAGTAACTCTGATTCCCCATACAAAGGATATTTTTTCTTGTCCATTAGAGCCAATGATAATCCTCCCTCACTTGCCACCCCTTATTTCTATTAGTTAATAGTTTAAAAGTTCATGTTTTAATGTTTAGGTTGGAATATAAATTACAATATGAAACAATTGACCAGGAAGGTGTTGGAATATTCTCACCATAATTTTTATATTTTGCATGCTTGCATGCATCCTGTGAAGCACCTGCAACAATTAATTAATAAGAATATGCAAAATAGCAAAAATGACAGAACTCAAAATCACTTTTATATTGATCGTGGGCCACTTTAAGGGGGAAACCTCCTTTGAGAAAGCTCAATACAAATAACTTCATGGTACCTTCATAGGCCTCAACACACACTTATATACTAAGTCTAGGCGCCAATACTATGGGTCAAAACCATGGACCACTACAAACTATGGATCAACAATACTACGGGCGACTTACAAAGCATATGTGCCAACAACAATAACACAAACTATTGATCAACAAATACTACAGGATGACTTACAAAGCATATGCGTCCAACAACAATATACTAACAAAGTAAAGACATGGGTTCCTAACATCCCCTCCCCCTTAAAAAAAACTTTTTCCTCAAAGCTTTAGATGTGGAAATTGTTGTTGAATCTGAAGGAGTGGTTCCCATGTAGCATCCTCTGGTTGCATGTCGTGCCACTAAATTAATACCTCTGTGATAGAGCGAGAGCGAAGTTGACGAGTGCGCCGATTGAGGATGGCCTCCGGCTCCAAAAGGATGGATCCTTCATTATCCAGTTCGGGTAAAATAGTTTGTCCACTGATGTTGGTGCCAAGAACTTTCTTCAGACAAGAGACATGAAATACTGGATGAATGCGGGAAGAAGGAGGAAGTTCCAATTTATAAGCAACGGACCCAATCTTCTAAAGAATCCGATATGGCCCATAGAACTTTGGAGAGAGCTTATGATGCCCTTTGAGTTTCAGGGAGGATTGCTTGTACGGCTGGAGATGAAGAAAAACCATATCGCCTGCTTGAAAAGTGCGCTCAGAACGGTTCTGATCAGCTTGTTGCTTCATGCGATTTCTTGCCATGTGAAGATTGTCCCACAAAATGCGAAGAATCTTATCACGGTTTCGAAGGACCGTGTCAACTTCCTGAACTGGTGAACTGTCGGGGGTGTATGGAAGAAGAACTGGAGGTGCCTCCGAACACCCCCCCTCAAGCTAGACTATGATGTGCAAAAATAATAATGTGGGGCCCTGGTAACTAAGACCAAAGGTCACCCCAATACAAGAGTCCAAAAATGCTGAAAATAAACTAAGTGAGGAAAGAGGGAAAACCCAGTGGGAAGAAAGCCCCCCCTCAATCTAAAGCATAATAATGGATCAATCTATCTCCACCATGATGGAACTCACCCCCAACAGTGAACGGAGGTAAGAGAAATTCTTCTCAGTGAAGCTCTTGGTGAAGATGTCTGCAATTTGCTCATCAGTAGGGCAATATTGCAGAATGATGGTGCGGTCATGCACCAACTGTCGAATGTAATGCATATGAATCTCAATGTGTTTGGTCCTCTGCCACTGAACTGGATCTGTGGAGATCTTGATAGCACTTTGATTGTCACAAAATAGGACAGTCGAAGTAGTGCCACCAAAACCAAACTCGAAAAGAATACCCTGCAACCAAACTGCCTGAATGCAGGCATTGACTGCCCCTCGATACTCTGCCTCTGCTGAAGAAAGTGCAATGGCTGCTTGCTTTTTGCTGGACCAGAAAATAGCACCATGACCAATCATGAAAACATAACCGGAATTGGACTTCCGATCAATTCTATCACCTGCCCAATCTGAATCAGAAAAACCAATGAAATCAAGCTCAGAATCTACAGCATAATGTATGCCAAACTGTCTCGTACCTTGCACATACTACAAGATCCGCTTGGCTGCTCTCCAATGAAGCTCATGTGGCTACTGCATATACCTTGACATGGCACTCACAGCATTTGAAATATCAGGCCTTGAGTGTGTCAAATAAAGTAGTGAACCAATCAACTGTCGATACATACTGCAATCTGCAAGCGGTGTAGAATCTCCCTCCTCAAGACTGATTCCTGAGAGGAATGGAAATGGGGCTGCCTTACATTCAGACATATTAAACTTCAATAACATGTCAGAAGCATATTTTTTCTGAGATATAGTGATCCCATCAAAATTTTGAGCTATCTCCAAGCCCAAAAAGTGACTCAGCAAGCCCAAATCGCTCATGTCAAAAGCTAGATTTAAGGCAGTTTTTAGCTTGTTTATTGAAGTAAGAGTGCTACTAGTAATGAGAATATCATCAACATAAAGTACAATAACCAACAAATTACCTTTAACTCACTGAAGATACACATTCAGATCATATTTGCATCTTTGGAAATTCTGAGAAAGAAGGAAGGAGTCCATCTTTGCGTACCAAGCTCTTGGGGCCTGTTTTAACCCGTACAAAGATTTCTTCAATCTGCAAACTAATGATGGATATGATGTGTAGCCCTCTGGCTGCTGCATATATACCTCTTCAGCAAGGTCTCCATGTAGAAATGCACTCTTCACATCCATGTGGTGCACTTCCCAGTGCTTGTATGCGGAAATAGCCAAAACAAGGCGGATGGAATCCATCTTTGCAACCAGTGCAAAGGTCTCAGTGTAGTCCGCTCCTTGGACTTGGGAGAAACCTTTTTCCACCAGCCTTGCTTTGTATTTGCTGATAGAGCCATCAGCAGCAAATTTCGTGTGGTAGACCCATTTACACTTCACTAATTTTCTTCCAGGTGGAAGAGAAACTAGCTCCCATGTGTTGTTCTTTTGAAGAGAACTGTACTCTTCATCCATGGCACTTTGCCATCTCGGATCTCGGTGGGCAGAATAGTATGATGTGGGATCTGAACCAGCCATCAAATAACAAATCTCAGGAATTAATGGATTATCAATATAAAGAGCCATACCTGCTCTTTGAAAGTCTGCTCTTGTTCGTCTCAGATCAGTAGGATTTCCAAGGTTCGAACCAGCAGATTGAAGAGTGTTTTGGGCCCACTTCGGTAACTGAGGAGGATCATAATGGTCGGATTCTGAACCTGATATGTCATGATCATCATATGCTGCTACAATATCAGAAATATCAGAACTCATACCTTCATTATCGCTGCGCGGATCTTCCTCTGGTGAAGGCGGTGAATCGGCAGTCTCTTCCTCGACTATTTGCAATTCTTGAAGCGGTTCTTCAAATTGCACACTGCGCTCTATGAATATATTTTTAGATCTGATATCCATGAGTTTATATGCTTTTGATTCTTCCCCATATCCTATCAATATGCACTCAATACTTTGTGGATCCAAAGCTCGTCTCTTCTTGGAAGGAATTCTAGCCCATGCAGTAGAGCCAAAAACTCTCAAATTTGACACATCTGGTTTGTGACCAAAGAATGCTTCGAAAGGAGTCATACATTTCACAGATGAATGTGGAACACGGCTCTGTATGTATGCAGCAACATTAATTGCTTCAGCCCAAATATTTTCAGCCAAACCTTTTGATTCAATCATGCATGTAGCCATCTCTTTTAGTGACCGATTTTTCCTTTCCGCTACACCGTTCTGTTGGGGTGTGTAGGGAACTGTATGTTGGATCAGAATTCTGCTTTGGGAACAAAGTTGCAGCAACTCAAACTTGATATATTCTCCACCATTATCAGATCTAAGAGCTTTGATCTTGCTCTCAGTGGCGGTCTCAACAGAAGCCTTAAAATCCTTGAATTTTCCAAGCACTTCTGACTTGTTTTTGAGAAAGAATACCCATGTAAAGCAGGAAAAATCATCAATAAATGTCAAAGCATACCTTGAACCATTTAATGATGTATGGGGCAGTGGACCACTGATATCAGAATGTATCAACCCAGAAACTGTAGAAGCTCTGCTAACTTTTCCGCGGTCGAATCTGTGCTCGGGGTGCTTCCCAATAATGCAACCAATGCATATTCCCTTCGAGGAACGGAGTTGTGGAAGACCATCTACCATGGATTTGTTTGATAGCAGTAGAAAATACTTATAATTAAGATGTCCAAATCTTTCATGCCAAATCCTACTAACCTCATTACCATGTGTGCGAAGAGCAGTGGGCTTTGCAAGCGGAATAAAGTGTGAAAACTCATAGCATTTTGCAGTGTGGTTTTCCTTTCCGACTGCAACAAGTCTTCCACTTTTGATATCAGAAATTTCAACTGTATTAGGGCTGAATGTAACTTGCTTCGGTTCACGAGTGTGTGTCATTTGATACACAGAAAGAAGATTTGAAGCCAAGGAAGGCACATAGAGAACATTCTGAAAGCTTCCATGATCTACATGAATCGTACCTTTTCCCTTTGAAGAAATTTTTGAGTCATCTCCCAAATGGATGGGGATGGAGCTGTTTGTATCGAATGAAGAAAAAGAATCAATATTTGCAGCCATATGATTCGATGCACCCGAATCTATCAAGAGAGTAGTGGGCTTCGAAACAGTTGCCGTGAGTGCTTGTCCTCTTTCATGATCATCATTCCTATCCTTCTTCCTTGCACCGTCAAGAAGAGTTATGTTGTTCTTTTCCAAAAGGAGGGCCATTTGATCTATAGTATTCTTCATACATGAACTTTCAGGATGAAAGCCACGGTTGCAATAAGTACATTTAGATTTTTGGTTACCTTCTTTGCCCTTTTGCTTGAACTTTGAACTGGATGGTGCATCCGTCTGTTTGCCTTTCTCTCTTTGCTTGTGAGGCTCGAATTTGGGCTTCTCCTTCTTTTGCTTTCCTTTACCATTTGAGATCTTGGGTCCTTGAACATATAGGGATGAATATTTGGAGCTTATGGACCCCATTTGAATCAACTTGTCATGCTCTTTTGTGACGGACTCAATCAAGGCATTCAAGGTAGGCATCTTCCAATTTGGGGTAGTTAGACGACCGGAATTGAAAGTAGAGACAAATACTGAATAATCTTTACCAAGCTTGCTGAGAATGGAGAGGATCAATTGTTTATCCTCTTTGATAACTCCACTGTTCTTCAACTGCAAGTACAAGTTCTTGAATTTTGTGAAGAATTCATTAATGGTCTCGAAATTCTCAGGACTAAGGGCAATCAATTCATTCTCTAATTGAAAAGCCCTAAGCTCGTCCTGCTTGCCAAATAGTGTTTCAAGTTGATCCCATATAGCTTTTGGAGTCTTCAATCCAGTGAGATGGAAGTGAAGATCTTTGGAGATGGAGAGACAAAGAAGACCATAAGCTTCATCAAGCTTGTTGTAGTGTTTGGTTCTATCTGACAAGTTGTTTGGCTCCAATTCAAGACCAAGAGTGACTCGATAGTAACCTTTTGAACGTAATATGATCTCCATATCATCTTTCCAATCAAAATAATTGAATGGGGTGAGGATAGGCTTTGAATAACAGTATTCCATTGCTAGGAGCGAGTGCACACTGATGTAGAGAAGCTTGCAAGGGCAGAGTAGCGAATGCAAATGATGGAGACAATAAACCTGCAAATCACAATAAACCAAGAACAGTGAGGTCGAACAATCCACCCTTTTAGAGTTGCATCACACCTGGGATTGGAGATCAAACAATGTTGAATGGGTCCAATGTATCAGATCCAGGAATTATGTGGAAACTCAAGCTTCTGGAGTGGTATTGGATGTATTTTCAAGCTTTGCATGCACAAGAGTGAATTCCCTTGAGATCTTTCATACCAAAACTTTTTGCAATTTTTGAGCAATTCACTCAAATCTTCTTGTAGAAACACCTATAGAAAAGAGATCTTGTCCCTGCAATGGCTCTAATACCATGTAAAATTAGTCACAGCAGATCTAATGAACAAGTAAATCAATCACAACAGATGAATATAGAAAATATGGTGTAAAACTGTGCAAAACATGCATCAATGCTCAATATCCCATTAAGGGTGAATGATTACAATAGAATACAGTAACAATGACTGAGCAATTCGAATTGACTAAGAAGGTCATTCGAATCACTGAATGGAGTAGCTTGACTCCAACTAGAAGTCCTCATCATCAATCGGTGGTGGTCATCAATGCACAAGAACCAGTCATCCAGGTGTCAATCTGAGTCTAACTAAGTGTAACAAGTGTAACTGAAGTGTGTAGCACTGATTAAGGGAAGGAGGCTCAGTGGGGGGCGCATGGGAGGCTAACTGAAGTCAGAACAAGTCATCTAGTCAATCTGGAGGTCCAACGGAAGTGAAACAGTCAGTCAGGAGTGAAACTAGCCTCAAATCAGGGAGAATCGGAGCTAACTGAGTGTAACTGAAGTGGAACTGCAGTGGTAGGTGAAGAAGTGCGCCCTTCTCTGGCAGTAGGTGAGAAGTGGGAGCCTTCCAGACTAGGAGGGCTAAAACTCTGAAGTAAGTGGCTCCCGGGTGCTATAATAAGGTGGCTAAGGTGCTGGAGGCATCAACCTGGTGACTGGGATGCATGCAAACCCTAGAATTTGCATACAAAACCTAATTGCATGCAAGATCCTGAAAAAGATGATGTGAATATCCGAACATGTCCAAGGTCCTTTAGATTTCAATATGCTCCTTGGACGGGATTTTGTCTATGCTATGAAAGCTGTAGTGTCCACGCTCTTTCGAGTGATGTATTTTCCTCATCATGGGAATATTGTGACCATTGATCAGCTTTCCTTCGTGACACCCACTCATCATATGACTCCTAGTCATCAGACTTCCCTGAATGTTCCACATGTTTTAGTGGTTTCTTCCCCCTAAGGATGGGGGGTACGAGCATAGTTTATGTTCTGTTTCAAGCTCGTTAAAAAATGAAACCAACCTTCAAGCATAGTTTCTCTTTGATTTCAAGCTTGCATAAAAATGAAACCATTTCACATGAGCATAGTTCCCGTTCTATGTCAAGCTCGTTAAAAAATGAAATAGGTCCCTACGAGCACGGTTTATGTTATGTATCAAGCTCGTTAAAAAATGAAACCAACCACCCTAGCATGGTTTACCTTTGGTTTCAAGCTTGCATAAAAATGAAACCATCCACTTGAGCATAGTTTTATTCCATTTCAAGCTCGTTAAAAAATAAGATGGGCCCCCTCAAGCATAGTTATTGTCTATTTCAAGCTTGTGTAAAAATGAAATAGATCTCCCTCCCATCGGTTCGAGTCTCTCGCTAGAGTTAGAATTTGAACCTTCATTTCATTTGATTCTCATTTTCCCCCCCTTGGTGAACATTTTCATATTAGTAGCCAGGTTGGTAGTTGGGCTAGCAAGCAACATTTTCAGACGAAATGAAGCTCGGGGGGCATGCCACATGTTGTACCGTCAGCAATCATGTTGAGGGATCACCACCATGTTAAGCCGCTAGCAATCATGCTGGGAGCATTTACCAACCTCTGGGCATCATGTTGGGAAGGAACCCATCAATGGGCCTTAACCTATGAGCATAGTTCCCTTTCTGTGTCAAGCTCTTTAAAAGATGAAACAAGTCTTTTGAGCAGAGTTCTATTCCTGTGTCAATCTTGTTAAAAAATTAAACATATCCTTTCCCTTTGAGTTAAGTCTCCTCGTAGACTTAGTACCTGAACCTTCTTTTCACCCGCCCATGCCTTAGGTGGATGAAATGAAGCTTGGGGGCATGTCTTCAACCTCTGGAAGTTATGTTGAAGTCAACTCGATTGCCTCTTTACACCACGTTGGAGCTAAGTCACTTACTTCCAGCAATCATGCTGGGGGCACACACCAACCTCTGGATGCCATGTTGGGAAAAAGTCCACCATTGGGAACATGTTCGAGCATACTTTCCTTTTTTAGGTTTCAAGCTCATTAAACCATGAAAATTATCTCGAGCATAGTTCATTTTATGCTACAAGCTCATTAAAAAATGAAGCAGACATCATGAGCATTCTTCCAACATATCTTCGAGCTCGTTAAAAATAGTAAGATGGTGTTGAGCTTACTTTTCACTTTTTTCATGCTCTGGTTAAAACATGAAAAGTGGTTTGAGCTTACTTTGTACTTTTTTGTGCTCTAGTTCAAATATGAAAAAGATTCCGAGTGCTTTTGATACCATTGTCGTGCTCGTTAAAAATTTGAGTAAAAAGGTGTGTCTAATGAGTATAGGTTTATCACTTTATCCGACCTCGCTAGACTATTTACGGAAAAGGAACTGTGTCGAGTTTACTTTTCCTTTGTCATACTCGGTCATCAACCATGACAAAGTTGTTCATGGAGTCCTTTTTAAGCTCTTTTCAAACTCCCTAAATAGGAAAAGATTGCCAAGCGAATTTGATGCTTTCACGCTTGTAAAAGCATTTGAATGATCGTCTTTCTGGAGATAGTTTACCCCTTTTTCGGACTAGGAAGCACTATTTACGAAAAAGGAATACTCCAACCAACCATGGCTGGAAGAGTCCTCTCCCGCGTTGTTTTACCCTTTTTCGGGCGATTAGGCTAACTTTACGAAAAAGGACCGTTGGAGTCTCCTTTAGTTCTTTTCAGACTCTCTAACCATGAAATGACACCGAGTTTTCCTTCTTTGGAATCATTAAATTTTAAACATTGAAGGGCCCATTATGGGATGAACCCCTCCTTCCCTAGGTTCGTAAAACATTTGGGATTGGACTCATATATGAGATGAACTATACCGAGCATCTGGTTACCCTCATCAAGCTCGCTAAAAAAACAAGTGAGGCACTCATCATTCATGATGGGGAAAAAGGAAAGTGTTTGTATTACATACCTTAGTGGCAATATATAGTCGTTCTTGAACATGGCACTCGTTTGCATTTGCATTCAGTACTTGGATAATCTGTTTGTCTTCGAGTCTTGTCAATTCCATGAGTCGCGTCGCTCCTTTGGATCATCCAAAGAATGCTTCCACCATCAGTTGCATTAGGGGTTGGTATCATTCTCATTGTGTCAATACTACCAAGTCATGCCATGCCCATGTTCAAGAACACGTCCACAGTCAATACACACGTCGTCATGCCGTTGTTACTTTGAGTCAGTCTCACATGTTATTGTACCATCTGATCCACTCTACACATTTTTGTCGTGTTTCGTGTCGATTGATGGGGGATTCATTATGGCCCTCCTTTGACGGATTCATCCTTGTCAACTTCAACTCATCATCCAAGGATTGAATCTAGAAACCAGTCAAGTACCTTGGTCCTGCATGCCTCAATGGCAGGTCACCTCACTTACATCATGAGTTTACATCATTGACTCTTGATTGAAATATTTCATCTTGCGTTCGACGTCAACTCATTTATTCACGCTCGATGATATGTACTATGATACCTTGGGAATCATTGACATTAATGGTGATCTCCCTCGCACTTGTTAACGGTTTACATCAATGACCGGTAATCAAGTGGCTTCTACCATGTTCGACGTCAAGACATTTGTAATCACATGGATAGATTCGTATCATTGCGGGTTCATCTTGAAGACCTTGGGGAGCCATGTTTTACCCAGGTTGCGATGGAGTTTGTATTGAGTCATATTACACGGATCCACTTTTGTATTGGTCGTGGCTATGTTATCATCTCATCATGGATCTGCGCTTGTGTCTAGTATGTGTCTAGTATCCATGATTGTGTTCAGTCGGTCATTACTCCCATGGATCTGCAATGTATTGGTCGGCAGCAATGTTGTACTACATATGAGATTGTCAGTTCAGAGTCAGTTGTACTGCAGCAGCGTCCTTCATCCAACAAGTCTTTTTCCATTATTTCTATCAAAGCACTTCACCTATACATCCTTAACAACTTCATGCTTTGGGGGGCATTCTGTTACACCAAAATGTCGTCACCCTTGTGCAAGTGTCGCAAGTGTTGCAAGTGTCGTCGTCATGACCTAGTGTCGTCATCATGACCGTTGCAAGTACCGTCATTGAGACCAAGTGTTGTCATCATGACCATTGTGATAATGTCGTCATGTTGACCATTGTGTATACATCCCTGAAGTCATCTGGACCAAGTATTCATTTGACAGGATTTGTACTCAGTTTGTACAACCTTTTGAGAGGTCGTCGCAAGTTGCACACTAGCAACATGCGACATTGCAGGTTGCTCCATAGCAAGGTGCGACGAGGTCTATTAATGGAAAAAAATATCCATTTAGATATCTTTCTCGAAGCTTTCCCATTTGGGGGCTTATCCCTGATCTCTTGGAGAGATGGTACTCGACCCCTAACTCATTGGGAACATCCCCTATCTCTCTCCTACCATCTCTCAACCTATCATATCCATAATCTCATCCACTTAGTCCTATATATATGAGGCTCACTCCCATACCAAAGGGAGGAAGACTATCGTATCTACATGCTGGTGTAATCTCTCCTGGGACACCTTCACTCACCTCTTGGAGAATTCATGCTTCCTTGGAAGGGCTTGGCAATTGGCTTGTGTGGAGAAGGGCTACTACATTAAGTCATTGGTTGTAGTTCTATATATCTATTATGTACTCCTCTATTTGCAGTAATACAAATGCTTTCCACCAATATCGTTCTTAATGTGTAATGATGTTGTGTTGTTTAACTGCTTAAATATTTGCATAGATCTCTTATTGTATAGATGATCTTTACTCGTTTCTCTTTTCTATGTCTTAACAGGTCTTCCAGCTTGGATCTGATGACCTCGGGACGTGGAGCAACATTCGGGAGAAAGGATAGCGAATCAAAGAGGTAACACATCTAGTACTTGATCCTTAAGTAGATCTAGGAAACGTGTTTGTAGTCTGTTCTATTTGTTCTAGACTCACATTGAGCTAGGGAGATCCGGCTCGCCTCCGGTCGAGTGGATTGTCCTTTAACAAATCCGATCCACTACACATAGCTCTAATTTTGAACTTGCAAGGTTAGTAATTTATATTTTTTTGTCTATATTTTTATAAGGGTTAGAATTTAATATTGTTTAGTAATGAGGCTTAGGTGTTAACTTGCTATTTTTCCTTTCTAATATTTTTTTAAAGAGCTTGCTATCATTTTCATTTGGCTCATTTTAATTTTTCTCTCATGCACCAATTTGGGGTATTTTTCAATGTCTTATAAGTGATTGTACTAAAGACGATTGACATATGGACGGGATATTCTTGAATTCCATTGTATGATATCATGAATATCCCCATGCATTTAAGATAATGACCACGTGGAGTGGATTATCTAGGTATGTTGATTTCCATGCAAGACTATTTTCCTTCCTTCAGTTAGATTCAAAGATTTTATTTATTTTATTTTTGTTTTCATGAAATACATATCTCAAGGAAACTCATTAAGCACTTTTATTCATCGACTACATAAAGTTATCTCCATAAGCTTACTTAGAGTTGATCCTTTGGTATTCAGTGTTGGATCTCCCTTGGTGTTGGCCATTTGCTCTAGCAATCCCTTATCTTTTCATTGTTGGTTTCCTTTTTTTCACCAATATTTTACATAAAGCGAAATTCATGGGCATCTGTTATGATTCCGATTCTCAAAATTCATGGCTTTTATTGTTAACTATTGTTTCCTTGAAAATCTATCAACAAATGATTTGAAATCTTGATTCCATCTCTCATGACCAGAACGCCGAATCCATATCTCATGACCATAATGCCCAATTAGTATACAACAACTTTTATAGGATCTTCACATCACTTCAACACTGTGCTTAGATGGTTTTGATTAGAAATATCTTCTCCAACCCCTAGTTGAAATCAATGCCAACAAAACCCATTATTGGTAGTCTGCAGAATAAAATTTTATGGAACTAATACATACAAAATATCAACTATGTTGTATTGAAATACCCACAAAAGGTCATTATAAAATGGTTGTGGCAAGGAAATTCATGGAAATGCTATTTTAAGTCCAACATACTTCTAGCTTAGGAATTGCATCACCTTGTCAAATCTAGATTCTGGTTAAATATTTTAGGGTAACAAGTTGATTTTCATGGTAAATAGCATTCATTCTAGTACTAAAGTCACTTTTTTTTAATTAAAATAAGTGGTATTGGGAACAAAAAATAAGGTGACATAAAGTAAAAATATGCGAAAGCAAAGGTAATGTTGGAGTATATATGCACATAAAACACCTAAATGTTGGCCATGTGGCCACCCTTTGAAATTTGGATGATCAACCCATTTCTACATGCTTCATTCACTTTCCAAATATTTCTATAATAATCCTATCCATGTATCATTTCAGTGAAGTACCTAAAATATTATTCCATAATATTCATGCTCAATATATTAATAATTGTCCAGAACACCTTATAACCTTTATTGCAAATTCCATTTTCCAATGTGAAAAGTGGCTTTGAGTTGCAAGCACATAGACTGATATAAAGGCCTAACAGTTAAGAGCATTTTTTTACCTTCTTAAAGGTCAAAGGTTTGATTATTACGGTGGGGTGGCAGGTAGGGGGTGTAGGTATGTACACCTTTGTAAACTACACAGTGAAATTGCTACATGGAGAGGGCCCCTTGTCCCACAAACAAGGAGGTCTCATATATCAATTTGGTGTTTGGCTAGGTCATAACCTTAAAATTATATTATTATTACTATTATTATTATCATCATCATCCTCCACTACAATGCTTGTAATTATTGTGTTTGTAAGGATTTTTGTGACTTGTCTTGCTTGTGATTATTGTGTTTGTGATGCTTTTTTTTGTTTTGAAAAATTTGTGATGCTTCTTAAATAAGCTCACTAATTATTTTTGGCTTGGACCTTGTTGATAATTTCTTCATGTAAATATCATTGCTTCATAACCAACCCTCAAATGTTCTTAAACTTGGTAATAATGTTCTCATACAACCTTATCACAACATCTCTCAATTTGAAAGGAACTTTTAGCTCTTGTAATCAATTCCAAAGGTCAGTTATAGGAACCGTGTCAAATGATTTTCTAAAGTCAACGAAGAAACACAAGAGATTGGTTTTTTTATTAAAAAACTCCTCTGCAATGACCCTAATTATAACAAGATGGTCCACAAATGAGTGATAGATCCTAAATACGACGTAAGATGGTACATTGGAAGTATATATTACTTTTGTCTTCATGTTTTTCTTTATAAATATAGAAATTGGATTATAATATACTGTATTCAGAAATATACTTATAATGTCTAATGTAATTGACAAGTTATTGTTTGGTATAGTGTAGGTAAGACAATTACTTTTACCACTACAAGGATTTGTCACTATGAATGGAAATGCAAGGAAGTTTGCTCGGTTTAGAGATTCATTAGAGACGAGAGGAGTTGGAAAATGTTATTGTCCTTGTTCTGATTGCAGGGGCTTGCAAAAAAGAAGACTTTTAATAACAACAGCTGAAAGACATTGTAGGGAGAAGGGGCATGCCAAAGGGGGTTATGAATATCACCCCCTAGTAAGAGGTCGTTATTCAATTTTTAATATATTCACTATAATATTCATCATGGACTCAACTGAGCTTTCCAAAACGTACGTAGAGTACAAAAACCATACATAGGTTCTCCTATGAACTCATCTCAAATATTCATCATGTCATGAATTTCAGTAAAATGTCTTATTTTTTTACTTTATGTTCTATACACACTAATTTTTCTACGTTGTTTGTAAATTTATAGATAATGCCCCCAAAATGTCACCCTCTAGAGAGTTATTTGCCAAGTACTAGCAGAAATACTCATTTACAGCCTGACGAACTTCTACATCAGAATATTGAAGATGATCAAGAAGTTATTTCTGATGATATGGGTGTAGATAACATTAGTGATACAAATCAGGAAGATGAGCTACATAGATTGATCCAAGACACATTTGCTCCAATGGATGAGGACAACCAGGATGATAGTCATGATGTTGATCCTCTACTCGAGAAGTCACGTCAACCTCTTTATGAAGGCTCAAAAACAAATCCTCTATCTACTATATTGTTGTTAGTGAACTTGAAGGTTTTGAATGGATTATCAAACACCTGTCTGACACATATACTAAGGTATTTAATTTGTTAATTATTTTTTTCTGCATGTTCACAATATCTATAGAAAGGGTTGACTTTTTTCCTATATTATTGCTATTGTTATCTAATTTGTAAAGTTTGGATGCAATATTGATGATTAATATTGTTTTCATTGATTTATTCTTTTGAATTTTGTAGATTGTTAGGTGAATTTATATTACCAACTTCAAATGTTTTACCACGCACATATCAAGAGATATATGTCATTATGAAAGCATTTGGAATGGAGTATCAATCTATTGATGCATGTCATAATGATCATACCATATACTATGGACAATATGCATTAGAAAATGAATGCCCACAATGTCAAACAAGTAGATATCGAACCGATAAAGTCACAAAAAAGGTGCCTCAAAAAGTTCTTCGTTATATTCTGATAATTCCACGTTTCCAGCGGTTGTTCAGGTGTCAAAGTATAGCACAGTTTATGGATTTCCATGCAAAGAACAGAAGTCGCGACGATGTTCTTCAAATGCCTGCAGATGGATCTGCATTGAGGTACATCGAAGAAAAATGGCCAATTTTTAAAGAAGAACCTCGTAATTTAAACTTTCGTTGGCAGCTGATGGTGTCAATCCATTTGGAGAGCTTTGTTCTACCTACTCAGTGTGGCCTGTTTTTGTTATAAACAATAACCTTCCTCCTTGGATGTCGATCAAGAGAGAGCACACAATGTTGGCAATGATTGTTCCAGGTATTTAATTAATATGTAATTTTTTACTTGAAAGTCTGATCACTAAATATTTCATTGGTTTGTTTCGTGCATGATAATTATGTCTTTTATATATAACCACATATAGGTGCTAAATATAATTAATCATGTATGTTGGACCAATTAGGCAAGTACCATGTTAAAGATATGAACGTATATCTTGAGCCTCTTATCGATGAGTTGTTGAAGTTATGGGCTGGCGTCACTATGTATGATATCTCTAGACCAATAGGGCAGAGACAATTTCAATTCCATGGAATACTTGCATTTACAATTCATGATGCTCCCAAGTTAACACATTTTTGTGGTATATTGTTACTTTCTTTTGTTCCTTAATATTTTATATATCTGTTGATAATATCAATCATTATTTTAAATTGTAATTATAATTTGCTACACCAATAAATATATCTTGTAGGTCTTCAAACAAAGGGTAAATTGCATGTCCAGTTTGCGGTCCCAGGATCAAATCTCATCTTTCAAGGAGTTTAGAAAAGGAAGTGTTCGATGAGTATAGGCACTTTCTGCCTAATAACCATAGTTATCGAACTACAGACAAAGAAAAATTTAATGGTAAAGAAGAGAATGGAAAAAAACCACGAAGAATGACACCTCACCTATGGAAGTCGCAATATAATAGAAACCATCAAGGTATGCCAAATTTTTTTTGTACTAAATTATGTTAAGCATGATATGTTATACCTATATTGATTAATTAGTTTTAATTTGATTTTTTTGATGTTTCATGAATGTCGTTAAGGCACGAATGGGCTTCTACGAGGAATCAAAATTTACCGGATTCAATTCAGTAGGTTTCCATACTACGAGCACATGCAAATAGTTCATTTGTTTGACACAACGCATATTGGGAAGAACATAACAGAAATGTTATGGCGAATATTAGATGAAAGAACTGACAAAGAAAAAATTGGAAAGATTTGTAGTGACATCCAAGAATCTAATCACACATTGCAAAGTGTCATCGTTAATTCTAATGGTGATGGCCGTCAACAGAATATTAGTCTTCCTTGGTGCTTGACGGAGCAACAGAGCAATATTTTAAAAGAGGTCATCAAAAAAATTAGGTTTCCGACGAGTTTTTCGTCAAACATAAAGAATATCTTGACGAAAAAAGGTGATTTTGTTGGGGTTAAAACACATGATTGGCATACATTCATTAAGGTAATTATGAGTCTATAATATATTTCATTATCGGTATGCACTATTTTATTAATTTTATTCTCTTATTTTGAAATAAATATTAATAATTATGTGGTTTTTTATACAGTATGTTCTACCTTTATCTCTCCCAGACGACTTTGACAACAACATAAAACATATTATTTATGTTCTTGGAAAATACATGAGGTAAGTAATGTTTTACTTGGAAAATGTACTTGGTCTATGGTTTGTAGCGGAACTTATTGACATATTATGTTTTCCCGCAAATATTATATATGCCTTGATATTGTTTTATTGCATAATTTGTAGGTGGCTTTCATCAAAAGAAATCCATAAAGAATATATAAGGCATTGGAAGATTTTGTGGATGGTGGAGAGGCAGTTGAAGTCATTGAAGGATTTTGTTAGATAAAGAGCTTGCCGTGAGGGTTCTATGGTTGAAGGATATATGGTATATCAATGCATGGTGTTTATTAGTGAATATCTACCTAAATTAGCAGAAAATATGAATGTGCCTCGCATTTGGCATCTCGACTCCATCAAGAAATTTGAAGGGGAGGTCCTATTGGGGAGAGGTACATTGAGGACTGTGAAAGGTAATTATTATACGTTGTTGAATTAATATATTACACATGTATTTTTTCCAATTTTATATTATCATACTGTTTTTTAACTTTTTTTAATAATTATGCATTCTCAACTATATTAAACTATGTTCCTTTAATGATATCTAATTAATGATATTGAATTGTTATTTTATCCTATAGTTGGTCGAGTGTGGGATGCTTTACATTTATACATTGCAAACAACCTTGATTGGATGGAGAATTGGATAAAAGATTGTGAAAAATTCTTTGGTAGGTTATCATGGGAAGGGGTCAGTAACATGATTAAAATAGCTCATCGTATTCAACAACAATTTCCTAAACTTACGTCGCAAAGGGAAGTTGATTTAGCCTATGGTTTAAAAGATAAAAAGGCAAGTAAATTGTGTACCCACATATTTTCTAGTTACTTCGATCCATTTTTCCAATTACATTCCATTTGTTTAAGTTTTCAATTATATTTACTAACTTCTATACGACGTTTATTAATTCACAATGTATTTTTAACCTGTTGTAAATGTTGCAGTTGAAACATCACAAGGCTATGTGGTGTAATGGTCGTAAATTTCGTATCAAAAAGTTGGATGATAACAGGAAAACCTCAGATAGTGGGATAACTGCAGTGTTTAAGGTCACCAATGTTTCCTCTAGAAATGATAGACATCCAAAAGAAACCGAGAATAGGTACTATGGGCATTTGGAGGACATTATTGAGTGTGATTTTAATTTCTTTAAAATAGTTTTGTTTGAGGTGAAGTGGTACAGGCTACGGATGCATGAACGTGATCCTGAAAGAACTGTTATTGAACATGATAATGGATTTACCATGGTTAATACAAGGGCATTTGAACCGGGGTACATAGCCTTATGTTCTTCCAAGTCAATGTGAGCAAGTCTACTACTCCGAGGTACTAGGTAAAGCAGGTTGGTCATACGTTGTTCGATATGATCCAAGAGGAAGACCAGTAAAGTATAATCATTTACTAGATGATGAAGATAATCATGAAAAAGAAGAAGATGATGATGATTCAGAGCAGGCTGTAGTCGATGTGTTAGATGAAGAAGTTGAAGAGGTTGATCATGCAAATGTAGCAGACGGTGATCTCATTGACGATATGGATGACTATATTAGCGAAGATGACTTTGATGTTAATGACGATGTGAATGATCCTTTCATCAATATCTATTTAGAACCAGATCCTGATACAGATGTTGAGTTGGATGAAGAAGATGATGAATGATATTTAATTGTTGAAAAGTAGAGGTACGCAATGTTTTTAGGTTAAAGTAAATGCACTCACCATATGTTCATTTTTTATTAACTTGGTTATATTTGAAAATTAGTTTTCTAATCTAATTATGCTCTACATGTGCAGTAGCATGGGTGTTCCTAGAGGTTGTAGTGGTAATGATTTGAATCGAACATGTGTCGATTGAGCAAGAAACAAAATGAAGTTATAAGATTTATGTGTCGATTGAGCATCCTCAAGCTAGAGCATTGAGCATTGTTTATTGCAAGTGTTGCAAAAGGTCAACTTAGGGCCTTCTTGTCTCCACATTTCTTAAGTCTAAGTGGAATTGGTATAAGTAGGTCATCCACTTCGTATGTCTTCCTTTCTTCAACCTACTCCTGAGTTTGCAAGAACCACAAATACTAATGATCTAAATGAATAATGATCTCCTTGCCAAGTAGGTGGTGTCACCATTGCTAGACAACATGCACAATAGAATACAATGCTAGTCATCCATTGAGTACTACATAATGTCCCATAAGGTCTATAAATGATAGATGATTGAATATCCAATTAATGTGAGTATAGTGTTGAAACTTGAGATCATAATCGAATGCATCTATTTAAAAACTATAGAAACATCCCTTTTTCAATTCATTGAACATCTATTGTTTCTTGTTGGTCCAAAAAAAGTGAGATTCTTACGGTTCCCAGAAAGTATCTAATTTAATGGCAATAGGGCTTCAATATCTGCAATACTGAATAGATTCAAGGATTGCCATTTAGTCTGGTTTTTTTTTAACACTTTCAGGTATCGTCTCAATATCGACGAAATTTCATGTAGGCTATATAAGATGTTTCCACACAGATGCTAAACCTACCATGAAAGTTCATCTCTATATCAACGCATGTCTTCTATATGTTTCCACGCATATGTTGAACTTGCCACAAAAGTTAGTGAAGTGATTCGTGGAGCTACAGAAAATGTTTCCACGCAGATGCTGAACCTGCCACGAAAGTTGGTGAAGCGATTCATGGATACTGCGATGCACATTTGTGGATCTATAGAAAATGTTTCCACGAATATGCTAAACCTGCGATGAACATTCGTCTCTATCGCAACGAACCTCTTCTATAAGTTCGTCTCTATAGACATGAATTTTCATGGTAGGTTTAGCATCTGCGTGGAAACATATAGAAGATGTGTGTCGATATAGCGACAAAACTTCATGGCAGGTTTAGCATTTGAGAACTGTTGTATAGGTGACACGTGGCCACTGGGGAGCATTGCTATTGCCACGACGATGAATCTTCGTCTCTATATCCACGAAATGGTAGCCACAAAAAAATGAAACCCTAATCGTTGCAACGGGGACAATAAATCGTGGCAATTATAACAAAAAATCATGGAAATTTTGACCATATGTACTAGTGAATGGACATCTTTTCGATCTATCAAATGAGAAAAGAACTATGATACATGCTTATGTTCTTCAAAACACATCCTCATTTGATAAGTGTCACATGTGAAATATTGTTTACATGATAATTTGTTTATTTAATTTCATCTAATAGTTAAATTTTCATCATTCTTACTATCTTGTATGTTCATATTCTATGTAGAAAATACAGAGAAGAGATTTTAACATGGATGTGTCCATCTCAAAGGCGTACACTTCAGGATTTGAATATTGGAGATGGTCCTTTTACAAAATTTGGTGATTGGATTGTTGATGCAATTAGTGATGCATGACAAGAATTTCAAGATATAAGAATCGAGGAAATTGATCTTTCACGACCTCCAAATATATCAACTACTTATTTCAGTGGGATGTGGGCCTATGGTAGTCATATAAGAGTGGAAGAAAAGGACATAGGAAAGGAAAATTGTGATTGTATTGTTATTGTTAAATTTCATCACGACACTGAAAAGAAACTTTATGTTGGATTCATACAAGAAACTATTCAAGTTGATTATGGTGAGACTAGTCCCATATTATTTAAATGTAAATGGATCAAACCATATGCAATACAACGTGGTGAGTATGGATTTGTACGTGCAAATACACGTCAAATTATTTAAATGTAAATGGATCAAACCATATGCAATACAACGTGGTGAGTATGGATTTGTACGTGCAAATACACGTCAAATTTTATCAAATATTGATGACCTGTATGTTTCCCCTCTTTAAATTACCCAGTCATTTCTAATTGATGATGTAACAAGCCTAGGATGGTCGTCTATCATTCAAGTAGAGTCTCATTCGAAAAGGAAATTCATGGAATATGTTGATATAATGGGTCGATGGGCAATGTAATAGTCTAGTTTTCAAAAGCGTGAGATGGCTACAATGCAAGGTCATTTTATGAGAAACTGGATCCCTGTGTTCCAAGAGTGCATCCAATGTTGTGTGGATTTTTGAAATATGAATTTGTATTACAGCAGAAGGTTGCTAGGGGTCAATAGAAGAAATTAGAAATGAAATCTCATTTTCTTAGTGTAACTATTGGAAGCTATTATGATCATGATTGTTTTGGATATTTCTTGAATACACCAAATTGTTGAGCAAGAGAGACATAGCATAAATTATATTAGTAGAATATTTTCAATTATTTTTATTTAAAATATTAGGGCAATCTATTTCCATGAGTGATTCAAAAAACTTGAGAAATATTGCAAGTTGCAATGACCTTATCATTTTCAAGAATTAACTACAAGGATGAAATAATTTACTTCTTGACTATCAACAAGTTAGGTTTTATTTCAGATTCGATTTAATGTCAGACTATTAGGATTGGGAAGACCTTAGTGAAACTTTATGCTACACTCTTTGAAATGAATTTTTTCAACCTATTGGAAAATAGAATCCTCAGGGATAAAGGTTAAGTTGAGTTCCAGAAGGACAATACGGTAGTGGACCATATTTTCACACTACAAGTCATCATTGAGGAGGCCAAATGTCTGTTGTTTTGTTGGGCTCAGGAAAGCCTTTGGATCAATTCTTAGACACGATTTGAATCATTGTGTATTCTTTCGGCATTATCAAGGTTCATGTAGCTTCTATAATGAGACATTATCTTACTATTCTAGGTTATTTCAATCTAGCTTAATGTTTATCTCACTGCATACATAGGACCATTAGTGTAAAGGGGAGATGCTCAATATATACAACTCTTTTTTTATCTCTATATAGATGAGTCGGAGTAGTTTCTTTTGGATCCCACCCAAAAATATGATGGTTGTGTTTTTATGATGTTGTGATCTCATTGCTTATTTTTACCAATGGTGGTCTTTCTAGCCTCACCTCTAGGAGGGCTTCAGAGGTGACTAGATTCATTGGTTTTTTTTTTCGATATTTGACAAATGATTGTGAACCTTCATAAATATAAGACTAAGGTATTTAATACCACCAAGGGGTATCTCATAACTATGAGCTTTTGTTACAGCCTTACATTTTAGTGTACACTTCATTCACATTACTAGAGTTTGGGTATTTGACCTTTGATTATTTTTGTTGCTTGGAGAATTACATAAGCATGAATTATAAGTGGTCATGCACTGTGAAATTTGAAGTATTGTTTATAATTCAACTTCAAGGCTTCATCAAGATTGTGTGAGATAGGTTGTAAGGGATGACATTTTCAGTCACATCCTTGACTTATCATGAGATCATGTTTAGTTTGTGTGGTATCTAAATATTTAAATTTGTTATCACAGGATGGAGGAAATTTCTCTATAAAGCCACAACAAGTTACATATGTAGTTCCTGGAAATGAGGAATTCCATCCTACTCAGATAGATGATTTCCTTCTTAAATCTAAATATTTGTTGGTAAGTTAATCTTAACAAACCCTTATATTTCAAGGTAAGTGTTACACCCAAATCTACTCATCATCAGATTCAGTGTATACACCCCTGAAGATACCTGGACTAAGTAATCATCCTGGGAGTATTTGCACTCAGTTCTGCAATCTTTTGAGAGGTCATCGCAGGTTGCACACTAGCAACATGCGACGTCGCATCTTTCTCCACTGCAGGGTGCGATGAGGTCAGTTAATAGGAAAAAATAGCTTATTCGAGATCTTTCTCGAAACTTGCTCATTTAGGGGCTTATCCCTGACCTCTAGGGGAGCTGGTACTCAACCCCTAACTCTTTGGGAGGATCCCCTATCTCTCTCCTACCATCTCTCAACCTATCCTATCCATGTCCTATCCACTTAGTCCTACATAAGTGAAGCTCACTCCCATTCCAAAGGGAGGAAGCCTATATATGGTATCTACATGCTGGTGAAATCACTCTTAGAACACCTCCATTCACCTATTGGAGAACTCATACTTCCTTGGAAGGACGTGGCAATTGGCTTGGTCGAAGAAGGGCTACTGCGTTAAGTCTTGGTTGTAGTTCTATATCTCTATCATGTACTCCTCTATTTGCAGTAATACAAATCCTTTCCACCAATATTGTTCTAGTGTGTAATGATATTGAGTAGTTTACCTACTTAACTGTTTACTTAGATCGTTTATTGTATAGATGTCTTTTACTGGCTTCTCTTGTTTCTTGTCTTGACAGGTCTTGCAGCTTGGATCTAACGACCGTAGGACATGGATCAACATTCGGTAGAAAGGATTGCGTAGTAAAAAGGTAAGACATCTAGTACTTGGTCCTTAAGTAGATCTAGGAAATGCACTTGTAGTTTGTTCTATTTGTTCTAGACTCACTTTGAGCTAGGGAGATCCGGCTCACGTCTGCTCGAGTGGATTGTCCAATAAAAAATCTGGTGACCATACTGGGGAGTATATAGAGTTTGGTCAATAGTTATTAATCTAAGAGTCATTTTCAGTTGATTGCTTGACACAAGCCTTTTATTTTTACCATTTTCTTCTTAGGATTGATTTCACTGTTAGATCTTCACGTTGAAGATTCTGATCTCCTTCCTTGAGTTTATACAACTCATTTTCAAGCATATTTATGGTTCATTGTTGAGAGATCTAGTTCATTTTTTAATCTAGACCTCGCCTGTCGCACCTGGGTAGTGGAAACAGAGCGACACTGTGTCATTCTGAGTCTCTGTTCTTTACCTGTTGCTTACTCGTCGCACCCTTTGCATTGGTAAACTGCGACATCGTCGCACTTCCCGTGTGAACAACCTGCCACGTCGCACTGTGTACAAGGGCAGAGTGCACTGATCTGTCAAAAGTTGGCATACAGGCATCCCTTCCCTCATTTGATAGTTTGAACTTTGGTCTGATGTATGAACTCCCTCTGTGCTGCAAGATCCAACAAAGGATCCCATTTATGATTTGTGTTTTGAGTGTTTGGTTCTGTTTGGATTGACATTGGGTTCCGTCTTGGACAAGTTTGAGAATCGGTAGTGGTGGATGCTCTCATCTCCCCCACCTTCATCCATTTCACTCTTGCATTCCCTTCCTTCCATCCCTGATCTGATCATTGTATTGGATCAACCTCCAGACCTCATTTACATTTGTTTTGAGCTTTGCTTGCTTAGTTTGCTTGTTGCTGCTTGATTTTGAGTTAAGCGTGTCTTTCAGCTTGGTTGAGTGCTTATCTTTTCTTGAGTTTTATGGATGCACTAGTGTTGTAAGTAGTGTTTTCTTTTCAGTCATTTAGATCTGAAAGCAGAGTTGTTATCAAATTATTGCTTTGATGCATCCATTGGAAAATTAGAAGTGCTTCTTTCCCATCATTTCTTGAACACTATTGAAGAAAATTGTTGTGCATTGGAAAATTCTCATTTATGTTTTGGAAGAATTGAATGATGTATGATTTATTGTGTTTTTCTCGAAATATGAATCGCTCATTTTCTTGAAAGGCTCAAAGTACGCTTCGATTTTTTCAAAATTGATTCCATGCTAAGGAAAGATAGATGCATTTTTAATTCTTGTTGCTTTTAGATCATTGAAAGTGAAATTGAAAAGCTTGCATATTCCATTTCAAAATCCTCTCTTTTCATCACTTAGGGTCATTTTACTTTGAAAAGGAAAAGAAAAGAAAAAGTTGCTTTGATTTGGTTTAGTAGTGTTGTGTACTTTTGTGTTTCGCTGAAAAGGAAAAGAATGCTTTCATTGTCAAATTTGTTTGAATTGGGAATTGTGTTGCATTGAGTTTTTTTTGGCAATACCATTGGAAAAAGCTTTCTCCCTTCCACAGCTAGAATTCATTGGAAGAAAAGAACATTTCGTGCATGTAGTCAGGGCTTACATTATGCTTCCAATTATGTACTCACCCCATGCAGTCACCTAACCATCCAAGATAAAATTAATGGTAGAAATAGGTAAAAATTTTAGCAACTTGTGTGTAAGTTAGAGACGTGTTCCGACGTCGTTAAGCATGGCAGTTGTCGTTATTTGCCAGCACTGTATCCTAGGGATATTGTAGTCTTCCACGTACATCGACATATCGAGCTCCTTCACATACCCACCAAGTACCAAATTCCGTACTTGGCATATATCGAAGGGTGTATCACGTACTCGACACGTATATCGGAAGGTCTCTTGCCGAAGGGTTGTGCATTAGACAACACCACTGTGGATTTGAGCTCCCACCTACCTTGCGTATATCGGGAGACACCATTAGGATTCCTGAAACCAGCCGAGTTAACCATTTGGCCGTCTTGGAAAAGCAATACACCGAGAATAGCACTTGCGGAGATTAGCACGCACGTACTGTCTAGGTAATCGGGTATGCAGGCAAGGGTACGGTCCCAATCCTCCTTGTCGCATCATATCGTTGGACCCTGCAGTATATCGCGGTTTGTGATGCCTTGATAATCCCATGAAGTTCCAGACTTTTGAATCCACTCTGTTACATAAGTTTGCTTGTTGCCTTAGTTTGAGTAGATTTTTCTGGACTGCTTTTCTTTTAGCATACCCTTAGGAGAAACGTTGTTTCAGCCATCCTGGCTGATCATCCTGACACTCTGGTGGATTTTCCCTGGAGAAGGTCCCGTAGGATCTTAAACTTATCACCCGGATATCCCCTTAATCCAGAGGTTATTTCAAGGGTAAGAATGGATCAGCGTAATGCGGTCGTAGTTACTGAAGTGGAAAACCCCACTTTCAATGTTGGAGGACTTCTGTTTCCACGGACTCCTCCAGATTCACCTGCCTCTCATCCCCCGCCGGATGGATAAGCACAAACCCCTGCTTCACAAGGCCTTTCTCTCGTCGTCCCGGGAGAACCTGGATCATTGGAATGGATAAACAAACCCTAGGATGACCCTACAGTAGCTGTTGGTCCTTCAGCAGCTTACTGGACATCTTCTACAAACCACCCAGTGGCTCATTTTGCCATCTCATCCCCGCCTAACTGGACTACTCCATATTTCTCTAGGCCTTACTATAGGCCTGACCTCGCCGATATTTTTGGCCCCATCCATGAAATTTTGGAATAGTTACGTATTAAAGGTGATGAACTTCGAAGACAAAGTCTCGAGCAGCACTCTGAAGAGTTTCAAAATCACCATTTCTAAATAAGATTTGACGATGAACCCATCCCAGTTCATCCGATATCTTTCGGATCACCTGAAGCACCCCACCACGTGACCACTAATGAGACTGGTCAACCCTCGCAAGATTCCAGTCCTGCACCTCAAGTGAACCAACCGGTGGAAGGACAACAGTCCAACACACCCTCCACTACCAAAATTACTTTACCAGTTCCTCCCCTACCTCAGAATTCGAGGGGAGGGTATTCCATTCCCACAAATTATCTTATTGGTAATTTTATTACCACGGTAGCTAGTCAACAACCTACGTTGGTTCAACCTTTGAATAGTAGTCAACCTGTTGTGGCTGGGGGCAACCCTCGTTTCCTAACCAGAATATAGGCGTTGGAATCCCCAATGGACCTTCCGTTGGACCCTCCCAACCCGCTAGACCGTCCACCATGGGATTATCTCATGTTGGTGGGCCATCCAATGTAACTCAACCCTCATGGAGTCAAGTATATCCAGGTTCTTTTAACCCTGTGCCGGGCCAACCTAATCCCAGAAACGTGCCATACGGGATACCTTATCCCGGTAATCCATACACTCTATGGGGGCAACAACCCGTGTTGCAACAAGGACCCCAATCGATTGTCCATCAAGTACCACCACCCCCAATCGGTCCTCCCCCACCTCCTGCTGGAGGCGGCAGGCCCCCACCTAACATTGGTGGAGGCCCACCTCATTTTTCCTACAATATCCCTCACCCCTCCGGCAGTGGCGGGACTGGTCCACCACCCCCTCCCGGTGGAGGCAGCGGGGGACCACCCTATCATGGTGGAGGTGTACATTTCCCTTTGGGTGGCGGCGGTGGTCCACCACCCCCTCCAGAAAGAGGCGGTGGAGGACCTAATAACTATGGTGGTGGCGGTGGTGGTGGAGACCCTCATCCTTCCAGCGGCGGAGGTCGTGGGGGCCCCCATCCTTCTGGCGACGGAAGTGGTCCACCACCCTCTCCATGCGGAGGTGGTGGTGGGCCACCTTATTACATTTATGGACCCCCACCTCCTCCCAGTGGTGGCGGCGAACCTACACCCCCTCTCAGAGGTGAAGGTGGACCCCCACCTTATTGGAATGGACCACCTTATGGTGGTGGACCTCCTTACGGTCCGGGCAGCACACCCCCCTACGGTCAGTTTCATCATGGTACACCTTACGGTCAGTCTAGTCCTTACACGCCTTATCCGTATTATCAATACGCGTAGCCTAACCCACAGCTGCCCTTCCTGGATACTTTAAACCTGCCTAACCTATCATGTTTAACCAACGATCCTATTTACCACGGATCTAACTGGCCACCGATTCTGGTGAAACTTTCGTCTGATATCCCCAAGTTTGACGGCAAGCCGAGTGAGGACCCTAAAAACCACGTGATGACATACCACTTATGGTGTTCATCTAATTCCTTAATGGACGATTCAATTCGTCTTAGATTGTTTCAAAGGAATCTCACCGGTTCAACTACCAAGTGGTACATTGAGTTGCCGCCACACTCTTTTCCTGATTTTGGTTCTCTTGCCATGAACTTTTTGACACATTTCCAGCTGCCCATACGGTATGAGACTGGTAACGAGCTTTTAACCTCGCTCCTTCAGAATACCGCCACTCACATTTTGGATCATATCCACGAGTGGCGAAGGAGACAACGTCTCATTAAAGCTCCCATTCCAGATCAGCTCCTAGCAGACTGGTTCACAAAATCCCTCATCCATACCATAGCAAGAGACGTTGCTATGCGAGGTGATGTCACCGAAGAACAAGCCATCGCGAGTGCCCATGTGCTAGACATAGTATACACTCAATCCGACACTTTGTTTGATATTCTTCCTGATGCACCCCGTGACGTTAATGACCCTGCAAAACCACATAAGGGACTCCAAACTGATGAAATCATTGGTTCCCTTAATACCCAACCTGCTGCTAGCACTGTTGGATCATCCAACCCGACTCCGGCTGGCCACAGCACCACCAAGTCCACCGCTCCTGCTGTAACTGAAGAGGTGAATTCTGTTCAATTGGATTCATCTCAGAAGTCTGGTGGTAAGAAGAAGAACAAGGGGAAAGCCAAAAAGTCTTCCACCCAACAGGAACAAAAGAGCACTCTTGACGATACCAAGCAGAAACAGAAACTAAAGTATCCTTGTTTACTGTGTGGAGATGACCATTTCTCCAAAGAGTGTCCCCACAGAGACGAAGTGCAAACGTTTCTTAGGGGTAAACCAACTCCCGCAGTCCTCAATGATCTGTTTCCTACTCAGAACCAGCAGATGATTTCTCAAACCCCCCCATCCCAGGGGGAACCATCCAATACCGCGCATGTTCTCATGCTGCATAACAAGACGATCAATTTGAACACTCGCTCGCGATCTTACGAACCGGTCCCTTCGAAAGAATCCACTGGAAGTAATGCTGAAAAAGCTTCTGAATCCTTAACTAATTTCACTATACCATCGACTTCTCTCACCATTGAGAAGCCCTCGTTAGACTCAATATTGCAACCGCCCAAGAGTACAATTCAAAAAGTTTTTTTCAATCCTAATGCTCGAGCGGCGCAAAATTACAATATCGTAGAGGACTTGGCACAAGCTCCTTGTGCCATGTCTACCCTGGAAGTTTTGCAAAATTGTCGTAATAAACGCAAAACTCTCCTTGCAGCCATTGGTGCAGTCGACCCGGATTCCTCGAACACCATCATGTTCCGACTTGAAAACTTTAAGTCGAGGCTCTCACACCAGCTCGCATTCCAAGTTTCTTCCAACATTGCTAGGAAGATTGTCCATCGTACCCTTTTGGACGAAAGAGCCTCCACTTCTGTCATGTCCATAGCCTGTTGGAGAGCCATTGCCTCCCCTGAATTGAATCGTTCTCCTACCTTGTTGAAAGCATTCGACGGGCGTGGCTTTCAACCTCATGGGCTCTTACAAGCTCTTGCAGTTGAGTTGGGCAGAAATACCATAACCATTAACGTGGAAGTGGTCTCGGTGCCGTTAGATTATAATCTCTCGCTTGGTCGCAATTGGTTTTACACCATGCAAGAGGTAGCCTCTTCAGTCTTCCACATAGTACAATTCCCCCACCAAGGACGAATTGTTACTATCGACCATTTAGATTTTTGTACACCAGACGCCACTACTCATCCTGGTGACCATGTTCCTTCCATTGGACAGATGTCAAAACAGTATGAGAGTGTAGGGGTTGGCCTTTTGAAATATTCATCTCTCATGGTCATTTTTCCAGCCGTGGACCCCCCTAATCATGTTGCTATAGTGAACATGATCTCCACAGAGATTTTATCTCACTCTACCGATGCTTGGCTTGTACCGGATGAAGCCACAACACACCTGCTTGGAGATATGATGCCTCTTTCACCCGCTGAACATATTTATGAGGCTATCCAATCAGCATCGGAGGACCATTTAACCATGGCCTCTCCATCCTGTTCTCTACAACGGATGTCATCTCTACCTGATCTCTTACTTCGGACTTTTCATTCAAACAAGTCCATCATGGAAGTTATGAATGTTGACAACAGTCTGTGGGATGATCTCCACCACAGGTCATCTTTTCTTCCTCCTTTGGAGTACATAGAGAACAACATCCATACCCTCTTTTCACCATATATATACCCATCCCCTCATTCCCCCATTCTTACATGTCTTACGGATATGGAGGGCAACTTGGCCAATATTGAGCCAACCACCCCGGTAGACATCTCGGTGAAACCTGGTATAGTGAAACACATTCGCATAGGCCAGAAGTGTTCCCCTGAAGAAATCGTTGTTAGCACGGCCTTGTTCAAGCAATTTTGAGACGTCTTTGCTTGGTCCTATGAGGAGATGTCTGGGATAGACCCTGCAATTGTTTCTCACGAAATAAAAACCTATCCCGACATCAAACCTGTACGCCAAAAGTTGAGACTAGTACACCCCCGGAAGACTGCGGCAATAAAGGAAGAAATTGAAAAGCTCTTAAAGGTTGGATTTATTTATCCTGTCCCATTGACGGATTGGGTCTCAAACGTCGTTCCTGTGAACAAAAAGCAGGGCACCATCTGCGTCTGTGTTGATTATCGGGACCTTAACTGGGCTTGTCCAAAAGACAACTACCCGACCCCCTTCATCGACCAGATCATCGACAACTGTGCCAGAAGCGTCATCTTCTCATTCATGGATGGCTTTTCTGGTTACAACCAAATTGAGATCAACCCAGCCGACCAACATAAGACGGCTTTCATCTGCCCATGGGGAACGTTTGCATATCGCAAACTCCCGTTTGGCCTTAAAAATGTTGGCACCACGTTTCAGTGGGCTATGTCATATGCCTTCCATGACATTAAGGACTTTGTGGAACCTTACTTGGACGATCTCCCTTCTCACTCAAAGCAGTGCGAGTTCCACATTGATCATCTGACAGCCATTTTCCTCAGATGCAGATGGTACAATATCCGTCTAAATCCTCATAAGTGTATCTTTTGCGTTGAGTCCGGACGCCTCTTAGGATTTATCGTTTCGAAGGATGGGATCTGCATTGATCCCTTAAAGGTGGAGGCCATCATCAACGTACCACCCCTGACTGATGTGACGGAACTTCATAGTCTCCAAGGGAAGGCAACTTATTTAAGATGTTTTGTTTGCAATTTCACAGAGAAGACTCAGGGGTATATGAGACTACTCAAGAAGGACGTCCCATTCATTTGGGACGACCAAGCTCAAAAATCCTTCGACGGTATCAAACATGCCATCACACATGCCCCCGTGCTCCAACCGCCTAATTATTATCGAGATTACATCTTGTGTCTCGCTGCTTCTGCTACCACTATCACCATGGTTTCTGTACAGGAGGATCAAAACACCCAGGAACATGTAATATACTATGCAATTAAGGGTCTATCCAACGCTGAAACTAGATATTCACATGTCGAAAAACTCGCATTCGCGGTGGTCATCATCGTCCAGAAGTTTCGACACTACATCTTGCTCCACACCACCACTCTCATTGCCGACTCGAACCCCATGTACCATGTACTGACACGTCAAGTGCTTGGGGGCAAGTATTCACGCTGGATTGTGACACTGCAAGAATTTGATCTTCTTTTCGAGAAATCTAAGTCTAAGAAGTCTTTGGTGTTGCCGAGCTCATTTGCGACCTTCCCCATCCTAATGAAGAAGTGGAGCACAATGAATCCTTTCCAGATGAATCATTGTTTCTCATCAGTACAACTGATCCATGGTATGGAGATATCTTATTGTATCTTCAAACCCAATGCTTCAACCCTCAACTTTCTCGTGACGACCGTCGTAAGATACGTCACCATGCAAAGTATTATTTAATCATCAATGATACTTTGTATCGTCGTGGCATTGATTCAGTTCTTCGACGTTGTCTCACTCACGATGAGGCTGAATGCGTTCTGAATGACTGTCACGCTGGGGCATGTGGCGTTCACCTCTCTGGGATGGCTACAGCCCAGAATATTTTGCGCGCAGGATATTTCTGGCCTACTATCTTCAAAGATTGTATTGAGGCTATAAAAAATGTCCTCCTTGCCAACACTTCCATAAGAAGAAGCGCACTCATCCTGCCCCATTACATCTGGTTATTGTCGTTGGCCCATTCGCAAAATGGGGCATTCATTTTATGCATTGTAAGCCTACCTCGATCGAGGGACATAGTTACATAATTGTAGCTATGGATTACTTTACAAAGTGGGTCGAAGCTATGCCTACATACCAGAACGACGGAAAAACTGCCGCACTCTTCATGTTCAATCATGTAATAGCGCGGTTCGGAGTTCCTCGGGCAATTGTTACCGATCATGGTTCTCATTTTCATAACCATATGGTTGATGAATTGAGCGACAGGTTGGGTTTTCGCCATGAAAATTCAACACCCTACTACCCGCAATCGAATGGATAGGTCGAGGCCATTAACAAGGTCTTGAAAACTATGGTCCAAAGGATGGTAGGGACACATAAGTCCAATTGGCACAACATGCTCTTTTCAGCATTATGGTCCTACCGAACTTCCGTCAAAATCGCCATAGGCTTCACTCCTTTCCAATTGGTATATGGATTGGAGGTTGTCCTACCGATAGAGTGCGAAATTCTGTCTCTACAACTCGCTGTCGAACTTCTTCCTAACACTACTGCTGAGGAAGAATGTCTCTTGCACTTGGCAAAACTTGACGAGTCTCGCCGAGATGTCGCTCTTGCTAATGAAGCACACAAGAAACGCATCAAATCCCAATACGATAAGTCAGTTGAACCTCGTATCTTTAACGAGGGTGACCTGGTCCTCACTTATGACCAGAAGCACGACAAACTAGGAGCAGGGAAGTTCGATTCCATGTGGCATGGACCTTACGTTATAAAACGTGTGTTGGAAAAAGGTGCTTACGAGCTTGAAGACTATGACGAAATCTCTTTGGGTGAACCCCTCAATGGGCTTTACCTGAAGAGATACTATGCTTGATCTCTCATGCATAGACTTGCTTGTATATACTGTACATGGTGTGTTTTTGTGTTTTTGTGTTTTTGTGTGACGCATTTCTTTTTTCGAGTGTCTTTTGATCGTGTTCTCGCTTCTTATACCATGTTCTATCTGCATGTGTAGATGGAAACGTGCTATGGATTCAAGGACGGCGCCAGCCGGCATACCCGTAACCTTGCTTCAACAGCCTGGGTACTATATTCCCCAACAGGTGAGCTCATTAGCTCAATAGGAAGTTGCCTAGGGTTTGCGACCAACAATGCCGCAGAGTATCAGGCAATAATCAGAACCTTAGCTTCCTTGGGTATGAACCACAGTGTCATCCACATGGATTCTCAATTAGTGGTTTCCCATCTGAACTGGGTCTACGCCATCCGTGATCCCACCTTACTACATCTCTTCAGACGAGTACATCTCCTGGAAAGGTCATTTCAATCCGTTCAATACCCGCACATTCCAAGAGAGTTAAACACAGTTGCTGACTCAATGGCCAACTTCATTTTGGATTGGCACATCACACACACATAATATTCATAATATGTAAAAGCATTCACAACATGTAAATATTGTAGAAGCAAACACGTAAACAAGATCACATCACTAGTCATTTTAAAAACACATAATGTATAAATCGTCGATGATGTCTGTATATATATATATATATATCGCTCAAAAAGTAGTGCTAGTACAAAATCTGAAGCACGATAGCTTTCAGTGAGTCTCTACAAAAATTTGAAGCATCATTCATAGCTTTTAGTAGTACAAAATATGAGGCCTCTAAGCTCTCAGTACAAGTATAGTAGTGGCATTAGGCCTAACGCCTGACCCGTACACCACCCCTAGCACGAACGGCACGCTGTCAGTGGGTGAGGAAGTAGTCTACAGTCCGAGCCACCTTGCGGAGTAAGGCGTTGAAGCGCACGGATGCTCCAACCCTGAATCTCTGCATGGGCCTCGGTAAGTCATCAATAGCTAGCTCTGGTACCTCCATGGTCATCTGGGATAGGTTCCTGTACACCTCCTCCATATCCTCGATGGCAGCATGAGCACCTGCAGGAATGACTGCCTCCCTGCCTCTATCTCTCCTCGCCAGAAAGGAGAGACCCACCGGTCATACGGGGCCCACATCTGCACACACATATTACGTACTTGTCAGCACCACATCAAAAAAATGATATAATATACAAAACTAAAAAGACAAGGGTTTTGTTCTCACCTATGTCACCCCATGTTGCACCCTCTGGCAGCACCAAGTCAGGATCCTCTCGGAAGTCCGTGCCGCTATATGGAAAGTCCTTGACCATAAGTAACTGGCCCTCTAGCTAGCTGAAAAACTTAGGACCAAAGCTAATGATGGGCCCACCACCATGACGAATCATGACCTCAGCCCATCTGAGCATATGGGGATCCCTGGGCTCCCTGTCATCAAGTAGCAACTGCGGACGTAGAAGAGGAATCCATTCTAAGAGGAATGATACTATGATCGACCCATACCCAAACTGCTTGAGCTCCCCTCGGCGACACTTGGTCAGCTGAGCTCGGATGTTTGCAAGGAGACCCTCGCACTAGTTGAAAACCATGGGGGACATACAGTCCTCTGCATACAGCATATGGGTCCGAGTAGCCGTGTGTGGGGCTTGGCTACCTGCCACCCTGGTAATGGTAATCAATATGGTCTGCAGTGGACGACTCACCACATCCCTGATGAGAATCTTCCCGATGGAAGTCCGAGAAGTAGCAACACAATGCTGCAACACCATGTCCTCAACTGTACGGTCACTGACCCGTGTTCCAGTAAGATGTATAGCATCCCCCCTTCGGGACAAACCGGTAAGAAATTAGATGTCCTCAATGTCTATCGTGAGGATCTTCTCACCAATCACAAAGTACTGTTGGGCCGCATCCCAACTCTGGAGCATGCGTGTCAGTAGTGGGATCTAAGATCTCATCCCCTGGATCTCAAAGAACTTCAGTAACCCACAGTTTCTCAAAGCATCCACGCATTGTGGATCATTCGCAGCTTGTTCATCTTCTACTTCATGTTCTCTCTCTCGCCACTCCAATACCATATTGGCTAGCTGATAACCTTCCAAGAAGGGCATTTAAACACTGTTAGGTCCTGCTTCAAACCTCAGAAGTCCATTTTTTGAATTCTTTTTTATGTTTGGATTATGGTTCTCCGTCGTCGCACTGTACGTTTAGGTACAGTGCGATGACGTCGCACCTCTCGCATTCGAGGCTTGTGACGACTCGGTCTCGTTGCAAGTCCCGAAAGGGCAATTTGCAATGAGCCGAGGGCGCATGTATCCCTCCATAACACCATCAAAAACCCAAAAAATGGACCTAAAAGCAAAAACTAAACCACTGGAAAGTTGCTGGATGAAGTTTAGGCCTACCTGATCCGGACAGTTGGTGAAATGGCGGATCGTAGCTCCCGAAATCGGCAAAGGAAGTTTTGGCTCCAAATTGGTACTTCTCCACCCAAATTGGCAATTGAAACAATGTTTTCTATTTTTGGTCCATATTTATATTTATAAATAGAATGGAATATTCATTTTCAAATATTTTGATGCTTTTGGGACTTTTACTATAGTTTTGACCGTTTGTCATTATATTTGGGGCTATTTGACACTTGCTCTAGTGTACAGGAGTCGTAAAGTGGTCTTTTGTGTCGTTTCTCGCATCACCAACGGTAACTACAGGTATGAACACCCCTTTGAATGTTTTGTCATTATTTTTTTGGTTAGTCGTAATTATTGCATGAGGATGAGTTTACTCTTCGTCTGTTCTTGTACTCACGAAACCATGAGAGCAAGTACCGAGTTATGATTTATCACTTTTCCAGGCTCGTTAAACTTCCACGGAAAAGGACACCCCCCCGGAGTCTACCATTAAGCTCTTTTCAAGCTCTCGAAAAATGAAAAGATTTCCAAGCGAACTTGTCATGTTCATGCTTGTTAAAGTATTTGAATGGTCGTCTTCCTGGTGATAGTTTACCCCTTTTTCGGACCAGGAGGCACTAATTACAAAAAAGGTATAGTCCAGCCAATCATGACTGGAAGAGTCCTCTCCCGCGTTGTTTTACCCTTTTTTGGGCGATGAGGCTAACTTTACGAAAAAAGACCATTGGAGACTTCTTTAGTTCTTTTCAGACTCTCTAAACATGAAATGACGACCGAGTTTTCCTTCTATGGACTCGTTAAAATTTTCACATTGAAGGGCCCATCATGGGACGAACCCCTCCTATCCTAGGTTCAGAAAATATTTGGGATTGGACTCATATAAGAGATGAGCTATACCGAGCACCTCGTTACCCTCATCAAGCTCGTAAAAAACACATGAGGCACTCATCATTCATGATGGGGAAAAAGGAATGTGTTTGTATTACATACCTTAGTGGCAGTATATAGTCATTCTTGAACATGGCACTCATCTGCATTCGCATACAGTACTTGGGTCATATGTTTATCTATGAGTCCCCACTTACTTTCTGAGTCCTGTTACTCCTCTGAGTCATTCGAAGAACGCTTCCATCATCAGTTGCATTAGAAGCTTGCATCATTCTCATTGTGTCAATACTGCCAAGTCATGCGATGCCCATGTTCAAGGACACGTTCAATATCTATCATCTACAGTCAATACACACATCGTCATGCCGTTGTTACTTTGAGTCAGTCTTGCATGTTACTGTACCATCTGAGCCACTCTACACATCTTTTGTTGTGTTTCGTGTCGATTGATGGGGGATTCATCATGGCCCTCCTTCAACGGATTCATCCTTGTCAACTTCAACTCATCATCCGAGGATTGAATCTAGAAACCAACCAAGTACCTTGGCCCTGCATGCTTCAATGGCAGGTTACCTTGCTTTCATCATGAGTTTACATCATTGGCTCTTGATTGAAAGATTTCATCTTGCGTTCGACTTCAAATCATTTATTCACACTTGATGATATGTACTGTGATACCTTGGGAATCATTGACATCAATGGTGATCTCCCTCTCACTTGTTAACAGTTTACATCTATGGTCGGTAATCAAGTGGTTTCTACCATGTTCGACGTCAAGACATTTGTAATCACATGGATAGATACGTATCATTGCGGGTTCAGCTTGAAGACCCTGGGGAGTCATGTTTTACCCAGGTTTTGATGGAGTTTGTATTGAGTCATATTACACGGATCCACTTTTGTATTGGTCGTGGCTGTGTTATCATCTCATCATGGATCTATGCTTGTGTCTAGTAGCCATGATTGTGTTCAGTTGGTCATTACTACCATGGATCTGTAATGTATTGGTCGGCAGCCATGTTGTACTTCATATGAGATTGTCAGTTCGGAGTCAGTTGTACTGCAGCAGTGTCCTTCGTCCATCGATCCTATTGCCATTACTTCTTTCAAAGCACTTCACCTGTACATCCTTAACAGCTTCATGCTTTGGGGGGCATTCTGTTACACCCAAAATCTACTCATCATCAGATTCAATGTATACACCCCTAAAGATACCTGGACTAAGTAATCATCCTGGGAGGATTTGCACTCAGTTCTGCAATCTTTTGAGAGGTCGTCGCAGGTTGCACACTAGCAACATGCGACGCCGCATCTTTCTCCACTGCAGGGTGCGATGAGGTCAGTTAATGGGAAAAAATAGCTTATTCGAGATCTTTCTCGAAACTTGCTCATTTAGGGGCTTATCCCTGACCTCTAGTGGAGTTGTTACTCAACCCCTAACTCTTTGGGAGGATCCCCTATCTCTCTCCTACCATCTCTCAACCTATCTTATCCATGTCCTATCCACTTAGTCCTATATAACTGAAGCTCACTCCCATCCCAAAGGGAGGAAGCCTATGGTATCTACATGCTGGTGAAATCACTCTTAGAACACCTCCATTCACCTATTGGAGAACTCATACTTCCTTGGAAAGACATGGTAATTGGCTTGGTCAGAGAAGGGCTACTGCGTTAATTTTTGGTTGTAGTTCTATATCTCTATCATGTACTCCTCTATTTGCAGTAATACAAATGATTTCCACCAATATTGTTCTCGTGTGTAATGATATTGAGTAGTTTACCTGCTTAACTATTTACTTAGATCGCTTATAATATAGATGTCTTTTACTGGTTTCTCTTGTTTCTTGTCCTGACAGGTCTTGTAGCTTGGATCTGACGACCATAGGACATGGATCAACATTAGGGAGAAAGGATTGTGTAGTAAAAGGTAAGACATCTAGTACTTGGTCCTTAAGTAGATCTAGGAAATGCACTTGTAGTCTGTTCTATTTGTTCTAGACTCACTTTGAGCTAGGGAGATCCGGCTCGCGTCCACTCGAGTGGATTGTCCGATAACAGTAAGAGTTTAGATGTGTGCTTTGATGAACTAGTTTCTATAGGACCCTTCACTTCTAGAGTATGCATGGGGAGAAGTTTTAGAAAAAGAGAGGAAGTTCAATGTCGAAGAACTAGTAGATGTATGTTGGGCATATTCATATTTTTAGTAATGCAACATTGAATGTTGCTAGACTTTTGATGTTTGCTGCAAGGTTTATGATTTCAATTCAATGCAAATTATTTATGGTAAAACAAACCCTTTGGAAAGATACTGTGCTCATGTCTTGTTATCAAAATATGAAGTTTATTTTAGTGCTGGAGAATCTAAAGGATTCTCTTTAGTTTATAAACCATGGTCGACCGCATAGGTATATGCGAATTCATTTCCAACATAATATTATGGGTATTGTAAGTTGTTTAATTATTGTATAACAATGATTTTCATGTTTTCAACTAGATTAATCTCTATTCCTGCGAACATTAGAAAATAAGATAACTTAGTGCAATTTTTTTCTGAACATACATTGGTCTTTTTTATAAGGAATCTTAGCATCCCCCGTGACATGAATGTCCCTTGGATGTCCCTAGGATGCCCTCTTTCCATAGGACACATCCCAAGAATGTTTTCAAGCCTCCCCCCATTTGCAAATCATAGGGGACATAAGGGACCCATCCATCACACATATATCAATGTTAGACATGTTTATTCTTGTAAGATCTCATCTATCCATCAAACACAAAAAATAATCTAAGTGAGCCTATCGGTGAGCCAAACTTCTGATAGAATCCATCATTTCCAGGCTGCTACCTCAAGTCTATGATTACTATTGTTTGTTGTCCAAAATCAACATTCAAATATACAAGGTCGTTGAGATAGACAAATAAGATTTGCATTGGTTGTTGTTCAATGATGAATACATTTGCTGGTTGAATAAAGGTCAGATCCATCGATTTGTCACTATTGAATTGTTGTTAAAAAATTGTATGTTTCCTTATGACTGAAAGTTTTTGCTTTTACAATATATGCAATAAATATTGTGTTGGTTTTAAAAAAAATTGTGGCCATTGCAAGAACTCTGAGAAACCCAAACCAACACAACAATAACAATTTTCTACAACCATTAAATAAAAAAATAAAACCTCAGAACAAAGGATATTACTGCACCTTGGTTATTTAGCCATGTTTGGTTGGGTGTGCTCCTTGTTTATGTATTCTCACACACTTGGAGTGTGTAGGACTCGTGTTTTGTGGCCCTAGGCCTTATTAGATGTATTATTTTATATAGAGGAGACTCATATATATACATGAGATCCTCATTTCATTTATGTCATGGAGAATTCACACATCATGGGGATATTATAGCGACCTTTCTTGGTGCCTCCTTGAGCTTCAACATTGGATCATTTTAGAGTATCTATTTGTGTGGTTGTCTTTCTTTCAATTACGGTTTCATGAGGTATGATATATGCATGTTTTATTTAACGGTAATTATATAAGCATTGTCCTTTGATTTTCTTATGTTGATGAATACGATTTGTTGCTAGTTGAATATTGTCTTTTGGCTTATGCTAGTTACATTAGTGTTCATATCATGGAATAATTTATCTTTAGTTAAGGGTTTATCTTGAATATCCACATGTGTTTTCTTTTGTACTTATTTAGATAATTTTTGAGTTAGGCACCTTCTCTTGGAGCATCATCCTAACACCCCCCCTTAATCCAAACTTGGACATCCTAACACCCCCCCTTAATCCAAAATTAGACATCCTGGGCCCTGGTTACTAAAACCATAGGTCATCCATACAATCAAATAAATGATAAAAAAAGAATTGTTCATGAAACTAAGTAAATGGGGAAAACCTCATGGGAAAAGTACCCCCCTAAAAAATGAACAATAGGGAACTCAAGCAGCTTTCACACCAAGTAGAGATCCGAGATAGGAAAATCTCTTCTGAATGAAAAACTTGGTAAAAAGTTATGCAGTCTGCTCCTTTGTAGGACAGTAATACATTGTGTTGGTCTTGTTGTGCACTAGTTCCTTTATGTAGTGCATGTGAACCTCAATCTACAATCTTGGATCATGGCAAGTCTCTGTGAAGGATTGTGGATTGGACCCCATCATCATGTAGCACCTCTCTATGAGAAGTGGATATGTATGACATAGTGAAATTTTTGCAACTTGATATTGATATATGGTTCTCCTAATGTCAGATGGATCCCCAGCTACTCTCCCAACAGCTTCAAGGATTTTGTGAGCCCATTTTGGCCTTGGCCATGGATTGGGAGCAGGTGCTGGTTATGGATCTAGTTATGCTTGATATTCATTCTCAACATCAAGATCTGATTCAACTTGGTCCTCATCAGAAGAGACCTCACCCTGCTCTTCATCATGTGCAAATGGATTAGGCAGATCAAATCTACCTCGATCTTCAACTGGCTGTAAATATTGCAATGGATATTCATCGAACCTGACACTTATTTCAATGAAGCATATTTTGTTTGCAATATCCATCATCTTGTATGCTTTTTCTTCTTCTGCATATGCCAACAGAATGCATTCGCTAATTTGGGGTCGAAGAGATTTTCTTTTGTCAGATGGGATTCTGGCCCATGCCTTGGATCCAAAAACCCTCAGGTGTGAGACATCTGGCTTGTGTCCCTATAGTGATTCAAATGGAGTGACCCCATTCACTGACTTGTGGGGTACCCTTTTCTAAATGTATGAAGCACAATTCACTGCTTCTACCCAGAGAGATGGTGGAATATTCATTCAAGCATACCGATTTCCATTTATTTCAATGACCTATTCTTCCTCTCAGCTACATTGTCTTTATGTGTTGTGTATGGGACTGAATGCTACATTTGGATTCCCTCAGAAGCACAAAAATGCCACAACTCCTTCTTGATGTACTCCCCTCCATTGTCGGATCTGAGTGATTTGATATTGTTCTCGACAGTGTTCTCAACCAAGGCCTTGAAAACTCTAAAGGTCTCAAATACCTTAGACTTATGCTTAAGAAAGTATATCCAACAAAACCTAGAGTAATAATCTATGAAGGTCAGAAGGTAACTAGATCCATTCATAGAATTTGTGGGCATTGGTCTTGAGACATAACTGTGTATCAAATCAAGTGTGGAGGAAGCTCTCCTTGCCTTTCCAACATCATATTTTCGCTCTAGATGCTTCCCTACCAAGAAACCTTTGCAAATCCCTTGAGACAACTTTATGTCGGGAAATACTTCAACCATCTCTTCCTTGTGCAACTGCTACAACTACTTGAAGTTTATGTGTCCAAATCTTTCATGCCAGAGACTGCTTGTCTCATTTGCATGATTCAAGAGAGAACTTTGATGTGAATGTGGAAAAAAATGTGAGAACTCATATGCCTTTGAGGCATGGTTTGAAACACCTTTATCTATTAGCTTCCCAAATGAGATCTCTATAATATCAACTGTGTCAGGTCCAAAAACAACTTTCTTTGGTGAACCAGTGTGTGTCATATGGTAAACAGACAACACGTTTGCTGCCAAAGAAGGCACATACAGAACATTACTAAAATTTCCATGATCCACTTGTATCGTTCCTTTCCCTTCAGCGGATATCTGAGAATCATCTCCCATGTGAATACTAGGACCATCGGTAATATCTAGAGAAGAAAAATATTCTCTGGAGGAAACCATGTGGTTGGAGGCTCCAGATCTATGAGGAAGTATTGTGATTGTGAGAATCCAACCTTCATTGCATGGCATCTCTCATGATCAATTGTCTCACTTCTAGAATCAGTCTTCCTTGTGCCTTCTGGGAGGGAAATGTTGTGTTTTTCACAGAGTTTTGTCATTTGATCTATCTTCTTCTTCATGCAAGATCTGTCTGGATGGTTTCCTTTTTTGCAATAGGAACACTTGGTCTTCTCAAACCCCTTTTACTTATCCTTCTTGGAATTGGAGGCTCCTTCTGATGGATTAGACTTATCCTTCTACTTGGATTCAAATTGCTTCTTTTCTTTCCCTTTCTGATTCCCTTTAGTATTCACACTTTTTGACTCTCCATCCATAAGAGATTGATTTTTGGAGGCTTTCAAGGTGCCCATGTGAATCAGTTTTTCTTGTTCTTAGATGAGAGATTCAATGAATGCATCTAAGGAGGGAATTTTCCAGCTAGGGATTGAAAATCTCCCTAAATGGAAGGTAGAAAAAATATTGAAAATTCTCGACCAAGCTTGCTTAGGATGGATAGCATCAGCTTCTCATCCTTCTTCTCAATGCCACATTGTCTGCACTACATAACCAAGTATTTGAATTTAGAAAAGAACTTTTGTATGGTTTCAAAATTGTTGGGTTGAAGAGAAATTAATTCATTCTCCAGAATATGGCCTCTCTGAAATATAAATATGAAGGGTAGGCATGGCTTATCTTTCTATCTTTTGCACCATATTCTAAATCAATTTTCTACTAGTTTAAACTTGTGCCATGATCCAAATAATCCTTTCTGATCATCTCTGCCAAGTCATTCCATCTTAATTCACCATAAACTTCTTCGCATGATTCTGTCCATCTCTTCATAAAATCAAGATTATTTGCAATGTATACATGAATTGTATTCCACTCTGTACTACCTAGAACAATGACAAAAAAAGTGTTAGTTAAACAACCAAGCTACTAACCAGTGTACCAAGAACATGTATGGAGAAATTAAATAAATTACAATATTTTACCTTTAAATTTTCTCCATCTACCATTCCCTAACAACACCTTGACTTTAAATTTGGTGGTAGAATTGGCATCCCAAAGGAGCGACACATCCATATCACCCACTACTTGGGGTAAGTACTCACTAAAATATGAAGTGGATTGATACAGCGTATACCCTTCAACCATGGATCCTTATGGATGTGATATCTGTCTAACAAAGTCCTTCAATGCTTTCAAGTGCCTCTCCACCAACCACATTGACCTTGTGTGCACGGATCCACGTATTTCAATCTCTTCCACTAGGTGTGTCAGGTAGTGTTCCTATGCATTGAAAAAGGATGGAGGCAGATACTTTTGCATCTCACACATAAGTTGGGGAACTTTCCTTCTCCAATACTTGATATCTTCCTTATATATTTATTTAGATGACAACCACGTACAAGTGCAATGAAACTTGATGTGTCAACATTCAAATATATAAGACAATAAAAGAAAGTATTGACACTCTATACAATCAATATTAATTCAACTATAACTTTATACATACCTCATGTACTTGTTGAGATCATAAGTGACCTTCTTAATGTTTTTGTCAAAGCTATTCAGCAGAGCTAGAGGTAGAACATATTGCAACAAGGATGCAACGCATATTACAAACAAATAATGTATATACCATTACATATAACTTAAATAGAGATAAACATGAATTAATAAAAAATAATGTATGTTGACACTATATCTGAAAAGTATTCAAATCCTAAAAATTTTGCCATGATAACCTAAAAACAATGAAACTACCACAAGGAGGTTGAATAAAAGGTTGACAATTCAAAAAACAAGAGGGAAAAACCCACTTATGCAAAGTCCGAAAGCAAATTTGTGAAAAGATTAAATCCCGATCAAGTTTCGGTGGCGGAGATGTCAAGAATCCCGATCAACGGCCAATATGGCTTCCCGCATCGCCAAAGTGATCGGCGGCAAGTAGATGTGGGCGGTAGCGGACTCAATACCATCGAGGTACGTGTCTAAACCTCATCCTTCCGCATATGTGATATGGTGGTAAAGGAAACCACCATAGCGTCGGGCGGAACCACCAAATATGGAAGCGCGGTGGGGTCAGTACACGTGGCAGGATGGGACCTGATACGTGGCAGATGGAGAAAGCGCGGCAAGGCCATAGCACGTGGCGTCATACGTTGTGAAATCGGAGGGTTGATATAAATTTAAAATAAAATCAATGGCTAGTGTTCGTCCGCATCGGGGAAGCTGCACACTGGATATGAGGAAGAGTGGTCGCGGAAAGTAAACCACTCCAACAGGTGTCTGCTGGTGGTTGATCCGCGCAGGGAACAAACCGGAGAAGAAAACCGCTTTTTGATTGCGGATACTACCAAAAGGGATAAAGGGAGACGAGATCCGACGGCTCAAAACAAAAGCTCGAGATCAAGGGTCAGATATGAAACCGCATTCATAAAGTTGCAGGGAAGTTAATTAAAAAGACTTATATAAAACAAAAAGGGCTCCACACAACGGCATTCTGCATATGTGTCACTATCTTGGAGAGCTCTGAAGACTGGTGGAGGTCGGCGATTGTGACAAAAGGCGAAAGGCGGGTACATACAGGTAGGGTCTGGTGACCTGTCCCACTTTTTAAACCAAATTTTGTTTAAAGAAACATTTAAATGGAGACGGTGCACGATATAGACGTTTTTAAATCAAAAGAAGCCCTAGAGGATAGAGACGAAGACGTCTACGATACCCTAATTAGGTTACCAGTCTCTGATATAAAAATTAGGTTGTCTGAATTGTTAAAGGAAGGTACAGACCCCCATAGAGTTCACCAGTCATCTTTGATAGCCTTTTGCCCATACCAAATCCCTCTTTTCCCAGAATTTGTATCATGGTGTGCCGAAAATTACTCCCGGGAAGAAAGAGTTGTTCTAAACAGCCAAAAAACCAGAGTCATTTGCGAAATAAAGCCAGCCGAATTAATTAAAGCCCTAGAAATAGATCTTTCCCAAACCCTTGACCCTGAGGTTTTTTCTAAAGTCTCCATTATTGAAAATTATCATCATACTTCTCAAAATGATAAGGAGATGTTCTTGTCGTCGTGTCTCAAGCCAGAGACCATCATTTCGGAGGTCCCATACCCTATCGATATCAATCTTTTTAATGAAAATACCCAATTAGTTTTGACATTATTGGCTTTAGTTCTAGGGTTGGATACGGACTTGTATGTAACCAAGTTTGAATTGAGTCTGTTGTACAAAATGAGTACAGTTCAGTCAGGGATCGATGAAAGTCAAATCCCTCGACTTAATTTTGAAGCATTTCTAACAGAAAAGATTCATGACCAGATGGTCAATTTTCCCACTCTCAGACATTTCAGGTTTCAGGCCTTTTTGATGAAAATGATTATGATAGCCAGTCGAGAAGAGTTGCAGTTCCCAGAAATCATTTTCACGACTTTATTAGAAAATAACATGTTCAATTATATCAATTACATGCTTTCCGAGATTTATAGAATGATTTTTGGAAGAAATCTGCCTAGAGTACTACCAGAAATGCAGGCATCCATGCAATTGAGTACAAAATACGCGACAGGGGATTGGTTTTTGTCGAAGGACAGTACAGTAATAAGATTATACGGATTCAGACATAAACCTTATGTTTTACCAGCTTTTCTTACTTTGAGGATTTTTTCCTTGGAATTCTTGAGACAAAAGTTGATTGTGGAAGATAACAATTTTTTGGTTCACAGACAAGCAACAGACATTAAATACCCATTCACATTTGGTCCTTTCACAATAAAGAATAAGAATGCTGCTGTGTATATAGAGAAGTTATTGAAAGATATGAATTTTGAGACAGATACGGCTATGGAGTATGATCCGTTAAACATCATATCAAAACGAAGAACGGATCATCGCATCAAAGCCCTGAACCATCAGATGATTGAAGGAATGTCTGACAGAGCCAATTGGCTGGAATATAAAGAAGAAACCATTCCGGATACATCCGACAAAGAAATGGCATTGATCGATACAACAACAGAGACAGAAAGCACAATGGATACTGCATTGGTGGGGTCTAAAAGACCCATACAGGACATAATGATCATTGAAGAGGAAGAAACAGAAAGAGGAAAAAGATTGAAAATGAATGAACCACAAGAGTTAACAACATTTTCAGAAGAAGAAAAAAGAACTGAAGAAGAAATACCAGAGGTTACAGTTAGAGAGTACAACATTGAAGAAACCCCAGTAGAGGGTGATGTAAATAGACCCCGGAATATCATGGAGGTATTTGATGAACATAGTCGGAATAAACAGGATTCCTCAAAACAAACCAGTCAATTGTTTCCAAAGGTTAGAAGTATATCTAATACTGAAGTAAGCTTATTTACTAGCAGAAATATCAGAGAGAATTCTTTAAAATTTTCAGTTGTAACAAAAGATAAGATTTCAGAGATGAAAATAGATTTGTCAAAAGTAAATGCCCCGGATAAAATTTTATTGCATAGACAAACTGGAGAAGTCATATATTCAGACTATTTGGGGGCCATATTAAGGGCAGACAAGTTGAAAAGTTCAGTGGATAAATTGAATAATCAGTTGAGACAGGAGAAGGCAGAGAATAAGTCTCGACAGCAACAGATTAAAAAATTGCAAGTAGAGTTGATACATAAAGAAGGAGATGCAGCAACAAAACTGCTCAAAGAGAAAGACGATACGATCCTGATGTTGAGACGAAAATTTAATATTCCAGACACTGTACTTATCCAAGGAGCAGAATTGACAATATTGGAAAAAGAAAAAGAAGAATTATCTAATGAAGTAAATGATGTTACTGCTAAAATGTTAAAGCTTAGTGATGAAAAAGATCATTGGGAAAAAGAGAAAATCATTTTAGAAGAACAGTTGGCAGAAGCAAGGAAAAGATTAGCAGAAAGGGGTCAGCAACAAGTACAAACAGACACACAGAAAGATAAAACTGGAGTAGATGATATTTTACAGGCTATGTCCCAAGTAAGCTTGAAAGAAAATGAAATCAAAGAATTGAAGATTGAAATACAGAAGCTGACAGAAGAGAATGAAATCAAAAATAAGGAAATAAAAACCTTGCAGACAAAGAATCAGGAATTAAGTAATAATAATAAAGGATTAGCAGCTCATGTGACAGGGCAAGCTGCTATGCAAGGGTGAAAACACATGGTGTGGGACCAAATCATAAAAGAAGTTGAAAAACTAAGACCATATCTGGATTACATAAGAGTCAAAGAAAAGGTAGCCAAAGATGCCTTCGAAAGTTGCAGAGCAGTCAGGGAGAACTTGAATAGAAAGCCAAAAGAAGTAGCCCAGAAAGCAATAACATTTTTAAACAGTCTAACTGAGGAAGACCTGACAGCCATGAATATAACAAACAGAATTTCAGTCATCACATGGGCCAGAAGGATCTTGGGAAAGTACTCGCACGTTGAAAATATTGAAGCTAAAGCTGGAGAGATACGAGAAGAAGTAGTAAAGTTCAAGAAGCAATTTGAAAAATTAATAAACAAAGGATTCCCTGCTTTCTGGAATGAAAAGAATGAGTTAATTCCTCCTAATGAGTATAAAATATTGTTGTTTGATATAAGGATGGATCACAGGAAATTCCAGCAGTTGGATCATATGCTTATAGGAAAAATTTTAATGGAAAAAATAGCAGAGGACTTTGAAATTTTAAATATGCTAATCTCAACCTGTGGAAATCTTCTTCCTGTTTCTTATGCAGGTCATGTTGAAATGCGAGTCTTGGTAAAAGAGATGACCAACTATGATTTACCCACGGCCGACCAGTGGAATTATGTAGACAAGTATGGAAAGACCAAATATTCTGTCCATTCCTAGATGTTTTTAAAACTCTTGCCAAGTGGCGAAAAGGTGATTTTCAAAATCTTTGCCAAGTGGCAAAAAGATACTTTTATTTTAAAAATTTGTAATATTATTTGGAGACAGTTATCTATTTGCTCGAAGACAATTATCTTTTAAATTAAAGTATTTTCAGTTATTAGTTAGAAGAAGCAGTTATGTCAAGCTTCTTCCAAATTTTGTATAAAAACAATGAGAGTCATGGTTGAAAGGGTTGGAAATTTTTTGAGAGACAGTGTATGTTTTGAAGTCCATTTTTTGATAAATAAAAGCAGTACAGTGAAAATACCTATCTTTTTGAGACCAGAGATTCATGTGTTGATCAGCTTTACAGTCTGTTATTTTCTTTTATCTTTATATGTGTATGTTCACTATCTTTGTTATATCTACCATTATGTTTTTCTTCTATATTTAAATGAACGCATGAAATAACTCGAGATTCATACTGGTTATGCCTCGTTTTATTGCATTTAAATATTCATTATTTTCTCCAAAGTTGACAATAGATTCATCCCAGTTAGATGCCTGTTGTTGATGGAATGTCATTACTTCTTTCTACACCACCTGAAAAAAATCCAATTGACTGTAATATGATTGCTATCTTGCCTCTGTGGAAATATGTTTGGTATAAATCTCTTACTGGCATATTATATATTTGAAACTTCGACTCCATGCCCAACGTTTCTTGTTTTCCTTTTCAACCAGAAAATCATTTTGAGAAAATTTGAGAGAACTTTTATATTTTTCAGTCCTTATATATATTGTGAGAGAGCCCTCTCTGGTGGAAAAATGGTTGAGTTTTCTACCTAAAGCTTGGTTTGAAATAGGTTACCTTAGGTGTTATTCTTTTACAACTGGAATAAAATCTAAGTGCTAACATTTTGGCGCCGTTGCCGGGGAACGAAAGTGAAATTTTCCCTGGGAGAAACGACAAAGAAAGGTCAAATTTCTTGGGTAAGGAAGTTTGAAATAAGTTGGTTGTAGATATTGCCCTGGCGACTTCACTTGTGACAATTTCTGAAAGTTTTTTGAAGATATTCTGAGAAAGACATTGTGGCTACAAGAAGAAATCCCGGTTTGCAGTTCTTCTCGGGCGTGGATAATCCAGAAAAGATCCTCAAGACGGAGAGAGGCAAAGGCAAAACGAAAGAAGGTATTTCTCAGTTTTCAAATATATTTCCTTCTTTGTAAGAAAATCTGTTTGAGGAAGAAAATATTGGTTCAAGTGAAAAGATTTTGCTTAGAACTAAGTCAGATTCTGATTTGAAAGAAACAAAAGTTTATCCAAAAAGTTTGTGGGATTATTCTCTAAAATCTGTTTGGGAAAATTTACAAAAATTTGAAAGGGTAGAGTCCAAGATATCCAAAGCCCAGAGAATACCTGCGCAAGGTAATAGACAACAGGCAGTGGTTGTTCCACCTTATAATCTACCACCCATGGCTGCCAGATTCGCCCCATTGGTTTTGCCTGCGGTTTTACATGACTTGCCTCAAAATTATGCACAGAGAATCTTTACCTTTGATAATGAGGGTAGTTATACTGCACAGCAACATGTTGATAACTTTAGTGATTTCGTTGATTTGGAAGAAGTGGATTATGATGATGCAAAAATGAGGCGGTTTGCTCAAAGCTTGAGAGGTGAAGTCAAAAAATGGTTTAGAGCTTTAGTTGCAGGATCAATTGCTAATTATGATGCCTTTACAACTCTTTTTATCGAAAGATGGGAAGACCAGAAAAATCCTTCACAGGTGTTGACACAGTATAATAATCTGAAGAAAGGAGGTTTTGAGTCAGTTCAGGAGTTCTCTGCCAGATTTATGAAAGTCTATAATTCTATCCCTGCAGATATAAAACCTCCAGTGGGAGCAGCCAAGTTACATTATGCAGATGCTTTTGAAGGAGATTTTTCATGCACATTAAGAGAAAGAAGATCTACTACTTTGGCAATAATGATGAAAGATGCGGTAGAAGTTGAAGCTAATATGATGGCTTCTAGAAAGATGAGACATAGAGATATGGACAGAAAGAAGATTAGAGAAGAAAATCAAAATGCAGCATCCTCTTCTTCCTCTACAGATGTAAAATTTGAAGCAATGATGAAAACTATGGAAAAGTTGTTAGAAAGGTTAGTGGTGGATAACAAAGCTCCTAATAAGGAACAAGCAGAACCTTAAATCAGAAACCCAAATTTTAGGAGACCCTTTGTTCCCGCTGCAAGGCCCAGAGATCAGCGAAACCCAAGGAATGCAGAAGAAGATCAAATCAGACCTCCTTTCCCTTAAAATTATATTGCCGGAGAAGTAGAAGAGGAGATACCTGAGAGTGATATTCACCATTGTAGCAGTTCCGATTCAAAAGTGTATTTGACCAAACAAGAGCATGATATGTTCCTTGCAGAAGGAGAATGTTGTAATTTGGAAACAAAGATTGATCAATACCAGATTGGTTACCAAAATGCTATAAATGATCTTCAAAGAAAAATAAATCTTAGAAATCGAGAGGTTACAATAGACAAAGGAAAAGAACCAATGGGAAAATCAAAAGGAACTGCAGATAAACCTTCTACTAGTCAGCATGAACAGCAAACGAGAAGAAAAGAAATTGAAGAGGTGCCAAAAGTTATTTCAGATAACAAGAAAGATTCAATAAAGGAAGGTGATAAAAATTTGGTTCCTTTCAATATACATAATGAAATGTCGAAAGTCAAGATTTATGTACCTTTTAATGAGATATTGAAGAACAAAGAATACAAGGAACAAATCTTCAAGATGATGCAAGTAGAAAACCGAGTGGAAATAGATACTTTGGAATTAGATGCTGATACTCCTAATATCTACCTGGGTTCAAGAATGGAAGATAATAGTGCTGAAGAAGTTTCTCCTTTCTATGTGAATCTGAATATTCATGATAAAGTTGTGCATAATTGTATGTTGGATTCAAGAGCTTCTCATAATCTGATGCCAAAACTTGTAGTAGAATCTTTGGGATTGGAAATCACAAGACCATATGATGATTTATTTTCTTTTGATTCGAGGAAAGTTAAATGTTTAGGGATGATAAAAGATTTGACAGTCAATCTCAGTAAAATACGGGCCAAAGGTATTCTTATGGATGTGGTGGTTGCTGACATTCCAGCGAAGTTTGGTATGTTACTGTCCAGGTCATGGGCCTCAAAGTTAAAAGGAACTTTGCAGATGGATATGTCTTTTGCTACTATTCCGGTACTGGGGGTACACAGAAGATTATATGCTGAAAAGATGGCTGCTTATTTGGTAAGTGATTTTAAAGAACCTGAGAAACATGTTATATATGCAGTAGATACAGATTTGGGTTCTTGCATTTTGTACAATGATGTTGAATCTAAAGAAAATATTGATTTGATTGAACCAAAAGAAAATGAAAAGGAAAGATTGTTTAGGGAAAAGATCAGAAAAGAAGGGACCTGGACAATGCATTTTGATGGAGCTAGAAGCAGAGAAGGAGCTGGGGCAAGAGTATGGATAGTTACACCTGATCGAGAATTCCTAATGTTTTCTTACCAATTAAATTTTGAATGTACCAACAACGTTGCAGAATATGAAGCTTTGATTCTGGGATTGAACGTGTTGAGAGATTTAAAAGCAAAAAGGATTTAAGTGTTTGGAGATTCTGAATTGCTTATAAATCAGGTAAAAGCTATTTATCAGACCAAACATCCTAAAATGAGGTCCTATAGGAATGAAGTGTGGGATTTGCTGGAAAAAAATTCGATGAACATGACGTTGTTTCAATTCCCAGATTTAGCAACACTGTAGCAGATTCTTTGGCCACTGCAGGAGCAGCATTCAAAACTCCCATCTTTTCTAAAAAGAAATATGATATTGAGGTCATACACAGACCATCTATCCCAGACAATATCAAACATTGGCAGGTTTTTGAGGATGATGAACAGATTAAACGCTTTTTGGAAATGACAGATGAATTCAATTACAGGTCTATTGATGCAGAAGTTGATGAAATTGGTCCAGATGAGGTGGATTCTCCGGAAGAAACAGAAAAGTTCAGACAAAGGATTGGAGGTAAGGATATAATTCAACTGAAGAATAATGTTATCCCTAGGGGCTTGATTCCTTTGGAAAAATTATTTGATAAAAATGATGTGGTGAAAAATCCAAAGATAGAACCTAAACCTGAAGATGTAAAAGACTACAATTTAGGTTCTGAAAAAGATCCCAAGTTGGTAAAGCTTTCCAAGAAATTACCTAGAAAGGAAGAAGATAAAAGCGTGGAAGTGATGAAGAGATTTTCTGATGTTTTCGCTTCGAGTTATGAAGACCTGAAGGAATATGATGTTTCTGTTATACAGCATACAATTCCAATTAAACCAGATGAAAAGCCTTTTAAACAGAAATTAAGAAGAATAAATCCCAAGTTGCTGCCAGTGATAGAAAAAGAGGTGAGAAAGTTGTTTGATGCCAAGATAATTGTGTCCTTGAGGTTTTCCAAGTGGTTAGCTAACCTAGTACCAGTGAGGAAAAAGAATGGTGAAATAAGGCTTGCGTGGATTTTAGAAATTTGAACAGAGCTTCTCTTAAAGATAATTATCCACTCCCTAAAATGGATCAGGTTTTACAACAAGTTGTGGGAGCTGAAAGAATTTCCATGTTAGACGGTTTCTCAGGTTATAATCAAATTAAAGTTCATCCAGAAGATCAAGAAAAAACTGCTTTTACTACTCCATGGGGAACATTTATGTACGCCAAAATGCCATTTGGTTTGATGAATGCAGGTGCAACTTTTCAGAGAGCCATGGATATTGCATTTGCAGATGAAAGGGACAAAATTGTGGTAGTATACATGGATGATATCACTGTTTATTCAAAAAATGCTGCTAATCATTGGAAACATCTGGAAAGAGTTTTTATAAAATGTAGAAGATTTGGGATTTCCCTAAATCCAAAGAAATCTCATTTTTGCATGGAGGAAGGAAGATTATTGGGACATATCATATCAAAAGAAGGCATTAAAATTGACCCGGAGAGAGTATCTACGATACAAAAGGTAGGAATCCCTAGGAGCAAAAAGGAGATTCAGTCTTTTATTGGAAGGGTAAATTGGTTAAGAAGGTTCATTCCTAGTTTTGCTGAAATTCTGAGAAAGATAACTGAAATGCTAAGAAAAGACAAAGAAATTAAGTGGACTGAAGAAGCCAGACAATCCTTTGATAACATTAAAAAGGCATTGACTAAAGCACTAGTGTTAATAAGTCCAAATTATACAAAGGATTTCATTATGTTTACTTATGCATCAGAGCACACAGTAGCTGGGGTATTGTTACAAAAGAATCAAGAAGGAATGGAACAACCAATTGCATTTTTTAGTAAGATTCTGAGAGATGCAGAATTAAAATACAACATCATGGAGAAACAAGCTTATGCTTTAGTGAAAGCATTGAAAGATTTCAGAATATATATTTTGCATTCTCATACAATAGCACATGTTCCATCAGCAGCAGTGAAAGACATTCTTACCCAGCCAGATCCTGAGGGGAAAAGAGCAAAATGGATAGCCGTGCTATTGGAATATGACCTGGACATTAAACCTACAAAACTGATAAAGGGCCAAGGTTTGGCTAAAATGATGACAGAAACAAATTGGGATTCTCTCAGTATGAATTTTATTTCTGAAACTTCGACCGAAAATGTTCCAAATTCCCAGATAATTGAAGATTTCTTTTTATCCCCCTGGTACGCAGATATTGTATATGTCCTGCAGAATCTCCAAGCGCCTGCTAATATGGAAAAAACTAGGGCAAGATCAGTAAAATTGAAAGCAGCAAAGTTTTGCATATTAGATGGAAATTTGTTCTGGAAAGATCCAGGAGGAATCCTGTTGAATTGTCTATTAGAGAATGAAGCGCAGCATATTATGGTGGAATTTCATAAAGGTATGTGTGGAGGGCACCATTCATGGAAGGCTACAGTGAATAAAATTCTTAGAGATGGTTTTTATTGGCCCGGCATGTATTCAGATGTATATAAAGAAGTAACGAAATGTCATGAATGTCAAATTTTTTATGGAAAAAGAGAACTATTGCCATTTCCATTGAAACCTATTTCAGTTGAAGCACCTTTCCAACAGTGGGGGTTAGATTTTATTGGTGAGATCAACCCAAATTCTTCAGGGCAACACAACTGGATTCTAACGGCTACAGATTACTTCACAAAATGGATAGAAGCCATCCCAACCAGAAATGCTACAGAAACAGTGATTATGAACTTTTTAGAAGAAAATATTTTGTCCAGGTTTGGTTGTCCTAAAAGGATAGTGACAGATAATGCTCCAGCATTCAAGTCAAAAAAGATGATAAATTTTTGTCACAAATATCACATACATCTGAATCATTCAACTGCTTATTATCCACAAGGAAATGGATTGGCCGAATCTTCAAATAAAAGTTTAGTGAGAATCATAAAAAGGTTGCTGGAAGATAACAAAAGGGCTTGGCACACTAAACTGAAATATGCTCTGTGGGCGGACAGAATTAGTACAAAGAGATCAATTGGCACTTCCCCTTTCCAGTTGGTATACGGCACAGAAGTAATTTTCCCTGTTTCTTTGGGATTGCCAGTTATGAAATTATTACAAGAAGTTGATGAAGAACCAAATCATATGCAAAGGAGAATAAATCAAATGATAGAATTGCATGAAGTCAAAGAAAAAGCATATAACAAAACCCAAATGCATCAGGAAAAAATGAAGAAAACTTTTAACAGAAAAGTTAAGGAAAGGGATATTCAGATAAATGATTTGGTTTTGAAATGGGACTCCAGAAAAGAAGACCACCATGGAAAGTTTGAGCATTTATGGAAAGGTCCGTATATTGTTGCAGGATGTCAAGGAGAAAATGCATTTATCCTAAAAAATTGCAATGGAGAATTCTATCCTGGAGGACCCGTAAATGGGAGGCACCTCAAACATTATCTTTCCTAAAAGACAGAAGTGAAAGAGAGTTTTTGTACAGTGTAAATATAAACAAAAAAAAAGGTTTGGATGCAGCCCAATGGATCAGGCAATGGGTCTACGATGTTCTTTGCTACCTCACAGGGAGGATAGCATCCCCAGTTGGAGCCAGTTGTTGACACTATATCTGAAAAGTATTCAAATCCTAAAAATTTTGCCATGATAACCTAAAAACAGTGAAATTACCACAAGGAGGTTGAATAAAAGGTTGACAATTCAAAAAACAAGAGGGAAAAACCCACTTATGCAAAGTCCGAAAGAAAATTTGTGAAAAGATTAAACCCCGATCAAGTTTCGGTGGTGGAGATGTCAAGAATCCCGATCAACGGCCAATATGGCTTCCCGCATCGCCAAAGTGATTGGCGGCAAGTAGATGTGGGCGGTAGCGGACTCAATACCACCGGGGCACGTGTCTAAACCTCATCCTTCCGCATATGTGATATGGTGGTAAAGGAAACCACCATAGCGCCGGGCGGAACCACCAAATATGGAAGCGCGGTGGGGTCAGTACACGTGGCAGGATGGGACATGATACGTGGCAGATGGAGAAAGCGCGGCAAGGCCATAGCACGTGGCGTCATACGTTGTGAAATCGGAGGGTTGATATAAATTTAAAACAAAATCAATGGCTAGTGTTCGTCCGCATCGGGGAAGCTGCACACTAGATATGAGGAAGAGTGGTCGCGGAAAGTAAACCACTCCAACAGGTGTCAGCTGGTGGTTGATCCGTGCAGGGAACAAACCGGAGAAGAAAACCGCTTTTTGATCGTGGATACTACCAAAAGGGATAAAGGGAGACGAGATCCAACGGCTCAAAACAAAAGCTCGAGATCAAGGGTCAGATATGAAACCGCATTCATAAAGTTGCAGGGAAGTTAATTAAAAAGACTTATATAAAACAAAAAGGGCTCCACACAACAGCATTCTGCATATGTGTCACTATCTTGGAGAGCTCTAAAGACTGGTGGAGGTCGGCGATTGCGACAAAAGGTGAAAGGCGGGTACATACAGGTAGGGTCTGGTGACCTGTCCCACTTTTTAAACCGAATTTTGTTTAAAGAAACGTTTAAATGGAGACGGTGCATGATATAGACGTTTTTAAATCAAAAGAAGCCCTAGAGGATGGAGACGAAGACGTCTACGATACCCTAATTAGGTTACCAGTCTCTGATATAAAAATTAGGTTGTCTGAATTGTTAAAGGAAGGTACAGACCCCCATAGAGTTCACCAGTCATCTTTGATAGCCTTTTGCCCAGACCAAATCCCTTTTTTCCCAGAATTTGTATCATGGTGTGCCGAAAATTACTCCCGGGAAGAAAGAGTTGTTCTAAACAGCCAAAAAACCAGAGTCATTTGCGAAATAAAGCCAGTCGAATTAATTAAAGCCCTAGAAATAGATCTTTCCCAAACCCTTGACCCTGAGGTTTTTTCTGAAGTCTCCATTATTGAAAATTATCATCATACTTCTCAAAATGATAAGGAGATGTTCTTGTCGTCGTGTCTCAAGCCAGAGACTAGCATTTCGGAGGTCCCATACCCTATCGATATCAATCGTTTTAATGAAAATACCCAATTAGTTTTGACATTATTGGCTTTAGTTCCAGGGTTGGATACGGACTTGTATGTAACCGAGTTTCAATTGAGTCTGTTGTACAAAATGAGTACAGTTCAGTCAGGGATCGATGAAAGTCAAATCCCTCGACTTAATTTTGAAGCATTTCTAATAGAAAAGATTCATGACCAGATGGTCAATTTTCCCACTCTCAGACATTTCAGGTTTCAGGCCTTTTTGATGAAAATGATTATGATAGCCAGTCGAGAAGAGTTGCAGTTCCCAGAAATCATTTTCACGACTTTATTAGAAAATAACATGTTCAATTATATCAATTACATGCTTTCCGAGATTTATAGAATGATTTTTGGAAGAAATCTGCCTAGAGTACTACCAGAAATGCAGGCATCCATGCAATTGAGTACAGAATACGCGACAGGGGATTGGTTTTTGTCGAAGGACAGTACAGTAATCATATTATACGGATTCAGACATAAACCTTATGTTTTACCAGCTTTTCTTACTTTGAGGATTTTTGCCTTGGAATTCTTGAGACAAAAGTTGATTGTGGAAGATAACAATTTTTTGGTTCACAGACAAGCAACAGACATTAAATACCCATTCACATTTGGTCCTTTCACAATAAAGAATAAGAATGTTGCTGTGTATATAGAGAAGTTATTGAAAGATATGAATTTTGAGACAGATATGGCTATGGAGTATGATCCGTTAAACATCATATCAAAACGAAGAACGGATCATCGCATCAAAGCCCTGAACCATCAGATGATTGAAGGAATGTCTGACAGAGCCAATTGGCTGGAATATAAAGAAGAAACCATTCCGGATACATCCGACAAAGAAATGGCATTGATCGATACAACAACAGAGACAGAAAGCACAATGGATACTGCATTGGTGGGGTCTAAAAGACCCATACAGAACATAATGATCATTGAAGAGGAAGAAACAGAAAGAGGAAAAAGATTGAAAATGAATGAACCACAAGAGTTAACAACATTTTCAGAAGAAGCAAAAAGAACTGAAGAAGAAATACCAAAGGTTACAGTTAGAGAGTACAACATTGAAGAAACCCCAGTAGAGGGTGATGTAAATAGACCCCGGAATATCATGGAGGTATTTGATGAACATAGTCGGAATAAACAGGAGTCCTCAAAACAAACCAGTCAATTGTTTCCGAAGGTTAGAAGTATATCTAATACTGAAGTAAGCTTATTTACTAGCAGAAATATCAGAGAGAATTCTTTAAAATTTTCAGTTGTAACAAAAGATAAGATTTCAGAGATGAAAATAGATTTGTCAAAAGTAAATGCCCCGGATAAAATTTTATTGCATAGACAAACTGGAGAAGTCATATATTCAGACTATTTGGGGGCCATATTAAGGGCAGACAAGTTGAAAAGTTCAGTGGATAAATTGAATAATCAGTTGAGACAGGAGAAGGCAGAGAATAAGTCTCGACAGCAACAGATTAAAAAATTGCAAGTAGAGTTGATACATAAAGAAGGAGATGCAGCAACAAAACTGCTCAAAGAGAAAGACGATACGATCCTGATGTTGAGACGAAAATTTAATATTCCAGACACTGTACTTATCCAAGGAGCAGAATTGACAATATTGGAAAAAGAAAAAGAAGAATTATCTAATGAAGTAAATGATGTTACTGCTAAAATGTTAAAGCTTAGTGATGAAAAAGATCATTGGGAAAAAGAGAAAATCATTTTAGAAGAACAGTTGGCAGAAGCAAGGAAAAGATTAGCAGAAAGGGGTCAGCAACAAGTACAAACAGACACACAGAAAGATAAAACTGGAGTAGATGATATTTTACAGGCTATGTCCCAAGTAAGCTTGAAAGAAAATGAAATCAAAGAATTGAAGATTGAAATACAGAAGCTGACAGAAGAGAATGAAATCAAAAATAAGGAAATAAAAACCTTGCAGACAAAGAATCAGGAATTAAGTAATAATAATAAAGGATTAGCAGCTCATGTGACAGGGCAAGCTGCTATGCAAGGGTGCAAACACATGGTGTGGGACCAAATCATAAAAGAAGTTGAAAAACTAAGACCATATCTGGATTACATAAGAGTCAAAGAAAAGGTAGCCAAAGATGCCTTCGAAAGTTGCAGAGTAGTCAGGGAGAACTTGAATAGAAAGCCAAAAGAAGTAGCCCAGAAAGCAATAACATTTTTAAACAGTCTAACTGAGGCAGACCTGATAGCCATGAATATAACAAACAGAATTTCAGTCATCACATGGGCCAGAAGGATCTTGGGAAAGTACTCGCACGTTGAAAATATTGAAGCTAAAGCTGGAGAGATACGAGAAGAAGTAGTAAAGTTCAAGAAGCAATTTGAAAAATTAATAAACAAAGGATTCCCTGCTTTCTGGAATGAAAAGAATGAGTTAATTCCTCCTAATGAGTATAAAAGATTGTTGTTTGATATAAGGATGGATCACAGATAATTCCAGCAGTTGGATCATATGCTTATAGGAAAAATTTTAATGGAAAAAATAGCAGAGGACTTTGAAATTTTAAATATGCTAATCTCAACCTGTGGAAATCTTCTTCCTGTTTCTTATGCAGGTCATGTTGAAATGTGAGTCTTGGTAAAAGAGATGACCAACTATGATTTACCCACGGCTGACCAATGGAATTATGTAGACAAGTATGGAAAGACCAGATATTTTGTCCATTCCTAGATGTTTTTAAAACTCTTGCCAAGTGGCGAAAAGGTGATTTTCAAAATCTTTGCCAAGTGGCAAAAAGATACTTTTATTTTAAAAATTTGTAATATTATTTGGAGACAGTTATCTATTTGCTCGAAGACAGTTATCTTTTAAATTAAAGTATTTTCAGTTATTAGTTAGAAGAAGCAGTTATGTCAAGCTTCTTCCGAATTTTGTATAAAAACAATGAGAGTCATGGTTGAAAGGGTTGGAAATTTTTTGAGAGACAGTGTATGTTTTGAAGTCCATTTTTTGATAAATAAAAGCAGTACGGTGAAAATACCTATCTTTTTGAGACCAGAGATTCATGTGTTGATCAGCTTTACAGTCTGTTATTTTCCTTTATCTTTATATGTGTATGTTCACTATCTTTGTTATATCTACCATTATGTTTTTCTTCTATATTTAAATGAACGCATGAAATAACTCGAGATTCATACTGGTTACGCCTCGTTTTATTGCATTTAAATATTCACTATTTTCTCCAAAGTTGACAATAGATTCATCCCAGTTAGATGCCTGTTGTTGATGGAATGTCATTAATTCTTTCTACACCACCTGAAAAAAATCCAATTGACTGTAATATGATTGCTATCTTTCCTCTGTGGAAATCTGTTTGGTATAAATCTCTTACTGGCATATTATATATTTGAAACTTCGACTCCATGCCCAACGTTTCTTGTTTTCCTTTTCAACCAGAAAATCCTTTTGAGAAAATTTGAGAGAACTTTTATATTTTTCAGTCCTTATATATATTGTGAGAGAGCCCTCTCTGGTGGAAAAATGGCTGAGTTTTCTACCTAAAGCTTAGTTTGAAATAGGTTACCTTAGGTGTTATTCTTTTACAACCGGAATAAAATCTAAGTGCTAACAATGTATATAACCTAAAATAAATAATCAAAGTTGCAAAACATAGAACCTTGATAAATGTATGCCAATCATGAATTTTAGCCCCACCCCCACCCCCACCCCCCCGAAATCGCCTTGCTTTGTCAATATTTTACTTATGTTTGAAGCAAACCCAGTGGGAAATTTTATCTTTCGTACAACGTCTTTTACAATAGCATTCTCTTGCTTAATTAATCACCATGGGAGATTGGTGGAATTTCCACTACCCCAGTTTTGATTCAAATGTTGCAGTGAGTTGGATTCTTGAATGCCACTAATAATCTTTGCAATGTTTTCCTTGTTATTCCTCCCATCTATAATTTTCCACAAGCACTCTATGACATTCTTTCCAATATGCATTATGTCAAACAAATGAGCTACTTGTAGGTGCTCATAGTATGGCAACAGACTAAATTGGGCAGAGTATCGTTTCAAGCCCCGTGGAATTTGACCGTGGTGACCACCTTGAGAAGTATCAATGACATATTAATATTTTATACTAATCATGATTATAAGTATCATGAAAATCTATAAATAAAAACAAGTGACCAAGAACGAAGTAATTAGCTACACAAAAATATTGCTTACCATGGAAATTTTGAAATGCTTTTTTCCATAGTTGAGGCATCATTCTTCGTGGATTTTTTCCAGTCTCTTCCTTTCGATTGATATCATTTTTTTCATTAATTTGATACCTATTCTCCTTATGGAGAAAATGCCTAAACTCATTGTACACCTCCTTTCCTAAAATTCTTGAACATCTAGATATTGTTCTTGGGCCACATATTGGACATGCATATTTTTCCTTTGTTGAATCCCTGCAATTTATGGAATAGTGTTAACATATGGAATTTTGTATATTATGAAAATAATTGCATGATAAATTATGCATAAAGATACATGGGAACTTTACATACCACTAAATGTGTAATACCAGGTGCATCATGAATTGTCCATGTAAGTATTCCATAGAACTGAAATTGTTTTTATCCTATATGTTTGGAGATGTTGTACAAACTGATACCATACCATAATTTTAAAGTTCGTCTATAAGAGGCTCAAGATATACATCCATATCTTTAACTTGGTGCTTAACTAGTAGTCATTTCAAAAGTAACATACATGGTTAATAAGTTCTCGTGCATGCAATAATACAAAAAGATGATTGCTTATATTATGTTAACATTCATAAAAATAAGTACCTAGAACAATTAATGCCAACATGACGTGCTCCCATTTAATTTCCATCCATGGAGGAAGGTTATTGTTTATAACAAAGACTGGCCACACTGAGTAAATGGTTATGAGCTCTGCAAATGGGTTGACACCATCAATGCCAATGAAAGTATAACATTACAGGGTTCTTCTTTAAATATTGGCCATCTTTCATCAATGTCTTTGAATGCAAAACCATCTCCAAGCATTTGCATGACAACATCCTCACTTCCGTATCATGCATGGTAATCCATAAATTCTGCAATGTTTTTACAGCTCAACAATCGTTGAAAACGTGGAATTATTGGGATACGGTGAAGGACTTTGCGGGACACCTTATTTGTTACCTGATTAGTATTATATCTATTAATTCCACATTCAGTGCATTAACTCTTTGATGCATGTTATCCATAAAATATGATATGATCATTGGGACATGCATCAATTAAGTTATACTCCATTCCCAGATCTTTCAAAATGACCCACATTTATCTGTATGTGTGAGGTAAAGTATTTAATGGTGGTAGAAGGGTGTTTCATAAAAAACTAAAAATATATATAAATTAGTAGAAAAATCATAATTATTGACTAATAAATTACATAAATATATTAAAAAACAAGCAATTGCAAATACAAAAATCAAAATCTTACATACCTTAACAATTGTGTCATTGTTGTGCTTGAAATAACATTCATGACCTTCAAGTTGACTAGCAACAAAAGAGTTGAGAGAATACTTGTCTTTGAGTCTTTGTATAAGGATATTTTTGCTTTGTCAATCAGAGGCACATCATGAATGTTTTCATATGCCTCATCCGCAAGTACATTCTCATACGTGGTAACAAATGTGTCATGGATCAACCTATTTATCCCTTCATTCTCAATAATAGTGTGGTCATTTTATTCCATTAATGTATCAACCTCAATGTCACTGTCCTGAGCATCTGCAATACCATGAATTGTAGCAAGTGGGTTTGCAAGCGTCGATGGTCTTGTCTGGGTGGAAGTTGTCAAAAAACATAACTAATTAGTATTGAAATATTGATCAATAATAAGAGTATTGAAAAATGAGAAAAAATAAATTTTTAATAACTTACCAGGGGATGATATTGGTTTCCCCCTTCCAAGTGCCCATACTTTGAGCAATGCTTCTTGGTTGTTTCCCTGACAACTCTTCTTCTTTTCATTCCTCTGCATTTCATATAAGGGAAATAACATTTTCCATCATTGATTATAGCTTCAACACTGAAGGGTTGAATCTGATCATTTTCCATAACATCGTTGCTTCTATCAGCATATACAGAATCAATAGTTTGATGCATAGTAGCGAGTCGTTCAGATCTGGTAGCAGATCGGGGAGCAATATTGTCTGACATTGTGATTTGTTTCAATAAAATACATTATCAAGCCACTAATAGAAGAAAGACAGAGATCAAATCGTTAACCTAATCAGAAAAAATATTTCAAAAGTGGGTATCGTTGATCCAAAAAAAATCTCCCTACAAGCAGAGTTCCCCTCCCTCCAAAGTCCTTCGATGAATTATTCTTACTATAACCATAAAACCTAAATACTTTTTTCGTCCGAATATGTTTACGTTTTTTCCCCATTGATCCAAAAAAAGTCAAATACTTTCTGCGTCACGTTGCTTAAGCGACAACAAAGAAAAAATGTTTCTTAAGGGACGTCCTTGAAAGTCACTTAAGAGACAGACAAGAACGTCGCATAAGGGATGCCCAGATATGTTGCTTAATATACGTTAAATACTAAACTTCATTTAAGCAAAACTAGTTTGGTTTTTTCCTCAAAAACCCGTGAAAATGACGTCTATATGACATTAAAAAAATGGTTTTTGAGTTCTAACTTTGGTCTAAACATCAAATCCCCCCCCCCAAATGTAGTAGTGCATGTGGTTGAGCTCATAATTGGTACCAATAGTTTTAATTCAAGCTTTTGAGTGATTAAAGAGCGTTGGATTTTTTTTATTCATAGATTATGTTTAATTACCACAGTATTGCATCACATACAGTGTTGTTAACTTGAAAACAAAGGACCGACCCTAGTTTGAAAAATAATTGATTGTTTTCATAAGCAATTAATTTTCCCCAATAGTTATTATATTATTATTGCACTTCCATTAGTAATAAATTATAAGTTGTATGGTATATATTATCATTTATTTTGTGTGCACAATTTTCTAAAGTTCTCATTATTTTATTTAACTATCATCTCATAATTCTAGATTAACCTAGCTTCCATGGCAGCGTGATGTGGCATACATTGTTGTGATGTGGAAATTCTCTTAGGAGGCCACTTTTTCAACCAAAATTCCTCAAACACTAAGACACTAAGACACAAACCCACTAACCCATCACATATACATTAACATAGAAAAACACTAAGCTTGATTAATACTATAAACCTAAAATCACTAACTAGTAATTCGACACAAACGACTAACTGACAACCCATGACTATTGAACCAACGACCCATAACCTCACTTGAACCTTAATAAATAACCAACCAATATTCTTAACCACCATCTCACTATCCACTAACACCTAAATATTCACTAACCCACTTACCCCAAATTACATAATCCTTAACCTTAATTAACCTCAAACCTCGAATTAGTCCAAAATGACCTAGACCCTAACCCACTAACAATGTTTGATAATATACCCCTATTAGTTAGTACATATAACCCACTAAATTGTATTCCCTAACACTTAACCCATAAAGTTTACTCTTAGCATAGTGTAGTTTACTCTTAGAATAGTGTAATCCTTATTGACTATACCATCAACCCATAACCTCTAACCCGCTAACTAATGACTAGAAATCCACCTAAATAACAAAGGAAGAGCATGGAGAATATTATTTAAAGAACATTTATTATAGGAAATGTCCCACTAGGACATCACTTTTGGCCACTACCTCATTATGTCACATTTTAAGATTAGGGATTTTGATTATGAGCATCAATTTTTGCTTACGCCTAGAGTTTGATAACGATGGTTGATACCAATAGCTTTTATTGGTAGCATTGTTTTGGTGATGAGCTATACCATCCCATCGTTATTTCTTTCATTATTATGTACTCTCATCGATCATTGTTGAATTAGTTAGCAATACTTATAAGCATCACTTATCTTCATCAATTGGTTGGGTTAGGTGTGTCTCTTATGTGTGTGAGTTAGGATCACAATTTTTGAGTTGTGTGTGAGTTCAATGTGTGGGTTGCAAGTTTAAGGGTTATGTCTTTATCATCTCTCCAATTCAATATTCTAAATAATTTCAATGCATTGGAAATTACTATACAAGCACCATGGAATAATAAGACTGATCAAGTAATATGATTGCACATATCTACAATATGATACTCTCTAATGACTATTACTAAACAATTGTAACTAGGGAGCTACCATGAGGCAATTAGATCACTTGACATTTTTTTGTTGTAAAAATATAATTTTAAACTCTTATTAAAAAAATATTATAGAGATATTTGTACAAAAAATAGGGTCACAAATGTAGACTCCACAAGCTCATTCAAAGATCAAAACTAAGACAATCTCCATAGAATATCGACAAAGCATGTGGGGAGGACACATTCCTAGGGTTACATAAAGTAAAAAACAACAAGCAACAAACAACAAACAAAAAACAACGAAACCCTAATTTCCATAGTGTATAGGTAGGTCCACATTATTTGAGATTAAAACCGCCATATAAGCTAGGCCATAGATCATAGATCTAGCCACCATAAGACAAAATATATCCCTCACAAACTGCCATGAGTCCCAAAGATAATATCCATCCCCATGAGGCCAACTGGGACTCATCCATTTCATATGAAAACCCTAAAAAAAACATCGATGTTATGTGAGGGTACAACATGCACTTGGAGATAAAACCCTATATCTAGAGGTCTTAGGGTAAGTTTTACACATACGGGTTGAAGCCATTGGTCCAACCCCTATAACTAAACATCATAGCCAAACCATTCACTATCTCCATAAGAAAATACACACAAATCCAACACAAATAAGGGGAAACAAAGAAGAGTTTCCATTGTCACCATCAACCAAGAGATATCAAGGCCACCAATGTCCACGAGTCAAGAGTATATATATACAACTATTTGTACTAAAGAGCCATGAAGAAACCCAAAATTTGCTACATAATCCCCGCAATACACCAAAGTCTCCTCAACTCCACACTCCACCCCCACTAACCAACAACCTGCATTCTCCCTCCTTTTAGAAAGTGAAACCCTATTGGGGTTTGAGGTAAGTATTTGTGGGGAAGTAAAAAATCCTTGATCATATAACTTGGTTGAGTAAAGAAAAGTGAATAAGAAAACCTACTTATTGAACTATTGATAATTGTTGTGACTATTTGGGCTCAACAAATCACCTACACTACTCTAGATGATCTTTCATTTAAATAAGTGAAGCAATGTTATGTTTTACACAATGTTGAAGTGTTGAGAAATCGCTAAGTCTTTTGGACTTTTAAAAACACCTCACACTGTAATTTTGTGAGGTCCTATGGTTCTAAATTCGTTACTAAACATCCCTAAATAGGGGTTCCACTTTAAATTTTTAAGTGTTATCAATGAAAGTAAAACATAAGTTATAAGGTAAATATCAACACTAACTTTAAGAAATCAATATTAAAAGGAATTGCATTAAGTGTATCAAAGGTGACATATTATAAACATTTCCATTAGTTTGAGATATTTGGCAATGATTACTGACCATCGCCATTATTTTAAGGGAGTTTGTGGTGACTGCCATTGGGGACCATCACTAAATTTAGTTTTAAAAGAATTGGCAATCAAATTATAAATATTGTCACTGTCTTTATTACCAAGTTCATTTATGGTGATGTCCCTTTAAGAGTCATTGCTAAATACACTTATGGTGATAGTATATTCATAACCATCACCATAAGTATCGTTGATGATGATTATTAAAGGTTCATACCGAGGGAATATTTTGCCTTTGTTTCCATAAGAAACATTAGCATTGCCATAATTGAACAATGAATTAGTTTATACTCTTTTTATTGATTAAAATTTCACAAATACTCAGCAAATAATATAACATCAATATATCAAAGTAGAGATATTAGAGAGTTACAAAATGTTATGTATCATCAAATTATCTAGAGATGGATGATATTGATAAAGAAATGTTTGGATCAAAGAAGGATGGGATATTGCAGTTTATTTCTACAATGTCATCAAGACTGGGATTCTCATGAATTCAAGAATACATGGTAAACCTTGTGTATTTATTAATACATGGTAAATATAATACATATAATACATGCGATAAACATCACACACTTAAGAATACATTGTAAACCTCAAATACTATAGTTACTTTATCAATTCTCCCTTCATTGATCCAATCTCCTCTAATATCCTCCAATTACAACATTTAATAAGTATTATCATACATTCATATATACCCTAGTCAAGGCATTGGTCTCAAATTATACTACTTTCTCACAAGATGGAGTCAAACAAATATGTATATCAATACAACTTTATCAAATTATAGTGTCACCTCTTTTACTTATGTATGTGTATATTGAGTGGCTAAGAAGGAAATTTGTTTCATCCCCACCCAAGTACAAATCCTACTTTGTGACATGTTTTCTCTTTGTAAGACAATTCTTCTTGAGATGTTACCTGACTTTAAGCCTTGAAGAATCTAGTTTATTATGAGTACCATCTTCAGAATGAAAGAAAGTGCCCAATGAAATTCCTTGTGAAATACATTATGTGAAAATTAAATGAATAAATAAAAATAGAAATTGTATATATAGGACATGATACCTAACACTTGTTAGGTATGTCTCTATAAATAGTTTTTGTCCCTAAATAAATGAATAAATAAAAATAAAAATTGTATATATAGGACATGATACCTAACACTTGTTGGGTATGTCTCTATAAATAGTTTGTGTCCCTATAACCTCTTTAGTGTATCACCACAACCTTAACAAACCCAGCTAAGAACTCATGCCTTATTTTTGTCTTTTCACTCTTATTCACTACTATTCACATTTGAAATGAAAGTGAAAGTATTTTAAATTCATTCATATATATATATATATATATATATATATATATATATATATATATATATATATATATATTATCATTTCAATCATATATTAAAATAATATCATAACATTAATTTGGATTTTCAATCCATCTCAATAATTTCCGTGTTACATTATTTTCATGATTGTCATGATAATTTAAATATCAATTTGTCAATTGAGTTTAATTTGGATGGTTGAGAGGAGTGTTATCCTGTGCAACAAGGATCAATTCCTTCAACTGACATGTTGAGATCTTAATGAGTATATTCCTTCATTATACTCAAGTCCTGAATAATTTGATTTACTTGGAGTATCATCCTTGAAATGAGGGAAGTGACCGATGGATTTCCCCGAAATATATGCTTTATGAAAAAATAAAATAAATTAAATTAAATAACATATATAGATATCGATACTTTATCTTTTATGTTAAAAGACAATTTATCTTATTGTGTCAAAAGATAAAACATGGGGAAATATATTCAAAATGCATATATTTAAAAATGTTATTTTATTTGAATAAATATGTAAAAATATATTGATTTGTACATCCTAAGTGTGCCTCACGTTAAGAACATTGGTTTTCTCCTTAGACTTCACATTTTCAATTATGGAGTGGAATAAGGCATGCACATGTGAGGAAGTTGTTGTTTGTGGATATTAGTATGGGGTTGACAAGGAACTAGCATTCTCATTCTTGATTTCAAGCTAAAGAGTGGGACAAATTGTATTTTTAGGCTAGACCCCATTTCCCAAAAAAATTGAAGGAAAATTAAACATAAAATATATTGATTTTGTCATAGAGGGATTCATATTCTTCATCACCTTCTGATGGCATAAATTATTAGCTCCACTCCTTTGAAATATATTTTATTTAGTATTTTTTGTAATCATATTAACTCAAACATAACGATTTATCTCATCAACTCTTTTTTGTTCTTTTTCTAGAGTAGGAAAAACCCTGCAATACTCAAGGCTATTGGCCTAACCTTTATTAATACAATCTTAAGACCTTCATGTGCACTTGTATCATTTTGTGTAGATGAAACCTAACCACCTGAAATAACCCATCGGTGGTTCAGAAGGGGATAAAACTCCATTCTTTCCAAAAATCTCTTGCTCTTGGGTCATTTTCCTATTTTTTTACATCCGTAGAAGATGATGTATTAGCTAATCAAAAGAAATTTAAGGTCATAGTCTAGTACCAAAAGGTGATTTTAGTAAATCACTAATATCAACTAGATACCTAATGTCCCATTTAGTCATCATTGAGGCTGCCAAAGAGGGGTCAATTAGCATCCAAGAACACCTAGTCCTTATCCCCATATATGTGTTAGAGAAAAATACCCACTCTGCAGCATAATTCTCCTACCTAGTGACTTGTACCTTGACTTCATGACTCTAGTGGGCCAAACCTCACTGATATTGACCACTTGAGTCACCCTAGAGCTTAATTATAGACTCTAAGGGTCCCAAATCACCTTATCTTCTATTTTTAGCAAACCATAATGACCAATTTTGGCTAACCTAGGCACATTCCTAGATTTGGGGGTGCCTCCCTTGATTTGGGGAGCTTTTCCCTAATTTTAGGACTGTTGGAGTTCAACTTTTTTTAGTGACTAAGAGTGCTCCCCTAATTTATGTCCCAAGTGACCATTCATGTCCAAATTTATCCATTACTCCCTCTGTTGACCTAATTAGGGTTTTTCGTGCTTATAAAATGTAAATGATGTAATATCGTTGATGTAATTGATGGAACATGGTGAGGAGCTTAAGAAAAAGGCCCTACCATGGACATCCCGAATATAGATGTGTATATAAACAAGTTATGTGGTTAAATAACCATGCATTGTTCAAGTGCAGTAGTATGGTAAATATGGTATACATGTGCATGATAATAATAAATAAATCCACAAATGAATGTACAAGGAAACAAGAGCAAGGGCATGATTATCCTAAGGTTAGTAAAGGATGAATGGAATCCATGAAGCCTATAGGTGAGAGCCAAGTGTCCTAGAGAGGACTGGTGAGCCATGTTACACCTAAATCTCGTCATCATGAGTCTCATGTTAACTTAGTGCCATAATCCCTGAGGTTTCCCTGATCAAGAGAGTCAACTGGAGCAAGTTGTTGATATTTGTCCAAGAGTCCTAGTTGGGCCAGCGTAGGTTTCCTTCTAGTAGAAAGCGCCCAACTAGGTCAGGCACAAACTGTCATCTAGAAGACTACGCCGGTGGCTCAAGTTTCCTTTGAGTAGCCTACGTTTTCCCTCTCAGGCACAAGTTGCCTTCATACAGCATGCGCCGGAGTTAGTCAAAGTGGATAAAGGGGACCTTCGAGCGAATTCTCAAAGGTGGATGAGGTGGATCTCTATCCCTAACTTGTAGGTGAGCTGGCCTTTGGTTCCCTAACTCCTAGGGAGGATCCCTTAGTCCTCTCCCACCATTTCTCAACCTACTATATCCTCTTGGTCCTATAAATATGAAGCTCTTCTCCATTCCAAAGGGAGTACGTCTATAGCATTTACATGCTAGTGGAATTAGCCTAGAAGATCCCTATCCATCTCTTGGGAGGCATACATTTCCTTTGGAGGCATTGGCTTGGCTTGTTGGAGAAGGATTGCACTATTAAGGCTTGGGTTGTAATCACCACTCTACTTTGTATTTCCTACTTTATTGGCAGTAATATAATCTCTTTCCATAAATGTGTTCATGTTGATAGCATTTAAAGCTTACTTACTTAACCATTTGCTTAGATCAGTTAGTGTTTAGATGTATTGTTACTGCTTGCTTTGTTTCTACATGCTTTGATAGGTTTTGCAGTTTGGATCTGCCAACTGTGGAGCTTGGAGCTACAAAGAGGAGATATATCTACAGATCTGAAGGTAAGACATCTATTAGAATCGATCTCTAATTTATCTAGGAAAGTAGTATTATGTTTTGTTCCTATTTGTTCTAGATTCACTCGAACTAGGGATATCACGCTCGCGTCCGCTTGAGTAGATTGTCCGATAACAAATCTGGTGACCATACTGGGGAATACTTTGTTTTGATTTCAATTTGAATGTGTTGTTCTTTGATTTCTTTATGAGCCATTGCTTTACCTCCTGAGCCTCTTTTCACCTTCATATTTTCTTCTTGAAGAGTCTGTTGACCTTCTTTGAGTCTATTTGAATCATTATCAATCCATTTACTAGTTCATTGTTTGGATATTTTTCAATTTTTTCATTGGGTTATTCGCCTGATGCACCTAGGTAGTGAATCCAGTGCGCCTGTTCATCCAGAGCGCGATCTGCCTTTGAGCATCCTGCGCCATCGGTGCTTTTGCCGATCTGACAGTTTGTGCCGTCGGTGCTTTACACCTGTATACAGTCTGCGTCGGGCGCTCTGCGCCTAACCATAGACTGCATCGGTATTTCAAGCTTGGTGCTTGGTCTATCCACTCTCCAAATTTTGATTTTGGTGTGATCCACAGACTTCTCTGTGTTGTACCTTCCAATCAGAGGCCTCTTTACTCAACATTGATTGTGTTTGGATTTCTTGTGTTGATTTTTGGGTTCCATTTGGTCAAGTGAGAGATTCGGTGGTGGCGTGCAATTTCAATCCCCCATGGTCCTCTGCTCAATCTTGCATTCCTTGATCACCCTATCAGATCTATTCATCATGCTAGATCTGACTCCAAGCCCTTCTCACACTTAGCTATCTTGTTTTGCTTGCATTTGATTGATTTTGAGTGACTCGATTATTTTTCATTTAATTTGAGTGCTTGTCATTTTTCTTTGAGAATTTATGAGTTACTAGGGTGCTAGGATTAGTCTCTTGTTTTCTGTTATTTATATCTAAAAAGCATATTCGTTATCAAATCTTGTTTTGATATACACATTAGAAAAATCAAAAGTGTCTCATTTCTATGTTTTCAAAGTCATTTGGAAATTATTATAGGATCGTCTTCACGCATTGGAATTCATTATTTGTCAATCTTTGGAAAGGAAATCAGTTCATTGTATTTTTTGAAATTGTGAGTCATTCATCTTTTTGAAAAATCGAGTGAATTCAAGCTTTTACAAAGCAATTCCAAGTTGAAGCATTCTATGCACTTTTGATCTTTGTATGCTTTTTATTTCATTATTTTGTAAATTGAGAGTTAGTGCATACTAGATAGAAATTCTCCTTTTTCACCATACTTAGTTTATTCTAGTTGGAAAAGACAGAAAGAAAAGATTTTTTTATTGTGTGTTTCATTCATTTTTGTGTTTTGTTGGAAAATGAAAAAGAGTGCTTTAATCATCTTTGGTAGATTTTGAACTTTTGGAATTTTTGTCTTATAGAGGTCATTGGAAAAAGAATTTCTCCTTCCCTTACATAGATTTCATCAAAAGAAAGAGTGCATTTTTCATGTAGTTAGGATTGCATTATGTTTACATTTATGTACTCACCTCATGCATTCACCTAACCATCCAGATAAAATTTACCGGTAGAACTAGGTTAAAATTTACTAGTAACTTGTGTGTTAAGTTAGTGACGTGTTTCGGCGTCATAAAACGTGGCAGCTGTCGTTATTTTCCTGCACTGCATCCCGGGGGCACTGTAGTTCTTCCACGTACCAACTGGTATATCGAAGGATCTTTCACGTACCTTAGGGTATATCGAAAGGCACTTCACGTACTCAGTAGTATATCGGAAGGCTCTTGTTGTACGATTGTGCATTAGACGGCACCACTATGGATTTGAGCTCCCACTTACCTTGCGTATATTGGGAGACACTCCTAGGGTTCCTGAAACCAACTAAGCTAACCATTTGGCCATCTTGGCGGAGCAATACACCAAAAATAGCACTTGGGGAGCTACTACGCACGTGCTTCTAGGTAGTCGAGTTATACGGTCAAGGGTACAGTCCTAATCTTCCCTGGTCAGTGCTCTGAAAAATTGGGCTGAGTATAACTATTGGACCCTGGGTTATATCGTGAGTTGTGAAGCCTTGACAATACTGTGAGGTTCCAAACTTTTGAATCCACACCTATCACATAAGTTTGCTTGCGGCCTTAGTTTGTGTAGATTTTTTTGGACTACTTTTTCTTTTGTATAGAAGACATTTAGGAGAAACTCTGCTTCAGTTATTCTGGCTGAACAACCTTTGAGAAGGTCCCGTAGAATTTTAAACTTGTCACCCAAATATTCCCTTAATCAGGAGGTAATTTTGAGGGTAAGTATGGATCCACCAACTGTTGTCATATCACCTGAAGCAAAAAACTCCACCATGGACTCAGGATCAAATTTATTTCCTCTCGGTTCACCAACCTCTGATCCTCCAAGGTCTGAGGCCATGGAACCATCTACTTCACGAGACACATCCTTCCATCGTTCGTTGGAAGGAGGACCTGGGGCCATAGATTGGTTAAATCCATCCCAGGATGACCCTGTATCTGCAGCATTTGTTCCATCTGCATCTTCTTTGGAAACATATCTAGGACAACAATTAGCTCATTTTTCCATCTCACCTCCCAGTTGGGGTTCTCATGAAGTGCTTCTGGCACCCTTTCATGACCGCTTGAACCGGTTACGTACAATCGGCGAAGAACTTAGAAGACAAAGTCTCTCACGAAGGGATGAGGACACGGAGGTACCAACATTTAGACATACCCCATTTTGTTCTTTATCTTATGATTCACCGGAAACACCCATCCATAACATGACCACTTATGAACCTGGTCAACCCTCATTTCCTGCAAGCACCCTTCTTAATCAGAAGACCAGTTCTATACCTCACATGACTCAATATGTTGAAGGACAACAGTCCAAGACCCCTAATACTACTACTGGAACATTAACCACCCCTTCCCCACCCCAAAACTCACGGGGAGGATACTCTTTACCCCCTAATTTTATCACGAGTAGTGTTCCTACAATAGTAAGTAATCAACAACCCATTATGAGTCAACCTTCTATAAGTGGTCAACACATTGTTACTGGGGGGAAACCCCTATTTTCTAGCCATAATACAAGTGGAGGACTTCCAATCGGTCATTCCGTTGGACACTTCTTACCTGCTGTGGGATCCACCATGGGATTATCTCATGCTAGGGGACCATCCAATTCAATTCAACCACCATGGAGTCAAGCGTATCCACGTCATGTTAACCCTATGTCAGGACAATTTAATCCCAAAAATGCACTCTACAACATACCTTATCCCAGAAATCCATACACTCTATGGGGACATCATAATTCCATACCAAGTGGACCCCCACCAACCTTCCCTCAAGTCCCACCACCCCCACCCCCGTTTGGTCCACCTCCACCTCCCTCTGGAGGCGGCAGGCCCCCATACCATTCCGGAGGGGGGACCTCCACCTTCTGGCGGAGGCCCACCTCATTGCAGTAGCGGCGGCCCACCCCACTCTAGTGGCGGAGGCCCTCCTTATTCTAGAGGTGAGGGACCACCCCCTTCCGGCGGTGGAGGCCCTCCTTATTTTGGAGGTGGAATACCACCCCCTTCTAGTGGAGAACCACTCTATTTCGGCGGAGGCGGTGGAGGACCACCTTATTCCGACGGTGGTGGAGGACCCCCACCTTCTAGTGGAGGACCACCCTATTCCGATGGAGGCGGTGGAGGACCACCTTATTCCGACAGTGGTGGAGGAACCCCACCTTTTGGTGGCGGACCACCCTATTATGGTGGCAGACCTACATACGGTCCACCACCCAACCCAGGTGGCACACCCCCTTATCGCCAATTCCCTTCAGGAACACCTTACAACCAGTCAATGCAAGGTCCTACTAGTCCATATATGCCATATCAATACTATCAGTATCCGTAGCCGAACCAGCAGCTCCCATTTTTGGCTACTTTGGACCTACCCGACCTATCTTGTCTGACTAATGATCCCATCCTACATGGTTATAATTTTCCACCCATTTCGGTCAAGTTACGCTCAGATATCCCAAAGTTTGATGGCAAGCCTGGTGAATACCCGAAAAACCATGTGATGACATACCATTCATGGTGCTCATCCAATTCCTTGATGGACGAATCGATTCGTCTAAGGTTATTTCAAAGGACTCTCACCGGCCCAGCTGCCAAGTGGTATATTGAATTACCACCGCACTCATTCCCTGATTTTTGTTATTTAGCTATGTCCTTTCTGACTCATTTCCAGTTACCCATCCGTTATGAAACTAGTACGGACTTACTGACTTCTCTCTACCAAACCACCACGACTCATATATTTGATCATATCCATGAGTGGCAGAGGAGACGACATCTCATTAAAGCTCCTATTCCATACCAACTATTAGTTGATTGGTTCACGAAGTCTCTTTTACCTATCATAGCTAAAGATGTAGCTATGGGGGGGGCATCACCGAGGAACAAGCTATCGCTTGTGCCCATTACTTAGACCTTGTCTATGCTCAGTCGAACACTTTATATGACAATGTTCCTGACGCGCCCCGTCCCACCTACAATCCTGCAAAACCACCCCAGGGACCGCATGCCGATGGCATCATTGGTTCCTTCCACTCCCAGCCTCATACTCAAACCGGTGGATCATCAAACAACCATGGTTCTTCTCCACCCTCGCCACAGGCTGGAAGTACCAACACCAAATCACCCACTCCTTCCCCCACTGAGGAGGTGGATTCTGTTCAATCAGCTTCTCCTCAGAAATCCGGTGGCAAGAAGAAAAACAAAAGTAAACCAAAGAAATCTTCTAACCAACAGGAGCACAAGACCGCTCCTGAAGACACGAAACAGAAACGGAAGCTTAAGTATCCTTGTTTACTGTGTGGTGGTGACAATTTCTTGAAAGAATGTCCCCACATAGACGAAGTGCAAAAGTTTCTTAAGGGCAACCCCACACCCGCAGTTCTCAACGATCCCTTCCCCACCCAGAATCAACAAATGATCGCTTGACCTTCTCCTTCCCAAGGAGAAACATCATCCACCGCGCATGTTCTCATGATGCGTAGTGAGACAATTAACTTGAATACACGCTCACGATCCTACGACTCAGTCCCTCCGAAGGAACCCGTTGGAAGTAATACTGAAAAATCTTCCACCTCCATTTCGGACTTTACCATGCCACCAGCTTCTCTCACCATCGAGAAGCCTTCATTAGACTCAGTGTTGCATCTGCCTAAGAGCACGATTCGAAAAGCAGTTTTCAATCCTAATGCTCGGGAAACTCAGAACTATAGCATAGTAGAGGACTTGGCACAAGATCCTTGTGCCATGTTGACACTAGAGGTCTTGCAGAATTGTCCAACCAACGTAAGACTCTCCTTGCTATCATTGGCTCCGTAGACCCGGATTCCTCGAATACAATCATGTTTCAACTTGAGTACTTTAAACCGAGGATTTCCCACCAGCTGGCTTTCCAAATTGCCATGAAATTTGCTGGAAAGACTATCCATCGTACTGTACTAAACGAAGGTGCCTCTACCTCAGTCATGTCATTATCTTGTTGGAGAGCCATTGGTTCTCCTGAGTTAAACCATTCTCCTACTACCCTAAAAGCATTCAACGGTCGTGGATTTCAACAACATGGGCTAGTACAAGCCTTAGCAGTCAAGTTGGGGGGTAAGACTGTAACCATTAACGTGGAAGTAGTCACAGCCCCATTGGATTATAATCTCTTGCTTGGTCATAACTGGTTTTACGCTATGATTGCGGTCGCGTCATCTGTCTTCTGCATTATGCAATTCCCCCATCAAAGCCGAATTGTCACTATCGACCAGTTGGACTTCTGTACATCGGACACCTCTACTCATCCCAGCGATAATATCCCTTTGTTAGGGAAATATTCGCAGCTATATGAGAGCATGGGGGTCGGCCTCATAAAATATTCATCTCTTATGGGTGTCTTTCCAACCATGAATCTCCCTAACCATGTTGCCTCGGTGAACATGATATCCTCCATGATTCCATCTTCTTCCAACTCTACTGATCAATGGATCGTGCTCGATGAGGCCACCATGCAGTTGATTGTAGACATTATGCCTCTCTCACCCGCTAAAGCTACTTATGAGGCTATCCATTCAGCACCTGAGGACCACTTAGTTGTGGCCTCCACACCTTGTTCTCTACAGCGGACGTCATCTCTACCAGACCCTCTGCTCCGTACTTTTCACTATGATGAGTCCATTATGGAGATTATGAGCACAGATGAACCTCTGTGGGAAGAGCTTCACCATCGATCGTCTTTCCTACCCTCATTAGACTCTGTGGAGAATTCCATCACTACCATTTTTACACCAGATGTCTATCCTTGCCTACAATCACCGATCCTCACTTGCGATACGATTATGGAAGGCAACATGGCGAACATCACACCCACCATTCCGATTGACATCTCGGTTACACCCGGCGTCGTGGAACACATCCGCATTGGCCAGACTTGCTCTCCCGAAGAGCTCACCACATTTATGGCCTTATTTAAAAAATTGCGCGATGTTTTCGCATGGACCTATGAAGAAATTCCCGAGATCGATCCTGCTATTGTCTTGCATGAGATCAAGACTTATCCTAGAGCTAAGCCTGTCCGCTAAAAATTATGCCCAGTACACCCTCGAAAAACTATGGCAATTAAAGCTGAGATTGAAAAGCTCTTGAAGGTCAGATTTATCTATCCTATTCCCTTAACAGAATGGGTCTCCAATGTCGTCCATGTGTCCAAGAAGCAAGGTACTATTAGAGTATGTGTCGACTATAGGGATCTGAATAAGGCTTTTCCTAAGGACAATTACCCAACTCCCTTCATCGATCAGATAATCGACAATTGCGCCGGAAGTGTCATCTTCTCAATGGCTTTTCCAGTTACAACCAAATTGAGATCCACCTGACCGACCAACACAAGACTACTTTCATCTTCCCCTAGGGTGCGTTTGCTTATCATAAACTCCCCTTTGGTCTTAAAAATGTTGGTGCCACATTCCAGCAGGCCATGTCCTATGATTTTCATGATGTGAAGGACTTTGTGGAGCCCTATCTTGACGATCTCCCTGCCCATTTGCGGCATCACGAGTTCCACATAGATCATCTAACAGCAGTATTCCTCAGATGCAAGCGATATAAAATCCATCTAAATCCTCACAAGTGTATTTTCTGCGTCGAATCAGGACGCCTCCTAGGTTATATCGTTTCAAAGGATGGGATCCGCATTAATCCCTTAAAGGTGGAAGCCATTGTCGCTCTCCCACCTCCTACTGACATTACGGAACTACAAATTTTGCAAGGGAAAGCAACTTATCTATGGCGTTTTGTCTGCAATTTCGCTCAAAAGACACAGGGCCATATGCGATTGTTGAAGAAGGATGTCCCTTTCATTTGGGATGACCAGGCTCAACAATCCTTTGACAACTTAAAATCTTCCATCACTCACGCCCCTGTGCTCCAACCGCCCAATTACTACAAGGATTACATCCTTTATCTTGTTGCTTCTACCACCATGATCGTCATGGTCTTGGTCCAAGAAGACAATAACGCCCAAGAACATGTGATCTATTACCTTAGTAAGGGTCCTATCGAATCTGAAACCCGTTACTCACATGTCGAGAAACTCGCTCTCACGGCAGTCATTGTCGTCCAAAAGTGTAGTCATTATATCCTACTCCGCACCACCATTGTTATCGTCGACTCGAACCCCATGTACCATATTCTTACATGTCAGGTGCTTGGGGGTAAGTATTCACACTCGATCGTGATACTTCAGGAATTCTATCTCCTCTTAGAGAAAGCCAAGTCAAAGAAATACCTGGTGTTTGAAGAGCTCATTTGCGATCTTCCCTGTGTTGATACGGGAACCGAGCCCATCTATTCCCTTCCAGACGAGTCGTTGTTTCTCATCAGCACGTCCGGCGCCCCATGGTATGGATATATTATGTTATATCTTCAAACCCAATGGTTCAACCCAAAATTATCTCATGATGACCGTCGTCGTATTCGCCACCATGCCAAGTATTACTTGATCATCACTGATACCTTATATTGACATGGCGTGGACTCTATACTTCGACGTTGTTTGACTCATGAAGAGGTTGAACATGTACTGAATGACTGTCACTCCGGGGCTTGTGGTGGTCATCTTTCTTGGATGGCTACGGCCCAGAAAATACTACGCGTGGGATACTACTGGCATTCGATCTTCAAAGATTGCATTGAGGCCATTAGGAAGTGTCCTCCATGCCAACAATTTCAATTTAAAAAGCGCTCCCATCCGGCCCCTCTCCATCCGGTTATTGTCGTCGACCCCTTTGCGAAATGGGGCATAGACTTCATGCACTGTAATCCTACCTCGGCTGGGGGGGCATGGTTGCGTCATAGTATCCATCGATTACTTCAATAAATGGGCCGAGGCTATGCCTACATACAACAAGGACGACAAACCCGCTGCACTCTTCATGTTTAACCATGTCATTGCACGGTTCGGAGTTCCACAAGCCATCATTACCGATCATGGATCCCACTTTAAAAACAAGATGGTAGATGAACTAAGCGCCAGATTGGGTTTTCTCCATGAAAACTCAACCCCATATTACCCACAGTCCAATGGACAAGTAGAGGCCATCAATAAGGTCTTTAAAACCATGATTCAACAAATGGTGGGTACCCACAAATCAAACTAGCACAACATGCTCTTTTCCACCCTTTGGGCATATAGGACCTCCGTTAAGACTACCACTGGATTCACACCCTTCCAACTAGTTTAAGGATTGGAGGAAGTTTTACCGATAGAGTGCGAGATTCCATCACTAAAACTCGCAGTTGAACTTATCCCACACACCACGGCCGAGGAAGAACGCTTTCTTTACTTAGCTAAACTCGACGAAACCCGTCGCGATGTTTCTCTTGCCAATGAAACACACAAGAAATGCATTAAGGCCCAGTATGATAATTCAGTCCGACCTCGTATCTTTAACGAGGGGGATCTGGTCCTCACATATGACCAGAAACATGATAAGCTGGAGGCAGGCAAGTTAGAATCCATGTGGCATATCCCATATGTTGTAAAATGTGTCTTGGAGAAGGGAGCTTACGAGCTCAACGATTATGATGGAATATCTTTGGGAGAGCCTCGCAATGGGCTCTACCTAAAGAGATACTATGCCTGAGTTTTTTCATGCAAAAGTACCTTGTATATACTGTACATGATGTGTGTTTTGTGTGGTGTGACGCTTTGCTTTAAGTGTGTTAGGATCTTAGTTTTTTACGCTTACGTCATGTCCTGCCTACGTGTGCAGATTACAACCTGCTTTGGATTCGCGGATGGCGCCAGCCGGCATACCCGCAGTCTCCCCTCGGCAGCTTGGGTACTCTATTCCCCTACCGATGAGCTCATTAGTTCGGGAGGGATTTTTCTAGGGCATGCAACCAATAACACCACTGAGTATCACGCGGTGATTGGAGTCTTAACCAATGCTCTTTCCCTGGGTATCGACCACATTGTTGTCCACCTTGACTCACAATTAGTGGTCTCCCATCTCAACCGAGTCTAAGCCATTCGCGATCCCATGTTACTCTATCTTTTATGACGAGTACGTCTCTTGGAAAGGTCCTTTGAATCTGTTCAGTACCTGTACATTTCAAGAGACATGAACATGGTTGTGGACTCCATGGCCAATTTCATTTTGGATTGGTACATTGCAAACACATAAAATAATCATGAGTCATAAAAATGGCACGACATGTACATAATGCATAAAAACAAACACATACATAAGATCCCACATTCATCCATAGAACACCATATGTATAAAAGCCGCCAATAGTGTTTGTATATATAAAACCGGTACAAAGTACAAAAATGGTAGTGCTAATACAAAATCTGAAGCAGGGAAGCTTTCAGTGAATATTCTCGATACAAAATCTGAAGCTCATAGCTTTCAGTATATACATATAGAACATTAGCCTAATCCCTAGGTTGCTCATGATAGCAGATCACGGTCCTCGCCACTTTCCGGAGTAGCATGTCGAAACGCAAAGACACCCCAACTGTAAGCCGCTGGTAGCAACAAGGTAGATCATGGACACCTTGCTCCGGGATATCTAGTGTCATCCTACGGAGGTTCTCCTTGACCTCCTCCATCTCCTCGATGGCATCTCGAGCCACGGGACCCATATCCGGCACCGCCCCTCTCCGCGCGATAAGGGACACTCCAACCGGTCGCGATGGACCCACATCTGCATCAAACATTTGAAAATCATCAGCACTACTCCAAAAAAATCATAAATATATAAAATGAAAAAACACAAGCAGTAGTTGTTCTTACCGATATCATCCCACTGCACTCCCTCGAAAAGCGTTAGGTCAAGGTCCCCTCTAAAATATGTCCCATCATATAGATAGTCCTCCACCATGAGGAGCTGTCCCATCAGCCATGTGAAGAAACCTGTGTTGAAGCTAATAATAGGACCCCCGCAACCATGGCGGTCCATCACCTCAGACCACCTGTTCATATGAGGATCTCGATCATCAAGGTCTACCTGTGGACGTTGGTGGGGCACTCTTTCCAGCAAGAACGATATCACCACTGAATAGTAACCAAATTGCTTCAGCGCCCCGCGGTTACATTTGGTTAGCTTACCCCGTAGACTGGTGAGTATCCCCTCACACCAGTTGAACACAGTAAGAGCCATACACTCCTCAGCATACATCATCTACGATTTGCTCGCCATATGAGCAAATCGCCTACCAGCCACCCTCACGATGGTAAAGAGCACAGTATGGAGAGCTCGGTCTCGAACGTCCTTGATGGGAATCTTCCCACCAATCATCTGAATGCATGGAGTGCACCACTGATCAATCATGTCATCCATAGTGCGATCACCCCCTCCTGATCCAGTTAGGGACACAGGGTTTCCCCGTAGGGACAACCCCATCAGAAAGTAGATGTCCTCTACATCTATACTCAAAGTGTGCACACAAATCTGAAAGTGTTGTTGTACTAGATCCCAGCATTGGATCATATGTGTCAGCAATGGTACTTGGGCCCTCATGCCCGACACTTGAAAGTACTTACGCAAACCACAATTCCTCAATGCGGCTATGCATTGGGGATCATTTTCAGCTTGAGCGTCATCGAGCTCGTGCTCACGTTCTCGCCACTCGAGGACCATTTTGGTCACTGTAAACCTGCCTAAAAGGCCAATTAAACACCATTAGGACCTTCCTCAACCATCAAAAAAAAAAAATTGGGTTGAGTTTTGAGTTTGATATGTGGGTTTGCGCCGGCGTAAATCATCCTTTCAGGTTTTGCGTCGACGCATACCCGACGCAATTCCCGAAAGGGGGCATTGCGCCGACCCACGAGCGCAAATCCCCCCACATAAAAAGCCCAAAACTCAATGAAATGAAATGAAAATGAGAAAGTAATCCACTGAAAAGTTAAATGGATGAGTTTAGGGTTACCTGTTGCTGACGGCACTCGAAACGGTCGATCACAGCTCCCGGAATCAGCAAAAGAAAAATGGCTCCAAATGGTATTTCTCACCTCTCCAACTTGGTAAAAAACAAATAGTAATTCTTTTTTACTGTTTACCCCTTTTTATAACAAAAGAGCATATTCCTTTTTTAATTTATTCCATAGTGGGTTATTTTGTTATAGTTGGGATTATTTCTATTTGATTAGTCACTTTGACCTAGTTTCAAAGCTTGTAGGTGAAGTTAGGTACCTTATTAATACCGCTTTTCACAATTGTGGTCATCTCGCCCATATTATCAGGTATGAACAACTCATCGAGCGTTTTTATGTCATTATTTCGCTCATTAAATTCAATTATTAATGATGCCGAGCTAACTCTTTGTTCTTTCTTGTGCTCGTAAAACGATGAGAATAAGTCATTGAGCTATAGTTTATCACTTTTTCGAGCTCGTTAAACTTCCATGAAAAAGGAACCCCTCAGAGTATTTCTTTAAGCTCTTTCTCGGCTCTCAAAATACGAAAAGATTGCCAAGCGAACTTGATACGTTCACGCTTGTAAAAGTATTCGAACGATCATCTTACTGGTGATAGTTTACCCCTTTTTCGGACCAGGAGGCACTATTTATAAAAAAGGAGCACTCCATCCAATCATGGCTGGAAGAGTTCTCTCTCACATTATTTTACCCTTTTTCGGGCAGAGAGACTATCTTTACGAATAAAGGACATTTTGAGTCTTCTTTAGTTCTTTTCAGACTCTCTAAACATGAAATGACATCGAGTTTACCTTCTATGGACTTGTTAAAACTCGACATTGAAGGGCCCGTCATGGGACGAACCCCTCCTATCCTAGGTTCATAAAATGATTAGGATTGGACTCATCAATGGGATGAGCTATACCGAGCATCTGTTTACCCTCCTCAAGCTTGTTAAAAAAAAGTGAGGCACACATCAATCATGGTGGGGAAAAAGGAAAGATTTTGTATTACACTATAATTTACGGCAGTACTTAGTCGCTCTTGAACATGGCACTCATTTTCATTCGCATTCAGTACTTGGTTAATCCGTTTGTCTTCGAGTCCTACTAATTTCATGAATCATGTCGCTCCTTTGGGTTATCCGAAGAATGCTTCCATCATCAGTTGCATTAGGAATTGGTACCATTCTTGTCATGTCAATATTGTCGAGTCATGCCATGCCCATGTTTAAGAGATGTTCATTACTCATTATCTACAGTCAGTACATATTCCACCATTTTGGTCTACTGTGAGTCACTCTTGCATGTTACTCTACCGTCCGACCTACTACAAACATTTGTTATCAAGTTTTGTGTCGATGATGGGGGATTCATCATGGCCCTCCTTCGATGGATTCATCCTTTTCGACTTCAACACATCATCCAAGGATTGAATCTAGAAACCAATCGAGTACCTTGGGCCTGCATGCCTCAATGGTAGGTTACCTCACTTTCAACATGAGTTTACATCATTGAATCTTGATTGAAAGGTTTCGTCGATTGTTTGACCTCAACTCATTTATTCGCACTCGATGGTATGTACTATGATACCTTGGGGATCATTGACATCAATGGTGATTTCCCTCGCACTTGTTAGCGGTCTACATCAATGACCGGTAATCAAGTGGTTTCTACCATGTTCGACTCCAAGACATTGTAATCACATGGATAGATTTGTATCATTGTGGGTTCAGCTTGAAGACCTTGGGGAAAATCATGTATTATCTAGGTTGCGATGGAGATTGTTTGAGTCCTATTACACGAATCCACTTTGTATTGGTCGTGGCTGTGTTATCATCTCACCATGGATCTACGCTTGTGTCTAGTAACCATGGTTGTGTTCAGTTGGTCTTTACTACCATGTATCTGCATTGTATTGGTCGGAAGCCATGCCGTGAGTCATGTGAGACTGAGATCTCATAGTTAGTTGTACTACAGCAACATCCTCCAGCTAACAAGTCCTTGCCATCCTTCTTTCAAAGCATTTCACATGTCTTGTTCTGTCAGCTTCGTGCTTTGGGGGGCATTCTCTTACACCTAAATCTCGTCATCATGCGTCTCATGTTAACTCAGTGCCATAATCCCTGAGGTTTCCCTGATCAAGAGAGTCAACTAGAGAAAGTTGTTGACCTTTGTCCACAAGGTCTAGTTGGGCCGCCGTAGGTTTCCTTCTAGTAGAAAGCGCCCAACTAATTCAGGCGCAGATTGTCATCTGACAAACTGCGTCAGTGGCTCGGGTTGCCTTTGAGCAGCCTGTGTTTTCCCTCTCAGGCGCAAGTTTCCTTCATAAAACATGCACCGGAGTTAGTTAAAGTGGATAAAGGGGACCTTCGAGTGAATTCTCGAAGGTGGCTGAGGTGGATCTCTATCCCTAACTTGTAGGTGAGTTGGCCTTCGGTTCCCTAACTCCTAGGGAGGATCCCTTAGTCCTCTCCCACCATTTCTCAACCTACTCTATCCTCTTGGTCCTATAAATATGAAGGTCTTATCCATTCCAAAGGGAGGAATTCTATAGAATTTACATGCTGGTGGAATTAGCCTAGAATATCCCTATCCATCTCTTGGGAGGCATACATTTCCTTTGGAGGCATTGGCTTGGTTTGTTGGTGGAGGATTGCACCGTTAAGGCTTGGGTTGTAATTACCACTCTACTTTGTATTTCCTACTTTATTGACAGTAATATAATCTCTTTCCATAAATGTGTTCATGTTGATAGCATTTAGAACTTACTTCATTAACCGTTTGCTTAGATCAGTTAGTGTTTAGATGTCTTGTCACTGCTTGCTTTGTTTCTACATGCTTTGATAGGTTTTGCAGCTTGGATCTGCCAACCATGAAGCTTGGAGCTACAAAGAGGATATAGATCTACAGATCTGAAGGTAAGACATCTATTAGACTCGATCTCTAATTTATCTAGGAAAGTAGTATTATGTTATGTTCCTATTTGTTCTAGATTCACTTGAACTAGGGATATCACGCTCACGTTCGCTCGAGTAGATTGTCCGATAACAAGCCATCATATGTCAAGTTGACTCATGCACCCCAATCATTTAATGCTTCCAAGAAGAAGGTAGTTGAGAGAGTTATTGACTTGGGGAAAGGACGGTGTGGGTCTGAGTTTCCTTGTGATAGAGTGGTGTCAGATATGTGTCAGTTGCCCTACAAAACTGGGAATGGGAGTTTCTTATTGGGTAAGAAATTACTTGAATTGAATTCATCCAGTCAACGCATCATATAGTCAATTAATCAATTACATGGTCAAGTAACTCGACCCCTCGTGGGTGTATCTATATCACCCTATCTTGGGAGGATTTCATTCACCCATCCATCAACCAATCTATCATTGTCATCAGTGGAGAAAGAGTCAACCTTTTTCTTGAGATGAAGTATAACCTGAATAGCTATAGAGTGGAGAGTGGATCTAAGATTTGGTTCGTGGTTGTGACTATGAGTTGAAGGGGGGACTAGAGAGCACAACTTTTATGTGTTCCCTTATTGATCTAGGCATCAGAATGGTATCAAATTTCCTAGTTGTTAGTGCGTACCTGTGTGCCCTAAGTTCATGTTGAATATCTGTGTGACAAAGTCTATTTCTGGAAGTGTCTGAGTAAGTTTTAGAAGAATGAGTGAGTTGTTTATCCTCAGTTGAGCGGCCAGTGGCCATGAGCGTACCCTAAATTGTTGAGTCTTCACAATATTTGTTGCCTGCCTGGTAGTTTTTTTCATTATTGTTGATGTTATCCTGAGCATAGCCGCATGTATTCCTGTTATAGTAGAGTGGTCTATTGGACGGAGACCAAAATGATTCCCTAGAGCCATTGGTTGTGCATAGTCAATATTTGTAAGCCCTAGGAAAACATAGCATGTAAACAGATGATAAATGGTTTGGGTGGTATTTCTACACACACATTGGTATAACACCTAGAGGAAGGTGACTCTTGAGGGATCGTTGAGTGGTGACACAACAAAATTTCAACCCAAAATTCGACAAGATAATCCGACAAAATTGATTGTGTCGTCGTATTTCACCTTCGAAATTACATGAATTTTTTTTTAATTGATACCTACTATAGTCGGATATCTGACGGGCATCGGATATTCGACGAGTGTCGTCAGATATTCGACGAGTGTCGTCAAATATTCGACGAGTGTCATCAGATATCCGACGAGTGTATTAAACGGTAACTATGGTAAGGTAGTCGGAGATGCGATGAACCTTAAATTTTAAAACCTATAAATTATGGAAACATTCTGACATGTTTGGTATACAAGCAACGGTTTGCGGAAATTATATTCTTCGCACAGACTGTTTTCCGTAAAAGAATACACAATTATTTCAATTGTTTTTGTGATTAAAAATAGTGAAGTGTGGAGCTTGATTTTTTAAGATCGATAATATTCATTCAAGCTCTTTATGAGAAAATGTCAAATAACAATATTCCTGATCCAGACGAACAAAATTGACAATTGCTTGTTAGATTGTGGGATGGACTGAAAAGAAAGAGTGATGGGAAATGGTATTTTCCATATAGTCAATGCAGGGGCTTTAAAAGGAGAAGAATAAAGATCACAACATCCAGAAAACATTGTAGGGAACATGGACACGCTGAGGGGGGGCATGAATATCATCCATTTGTAAGTTTTTTCATTATATATGTCTTTATATTGATTGCTTTTGTAAATGTATGTATTATTTTAATATTTCTTATATTAACTAATATCTATTGATGGTTTCGTGTAATTATAAAGGAAAGACCTCCTACAGCATATCGCCAAGAGGACGTGCTTTCAGAACAAGTACCAGAGGAACATGGAGCTATGAATAATGGAGAAAAAGTTAATGATCATATTGAAGAAGCTCATCATATTGATAACATAGTTGAAGATGATGGTACAAATACATTGATCCATGATACATTTAATGTTAGAATGGATGATGATCATGAAAATGATGACTTTGATGATGTTCATGATTTACCTCTTCTTGAGAAGGCGTACAAACCCCTTTATGAGGGCTCCAACACAAATCTTCTCTCTGCTATATTGTTGATAATGAACTTGAAGGTTATGAATGGTCTTTCAAACACATTAGTCACACGGATGTTAAGATATGTAATATATTCCATCACATATATATGATCGCGCTAAAGGTTATCACTATTCGTCTAATAATTTTATTGTTAATTCATAAGTAAAATTAATAGGGATGAAATGTGTTTCATTAATATTATTTATTTATTATATTAACTAGTTTTTTATTTTAATTTGTTGTAGCTTGATAGCTGAATTTTTGTTACCACCGTCAAATATTTTACCTCGCACATATCGAGATTTATCTGCCATCATGAAAGAAATTGGAATGCCGTAAGAAGCAATTCATGCATGCCCCGATGACCATGTTATATATTATAATCAGCATGAATTTGAAACAGAATGTTCGGGATGTCATATCAATAGATATCAAACAGATCAAGTAACAAAAAAGGTGCCTCGCAAGGTTCTTCGTTATATTCCCATTATTCCACGTTTGCAACGATTGTTCAGGTGCAAAACCATAGCACAATTTATGGATTACCATGCACGGAACATAAGTCAAGATGACATTATTTGAATGCCTGCCGATGGGTATGCATTTAGAGATATGGAGGAAAAATGGCCTCACTTTAAAGAAGAACCTCGTAATCTTAGGATTTCTTTGGCAGCAGATGGTGTCAATCCATTTGCAGAGATGAGATCCGTTTACTCGGTGTGGCCTAGTTTTGTTATCAACAATAACATTCCTCCATGGTTGTCAATAAAGAGGTAGCACATAATGTTGTCAGTGATTATTCCAGGTATGTGTCTACAAATATTTTTTTAATGTAGTGTAATCTCATTTGTCATATTTTGTTGCATAATGTCATTTATATATTTTTTATTTTTCTCTTGTGCATGGTTTATATATCAAAATGGTTGTAATAATTATATATTTTATATGTTCAAATCAATGAGGTAACTACCAAGTTAAAGATATTAATTTATATATTGAACCTCTTATTGACGAGCTACTAAAGTTATGGAATGGCATCACTATGTATGACGTATCTAGACCAATACAACAAAGGCAATTTCAATTCCATGCAATTCCTGTATGGACAATACATGATGCCCCAAGCTTAACCCATTTTTGCGGTTTGTAATTATAAGTTCCATTATAATTGCATTTATTTTTATGAACTAGTTAATATATTATGCACGCATGTTTTTTTAAATAATCCATTCATTTTATATATAATTATAATTGACATAGATAATCCATCTCTTTATGTAGGTCTTCATACAAAGGGAAAATTTGCATGTCCAGTTTGTGGTCCTAAGATCAAATCTCGTCGTTCAAAAAGTTTAGGAAAGGAGGTGTTTGAAGAGTATAGGCACTTCCTCTCTAAGAATCATAGGTATTGAACTACTGAAAAACATGTGTTCAATGGGAAGCAAGAGACTGCATTAAAACCGCAGAGAATGACACCTCACCTGTGGAAGTTGCAATATAGTAGAATTAATCGTCAAGGTACGTATGAATCATCGTATATGAAATGTTATGAATTTTTATTTATTATGTGTTGTCTACTGTAATTGACATTGATTTCTATAATATCTTTATAAACTATGATTCACGATGGCCATCATGGTCATTTAGGCATTAATGGGATTCCACGAGGAATGAAAAGTTATCCTAAACAATTCAGTAGGTTGCCCTACTATGAGCACTTAAAAATTGCTCATTTGTTTGATAAAATGCATATCAGAAAGAATGTGACTAAAACATTATGACGAATAGTGGATGGAAGGAGTGAGAAAGAAAAAATTGTCAAAATTTGCAATGACATTCAAGAAGGAAACCATGCAATGAAAGACATCATTCAATTTCATAGCAACGGAGAACAAATCAATATAAACTCACTTCCATGGATGTTAATGGAGCAGCAAAGTAATGTTGTAAAAGAAGTCATGTGAAAAATTAAATTTCCCATAGGATTTTGTTCGAACATGAAGAATATCATAACAAAGAAAGGTGATTTTGCGGGGGTGAAAACGCATGATTGGCATATCTTCATGAAGGTAATTATTATGGTATGCATATAATTATTGCTATATTGTTTTATTCCAGTGCATATTGTTTATATTTTTTTGTCTACTTTAAAAAAAATGAAACGATTTGTATATTGTTACAGTATGTTCTACCTTTCTCTCTCTCGAACAACTTCAACAACAATGTCAAACAAGTTATATATAATCTTGGGAAATACATTAGGTAAGTAGCGATTTTTTGCATGCGTTTAGTGTTTTTTTAATTCATTGTAGAACTTATATTTGATTTTTGTGCACTAATTCCTGATATGTAATATAATGTTTTTTTTGTTAAATCTTGTGATTGGTTTGCATCACTTGTAGATGGTTGTCATCTAAAGAAATCCATAAATAAGATATAAAGTATTGGAGGAGAGAAATTCCTAGTCTCTTGTGTGAAATGCAAAAGCATCTACCTTCGGCATTTTTCAATGCACAAGAACACTACCTCATACACCAAGTTGAGGAGATTGAATTGTGTGGACCTGTACACTCAAGGTCCATGTGGATGGTTGAGAGGCACTTGAAATTTTTGAAGGGTTTTGTTAGACAATGAGGACGTCCTCAGGGTTCTATGATGGAGGGATATATAGTATACCAAAACATGTTGTATATTAGTGAATATCCTCCTAAATTAGCGTCAAAGCTCAATTTAGGTCACATTTGTGATCCGGACTCCAATAACAATTTCGAAGGGGAGTACCTGAAGGGAAAGGTAGATTGAGGAAGGTGAAAGGTAATTATTAGCTAGTAGATATTAATTAATATAATACATTTGACTGTTGATTTTTATGTATATATCATACATATTCTATTTTTAATATTCAATATGCATCAATTAAAAGTGTATACTTTGTTAAGTGAATATACATTTGTATTGAATTTTAATTTTATTTTCATCAAATAGTTGGTTGAGAGTGGGATGCACTTCATTTATACATCGCAAAAAATCTTGACTGGATGAAGGTATGGATTGAACGATGTGAACAATCTGACATGGAATATCATGGGAAGGTGTGGCTTCATTGGTTAAAGCAGCACATCGCAATGGAGATACCAATCTTACAAAAAGGGAAATCGATTTAACATATGGTTTAAAAGATAAGCAGGAAAGCATATTAATCAGCCACACTATTTATTTATTTTTAAAACATATTGATGCACACATTGATTTTTTTCCCTGCAGGGCATAAACATGAACTTAATCATAAATGGATCATGATGTAATCTTTACGTGTATGGCTTGTTGTAGGTGAAACATCATAAGGCTATGTGGTGCAATAGTTGTAAATATCGCATCAAAAAGTTGGATGAAACGAATAAAACATCAGATTGTGGGATATCTGCAGTCTTTGAGGTGACCAATGTTTCCTCTAGAAGTGATAGACATCCAGAACTCTCAAAAAATCGATACTATGGGTATTTGGAAGATATTTTTCAATGTGAATTTAACTCCTTCAAGGTAATTTTGTTCGTTGTCAAATGGTACAGGTTACGATTGAATCAATGTGATCCAGATAAAACTATTATTGAACATGATAATGGATTTGCCATGGTTAATACAAGGTTGTTTGAGCCAAGAACAGAGCCCTATGTTCTTCCAAGCCAATGTGAACAGGTATTTTACTTTGAGGTTCCAGGTAGAGGGGGTTGGTCATTTGTTGTGAGACACAATCCAAGGGGAATTCTAGTAAAGTATAACGTAGAGGAAGGTAATGAAGAGGGTCTTGAAGAAGAAGACAATGTTGAAGATGATCAACATGAGTTAGATGGTCATGTTCCAGAGGAAGATGTCGAAGAATTAATTGAATCAGATGATGTAGCAAACAATGTCCATGAAGATGATATCGACGATGACATAATGATCATAACTGACATTGATGACGATGATGATATTGTTAATGTAATTGTAACTTCAGAATATATTCACTTGTATTTTATATTGTATTTTATTTGTACCTCCGACGGAGATGTTTATTCCTCCGGTCGAAGAAGTCATTATTGTATTTGGCCATGTAAATTCAATGAGGTTAACCCTCCATTGTAAGTCAGGGAAATAGACCCCATAGTCAAATTGTATTAGGGTTAATAGAGTCTTCTAGAGAAGTCGGCCCAATCAAGTACAACTAGGGCCGACCTAGTAAGTGAAAAGGTCAAGTGAAAGTAAATTATAAATAGAGAGATAGGCTCTCTCATTTATTCATTCACTCACTCACTCACTCAAGTTCGCATAAGTGAGAGAGAGGACAAGTTCGAACAAGTTGAGAAGAGAGAAGTTGCTAGAGACCATCTCCATTTTTGGGTTTTACTTTTGTGACATTGTATTGGTGATCATTCTATCTCTAAGGAAGTTGCGGGGTTTTCTCCTTTATGGTTTCCCCGAGGAAAATTTTTGTGTCTCTTGTATTATGTTGTGCATGTTATTATTTCAGTAAGATCCTAGATAAGTATTGATTAAAAGTAGAAAATCTAACAGATATGGCCAATCCTTACAATGTTGAATCTGGATCGGATGATACATATGATGACTTGGATGAAGAAGATGATGAAGTCCATTGAAGTGTATGAGGTATGCCTTAATATATCTACTCTATATATTTTGATTTACTATTGCGATAGAATTATTGAATTTTATTGGTACGTATAAATTAATTGTTTCTTAGTGTTTTTGCCATTTTCCTGTATGTTGGCATATGTTATAATTAGAAACATTGCTTCTTAAGTATGAAAAAAAATGCAATAATTTTTTTTTTGTACATAGATTTTGTCGGGTTATGGGGAATTGAGAGTGATGTGAGGGTGGGGAGGGGCCATCAGAGCTTCCACCTTCACGTGGTTGGCCCTGTTCAGTAGAGAATATTAAATTATTCTTGAAACAAAGAGAAGCTCAGTAAGGCAATGCACAATTATCATGCTAACCCAAATGGCGTGCTTTATCATGTACTGTACGAGGCCAACGTTGAAATTTTTTAAATGTGTGTTTGCTTGGACTAAAATTTTGCATAGTTAGACTAGACACATGCATTAACGGTGTGGGAGGGTTTCCAGACTCAAACATGATTGACACTAACAATTCAAGCATCAAAATCCATACCTATAGATTAATTAATGTGCTACACAGGGCCAACGTTGAAATTTTTTAAATTTGTGCTTGCTTGGACTAAAATTTGGCATGGTTAGACTAGACACATGCATTGACAGTGTGGGGGGGTTTCCAGACTCAAACATGACTAACACTAACAATTCGAGCATCAAAAACCATACCTATAGATTAATCAATGTGCTACATGGGGCCAACATTGAAATTTTTTAAATGTGTGCTTGCTTGGATTGAAATTTGGCATGGTTAGACTAGACGCATGCATTGATGGTGTTGGAGGGTTTCAAGACTCAAACATGACTAACACTAACAATTCGAGCATCAAAAACCATACCTATAGATTAATTAATGTGCTACAGGGGCCAACGTTGAATTTTTTTAATTTGTGCTTGCTTGAACTGAAATTTGGCATGGTTAGACTAGATGCATGCATTGACGGTGTGGGAGGGTTTCCAGACTCAAACATGATTGAAACTAACAATTCGAGCATCAAAAACCATACCTATAGATTAATTAATGTGCTACACGGGGCCAACGTTGAATTTTTTTAAATGTGTGCTTGCTTGGACTGAAATTTGGCATGGTTAAACTAGAAGCATGCATTGGTGGTGTGGGAGGGTTTCCAGACTCAAACATGACTGGAACTAACAATTCGAGCATCAAAAACCATACCTATAGATTAATTAATGTGCTACACGGGGCCAACGTTGAAATTTTTTAAATTTGTGCTTACTTGGAGAGATATAAGACTTAGAATAGTGGTAATAGATCTTAAATAATTGAGATATATTAGTTATATTGGCCGTAGTAGTTCCTAAATAAGTGATTCAAAGCAACACTAGACATATAGTGTATTGAATTCTGACCTTGATGAGAACAGGGTACAAGAAGCACCAATATTTTCTTACAAATATTCAAATTCACCTTCATTCATTCCTAGTGAGGTATCCAATAGGGGAAAACACAAAAATCAACCCCCAATGCAAAAATTATATCATCTTGCATTTGATATATTCATCTTATGTTGATATTTCATTGCAAAGATAGAGAGAAGAAATGTGCAACCATTAATCCATTTACATTGTACCTACATTAAAACTTTATCTATACAATGTAAATCCAGACTCTAATATGACTCACACAAACAATTCGAAATTCAAACAACAAACCTATAGAATAATTAATGTATTTACTTCTACACATACCAATGTATTTTTGCATTTTATATTACTGGCCTATTTTATGCATAAATTGCAAGGTCATTTTAATTCAAAATGTTAGCACTTCCATACTTTTTCAGACTAACCTACAACTAGCATAACACTTACTACATTTACTAACTCATATATGATTTATAAGATAACTTAGCTAATTAGGATTAGGTATACATTCTAACTAGACATTTAAAATATCTTACATGAGGTATATATTAAAATACACACACACACAATTGGAGGATCAACACCCTTAAGGGGAAATATTTTTTTAACTTGACTAATTAATTAATCTAACTACACAATTAGTGAGTTTAGATATTTTTATCTAAATTGGGATTCCACCTTTTCTTTTACCTTTGAGATCCCTACAAGTGTCTTTCTAGGATTGTGCGTGATTCCCATTTCAAGCATTAACATAATTGGTGACCATGCAAGGAAATGAATACCTTATTGTCTTGTAATTTTTCTTGCATATACCAATGCATCTCTATACTTGGACCTAAATATAATTCTATTGTATCCATGAGATTTATGCCATGTTTTATAATTCTATTTTTTCCACTCATGACAAATTTTGATGGCCTATAGTATAATACCTTACCATACTCCAGTACAAGATTCTAGTGTTTGGTTGATGACCTTCCTTAGTTTAAGGGTTTTCCTCATGTCATGTACCTCTTGAATATCAAACCTTGTAAGTGAATACAATGGTTATATAAATCCCCCTTTAATGGCTTAAGGCTCTAGTATTTAATGGGTTAAAAAACAATGTTATTGGGAAATATAGAGGCCAATGATTTTCCAAGGGTTTTATCTATCCCCATTGCTTTTGGAGCATCCGCTATGGATTTATGGGAGGTTTTAATTGAACCAATGGAAAATAAAATCTAGAATTATTGAATTGCAAAGTTGTAGGCATTAGCTATCAAATTCTAGATCTTGTCCAAAATTAGTGTAGTCATGACCCATGTGTACAATGCATCCTCTTGGATGTCATTACATGTAGAATATTATGATCTATATAATCAAGGTGACCTTTCGAAGTATCCTATACCATTAATATCAACAACCTCTAATGTCGTGCATGAAGTTAGTAGCCAAGGTGTCATCCCCATTGTGTGTTTTATTGTTTGATCATTTAGTTTTATATTATGAGACTTTGGACTACTTGCAAGTGTTCATTACCATCTCTTTCTCAACCCTTGAGGTGTGTGCATCTTGAGTGGACACAATGTATTCCTTCTTAAGGCCAATTGGCCATCATAATAAACTAATCTATTTTGACTTAAGGATCTTCATAGTTTTTATTATTATCTTCATATTTTGTCTTTTTTTTTTTATGTTGGTGAGCTTTTCCCTCCGAGCTAGGGTTTTCCAAGCCCAAGTATTCATATATACATCGTTTGGAATCAAGGAATCCATTAGGCCTACTCATTCTTTAGCAATAAGTTCTCAATCTTAGCACCCACAATGCATCCCTATAATCATTACACCCTAACACATCACCTAGAGTAAAATCATTTAACAAAAATAAATAAATAAACTTTTTTTTAAATATTAAATATCAAAAATTAAAAAAGAAACCCTATTAATTAAAAAAAATGAAAGAACAAAAAAAATAAAAAAAATAAATGCCTTACCTCACTCTCTCTCTAAGCGAATTGATATAAACTCTGCCTCCCATCGCAGCCGAGTGGACTCTGAAAACTAGCTACCTCCCAGCAATGCCTAGCGGACTATGAACTCTACCTCTCATCCATGAGTGAACTGTGGACTCTACCTCCCATCGACTTGAACCAAAGTTGTTGGAATCTAACAAGCCAGGCACATAATGCCTCCTAAATCGGTGATTTTATGTCATATCTAACATATCTCTCATTTTACTCATATTCTTTCAGGGTTTGGGGGTTACGAAATAGGTTCAAGATTCAGGTCATTGTGTTTTCCTAGGGTTCGAGTCGCTCATGCTTGATCCTCTTTCTCCCACGTCAAGGTTTAAAGCTCCAAACAATGCAAAAGTTCTAATTCTTTCCCTGTTGGGAGGACATTTGGAGAAAGCATCCAACAAATGTGCCAAACCCTTCACCCGAGTCGAAAGATACCAATGTGTCCATACTTCACAGCTCTCATGCCAGGTCAAGCGACCATGGGGCAAGCCCCATGTAAACCCACTATCCACCTAGCAGGAAATAGAAGGCCGAGCCACCCATTGAACCCTTCTTTCTTCGCTAATCGTGTCCCTCACGGGGATGCAATGGAACTGTTTATCCTACTCATTCCCCTCATGGGGATGCAATTACACTGCAATGTTAAATTCCGGGACTTGAGTTAGTGTTTAGACTTCCCATTTAGTGGATGGTTGTGCTCCAACTCACTCAAGGGAAACATAAATCTGTTTGAAAGGCTAGAGTTTCTCATGGTAAAGCAATTGAGATCCATCTGCCAATTTAATTTCCAAATATTGCATCACCATCCTACAAAATAAAATAAAATAAAAATCTACATCTACAAGGGAAACATAAATCTGTTTGAAAGGCTAGAGTTTCTCATGGTAAAGCAATTGAGATCCATCTGCCAATTTAATTTCCAAATATTGCATCACCATCCTACAAAATAAAATAAAATAAAAATCTACATCTACAACAATGAGACAAAATAAAAATCCTACGTCTATTTCATCATACCAGAAACTTGGTAATTATTGGTCACCATATTTTTTATGTAGTCGTGACCTTGTATATAATACAGGCTTGACAATGGCCAAAAAAATTAAAAAAATCCATGTTTAACCTTTCCCTTTGTATTACATATTGTTTAACATTGGTGGTTCAACCTTTCCCTTTGTATTACATATTGTTTAACATTGGTGGTTCAACCTTTCCCTTTGTGTTACTATGTTGTACAATACAGTTGCAACACTTTTTAAATATAAATTTAACCATTTCAGTAAAAAAATAAGTAGGACTTGGTAATAGATTTGTTGAATCTATTGAATGCATTGTTATACCTTATAATGTTATATGGCCTATTGAGGGGTTGAAAATGTTAGAGGTGCATGGACTTCAATGTTTGGTGGTGCTAAAGGATGAAAAATGAGACAATTTTGACATGGAACGTCTCCTATAACTATGAATAACCTTATAGTACGTGTGTTTAGTAAATATTAGGATTTCATTGCATGTATGGAGGTGTAAAAGGTTATACATACATAGTAGGTGGAGAAAGTTCTAATTGATGGCATATGTATGGCCACCCAATCGAGGATGGAATACAATTGATTAATCAAGTTAAGTGTCAATCATGGACCAATGAGACATACAAAATTGGCTAGTAAAATTATGATATTGGGAAAACATTATAGAAGTAGGAAGCCTAAAGTGCAACCATGCAACAATGGATAATAAATTGAATAAATAGAGGCTGGTGATATAAATAGTGCATGAGATTATGATGCCCCAATATAGGAAACCTATCAACTATGACATAAACATTGTGTTTGATTAGGGGTAGATTGGTGACCACTTTGGAATCTATCAAAAAAACATGTGACCACTTTGGAATCTGCACCCTTTCCCTTCCTAAAGCCGTTTATGTATAAATTTAAATATACCTCAACACTTCCCAATCTAGGTATGACTCCCAAGGGAGAGGGCATTACCTTATTTTGGAACCATCAGTTAACAAAAATAAACTCTAGCAATAAGGTAAGATTGCTTCCTAAAAAACACTAGATGGGACCTATAGAAACAAGAATATATCATAAATTCAGTAATATTAAGATCTATAGTTAACCCATTTGACCTCAACAAGGTAACAATAACCCCTTACCTTTCCCATGTATTTGACCATATATCAAGTAAGATATCTACCATAGATACCGAGACTCAGAATTACTTACAGAGGTAAGGGACACATTAGATTAGGTCTAGGACATCTTAGATTAGGAAACCTAATTGTACACAAACCAGTCCATGTTCTCGTTAATTTCCATTTGAATCAAAAGAATAACAAAAACAAAGGAGAAGTATTCATATATTTGAATCTAAAGAATAACAAAACCCCTAGTTCACCTTCTTATACCTTCTTGTAAATACTAGACTTTAGGAATGGATCCTAGAGTATGGAAAAAATTGTGAATAAAAAAATAACACTACATGCCTTCATTATCCTACTTCTAGGTACAGTTCTCAACATGAATAAAAGGATTCATGCTACCATCATATATTTCCACAATCATGATATCTTTAGCTTTATTGGAAGAGAATTTTTAACATTCAAACTTAGCTGGCAAACCTATGTGTCATAGCAGGATGGAATTCATCCCAAGTAGATAGGTCTGATTTATATGTAGCCCAGCATTTCTCAGTAGTGCCTCGTAGATCCATATCTAGAGTAGGGAGTCCCTAATATTCCACAACTGTGCCTTTTATTTCACTCAAAGAGTCTTCCATATCCATTACCCCATCATATATAGTTGGGTTTCACAACTCTATTCAAATTCACGAAATAACATTAATTATAGAACATCTTCTAGAAGATATCTCGTCTCTTTTTCCACCACTTATTTAAGGATTATTCAAAATCACTATCAAGGGAATGGATTCTCTTGCAATTTACTAACCCATCAGTTGTAGGATTAGTTAATATGTTATTTTTCCACTTGTCAAATTATAAATATGATCCATAACATACTTCTCCATGGAATTTGTAGTAGACTCAGTGTATGGCAGCCCTTGATACAGTTCTAGGGATTATATTACCCTAGCACCATCAACTTCAAAAGTCATAGTATTATCCCATTGGTGACACCTTTTTCCACATTCTCTTTAATCAGTGCTAAGCATTGGGGGGATTTGATTGCCAATTTGGGAGATTTGTACACTTTCATATTTGAATCCTTGGTTACATGTGATGCTCTTATGCAAATAAGATGAATTACTTTGTTATCTATGATATTCTAGAGGATTAAATCATTCACAAGCATAAGTGATATGTCATGAAGAGGCATGTAGCTATTTTATATGATCATTGTTTCCTATGACCCCATAATGAACCAATATTTTGTGTGGCTTTCCTATCACACTTGATTATCAACATTGAACACATTGTCAGCTATCTTGTCACACTTGATTATCACAAAGGAATCTTGCAAGATAGTATCACCTTGAGATGCATAAAGTTGATGAAAAATGTGAACCAAGAGGCCATGTTGCACTAGTATTTGTTTAAAGGACTGTATTGAATGTATCATAAGAGAAAATAACCCCAAACTATGGTATTAATGCCAATAACTAGTGTTAATGTTACTCTCATAAAGTATGTAAACAATATTTTATGATAACCATATTAGCTCCATTAGTTTCTTGTGAGAATAAAAAAAAACTAATTTTCACTTTTCGAGGATCAATTAGTTTTTTGTGAGAATCAGTTTTTAGTCATTCATTAACTACAAATACATGTACTTTGTGATGACACCTCTACTAGAGAACCCATGAATCCTTTGAAGGACATATGAAATGATGTAAGGCATATGTAGAATGTGATCTTGTTTATGATATAATGAAATTATGTTTTTTTTTTTGTAGAAATGTATGTGTGTCAATTGGTTCTAGCTTGAGAGGTTGAGAGGAGAAATTGTTATCCTCCCTACTCAGGTTCAAATCCCACTTGTGACATGTTTTCCCTGTGTGGGACAATTGGAGATGGCAAGGTACCAACAATCTCATTCTCGCTTAAGGGCTTGAGGGTGTGATGATATATGTATGTATGTAATGTATGTATGTAATGTATGTATGTATGTATGCATGTATGTATGCATGTACGTATGTATGTATGTATGTATGTAGGTAGGTAGGTAGGTAGGTAGGTAGGTAGGTAGGTATGCATGCATGCACTAGATTCATATGTATCTATGGATGGATGGATGTGTGTATGTATGTATGTATGTATGTATGTATGTATGTCAACTAGCTCTAGCTCGAGTGATTGAGAGAAAAAGTTGGTATCCCCCTCACTAAGTTTAAAATCCCACTTGTGACATGTTTTCTCTTCATGGGTTGGAGGATGGGGTGCTTGTTTACATGTAACACACGCACGCACACACACACACATCTAGTATCTTGCCAATTTCAATCAACAATTAGACACATGGAGCTCTAGTTAACAATTGGTTCATGAAGAGAAAACACGGCACAAGTGGGATTTGAACCTAAGTGGGGAGGATAACAATTTCTCCTCTCTACCACCAACTGGGTATGTCTTAGGTTGTAGAGAGAAGTTGTTATGCTTGCCACCCAAGTTCAAATCAGCCTTGTGACATGTTTGTCCCTCATGCATTAATTGGGCCTAGCAAGATACCAACAATCTCACTCTCACTTAAGTGCTTAAGGGTAGGACAAGATGTTTCCAAACCCTTTAGCTTAATGGGTTGGCTCAATGGGCTATCACTAATGTTATTGGGTATTTGTCTAGTTCCATGCCAATGGGTGCATACTTCAAATCCCCTTAGGTGAGGCACTCTAGTTTGCGCTAACAAGTTTTTGGGGATGTCATCCATGAATGTTGGACGCGCCCTTGGGTTTCCTCATGAAATTTTCCTTGGAAAAAAAGTGTTGGTGTGTGTGTGTATTTTGCAAGAGAAAGCTTTGCATGAACCCCCCCCCTCTTCCCTGGAATATCCAGATGGATAATTATGTCAACTGCCAATTACAAGAGTGGTCGATCATCCCAACAGGAGCAACCAAATTGGAACATGTGACCTCCCTACTGGCAACATGCCTTTGGAAAATGGTCCAACTAATTGAGCTAAACCTTGGGGCTATATATTTTTTCTGAAGGAAAACTTCACAAGATCCCCCCCTCTTCCTCAAAATATCCAGATGGAAGATGCTGTTAACCACCCACCACGAGAACAATTGTGAACCCTAAGTGGCTCAACTAGATTAAAACCTGTGACCATCCCATTGACAACATGTCTTTAGCAAATGGTCTAACCAATTGAGCTAATCTTTAGGATTTGGGGGTAAACATATTTGAAACTTACACTTCTCCCAACATTAATGATACCTCTACCAATATACCATGGACTAATCCCTATGCTATTCTAACATCTCCACAATATCATTTCATTATTTAATTAAAAACTTGTTAAATGATTATTTATTTGTATCATAAAACAACAACTTAATATGCTTTATATGAAAATTCAACATATTGTAATATATATTGCAAGTTATATTTTTTCGTCATAAAAAAATTTATTTTTTTCCATTCAAGTTTGAAAGTTATTTATTATCCAAAGTATTGTTATTTTTTTCCATTCAAGTTTGAAAGTTATTTATTATCCAAAGTTACTTAATTATTAATTATTGAAAAATATACTATTTAATAAAAAGAGAACATAGAACATAGTAAATCTTAATGAAAAGAGAACACCGTAAATCATTAAACGAGAACCTGGTAAAAATGAAACCTTAAAGAACTCAATAAAATCTTGTTAATATACCAAAACACATTGATAATGTCAAATATTTAAACTATATGTTTGCCTTTTCCTTGTCATATGTCCTATTTTAATAAATCACATTATGCATCATAGTTCATCCTCTCATCCAGTAAAGCTTATAGTTTTTTTAAGCTATCTATAATTATCAAGTTGACTTCATTGCTCTAGACAATGAAAGATGTTATACGTTTCTTGTAATCTTATGAGAAGATACATTTACATACATAGAAGGGCAAAAATAAATAAAGTTGTGAACATCTATTCAAAAAAATTGATTGAATGGTACATTTGGTTGTTGTTGGAGTTGACCTGCCTTTATATAAAAGGCTAAAAAAAGATAAAATACCATTTATGAATGAAAGTGTGACAAGTTGTTTTCAAGAATGTATTTAATTTAATGATCATGAAACTCAAAGTTTCTTTGCTCACTCAAGCTTTCTCAAGGTGTTTCCATTATGATAACATTATGATTATTTTATTATGGGAAGTTATGAAGGATAACTTTGTACAATTATAGTTTATATTATGATTATGTTTATGATTATTTTATTGTGGTGGAGGTTTTTTTTAAGTAGGAAAAAACATAATATTTAAAATTATGTTAAAAATTTTGAATTATCATTAATATGTGTGTTTATTAATTGTGTAGTTTAAAAGTTTGATGATTTCAATTAAAAATTAAGATTTTTAGGTATAATTTTAGAAAAATCTGATAGAAATTTTTAAAATCATGGTTATAAGTGTCAAACTCTAAAATTTTGGGTGTCCAGGGGTTTTTGATGTTGTTGAATCCGTTCAAGCCAAATCGTCAAATATTTAGACAACTTCTTTATCAATATCTCAATATTGTTTTTAGTAGAAATTTTAGAAATATGACAAAGTTAAATGATATACAAAAGAGTACACATATAAAATTCGGGTTAAGATAAAATTAATAATAAAAAAGTAAAGAGTTAAAGCCAGAAGAAATATAGATTAAAAATTATTAAACTTAAAGTTGAGCACTATGTCAAAGTGGAGAAATGAAGGCGGTAAAATATTTTATTATATTTAAATTCCTAATTAAATTTTGAGGAATTAGGAAGGAGATAAGATATAATTAGAGATAGGAAATGGAAGGATGATGATGAACCCAAAACGTTGGGACATTGATAAACTTCGACATATTTGGACATTGATCAATTCCAACAAAGTGATAATCCAAAAAAAATGATACAATGATAAATCACTGTGAAAACCTACATTCTCAAATATTGAGGATTATCAATTTAATTTTTATCGATACAATCTTAAGAGTTCGATATGAGTTACATCATTATAAGCAAAGAAAATTTGGTCACCTTTTCACATTCTCAAATATTAAGGATTATCAATTTAATTTTTATTGATACAATTTTAAGAGTTGGATATGAATTACATCATTATATGCAAAGAAAATTTGGTCACCTAAAATAACCAATCAATGATCTATAAAAAGTTAGATTTCTACTCCTATTATATACCTTTGAACGTGGTATAATTACCCTATTTCCTTATATTTTTGAAAAAAAATTAAAATAATAAAAACAATTTAAAATATAATTATAGTAAATTTTATTAAAAATAATTAAAATTTATATAAATTAAAAATATTATTATTATATTGTCATGTTTCAAGCACTAAATTATAATTTAAACAGTCAATCAAATGTATTATTATAATGAACTAGTTTAATTATATTTGTGATTTTTATTAATTATATTTTAGTAAAAATTAATTCATCATAATTAAAATTACATCAAATCTTAAATGCCAATTAATTATTAATTTTCATGGAAGGACTCACTTTTCTATGTGTCTATACGAAGGATACAAAATGATTTCATGTTAATAAATGCTATGTGAGTTAAGTTTAATACGAGTAATGCACACAAATATTTGTATGTTGACTTCGGGACATCCTGTTTTAATTTTTAGTAGTGCAAGTATTTAAATAATCTCTATCTTATCATGAGATTTTATGCTCAGATATTATGCCCACAAATGTTTTTGTATATTATTATTATCCCTTAACGTGCTAAACTGAATTTGAGTTTGAGTGGTCTAAGAAGATGGTATTTGGGTATTATTTAGTATATGAATAAAGTTTTTTTAAAATATTTTTTCTTAAAGAACGAAAAAGTTTATAATATTTAGAGTTATTAGTTTAGTTTTAGTGGTTGGAATTTTAGATTTTATGTAGCAACATTGTTGTTTGTAAATAAAATTTGATCACTTATTGGTTGTTGGTTGTTTGTAAGAGGTTAGACTTTTATCCCTACTTTTGGGTTTTTAATATTTTTTCTTTAAGTATAAGGAAAATGAACTCTTAATCAATTAAAAACAAATTTAGAGTGAGTAAGAGTTTAAATGCTTGAAAAGTGGGAAAATTCAAGGGCGGAGCGCTTGATCACGAGGGAGAGGAATAAAAGGTGGCCTTTTCCTTATTAGGTCTCTTATGGGCAAGCGGCTCGTGCCTCGCCCCTTTGGTCGGATAAAAATGGTATGAGCTCCGCATGACACTTAAAGATGCAATGCATAAATGTATTGCTACTCCCACTTAAGCAATAGGAACTTCATTCGGAAGAGAAACAATCGACAATGCTACTATTGGGGACTCCTTGACTGGACTCCTCCATATGTAGCAACGAAAATGTCTCCCCGAGTAAGCCTTTAAAAAATAAAATTGGTCGGGCGAGAGGGACAATAGGGCAAAGTGTTCTCCTACTCATGTGTTGGATTCATGCTCCCACTAACCATTATTTAAAATCGAGATAGTAGGTTCTTAGTACTTTTTGGTCCAACCCATAGTCAATGATGGACACCAAGCTGACAAAATCAACTGCCTTCCACCCCCAAACTTATGGACAAACATAGGTCAATCATGCTCCTAGACATATTTAACCCTTTTTTTAATATGTGCAAATGATTTTGATTGATTTGCAAGAATTTACTGAATTTCATTTTATATTAATATAGTATAAATATCAACTTTAATATTAAGTGAAATATTTGGAGCTTAAATTTTACTAATTGATTGTAGGGTACTTCTAAAAAAAATACTAATTGGTTGTGGGGTAGTTCTCAAAAAATTTCATTGGTATTAACAAGAATGTGGAGGTGGGATTATGTGTGTGTGTGTGTGTGTGAGGAAAATTGGGTCAGATTTGCAGGTGGCTTGGGCCTTTGGTAGAGGAAGCCTGGAGAGATTGGGTATTTGGTTTCTCAAACCATCGAATAAAATCTCTACCCCTGGTCGTTATCTAGGGAGTATGGATGGCCAGAAATGCAGCCATATTCCAGGAGAGGGTATCAATCCTAGAATTAATTGTTGCGCAAAGCCTTAATAGACTCTCACATTTTCCTCAAGAAAAAGGATTGGCTCCAATTAGATGTATTCAGGAAGAACAAGTGGATCATTCAAAGTCGTGGGCCTATTTTGAAGGGGCCTCACCAAACAATTTTCAGAATTGTAGGGGGGGTGGTGTAGTTCTTTTTTTATCAGATTCTGATTTTTTCAAAATAAAAATGGAATTGGGTCCTGGAACAAACAATTATGCCAAGCTTATGTCTTTAAAACTGATGTTGTTGTTTGCAAGGGAAAGAAATGTAAATCATATACAGATCTATGGAGACTCAATGACAATAATAAACTAGTCCAGAAAAACTCAACAATGTGACAATCTATCTTTACATTCAATTCTTGAAGAAGTTTACAGAATTTTGGACACTTTTGATACTTTACCTATTCAACATGTATCGAGGGAATGAAACTCGGATGTCGATATGCTTTCTAAGGAAGGCATTCAATTGGGTCATGGGTAGTGGTTGATATCAGAGATCAATGCTAGAGAACACTTTGAATTTTATCATAGGCCTTTTATTGAAGAGCTTCTTGCTCCAATCTTAAACAATGATTTCCAACTATAAGATATGTTATTTTTTTGTGATGTTCCAATCTTACAACAATGTTTTCCAGCTATGGGATGTTTATTTCTATTTTGTGATGCTTGGTTTGAATTCCATAAACAACAAGTTTATAGTATTTGCAAAATACATATGTATAAAACAACCCACAGATCTAGTTTTTGATGTCAGTATATATATGGAACAACTACAGACCATAGATCCTTTGGATGTTAGTATTTGCAGAACAGTCTTTGAGCAAATAATCGACACTATGTTTATGTTAGTTTATTTTTGTTCTATCCTGAACAAATTATTTTGGAAGTCTGACCTACTCTTAGGGCCACGAAATACATGGAAACATGTACTTTATAGAATGTAAATTTCTTTTCTCTTCATATGAAATAAAATTTACGCTTTTTCCCAAGGAATATATATATATATATATATTGACAAGTCCCATTTAAAGTAGATTAAACAAAGGTGAAATCTTCTATAATGTATGTAATGATGATGATGTTGAAATTTTGTTGTCATTGATGTCAACTAATGTCAAAAAGGATGTCAACTGATTCAGTTTGAGTCATTGATGTCAACTGAAGTCAAGTGGATTCAGTATTCACATGCCATCTTGAATAAGTATGGAAAAGTCAAATTGAAGAAGTATATGCGCAAGCAAGGTGGTGAAGGATATGGATGCCAGTATGAAGAAGTATATCTAGATTTTGCATCCAATCTAAAGAAGTGTGTCCAGGGGTACATCATGCATATCCAGTTTCAAGAAGTACATAAGGTACATGTACTTGAGTAGGTCACAAGTCCATCTAGCCATAGTACTTCAAGGTACAATCCAAAGTGTTTGTTGGACAAAAGTTTGAAGAGTGAGCAAGCAAGCCAAAGAGTACACGGGACAAAGTCTAGTGTGCGCAATCAAGTCAAGCGTAGTGCACAAGCTGCATGGAACAAGAGATGGTTGAACGATTATGCAAGTCTTGAAAGCACGCAATTCATCACCAATCAAAAGAAGCTTTCAGTTGTCGAAGCACGCACAAGTTCCAAGCATGGTGTAGTAGTTGAAGTTAGCATATGTGCAAATTCCACAGCCGATGACATAACAAGTGCACAAGACCCACAAAGTGATGGTACCGCAAGGGTCAAAGCCCCACCAAGTTGAAGAACATGTATGTGCAAAGCATCGAAACATCAAGTGAGCAAGACCCACAAGTGATGGTACATCAAGGGTGAAAGTACCACCAAGTCGAGGGCCATGTATGCGCATAACCCACAAAGAAAGGACACATCAGCAATGCAGAACATGACATGTGGCATAAGCACAATCCATGAAGCAAGAAAGAAGGAAGGCCACAACCAACTTGTGGACATACAATCCATGACGGACATGTATAAATAGGGAAGCAAGTTGGAGATTAGTATTTGCATAACAGTCTTTGAGCAAATAATCGACACTATGTTTATGTTAGTTTATTTTTGTTCTATCATGAACAAATTATTTTGGAAGTCTGGCCTACTCTTAGGGCCACGAAATACATGGAAACATGTACTTTATAGAATGTAAATTTCTTTTCTCTTCATATGAAATAAAATTTACGCTTTTTCCCAAGGAATATATACATGTACATACATACATACATACATACATATATATATATATATATTGACAAGTCCCATTTAAAGTAGATTAAACAAAGGTGAAATCTTCTATAATGTATGTAATGATGATGATGTTGAAATTTGGTTGTCATTGATGTCAACTAATGTCAAAGAGGATGTCAATTGATTCAGTTTGAGTCATTGATGTCAACTGAAGTCAAGTGGATTCAGTATTCACATGCCAGCTTGAATAAGTATGGAAAAGTCAGATTGAAGAAGTATATGCGCGAGCAAGGCGGTGAAGGATATGGATGCCAGTATGAAGAAGTATATCTAGAATTTGCATCCAATCTGAAGAAGTGTGTCCAGGGGTACATCATGCATATCCAGTTTCAAGAAGTACATAAGGAACATGTACTTGAGTAGGTCACAAGTCCATCCAGCCATAGTACTTCAAGGTACAAGCCAAAGTGTTTGTTGGACAAAAGTTTGAAGAGTGAGCAAGCAAGCCAAAGAGTACATGGGACAAAGTCTAGTGTGCGCAATCAAGTCAAGCGTAGTGCGCAAGCTGCATGGAACAAGAGATGGTTGAACGATTATGCAAGTCTTGAAAGCACGCAATTCATCACCAATCAAAAGAAGCTTTCAGTTGTTGAAGCACGCACAAGTTCTAAGCATGGTGTAGAGGTTGAAGTCAGCATATGTGCAAATTCCACAGTCGATGACACAGCAAGTGTGCAATACCCACAAAGTGATGGTACCGCAAGGGTCAAAGTCCCACCAAGTTGAAGAACATGTATGTGCAAAGCATCGAAACATCAAGTGAGCAAGACCCACAAGTGATGGTACATCAAGGGTGAAAGTACCACCAAGTCGAGGGCCATGTATGCGCATAACCCACAAAGAAAGGACACATCAGCGACGCAAAAACATGACATGTGGCATAAGCACAATCCATGAAGCAAGAAATAAGGAAGGCCACAACCAACTTGTGGACATATAATCCATGATGGACATGTCTAAATAGGGAAGCAAGTTGGATATTTGAAGTAAGCTTGATTGCGAAGATGAAGAGGTTCTAAGTGGAAGATACATATTTATATTCGGGCATCAAGGGCTCGAGGTACATAACAATATGATCTAGTGAGGATATGAGTGCGCACAACTATAGGAATGCTATAGTTGATGGTCCGCAGAATGATGATGTAGATATGTGATGGTTGCACAAAGATATAAAGGCAGAATGCAGAGGATGTGCAAGTGCGTTAGGACTGAATGACAGTAGCACAAGCAGCATGCAAACAATCACAGATGTTCTAAGAAAGAAGCGCAGAGACGGAACTGAAGTATATCAAAAGATGCGTAGAAGCTCAATTGATGCACGAAGATTGAATTAAAGTGTGCAAAGTAGAGAATTGCATCTGATGTGCGGAGACAGAACAACATCAGAATCTAATATGCTCATCGTGATGAAGATGATCTGAGACAAGTGCGAATCATATGATGCACAATATGTTGTAGATTTTCTGAAAGACTATGGCACTTAAACCGAACAGACACATCTCAGTAAGTGCGCAGTTCCATCTGATATCGGTGCACAATCTTATAACAACAAGCTATCAACTGAAGCATATTATGAATTGGTGAGTGCAATTGCACAGCAGCAAAACGACATAGTGAACCTTGGCGTAGACTGCAGGATTAGTTGAAGTAGCACACGATATATGAAGTAATTCATCAACATAAGTGAAGTATTGAGTGGAATGAGAATTCAAGTGATGTATGCAAGGAAGTGACAAGAATACGACTTCTTACAGAAGGTGTGCACAACAGAACGAACAACAAAAGATCAGAAGTGTGTGCATGTTGGAAGTTCAGGAAGGCAACATATTATTTTGTATATATGGGCGGCAGGACGGGGCAATGAGCAGAAGGTCATAGCCTCCTTCCAATTGGTGCTGGAGAACACAAGGAGTTGGTGCTTCCTTCAGGGCGGTTCCTGTAAAACCAAGGGGTCGGTGCCTCTTTCCAGTCGGTGCTGGTAAACACAGGAAATCAGTGCTTCCTTGAATGTAATATTTTCATTACAAAAGAGCATTCCGTGGTTTTCTCCCGTTTGGGTTTCCACGTCAAAAATCCTATGTGTTTAGTGTTCTTGGTCTTGATGCATATATGGATGAATGTTTTATTTATATTGGATGCATTATTAAAGATAAAGATTAAGTTCAAACTAATTTGTTAAAGAAGTTTAAAATTGTTGATAATTGCACTAATACTGATTCACCCCCACCCTCAGTATTAAATCGATTCCAACAATTCGTATCAGAGTGGGTATATTCAATAATAGCTTAGCATCTGGAAGATAGATCTTTGCGCATAATTAAATTACTCCTTGCATAAGAATTTAGCAGATATGGACTCAAAATATGAACAGATGGTTGAAGTAGATTTCGAAGGAGAATTGATCAGTGCTCTAAACGAATTGAAGAAGTCAAGAAAGAAAAGCAAGCTTTTGTAGGAATCACTTATGAGATTAGAGGTAGATAACACCAGGAAATTGAACTTAAGAGAAGACAAGTGTGAAATACTAGAAGCCGAAATTGTCTCTCTAAGAGATGAACTACAAAAGGTAAGCTTTCAACTAGAGAATGAGCAAAAATGTAGAAACAACATTGATGAAGAATCACATTTTGTTAAGAGCTACGTAGGCGCGCTCAAGAATACACTCTCAAGGATGAATTAGAAGTGTGAAGAAGAGCATAGGAAGCCAAGTCATATGAAAATCGAGTCCATGCGATTCCATAGAACCTATCCTCTCAGGTATCTAAATATTTTTCTGGCAAATTGTTATTACTGTCACAATTTTGGTAATAAAGCAATAAATTGCATAGCTCGTGCACTATCATATGCTAGAAAGAATGGTTTGTGCAATTAGATAAACCCTAAACACGGCAACCTCAGGAAACTGGTTGAGACCTCAAAAGAAGATGATGCAGGGGCATTGGGGCCTAGGCGAAATAGTCGAAGTTGATCAACAAAAGAAGGTCAGACAGGGGGATAACCGACAACCACGGAAGGAGACTGGCAGTCGAAGCCGAGTAGTCGAGCAGAAGTTGTCGAAGTATAGTCAACAGGATGCGGAAGTCAAAAGAGTCGAACGTCGACAGGATGGTCGAGATGCGACATCGACAGAAAGCGGCAGAGGCCAAGCGTGGAGGACGGAGCGGATAGATCAGCAGTCGTAGAGACTAAGTAAAGTCGACGAGTAAAGTCGAGAATCGACAACTTAAGACAGTATACACGGTGGAGTGCAGATCAGTCGAAAGAGGACAGTGACAAGACCGACAACTGTAGCAAATTCAGAGAAGCATTGCAGTTGAGGTGATCGACCTGCAACCGTTGAGGGTTGTTGGGGAAATTATGGCAGTTAAGAAGGTGGTTGAGTTCAGGACGGGTATCACCACAGGAGGAGATTGTGCAGCATGGTCAGAGGACGCTGACAACTGCAGATCGACAAGATCAGAGCCAGAGCGGTGGATAGAGAAGGACGTCTCGGGGAAGCTAGCAGGGTGGACCTCGGGAAGCGTAGTGGAGCAGAGTAGAAAAATGGTGCGGAGGCACAGAGTCAAGGATCCAGAATCCAGAGCGATAATCGATCTTTATTTTGTTGTTTAGAGGATCAAAAGACTAAAAGGATCACACACAGAGGGAAGGAACACACCAACATAATAGAGTTTTGTTCCTGTATATTGTAACAGGCTCAGGCCGACTTGTTTTAATTTGCTTTGTATGTAACATTGAATTGGATTCAAGTAATAGAAGCCAACTCCTTGGCATTCCTAGTTCACATCTAGTCTATGTGAGTGAATCGTGTGTTTACTATGTGTTATAGTTAAGCAAGAGGGTCCGACCAGACCCTCCCTTACACCAGGTGGTATCAGAGCAGCAACACCCTGAAGATATGATAAATACCAATACCACCTTGCATAGCGTCAAGTGGTAGTCGAATGGAAGAATCTTGAGAACATGCTAAATTAGTGTAGGCATGAACATCTCCAGCTGCAGTTGGGTAGAGTTGTGCGTGTGTGGTGAAAGTCTGGTTGCGATTGGACGAGAGGAGATTTTAGCTGAGGTTGAAAGAATGGCACAAAGAGGTGTAAATGTCCGTGGTGTAGGACAAAGAGCAAGAGGCACAGGAGTTACAGTTGATCGCGAGATGTTCTAGGAATGCATGCGAACAATATGAAGTTTGACCAATGAGGTCGCAGTGATCAAAGAGAGCCAAAGGCGTGGATGTATTCCCGATGCACTTGACCATAGCAATGAGGAATTCAAATAAATGGAAGTGAGGGAAGCAGTGGAAGAAGAACCAGAAGATAAATTCATCAAGCTACTGACAAAGATGAGGGGTAAGGCAAAAATGGGCGTACCTACCTACTCAGGAAGTCTGGATCCAGAAGACTTGATAGACTAGTTCAGAGGATCCTAAGAGGGTTAAGACTGCATGTCTGAAATTGAAGGGTCATGCCTCATTGTGGTGGGACAATGAGCAGACTGATAGAGTCAAGAAAGGAAAGGAGAAAATCAAGTCTTGGGATAGAATGGTTGCCAAGCTAAAAGGGAATTTCATGCCTAGTGACTATGTTATTTCCTTGTTCAGGAAGTTACAAAACTTTCAACAGAAAGAGATGACCATGAAGGAATACACGAAAGAGTTCTATAGACTGTCAATAAGATCCGATCAAACCGATGAAGGCGAAGAAGCAGTCGCAAGATATGTAAACGGCTTGAAGTATGTCATACAATATGAGTTGAGCCTGTCGAAGTTCAGAATGGTTGGAGAAGCCTACCAAATAGCTCTGAAGGTAGAAGAAAAGCTTTCGAGGAGAACCGCATCGACTAGAGGAAGGATGACTGGTTGGGGTGCGAAGACTGTTTCCGCGAAGGAACAAAGTAGCAGAACCAGGGGAGAAGCCGTTGAAGACAATCGACTTGTGGAAGGGACAACGACCAGAGACAAAGCACAAGGAAATCGATGGGATGGTCGAGAGACCCGCGGTTGGGGTGCGTTTGGTCGAAATGGTCCAGTAGAAAGAAAAGGAGTTGAAAGACCAGCGATTGTCTGTTATAAGTGTCGTGGAGTGGGACACAAATCCTATGAATGCCCAGATAATCTACATGTGGCAAAAGAGTCGAAACCCAAACTTCGAAGAGATGATCAAGGCGACGAGAAGACGGAATCGACATTCGACAATGGCGAAGGGGGTAGAGGAAAAGGTCAAAACATGAAGGCCAGGAGAACGTTTGTTCAGAACGACCAGTGCGAAGAGAAGGAATTGGCACATCGAAAGGCCATCTTTCGGACCAGAGCACTGATCGTCGACAGGTATTGCAATACCATCATGGATGGTGGCAATATAGAGAATTTAATGTCGACGGAGGTCATCAACAAGTTGGATTTGAAATGTCAACAACACCCAAATCCATACAGGATATCCTGGTTACAGAAAGGACATCATGTGAAGGTAACCAGACAGTGCATGATCAACTTTAAGGTTGGAAAGCTTGAAGACAATGTTTTGTGCGACGTAATCCCAATGGACGCTTATCATCTATGGTTAGGGAGGCCATGGAAACATGATCGAAAGATGATCTATGACGGTCGAGCCAACACGGTCATAGTATGGAAAAATGGCATGCGGAGGATGTTGAAGCCAAAGCAGAAGGATCGCGCTGACTGCAAGCAGGGCGAAAGCAACTATTGGGAGGAGTGAGTGCTGATGTGCTCAGTGAAGGAATTCCTAGCAGAGGAGGAGAAACAGTCGAGATGTTTCGCCATCATTCTGAAAGGACCAAGTGTCGAAAGGTCGACGGCGGATAGAATTATGGTCGAAGTCGAAGCAATGCTCGACAAGTTTGAGAGCATAATAGTCAACAAGGCACCGATGGGATTGCAACCGACGAGAAGCATATCCCATCAGATCAACTTGATTCCAGGATCGAGTTTTACAAACAAGGCACCACATAGAATGACTCCGACAGAGGGTCAAGAACTCAATCGACAAGTCCAGGAGTTTTTGGAAAGAGGATTGATCAGAGAAAGTCTGAGCCCGTGCGCGGTACCAACAGTATTAGCGTTGAAGAAGGGTGGAGAATGGAGGATGTGTACAGACTCCAGAGCGATCAACAATAGCACGATCAAGTACATATTTCCATTGCCCGGGATGGACGACTTGATGGATTGTTTGAGTGGAGCGAGATACTTCACCAAGATCGACCCGAAAAGTGGATATCACCAGATCAGAGTCAAAGAAGGCGATGAATGGAAGACAACCTTCAAGAAAAAGGAAGGTATGAGTGGCTAGTCATGCCCTTTGGATTGACTAATGCACCCAGTGCGTTCATGTGGTTGATGAACGAAGTACTGAAACCATTCGTGGGAAAGTTCGTCGTAGTGTGCCTCGATGACATCTTGATATTCAGTCGAACATTTGGAGCACATTCGACGAGTATTGCAGAAGCTGCAGGAAGGGAATGTGATGGTGAACCTACAGAAATGTTAGGTAAAGGCTATATTGGAGTGGCCAAAATCAACAAGCACAACCGGAGTGCAAGTTTTCATGGACTTGCTAGTTTCTATAGGAAGTTCATCAGAGGATTCAGTCGGATATGTGCACCATTAACAGAGTGCATGAAGAAAAGGGAGTTTAAGTGGACAGAAGCTGCCCATAAATCCTTCGACAAGTTGAAGCAGAAGGTGACAGAGAGCCCATTGTTATCTCTCCCAAATTTCGACAAAGCTTTCCAAGTCGATTGCAACACGAGTGGAATGGAAATTGGGGCAGCATTGATCCAGGAGGGCCGACCAATTGCATTCTTCAACGAAAAGTTGGACAAACCAAAGCAGAAATATTCGGTCTACGACCAAGCATTCTATGTTATCGTGCAAGCATAGAAGAAGTGGAGGCATTACTTGTTGCCCAAAGATTTTGTGTTGAATACAGACCACCAAGCACTGAGGTATTTGAATACTCATTCGAAGTTGAATTAGCGGCACATGAAATGGGTTGAATTCTTGCAGGGATATACCTTCATGTTGCGACATAAGTCGGGCAAGTCGAGCAAGGTTTCTGGCGCGTTGAGTCGAAGAGTTGCATTCCTGAACATGACGACGGTTCAGGTAACGAGAATAGAGTCGGTGAAGGTGGAGTATGAAACCGATGAGGATTTTGCGGAAGCATGGAAGGCTAGTTGCAAACCATGGAGTGTCGAAAGAACTCCACAATTATATTATTTTATCCAAGAGGGATACCTATTCAGGGGACAACAGTTGTGTATTCCCAGAGGATCCATGAGAGAGTACCTAATCTGAGAACTGCATAGTGGCGGATTAGCAGGTCATTTAGGAATCGACAAGACCAAGACGTTGGTCGAAGAAAAATACCATTGGTCAGTGATGGCGACAGATATAGGTAAGTGGGTACGACAGTGTCGAACTTGCCAATTGGAGAAGGGATGAAGACAAAATACGGGGTTGTATGCACCATTACCAGTGCCAAATGTCCCATGAGAGCACCTGAGCATGGATTTTGTGCTAGAATTGTCGAAGACATAGCAAGGTAACGACTCCATCTTTGTGGTAGTCGACAGATTTTCGAAAATAACCACTTTATTCTGTGTCAAAAGACAACTAGTGACGCCACAAGCATTGTTGTACTATTCTTCAAGGAGATAGTCATATTGCATGGGTTACCAAAGAGTATAACATCGGATAGATATACCAAGTTTATGGGTCATTTCTGGAGAACCCTGTGGAAGAAGCTGGATACAAAGTTGCAGTTTAGCTCGGCATACCATACGCAGACTGATGGATAGACCAAGGCAGTAAACATAAGTTTGGGAAAACTTCTGAGGTGTTTGACGGCTGATAGACCCAAGCAGTGGGAGAACGTATTGGCGCAAGAAGAATTCGCATATAACAACTCTGTGAATCAGTCAACAGGTATGAGTCCATTCCAGATTGTTCAAGGTTGAAGCCCACATGGTGTGGTGAATTTGGTTGCGATACCAATGGAGATCAGAAAGAGTGCATATGCAGAAACATTCGCAGAGCATATGAAAGAAGTACATGAAGATGTACGCAAGCGCATTGAAAGGAGCAACGCGGCATATAAGTTGAGAACTGATAGGAAGAAGGGGCTACAGTCATTAAGTGCGGGAGACTTAGTCTATGCACACTTAAGCTGAAGCTGAAGAAGATTGGACCATGTAAGATTCTGAAGAAGATTTCGGATAATGCTTATGTGTTGGAGCTACTGAACGAATTGAACATTTCTCCTACGTTCAATGTATTAGATCTGTACAGTTATGAAGAAGGTTCAACAAGCAACAGCGCGAAAGTGTCGAATATCGACTGGACAGGGCAAATTCCAAATCGACAAGAGAAGAGATCGTCGAAGTAGTGGATGAGCGTGAAGTCGGATGCACAAGGAGTTCGCGAAGGAAGGAATACTTAGTCTGATGGAGGGATGATGATTTGAATGAGGAAACATGGATTTCAGAGGAAGAATACAGGGCACTGACATAGCAGTCAAGTTATTTTTCACCTCGGGAGACTGATGTAGGAGCATCGGGGCCTAGGCGAAACAGTCAAAGTTGATCGATAGAAGAAGGTCGACCAGGGGGATAGCCGACGACCATTGGTGCGAAGGAGATTGGCAGTCGAAGTCGGGTAGTCGAGCAGAATCTATTGAAGTATAGTCGACACGATGCAGAAGTCGAAAGAGTCGAACGTCGACAGGATGGTCGAGATGCAACATCGACAGAAAGCGGCAAAGTCCAAGCATGGAGGACAGAGCTGTTAGATCGACAGTCGTAGAGACTAAGCAAAGTCAGAGAATTTAATATTGTCTACGTGGTGGAGTGCAGATCAATTGAAAGAGGACAGTGATAAGACCGAAAACTGTACCAAAGTCAGAGAAGCGCTTGAATCAAGGTGATCAACCTGCAACCTTTGAGGTTTGTTGGGGAAGTTATGGTCATTAAGAAGGTGGTTGAGACCAGGACGGGTGTCACCAAAGGAGGATATTGTGTAGCATGGTCAGAGGACACTGACAATTGTAGATCCACAGGATCAGAGCCAGAGCGGCGGACAGAGAAGGATGTCTCGGGGAAGCCAGCAGGGTGGACCTCGGGAAGCGCAGTGGAGCAGAGTAGAAAACTGGTGTGGAGTCACAAAGTGAAGGATCCAGAATCCAGAGTGATAATCGATCTTTCTTTCGTTGTTCAGAGGATCAGAAGACTAAGAGGATCACACACAGAGGGAAGAAACACACCGACTAAATAGAGTTTTATTTATGTATATTGTAACAGACTAAGGCCGACTTGTTTTAATTTGCTTTGTATGTAACATTGAATTGGATTCAAGTAATAGAATTCAACTCCTTGGCATTCCTAGATGACATCTAGTCTGTGTGAGCGAATCGTGTGTTTACTGTGTGTTATAGTTAAGCAAGAGGGTCCGACCAAACCAGCCCTTGTGCCAGAAGATCTCAATCCCTTCAGTATTTTGAGCTTATACAATGAGTGTAGTAAGTTATAATCATGGTCATGACAATCAAAACTGCGAAAATCAGTTGCAACCTGCGCAGTCCACTGAACCAGTTGAAGATCAAAAGGATCAAGTCTATAAGGAAGCCTGCATCCTAGAATTACATGCACAAAGTAAATGAGGGCAATTGTATATAGAAAATGGTTGCTCTAAGCATATGACAGGAGATAAAAGAATTTTTCTAAAGTATAGAGAAGATAAGGGAGCCAGTGTCTACTTTGGGGATAATGGCTCGACCAAAATCTTACGTAAAGGCTTGGCAAGTTTAGGAAACAAAAGAACCAATGCCAAAAATGTTTTACTAGTCGAACACATGAAACACAATCTTATGAGTTTCAGTCAAATGTGCGACCAAAGACACACACTTATTTTTTACTCTAACAAAATGCAAAATCAGAAACAGAGATACAGGCAAAGTACCAGCAACAACCTCCAGAACTCCTAACAATGTCTACATTTTGGATGAGGAAACAAAAGATAAATGTTGCATTAGACAGACTGATGAAAGTTGGCTATGGCATAGAAGATTGGGACACATCAATTTTCACAATCTGATCAAAATCAGCAAAAAGCAAGTTGTGAGGGACATTCAAAGAATTACCAAGCCATCAAATTCGTTCTGCGAACATTGTGTACATGGGAAACAAACAAGGATTACATTCAAGACAAAAGAATACACTACTTAGAAACCTTTGGAAATGGTTCATTTTGATCTTTGTAGTCCAATGAGAACCAGGGGTATGAATGGTGAATTCTACTTTCTTCTTTTCATTGATGATTACACCGGAATGGCATGGGTGTTATTTCTCAGAGAAAAATCAGAAACATTTGAATGTTTCAAAACATTTAAGGAGGTGGTTGAAAATGAAATTGATTTAAGAATAAAGTGTCTGAGATCTTACAATGGAGGAGAACACACTTCGAACAACTTTGACAACTGCTGTGATAGACATGGAATCATAAGAGAGTTTCCAACAGCCGGAACTCCACAACAAAATGGAGTGGCGGAAAGAAAAAAATAGAATGGTACAAGAAATGGCCAGAACAATGTTGAATGAATCAAAGTTGTCAGATATGTTTTGGACACATGCAATTCATACATATGTCCACATTCTCAACAGATGTCAGATTAGGACAAACAGTTGTTCCACACCATATGAACTCTGAAAAGTAAGACTAGATACAGTTAAGCATTTGAGGATATTCAAAAGAAAATGCTACATCAAAAGAAATGATGAGAATATTGGAAAATTTGATTCCAAATCAGATGAAGGAATCTTTCTTGGTTACTTCACCATAAGAAAATATTATAAATGCTAGAATCTGCGACTCAGAAAGATAGTTGAAAGTCTAGACGTGAAAGTTGATGAAGTACTGACTCATAGAAGATTAAAATAAGATGATGATTTTTCCATGCTAAAACAGTCTTATGATGATCTATAAGAAAATCAAGAAGCAGAAGTTCCACAGGAGGTAAGATATCAACGCAAATTGGGCGACGGAAGACAGGACACAAAGGCTCCTTCCAGGTATGTCCGTAAGAATCATTCAGAAAACTTGATTACTGTAGACAAAAATGATGGAGTAAGAACCAAAAGAAGCCTAAGAAATATGACCGAGGAATTTCATTTTTCATTGTTATCTCAAATAGAACTAGAAGGATTTGAAGAGGCCGGAGCTGATGGAAGTTGGATGAAGGCCATGAATGAAGAGCTAGATCAAATGGAAAAGAATGAAACTTTGGAACTTGTTCCAAGACCTAAAAATAAGAATGTTATAGGTACAAAATGGGTATTCATAAACAAACTAAACAAAGAAGGATAGGTTGTCAGAAATAAGGAAACACCGATGTGCAAAGGTTATGCGTAGATTAAGGGAATAAAATTTGAAGAAGCCTTTGCTCTTATTGCGCAAATGGATGCAATCATACTATTCTTGGGCGATGCTTGTGCATAAAATGTCAAGGTGTATCAAATGGATGTGAAATCAACATTTCTAAATGGAGATCTTGAAGAAAAAGTGTACATTGAACAACCAGATGGATTTTCACTTTCAGGAAACAAGGACTATGTTTGCAAACTAAAGAAAGCTTTATATGGACTTAAACAAGGTCTCAGGGCCTGGTATTCAATATTGGACAAATATATGCAACAATAAGGTTTAAGAAGGGGTAGTGTGGACAACAATATTTATATAAAAATTGAGAATGAAAAAATGATAGTTGTTGAAGTATATGTTGATGACATTATTTTTGGAAGCAATGATGACAGAATGAGTCAGCTATTTTCCAAAGATATGTAGAAGAAATTTGAAATGTCAATGCTTGGAGAACTATCCTTTTTTCTTGGATTGCAGATATCTCAATTGGATAATGGCATTTTCATCTCTCAATTTAAGTACGTGAAGGAGATGCTGAAGAAATTCAACATGGAGGACTGCAAGTCAGTTTGTACACCCATGGTCACTTGATGCAAATTTAGTAAAGAAGATGAAGTTGAGGAAGTTGATCTGAGAGTTTGCTAATATATGATTGGAATCCTACTATATGTAACTGCCTCAAGACCAGATATCATGCAAACTATTGGACTTGTCGCAATATTTCAAGCAACACCTAAGGAAACACATGTTCAAGCAGTTAAGAGAATCTTCGGGTATTTGAAAGGGACCATGAACTTTGGTTTGTGGTATCCACGAAGCAGAGATCTAAACTTACTAGCATACATTGATTCAAACTGGGCAGGAAGTGTAGATGATAGAAGAAGTACTACTGAAGCTTCATTTTTCTTAGGAAATTGTCTTGTATCGTGGATCAACGAAAAATAGCCATTAGTTGCATTATCCACAGCATAAGCATAATATATTGCAGCATTTTCCCGTTGCGCACAAATCTTATGGATGAAACAAACCCTGAAGGATCTGCAAGTAGATATTGATCAGCCAATACAAATTTTATACAACAATACAAGCGCAGTCAGTATCTCCAAAAATCTTGTTATGCACTGCAAAACTAAACACAATCCCATCAAGTATCACTTTGTAAGAGGACAAGTTGTTGATAATGTTATCAAACTAGAGTATGTTGATACTAAGGAGAAAACTGCGGATATATTTACAAAACCTCTTCCGCGAAGTAAATTTGACTATCTCAGGGAAACACTGGGTGTGGTCCTCAATCCGTAATATAATAAGAACATCAATGAAGAGGCATGAATATAAATGGGTCTTGACATTGCACAAATGGGATGAAAGGATGATTGCATAAATCATTGCGCAAAGAATGATGAAGTGGTGTGACAGGAATAGGAGATCAAGATACAAAAGTAATATAGCACCTGTACAAGGAAACCAATAGAAGATAATTATGAAAGCAATATGCATATTGTCGTATTTCAACAAAAGAATAGTGAATCATGAAGATAGGGGGAGTTATCCCTGTGAGCATATAGGAAAAGGTAGGCGCAAAACAAAAGAAATAAAAAATAGTAATTGTGCAAGTAATGGAACCTCTTTTCCATTGATGTCAAAGGGGGAGAAGATTCATGAAGTTGAGAATTAATATGCGTGAAGCTGAGAAGTAATGCAGTTGAGAAGAAACAACAAGAAGCCAAGAAGCAGTAGCATACAACAACAAAGTCGTGAAAGAGCATGAAGCATATTATTGGATAAATAACATGAAGATGAAGAAGACGTGAAAGAGCGTGAAGAAGATTATTCGAAACATGATATGAAGATGAAGCTAACCATGATGCATGCATCAAAGGAGTAACGATAATCATAAAGCGTGTGATCTGTGTAGAGGTAACAGAAAGAAGAAGAAGCACTAGCAGTAGAATGCGCAGATTTCATAGGTTCAAACTGGCAAAGAACTCAGGGGGAGCATGTACACAGGGGAAGTACTACGATAAGTACAGATGACGCATACAAGTCCAAGAAGATGATTATGCACAACTTCATAAGATGTTGACATCAATGCCAAATGGGGAGATTGTTGAACTTTGGTTGTCATTGATGTCAACTAATGTTAAAGAGGATGTCAATTGATTTAGTTTGAGTCATTGATGTCAACTGAAGTCAAGTGGATTCAATATTCACATTCCAACTTGAAGAAGTATGGAAAAGCCACATTGAAAAAGTATATGCGCAAGCAAGGTGGTGAAAGATATGGATGCCGGTATGAAGAAGTATATCTAGAAGTTGCATTTAGTCTTAAGAAGTGTGTCCAAGGGTACATCATGCACATCCAATTTAAAGAAGCACATAAGTCACAAGTCCATCCAGTCATAGTCCTTCAAGGTACAAGCCAAAGTGTTGGTTGGAAAAAAGTTTGAAGAGTAAGAAAGCAAGCCAAAGAGTACATGGGACAAAGTCTAGTGTGCGTAATCAAGTCAAGTGGAGTGCGCAAGCAACATGGAACAAGAGATGGTTGAACGATTATGCAAGTCCTGAAAGCACGCAAGTCAACATCAATCAGAATAAGCTTTCAATTGTTGAAGCGCACACAAGTTCCAAGAAGGGTGTAGCGGTTGAAGTCAGCATATGCGCAAATTCCACAGTCGATGACACAACAAGTGTGCAAGACCCATAAAGTGATGGTACTGCAAGGGTCAAAGTCCCACCAAGTCGAAAAACATGTATGTGAAAAGCATCAAAACATCAAGTGTGCAAGACCCACAAGTGATGGTACAACAAGCGTGAAAGTACCACCAAGTCGAGGACCATGTATGCGCATAACCCACAAAGAAATGACACATCAACGACACAGAACATGGCATGTGGCATAAGCACAATTCGTGAAGCAAGAAAGAAGGAAGGCCACAACCAACTTATGGACATACAATCCATGAAGGACATGTATAAATAGGGAAGCAAGTTGGAGATTTGAAGTAAGCTTGATGGAGAAGATGAAGAGCTTCTAAGTGGAAGATACAGATTTACATTCGGGGCATCAAGGGCTCAAGGAATATAACATTATGATATAGCAAGGAGCCGAGTGTGCACAAGAAGAGGAATTATATAGTTGATGGTGCACAAAATGATGTTGTAGATCTGTGATGGTTGCGCAAAGACAGAAAGGTGGAATGCAAAGGATGCACAAGTGCGTGAGGAATGAATGACAGTAGCACAGGAAGCATGCAAATAGTCACAAATGTTTTAAGAAATAAGCACAGAGACAGAACTGAATTATATCAGAAGGTGCACAGAAGCTCTGTTACTGCACGAAGATTGAAGTAAAGTGCACGAAGTAGAGAATTCCATCAAATGCGCGACGAAAAAACAACAACAGAATCTAGTATGCACATCATGATGAAGATGATATGAGACAAGTGCGAATCATTTGATGCATAGTACGTTACAGCTTGTCTGAAAGACTCTGGAACTTAAACCGAACGGACACATCTTAGTAAGTGCGCAGTTCCATATGATACTGGTGTGCAATATCAGAATAACATGCTATCAATTGAAGCATAGTATCAATTCGTGAGTGCAGTTACACAACAGCAGAATGACAGAGTGAACCTTAACTCATATTGCAGGATCAATTGAAGTAGCACACGATATATGAAGCAATTCATCAGCAGAAGTGAAGTATTGAGTGGAATGAGAAGTCAAGTGATGTATGCAGGGAAGTGACAACAATACAACTGCATGCAGAAGGTGTGCACAATAGAACAAACATCAGAAGATCAAAAGTGTGCACATGTTGGAAGTTCGGGGAGGAAACATCTTATTTTGTATATCTGGGCAAGAGGACGGGGAAAGGAGTAGGGGATCGTAGCCTCCTTCTAGTTGGTGTTGGAGAACATAAGAGTTGGTGCTTCCTCCAGGTCAGTTCCTGTAAAACCAAGGGGTCGGTGCCTCCTTCTAGTCGATGCTGGTAAACACAGGAAGTCAGTGCTTCCTTGAATGTTATCTTTTCATTACAAAAGAGTATTCTGTGGTTTTCTCTCGTTTGGGTTTGCACGTCAAAAATCCTGTGTGGTCTGTGTTCTTTGCCTTGGTGCATATATGGATGAATGTTTTATTTATATTGGATGCATAATTAAAGATCAAGATTAAGTTCAAACTAATCTGTTAAAGAAGTTTAAAACTGTTGATAACTGCGGTAATACTGATTAACCCTCCCTCTCAGTATTAAATCGATTCCAATAGATGATGATAGTTATCAGTATCCACTGAGACCAACTTTGGTCTATTAGAGCTTAAAAAGGAAATGAATCGTTATTCATTTTTTCACGCAGGTATAGATATTTCTGAGAAACTTTGATCTATTAGACCTTAAAAATCACTTGGTTTTCTTTAGAATTTTATTTCTATGCTAAAAAAGATTTAAGAGAACCGTTCCTAAATCACCATAGTTATAATGAGTTAAAATGTTAGGAATGTCATTATTGTAGCAAATGTTTTCAAACTGTGCTCTAATGTGGGTGTATGTAAGACATTCTATGAGAAAGTGATTTTCATCTTCAACCCTCTTAGTGTCACAAATATGACAAATTATTTCATATATATATATATATATATATAGAGAGAGAGAGAGAGAGAGAGAGAGAGAGAGAGAGAGAGAGAGAGAGAGAGAGAGAGAGAGGTATTAGATTTGTTTCCTTGTGAAGAAATCAAATGTTAATTTAAATTTTGCAATACAATAGTTGGAAAAATAAAAAAGAGTTTGTTGACCTGAATTTCAACTCAATGTTAATAAGATTAAAGCAACTGGGTAAAATACTAGGGATAGTTGGTCAATGGTTAAAAGAGCGAGGAGTAAGGATGGAAGGGAGTCCCAGAGGTGAGATGGACAAGGGAGGATCATTTGGAGAAGGGGGAGAGGTGACAAAGGAATTGAAGAAAGGCGGTGAACTAGTTCATACCGGCCAGTTAGAGATCGTGCTTTGTGAATTCATGTCCGAAGAAGATTCCAACCGAAGTAGTATTAGATTTGTTTCCTTGTGAAGAAATCAAATGTTAATTTAAATTTTGCAATACAATAGTTGGAAAAATAAAAAAGAGTTTGTTGACCTGAATTTCAACTCAATGTTAATAAGATTAAAGCAACTGGGTAAAATACTAGGGATAGTTGGTCAATGGTTAAAAGAGCGAGGAGTAAGGATGGAAGGGAGTCCCAGAGGTGAGATGGACAAGGGAGGATCATTTGGAGAAGGGGGAGAGGTGACAAAGGAATTGAAGAAAGGCGGTGAACTAGTTCATACCGGCCAGTTAGAGATCGTGCTTTGTGAATTCATGTCCGAAGAAGATTCCAACCGAAGTACAGGGAAGGACGCCTTAGTCGAGCCACTAGTGACTAGGGTGATAGGAGGTACGGTCCACCCTTTTAAAGAGGTAGATCGAGCAATAGACATGGTACCACCTAGTGGTGAAGAAGTCGGTTTGGACCGGTCAATACCCCTAGTGCACTTTAGCATACAAAAGGTAGTCGTTAATTTGCAAAACATAACACATTTACTACATATAAATGTGCATGCATGTAGTGTTATGTGTGCCTCACATGTTTGACCACAAACTCATGGTGTGTCCATGATTACCTTAACTTAACAAGTAAATATATCATTTGGTAGGATTTAGGGTGATAGAAGGGTGGATTTGGGTCCACAAGCACACATACACATGTATGTGGGTAGTGGCATATCACTAGCTTCAAGTTCCCAAGGTTATGTTAAGGTGACAAATCCAAACTTCATATTAACAAGATATATTACCCACATTAATATTTTGGGAGAGATATTTGAAATTTTCATCTTTCACTTGCAAGATAAAAAACCAATTAAACATGGTTAATCCATCAACCTTTTATACTTATTGAATTATCATAAAAATGAAAATATTAATGTTGAATAAAATTTCAATTACAAATTTTTTTAATAAGCTAGTAGAGATTATATTTATATATTGAAAACATAGATTTATAGATAGTAATAATATCCAGAGTTAAGGTCGCCCTGAAGGAAACCAATACCAAATATTAAACATGAGTTTGGTGCTTTTAGTTCTAGCTATCAAACTAGTACCATGGATACTACTTAAAATAGCATATTAACAGTTTCAAACTTCTTAGAATTGCTTTTGTAATCATAATAGCCAAAAAACTCGAAAAGACTAACTTTTGGAACATGTTTTTAGAACTCAGCATGATCTTCTAGAGTGTGATTGTCAGGATCCTGGTTTGCTTGTGTGTCTAAGTGATCTTCAGCTGGAAAATCCATGCCTATAGTTTCTCTATGGAGGATGTTCAACTTCCTATTTAGTCTCTTCTTTCCAACTTGAATTTTGTTGTTTTGGTCTATGCTTTCCTCCATCAACATGACCAATTCATTCCTTTCTTCTTTAGTGTCTAGGAGGGCCTTGCTCAATAGGGTTTTTATCTGCCAATGGAGGGTTATGGTCTTGAGGTGTTTTGTGTCCCTAGCCCTTGTATTTCTTGGATCTGGAACATATTCCTCCATGCTTTCATGTATTTCCTCGTCTAGAGTACATGTCTGTTCCATTTTAATCTCTTCCTCGTGTCCTGCTATCTTTCTCTAAATACGAGCTAGGGTGAGATGGAACTAAGAGGTTAAAATCTCTTCAATCTCCTTCCTAAGTCGTCTATCGCTAGCAAGGGATTTTCCCTTGCCATGGTCCTGGGAGAGGGGTGCTCTAGTCATGACGAAAAGGAATTTAAAGCTTGACTTTAGATTGGGTTTGAAAGTATGAGCAACAAATAGAGAGAGGGTGTAAGGGGTTAAAGGACAAAAGACCGAGGACTAGGTAGCTGATATAAGAAACTCCTCAGTGACGAGAATGGAAATAAGGAGGATATTTTTTAACAAAGATTGGTCAGGGGAAGAGCTTCCAAGAGTTTCATTGCTCAGACTGTTTTCGAAATGAGAAAAAACAAAGACGAGATTTTAGATTGAGATAGAGCATTAATAAGCTACCTCGGTATTATTCTTCCAGGTGATGTCCCAATGGATTGTATATGTGCATTCATGCATGTACTTATGAAGCTTCCGACTTGTTGAAATGATTAAAATGTTGCATTGTTACGAGCTTGTTATCATTGTTTTGTGCCCTGTGCTATCGCCCAAACTAAAACCATGGTTGAAGATAAATATCTCCATATTGCAATGGCCGATTAAAACATGATTGTTAATGTCAGATCTTTCGAAGGGCCAAGCTCTAGCCATAATTTTCCCAATTAACTACTTGTTGAGCTAATGTTTCCCACACATTAGTTGGTGTTGACGTAGGGGAGTTTGATTCATAATAGCTGAAAGAGGCTAGGTGGCAGGCAACTCTTCATGAGAGTTGATAGCTGTCATAGTCATTGTCCTCTCCTAGGATTGTGCTCCTATCCTGACATGCTTGTTCCATAAAACCACTTGATCCGAGGAATTTCAATTACAAGTTTTGCTAATGTAATATTAAGATTTTACTATTATTATGAACATCGCATAAATACATTTCTATGTCATTCTTTCACATAATACCTACAACTCAAACTATAAACTTGTATAATGGTAATTAATAAATTAATTATTATATATATATTAAATAAAAATTTGAGCATGATTGAAGTAAATTATTTTGATTGAGATTTTGAAATATTATTATCTTAAAAGTAAATACTTTACCCAACATTCCAATTTGATATTTTAATTAAGAATCCATATCCATTAATAAAAGATATATATCTCATCTTCACTACTCAAATCGAGTAAAGAGAGATTATTTATAATATCTCATTGTGTGAGCATACGTTATGTAGTCACAACAAGCCAAAGAAATAAAAGAATTAATGGTCTTGGAATCTAGCAAATGTCAATCTAGATAGACAACACACATACATGACAACGTTTCTCTTATTATTAAATTTTTTTGTCTAGTGAATCAAAGTCAAATTCTCAAAAGCAGGAATGGAAAGGTCAGTTCCCACCAATGGCTAAAAAAAAATATGTTTCACATTCAATCAACCAAACCATTTGTTCTAAAAAAAATTCAATAGAAAGTTATATTTCCATCAAATGTTGAATAAAAGATAAAGGTTTAACGTGGAAGAAATCAAAACATGGACCATCATACGGAAAAAAGGTTAAACATGACATCACCTCGCCTTGGGGTGTGGTTTTATACTAACTTTAACTAAGCAAGGGCCCTCAAAGGGTTGACTCCAAGGCAAGCAAAGAAGAGGGTGGGCTCCACCCTGAGCATATAGTATATTAAAGCATAAATGGTGGGCCAAGGAAGTAAAATGGTTTTAATATTTAATTAGATATTTGTTTTAATTATTTATATAAATTGTATTATGAAATTTTGATGATGGGTGAAGTGTCTATTCGAAATATTTCTAAAATTTAGAAAAAAATATTATAATTTTTATCTTTTATCATTTCCTAATCTAATTATATTTATTTTATTCATAAATATTAATATTAAAATAATATAATAATTTATTTGAAAAAAAACTTAAATAAAATGTCAAATTTTGATTGGTTTTCAATTGTAGAGACACAACTAGGTGTTTTTAACTTTTTGTTAACAACACACATTTTGTTTCTTATTTTGGATGAATTTATAATATCATTTTCATAAAGACATTGACAAAATCAGAGTAAGACTTTAAAATTGAAGTTATGATTGTTTTTTATGTGTACATTTTTGTAAATAAAATTATAAATTTTAATTTTACATTATCTTTTAATAAAAAGATTAAAATATCAAAATTTTAAACTTGAAATATATAATTAGGAAACATTTTCAATAATTGAAGATTTGTTAATATTCATTAGGGTGACAAAGAAGTAGGAAGTCGATTGCAACATATTGAAAATAGAAGAGTGGACATTCATTAAGTTTGCATGATTCATAAGTCTATTTTCAAAGTTTTGGAAGATTTCTTGGAAAGTATTCATGGCTTGGACTTTGTGAACCAAAATCTCCATCAAGGTTGTCTAAGGCATGTGAAAAATCTTAGCTCTATTATGTGGTCACTCATTACAAGATTGTTGTCAAACTCAAAAGTAGGTGTCCATGCCTTTCAACCATGACTTCATGCGGAGTATTTGATTTTGATTTTGTGGAGGGAAGTTTAATGTTTTAATTTAATATTAATGTTTGTAAGAGAATTAGACTTTGTGATAAAAATATATATATAAATAAAATATAGTTTTCAATATTATTTAAATAATAAAGATTTAAATATATTAAAAATTGGTTTAAAAATTATTAAAAAACATGATAAGAGAAGTATATAAATATTTAAATTTGTAAATAGATATCTAAACAAAACATGGGAATAATATATCAATGTCTAAAGTTGAAAAAAAATGACTAATACTTTGTAAATTCCATTGACTTTGTGTATAAATCAAATTTTAAATTATAGAATATATTTGATTTAAAGTGTTCTTTTTAAATTGGGCAAGATTTATGGACTTTTAATTATAAGTTTGGAGAATAAAGTAGGAAAATAAGAATTCTTAAATGGAATTTGGTTAACAAAATGCAAGAACTTCATTCAACACTTATCAGTTTTACAATGAAAAAAACAACATATACTTAGCCTTTATGATGAACTTGTTACTTAATATCTCAGAATGTGAAAATATCTAAATATGAATAATGTCTACAATAAATCTCATAATAAATTAAAAATAAATAAATGAATAAATAAAGTGCTCTTTTGATTTGGATTTGTTGTTACGTAGCTCAAATAAATGTAATTACATATTTATTAAGTGTTAACAATTTCAAGTTGTGGTTTGAAAGTGCTTAATGGAATTTTGCACATTCATATCCTAAGTTAAAATGCTTTAGGACTCAACACCTTGTACTTGTGTATATTTATCCTTAACCAAAAAATTCAATCAAGGCGCCCATCAAGGTACCCACTTCATTAATATTTTATTCCTATTAACATAGTTTTTATGATTAACAAGATTGCTCATGGATTGGAATTCAAGACTTTTTCCATGTGGATATGGACCCTTAACCAAAACACAAGATTATGGTGTTTGGCAAGGTACCCACATCATCAATATATTATTCTCGTCAACCAAGTAGTTGTGATCTAACAACACCAGTTAGGGGTTGACACTCAAGGCCTTTTACATGATGTGGATATGTCTCTTTACCATTCCTTGGGGAAAAAAATGACTCTTTACCAAAACATTAGAATGCAATGTTTGGGAAAGTACCCACATCGTCAATCTTTTATTCCCATGCACAAAGTTGTTGTAATTTAACAACAATATGTTATTCTCATGCACAAAGTTGTTGTAATTTAACAACATTACATGGGGTTTGGAACTCAATACCTTTTAACAATGGATGTGAATCCTTGAACAAAACACCATATTATGGTGTTTGGGAAGGTACCCACATCATCAATCTTTTTGTAATAAACAATCCTTGTTTATTATTGACATTAACACGGTATTTCTATAATTATATATTAAATATTGAATAATGATTGATTAATCATAATTGATGATGTTAGAATGAGCCTTGTGATGGTATACATATATGCATTGGTTGGTTAGGAGGTGAGTGGGTGTTACTTTTAACTTTTTTTAACCTAATGATTATTGTTATTATGTTTATTATATCGTTGCCCCCTCAAGGAATGATTTTCCCTCAAAGCATAGTAAATATGATTCTTTGTACTTGACATTGTTTTCTTGGTGACATCCTCCTTGTCATGTTGCAAGGATTTGACTTGGTTCCTGATTTGGCGTTGGTAAGGTTCCTTTGTAATGTGTGTATCACATTTCAAAGTATTTTGACCTAGTTATTTAATGTGAAACCTTGATGCTCCTCGGTAACATATTTACTTGCTTCCATTGTTGTATGTTTGTATGTGATTCTTGCCCATTTTTCATTAGTTGAAAATCACTTTTCTTGTGATGGGAAACTTCAATCCCATATAATTTATTTCCAGTTAAATTCCATGAACCATCCTTCAAGATTGATGGTATAAGTGCATGATTGCATCAATCATTAAGCACCTAAGACCGTATCCATCTCATCAAGTAGTAGAACATAGAATCTTATTTGTAGTTCTAGATGTGGTATTTGAATCAAGACTTTGTGACATCTTCCTACTCCCTTTACCTTTTGTACATAAACGACCTTAACTAAGAGGTCCTTGATGGGGTACACAAAAAGGTTTAGTTGCTTAGCGAAATTGATGTCTATACAATTATGAGTAGCACCATAACTACAAGTATCATTACATTTCTATTTTTTGTGATTCCTTTAAGCTCCAGGGTCTTTTGTTATGGTTTCCACAACATAGTTACAAGTGGAAATGTAGGTTTTTTTTCCTCTTTTCTTGGAACTTGGGTCTTATCAACCTTTTCCTTAAATGAGGCGGGTTATAGTTTGTAGTCAGTTATAGTATTTGTTCTTTCCGATTAATAATTTATTTTGGGGATACCCTATATTCATTCTTATTTTGTTAGGTGCACGATATTGAAGCTAATGACGTTGTTGGCACTGCTTAGATGTCAACTTTACGTGTTTCAGTTTTATCTTATTGGGATGACTTATTTTACCTTGATTTATTTCATGATTTGTGGTTGACAAGTTCGGATTTACTGATTTTTTTTGTAAAATATAGGTTATATCATTAACTCATTTTGTCTTTTATCTAGTTGATCAATCCATTCTCTATGCTCATTATTTATAATTTGGCTTTTTAAATTTTATTGTCAATACCTTTTATTAAGTCTCACAGTCATCTTTCAAAATATTCTATTTACTCGTCAATTATGTGGTCCAATACCTTTGGTGCATCTTTTATTTATTTGTCAATTTTTTCTCCTAACTCTTTTCGTGACTTCTCAATCCTATGCATAATTTGCGTGGCACTATTAGCTACGTGTAATACCCTGATTTTGACCCCATTGCATTAAACATGTAAATGATGTAATATCGTCTTAAAATCATCGTGAGGAGCTCAAGGCCAAGGCACCGCCATCAATTTTTCATTCTTGTATCAGTAATTAAAAATTAATGCACGTGGATCGTGTGCTAGCCTGGCACATTGGAAATTACAAATATGATGTAAATATATATTTTGATACAAAAATACCCACAACTAGCTATGAAAGGCAACAAGAGTATGGGGGCATGCTTTTCACAATGATAGGGGGAATATTCAAACCCATGAAGCCAATAATGGCAAGCCAAGTGTCAATGAGAGAACCCATGAACCATTAACTACCCATGTTGACTTATGCACCCAATCATTTAATTCTTCTAAGAGGTGGTTGAAGCAATTATTATTTTGGGGAAATGGAAGGTATGGCTTTCCAAAAATTTGTGTAAGGGCAAGCCACCATTTTGGAAAATCATGTTTTTGCTTCCTGGGCAAGAAAAGACCCATGAAATTTCTCCCAATCCATCTTTCACCCTTTAGTTTTTGTTCCCTCACGTCCCCCTTGCTTGCTAGGCATTTTCCTCCACAAATTTACCATGTTTTCCTTCATTTTCTAACTGGGAAATCTGGTTTTGGTGTTGTAGAATGGTGGGGAAGAAGGGACATCGTGTTGGCGGTCTATGGAAACCATTTTTTTTTCTATCTAATTGCTAGTGTACTTGTTGGATTTTGATTTGTAACCTCCAGTTGTTGTTTCCCCCTCTCAAAAATTGGTTTTTGGTGTGCCACAATTTGGAAAACCCATGGGACTCGTGTTGGCGAAGCCCACACCTAAAACATTTTTCCATGCCCAACAAGTGTGCCTCGCTGCGTGAGGGGATATTGTTGTGGTTTGGGGTTAGATGCATCCCTTGTGCTAGCTTGAAATTGTGTGTAAGCAACTAGGAGTAGTTGAGGAATTGAAATTGGCTTGATAAACCTAGTGAAGGCAATAACCCCCTACTGAAGATGATAGGGATTTGGTTACCTTTCTATGCACACCTTGAAGAGCACCAGAAGGGAAGGTATGTCCTGAGGGATTATGGAGCAGTGAAGGGGATACCTTCCTTATGTTGGGTGTATAGGTATTGTGGGCGCCAAGCTAGCTAATCTTGTAAAGGTTCTAGTATCTCTATGGATTGAGCTCACTAGCTTAGCAATTCCTTTCCCTCTACTGCCTTGACAGCCTGATAAACCCAGCTATGGGCTAGCTTGGTTGGGTTGTGGTGTTCACTTGGATGTGCATAAGTTTGTAGGTTCTCTTTCCTTGTGGAAATCATGCCCAACTCGGGGGTGGCATCTTAGCGGAAAGAGTGTATGCTAGACAGAGTGCCTACGATTGGGTGGAACGTTGATCTTGCATAGCCAATTGCTTGGGACAACTTCATTTCAAGATAAGTATTATCTTGTATTTAATTATGCAATGTCTTTAATTGATTCCTAATGTAATTATGTTGGTAATTGCATGTTATATGTGTGTAGTAGAGTTTGTTTCCTTTGTGTTTATTTGGATTATGCATCTGCACACATGTTTCATTTGTTATGAATTCATAAAGTGATGGTGGGGATAAATTTGGAAGCCTGAATATAGTTCATGTTCCCTCTCTTAAGTTAGATTGATGGAAGGGGACATGACACTACTTCTTTATAATGATGATCCTTTGATTGTAGGTTTTTATTGTTAACCATTTTGTAGGCTCTTTTTTACTAGACCCACCTTAATGTAATTGTACTTTATATATTGTGTATATAAAGTACATATGAAGGTCACATGGGAATAAATGTGGTTGTACAACAATGTCAAACTCAATGATTAAGGTTGAAGGCACATAGACTTGAATGAATTTGTGGCTATGTGTGGAATGCAAATGCTAATGTATGACTTTTTTACATCGATGACATCAATGCTGTACAAATGTATGAATTAATGTGGCATGTGGGTATATGAAATTTACCACCTGTGTAGATCACAGTGGCATCTATATGGAATGACAGAAATGGAGTGTTGGCTATGTATTGGTTAATTGGCCATTGTGGTTGTCTGCAACAATAGTACTTGAAGGAAACTTAATTGTTGGTATAAACCAACAAATATTGGACCAGTACCAACAATCAAGCGGAACACTATGCTCTATATTTCAGATGAAAAGAAGCAATAGCTCTTGGAATTCGATCACTAGCGGTGATAAGAGATTCTCTACTTATCATCTCTCAAACTAGACAAAGGCATAAAATTATGGATCCAATAGAAGGGTGTCTCCACAAACACGTTATTGGATCAGTCCATCAAATTCCAAACACTCAATTCTTTCATGGTCGGCATGAACACAATGTGACAGTTGACAAACTTGCAAATAAAGCCACAAGTATACTCAGAGGGGGATTGGAAATAAACGGGGGTCACTTCTCACTTTGTTGGATCCCTTAGAAGTTCTTATGCTATCCCAAGTCCATTTCAAATTCATAAACTAGTCTCGTCAAGCATTAAATTCTTCATCTGATGACAAAGTTTATTAATGCTTCAACCCATGTGGAGAGCTCAACGTGTCTGGGTGAATGAACATTCCTGTGATCTCTTGGTTCACACAATCGAGATATTAATATGGGCATATGGAGGTATTGTCTAGAAGCTTCAACGAGAATTTTTACGATTTTTAATGTATAGATTGTTTCAACCTTGTCATCTGAAAAATGTCGAAGGTAGGAAGACCTTCGTGAGGCGCAATTCTGGAATGGTGGTGCATAGTCAGGTGGATTCTAATGCCTTCTCCTACGCACTGGGAAATTGGTCTTTTGTTGCATTCAGTGCCATCTGTGTGAAGTTTCACTCTCAGGTAATTTTCTGCTTACGTTTGGATTTTGCTCTCTCTTTTATTTGGGAGGTTTGGGATACAGGGGCGTCTCTGTACTGTTTAGGGGTTCAATTTATCTGGAAGGTCAGTAATTATGGGGGGGTTGCTCAATCAAGGGGACCAATTATCTGGTGTTTATTGGGGTGAGTGTATTTCGAAATTCCTGGTGGCTCTTGGTCATGACTTGGGTGTCGAGACTGTCTTGCATTTCAACCAGGTTGATAACAAAATTGCTCTCTCAGAGGGATTTTGGGACTGTGTTGTAACAATGGATTGCGAAAAAAAGTTAGAGGATCCCTCTGAAAGAATTTGAGACTCCCAGGCTGATATACATGATATTTGTTCCCAATTGGGATGGATTAGATATCCGATGGAAGGTCTGATTTCTTTTGTTCAACAAATTATTGCTCATATTCCCATTATGGACTCTTGTCTTGATGAAATTGACCAAACTTCTCATCACATCTCCAATTTTACTTTTGGGCTTGTGTAATACTCGATTTTAAGCCCCTGATCATATGTACTTGTTATTTGCTTTATTATTATGGCACTAGGTGTTGATACTATGGTCTCTAGACGTCATTGTAAATAAATAAAACATTTGGCTCAACATGGACAACTAACGAGAATGGGGGGCCTTGGACTCCATCGGTAAAGGGGAATGGGGACTTCCTAGTGAACTATAGACTTGATGACTACCCAAACACTTTATGATGGACCCAAATGTACCCTTTTGGACCTTATTGATGTTCTGTAACTCCCTCGTGAAGATTTGGTAGCTCCACTTGCACTAGTGCGCCCTCTCGAGAGTTTGGTGGGCCCCACTTGGAGATAGCGCCCTTGATCCACTACTCATGGGAGAGAATCCCTACTTTTGTGATGTAGGTTAGTTATGACACCCAACTGACTCCCTATCTCACCTCCCATTACCAATTTGTCCCTCCTTGGCCTCTACTCCTCATTTTTTAGTAACTCCTCTCATTTTTGCTATTCCTAGAAAATGGAATCTATCTCAACTCAACCTCTACTTCACCCCAACTCAGGTTAACCTTTCGAGGCTTGAATTCCATCCATTATATTCCCTCCATGAACTTTAATTGCCTCCTTCAACTATAAAACCAAGTGCTACCTTCTGTGGGAACAATTACCAGTTTCCTCAATCATGTTATGTGACATATTCATGCTAGCGTGAGGAATGATGCTATAAGATTATGTGCATTGTGAACCATTGTAAGTTGAGATGGTGTTGAACCATTGATAGAGATTATTTTCCATTGTCGAGACAAAAAGAGTTCCTCACTCCCATTGCTTATCTCTACCCCATCTTGTCACGTAAAGCCTGGGAAGAATGGTGATGTCCTAAGGGACTTGTGTAGTGAAGGGAGTCACATTCCAATGGGTAGTGTAGATGGAGGGGGAAGTAGATGGTGAAAGGATTGAGTTGTGTTTTTAAAGTTGATATATTCCATTGCTCGAGGGTGCCTTTCCTATGGATTCCGTGGCCTCATCTCGGGGGTGGCTTGTCCAAGTAAGATTTGGTTGAACTATGCCTACAGTTGGGAGGAAAGTTGTCATGTTGAAGCCAATTGCTCTTCAATAAGATGAATACTCTATTATATGTTTATTCATGTGTTTATATGTTGTTTCTATCTCTGCTAATGCATCCTAGTGGATGTTATAAATTCTGTTTGAATAGATGCTCATTTTGTCAATGATCGGATGTAGGATCAGATGGTTTTCTACTTTGAATCTTGCTTGCAATCTTTGATTATGAGATCTGAATGATAGATATATGTTATGGAAACTCATGCTATGTTTACACTCTGTATTTTATGCAACTAATGTTCCCTTGGAGGCTGAGTGAAATTTGATTTGGTTTATGGATTTTTATGCTAACCTTTGGTTGCAGGTTGAATTGCTTCTCTTCGGTTTCTTGCAAGCATTCTTTCCTTCTTCTCTAAATTTCGATTCTTCTTCTGTACATGGCAGCCTTTACACTTGAAGTGAAGAGTATATGTCTATAGAAATAAATTCTAAACTTGATTTGATAAACCACTTAACGACGGTAGATTTCAGTCCCTAAACCGAAAACTGACAGCACTTGCATACCTGAAACTAGCAAACCAAGAACTAGAAATCTATTAATGTTCACATGTCAAACTATAACTTTGTCTTATTATGATTTATTTGGATATTCATGGTAGCCCATAGGTATGTTAATAATGTTTAGTTACATGTTAAATTATAGGTTCAAGTGGGATTACATTCAAGCTTGCATTGCATGTGCATTATGCATTGTTTTCCGCATTTCATTTAAAATGGATATATGTTTTTTTATTTGGCATTTAGACATGTTGGCATAGCCTTAGATCCCCTATTCCGTTGTGCATTACCTTGACTCATCCCTCTCCACCTGGTTCCGAGGTGTTTAGTGGTGTTGGGGACACCGCAACTTGACGCCCGCCTTGACGAGGTTGAAGGGACTATTCATTCCTATGATGCCCAGGTTAAAGCAATCTCAAAAACCTTGGTGAAGCATGAGGATCTTATAGCAAGTAAGAACTCCAGGTTGAATGAGAACTCAGAAGGAAAGAATGCCGATGATTCAATTATGCAACCCACTTGCACTGTGGTAAACATTACTAGTTCTAATGAAGAAGACAATCAAGGAACTCATTCTTCATACAATGAAGATACAACTAAAGGAAGCCACAACACTCATGATGTGTATGTTGAGGAGGCTATGGAAGAGATATAAGATGAAAAGGTCGAGACTCAAGAAGATAATGTTGAGAATACTACAGAGGAAGAAGAAGGAAACACTCATGACGTTCGGGTCATGGACAATGACACCAACTCTTAGTTTTATTCTTATATGAAGTTTTTTTGTAGGTAGCCCTTAGGAAAATTCGTAAGAATCTATAACAGATTAGGGAATTATGTGTTTTTCCTCAAGTTCATTTTCACTTGGATGACTGTAATTAAGCTATATATTGTTATGGATCCTCTGAAACTGCTTTGAGGATTTTTTGTACTACTTTATTGAAGTTTTTTAGCCTTTTATAAATGCAATCTTAATCGTTTTCGTTAAGAAAAGATAATGATTGATTGATAAGAATTGATAATGTTAAGTCCATTGGACGTAGCTTGGGTGGTTGGGAGGAATGATTGTTACCCTCCCCACCCAGGTTCAATCCTTGTAAGTGACATGTTGAGCTCTTAAATGGGCATATTTGATGCCCTTGTTGAGCCACCTTTGTAGCAACAATATCTGGCCTTCCCACATTCCTTATGGAATACCGAGGGGTTTTGTAGTGAGCACTGATCTCCAGTGCTGTGAACCACACGAAAAAAAGAAGAATTAATAATGTTACAATGAGCCTCATGACAATATACTTATATGCATTGACGTGTCATGAGGTGAAGGGGTATGTGGCCTTTGAACTTTCATTAACCTAAATAATAATATTATTATTATTATTATTCACACAAACTATTAATTTATTGGATTAATACAAGTGTTGAGTAGTAGGATCAAAAAGATTACAATAGGAAGGTTTAAGCCATTTAAGGTAGAAGTATAACATATAGTTAGTGTTACAGTGCTCCATTTAAAAAAAATCTACAATTTCTATTGGTATATATTCTGTAGAACTGCCCTAAATTCAAAATGCACTTGCAAAACATAAGAAATTACTCTCTAACTAGATTGTTGACTACCTCCAGAAGATTGTGGAATTATGATCATTTCCACATTTTCTTGCAACTATTGAATTGTTTCTTCCTCCCTTGGAAGACCTTGGGCTTCTTTCATTGCACTTTGCTAGTCCATGATCGGAATTAAGGAAATATGGCTTGCATTGTTGGCTGCGATTCAAAGATTGTCCACTGCTTCTTCAAGGGCAATTATGCATTGACGTTGTGCCTCCATGCCTTCTGTTATAGTGGCATTTGCATTCTCAATTCTTGAAATTGAGTTGTAAGGGAATGAATTACTAAAACATGGCTCTTTTTTTGCTCCTCCTGGTGTCTAGCAACTTTCTTCAAGTCCATTATCTCATGCATGTTTTCTATGCAACTTGGACAATCCATCTTCGAAACTCCATTGTTACTATCCATGCTTTTGCTAATTCCTTCCTTGGCACTTTTCCCACTCTTCTCAACTCTTCGAGTAGAGACCCAACTCAGAGTAACATTGGAAAGCCCGGGGATCAGACTAGAAACTAATTTCACTAACTTCAACTTGCTTGTTGCTTTGTCTTTTGTATCCTTCTTAGAGTAAGAATGAATGTTCACCGTTGTGACCAAAGAAGAACTGAGCCGACATCCTTTGATATTTGTCTCTCCTCCAACAAGGTTGATCGTGTCTTGCCAAATATTCCTGTCGATTTGGTATATCACCAAGATATAATTAACCCGGTCTATCCATTTTTCCCTATCTTGGCACCCTGGCTTTTGAATTGGAAGCATAAGACAAAATAGATCCTTGTGTCCTGTGTGTTAAGAGCCCATACATAGACGTTGATATCTTCGCCATGATCCTTCTCTCCAATGCTAGTACAATACTACCATCTCAACTTGCAAACGTTATGTTGGAAAAATAAATTCATCATTTTGGAGTTAAGAGCTTTCAATCTCCCGCTTGTGCAAATGGTATGGTTGTAGATTTGCTCAATCTGAGACATACTTAACATATTGGTGGATTTTAGTTGCTTGCCCATTGACATATTTTGCATGAAAAATTTAAGAGAATTGACAAGTTTTGATATTCCCATTTATATTGAGAATTTGTGCTGGTCTCCTCGAGGCATGATTAGCTCTTTCGTCCACCTCTTGATTTTGTTTACGAAGAACATGAAAAAATCTTACACTATTGAAGTTCTTGGCCTCAATTTTTATCCTTATTATCCATCTAGACAGAGCAATGTCCTCAGGAGGGGAGGTACTTAGCAAAATTTTAATCATGATCCCCGAGTCTCCAATCACAATGATCTTGTCTCATCCAAGCGAATGCACTTGTAAAAGACCTTGATAAAGAGCCACTACTTCTGACTGGTTGTTCATGGTCTTTCCCAAACCCCATTCACAATACAACTCTTCATGCCCTCCGGGATCACATATGACCCTCCCGCGGCTGCCACCCCTCTAATGATTACTAGTATTATTGTTATGCTTATTACACTTTTTCACGTGAACAAAGTTGTTGTCACTTCACAAGGTTGTCAAGGGTGTTGGAACTCAAGATCCTTTTACAAGTGGACATGGATAATTAACCAAAACACTAAACAATAGTGTTTGGCAAGGTGTCCCATTACTAATATTTTATCCTTGTCATAAATACTTTCTAATCATGATTGCCAAACTTAAACCCTTTTGTTTGTTGGAGAGAGTCAAATTCTTAGGATGTATTGCTTCAAGGAAGGTAATCCTTTGTGGAAATGACCTTGGACTAACTGTGATAAATTCTCACCAAAATATTCTTAAACCACTAGCAACCCAACACTTTGCCATGACCCAACGTATATAAAGTTACCACAATAAAGTAAAACGCTTTGTCCATACAATATGCCTCAACACAACATATATAAAAGTCACCACATTAAAGTAAAACACCCCATCCCAAACAATACCCCACAACTCGATGGATATAAAGTTACCACGTTAAAGTAAAGTGACATGTCTCAAACATTATGCCATAACTCGATGGATATAAAGTTACCACATTAAAGTAGAGCACCTTATCCCAGACACCATACTAAAACTCAATTGACATGTCTCAAACATTACGCCATAACTCGACGGATATAAAGTTACCACATTAAAGTAGAGCACCTTATCCCAGACACCATACTAAAACTCAATGATACAGAGTTACCACATTAAAGTAAAGCTACCAATCCTACATCCACCGGGAAATATGACAACACCTGCTATTCCAGAGAATCAAGGTATGGCCAGAGTCACATGTCTAGTCAAACCATTACATAGTTAATACATAGGGGCTCAACAAGAGCATCATGTCACTTACGAGAATTGAACTTGGGTGGGGAGGGTAACAATCATTCTTCCCAACCACACAAGCTACATCCGATAGATAAAGCTACCAATCCTACATACTATACACAACAACTCGATGAATATAAAGTTACCACATTAAATTAAAGTCCCCTATCCCAAACTCTACGTTCCAACCCAACATATACATAAACACCATATTAAAATAAAACATTCTACACCAGGGGCTATGGCACAACCTTTTTTTTTCACACGGAAAAACAACTTTTTATTAGAAGAAAAGTTGTGTCAAAATATATACATAGCTCCTGACAAGTCTGTACTCTACCTCTAGGATCAAATAACAAGCGATATGCTAGTCGACATAGACCATTAACATAATCAACATACCAAAACATATATCTGAAGGCTAACTACATCTTACGACAGAGTAAAAATACACTCATCTTCCAGACTAACGCTAAGACACATGACGACCAAAAGTCACTTAAAAGAAACTGATTGAGTCTTTCAGCACATACACACCAGAGTAGAACTCTTCAAAACCACTCAAAACCAATGAGACCGTCCATATGTCCAATAACTCACTTTGATAAACAATCAACCAAAGTATTGAACTCTCAGTACAAATATAATATCACCGCATTAAAGTAAACACCCAATCCCATACATTATGCCACAACTTAATAAAATAAAATTATACGTTAAAGTAAAATTATTTGTCCCAAACACTACTCCACAACTTGCGAGATATAAAATTAAAACACTTCAAAATACACTACAACCCTAAAAAAATACAAAAACACCACATTAAAATAAACTTACTTATCCCAAACAATACCCCACAACTTTACAACTATATATATATAATTACAACTCTACATAATACACTCCTCCCTCCAAAAACATATATATATATATATATAAAATTATTATCACATTAAAATAAATACTTAATACAAAATTGAAACGCATATACAATCCCAACAAACATTCTCCTCATACCGCATTAATTGAAGAAGAAGAAGGGGGATCGTGACTCATATGCATGATGCCCTAATCAAACCACTTTGACCTTACCAAATCCAGAGTGGAGCAGGAGAACCAAGAAGATAAAAACAATATTAAACAAAATGTGTGGGAAATCACAACAAAATATTGATTTATTTATTTATATTTTAACAATTTCCAGCAAGGGGGCTAGCATTAAATATTGAGAACAGATTGTCTCTAGCGTTGAAAAGCTGTCAACAAACAGACATTAAGTTTGAATTTTTCTCCGTTAAAAGCCGAAATTGGAGGCGTCTCGCTGACTTACTCGCGTTACTTACTCCTTCCGAAGTTCCCTCCCTCCGTCTCCCGCTTTTTAAAAATCCGAAAGAATTAAATGAAATCCTTTGGATTCTTCGTAACGTATATTGTATTTTTCATGGGGGTGGACTTGTGTATGACACGGATTTTGACCACATTTATTGGGTTGGGGTTAGTAGTACGGGTGACCCATTTTTAAAGTTTATTTTGATTAATTGTAGCCCACGTCAGCATCCCACTAACACCACGTACTCATTTATCGGCTTCAGACGTCAATCTCGATAAAAGGCATTTCTGCGTATGTTGACTTGAGGGTATTTGTTTTTGGTGCTTTTACACCACCCACTCCACTGGGGGGGTTAATGAAGGGGTTTTACCAGGGGTGACGTGGCGGGATATATTTAATTTTTAATATTTGTTTTTCCTGGTGGTGGGCTTTGACTATGGAGTGGGGGAGATAATTTCAAGAAAGGGAAGCGAGAACGAAAAATGAGAAATCCATGGCCGAGGCGCAGACGACGAAGGAGGAGGAAGAAGAAATCGGGTTCGGGTTCGGCGGGTCTGGGTTGGTTTTGTGGGAGTGAATATATATGGTGGGGATATATGCAGTGAGTATATAGATGTCTATGTCTGATCAGAGGACATGGAGGCCGGCGATATGAGGCTCATCATCGGGAAGTGATGGGTAACAGCGTGTCCCGCGTGGTGGGATGCTTTATGCCCGCGGGGAACGAGCAGGAGCGTGTGGGATTGGTGTTCTCGGAGCCATTAGACGAGGGGCTTGGCCACTCTTTCTGCTACGTGAGGCCGCCGGTGCTCGAATCCGCGAGGTTCTCGCCGGGCTCACAGTCGGAGCGGTTCGGGTATCTTGTAGGCAACGATCCAGAAGCGGCGGCGGCGGTGTTGGACGACGGGTCGGGATCGTCGTTCCGGTTTTTGCAGCAGGAGGAGGAGAGGACTACGAATCCGAAGAGCAGCGGCAGTAGCAACAACGCTGCGGGCGTGGGCGTTCCGGAGACGACGACGTTCAAGGCGATATCGGGGGCATCTGTGAGTGCCAATACGTCGACGCCGAGGACCGTGGTGGCGTCGTTGCACGGAGGTGCCGAGACTTACAGCAACGGTGGCGCGTTCGCCAATGCGGCAGCGCCTGACCGGGCGGCGGCATTCGAGAGCACCTCTTCGTTTAGTGCGTTGCCGCTGCAGCCGGTGCCGAGAGGGGCAATGTCGGGGCCAATGTCGGGACCCCTGAGCGGGGTGCTACCGCAGGATAGGAGCTTCATGTCGGCGCCTCTGGAGCGAGGGGGCTTCCTGTCGGGGCCGCTGGAGAGGGCATTCATGTCCGGGCCTCTGGATAACATAGATCGTGGCCATTTCTCGGCTCCCTTGGGTGGCCCTAGCGGTGCTACTGCTCACCATATGGCCTACTTCAGGAAGAGGAAACGGTATTTTTCTCGGTTCGTTAGGACTGTGAGAAGGCCGCTGGGGAAGGTGCTGCCCGCTGTTCTGCAGCTCGTCGGCTTGCAACAAGCCAAAGACTATGATAAGTACGGGCCAACCAGGGGGGGCTCCGGCGTCTATGATTCAGGTATGTTTGCTGGTTACCCTGCTGAAGATAATGTTCATAGCAATAGTAATGTCCAGTGGGCACAGGGCAAGGCTGGTGAAGATAGAGTTCAAGTAGTTCTGTCGGAGGAACACGGCTGGCTCTTTGTGGGGATATATGATGGCTTCAATGGCCCTGATGCCCCTGAGTTTCTCATGTGCAAGCTCTATAAGGCTATCTATGACGAGCTTCAAGGGCTCCTTTGGGATCGGAAACCCGATTGCCCACATGCCCAATCCCAGCAACAGAATCCCAATGGGTCCGAAGCGAGATCGGAGGATTGTTGCCCAAGTGCTCAACCACAGCAACACAATCCCAATGGCGCCGAAGCTAGATCAGAGGATTATTGCCCAAATGCTCAACCTCAGCAAAACAATCCCAATAGCACCGAAGCTAGATCAGAGGTATGCCCAAATGCTCAACCTCGGCAACACAATCCCGATGATGACATCGCAGCGAGATCAGAGGATTGCCCACATGCCCAACCCTTGCAAGATAATCTGAGTTGCCCACTAAGACCAGAAGCTACACAAGAACATTGCTCGGCACTGTCGCAACAGAGTCCAGATCACCAACAAGATCCTAAAGCTAAGCAAGAAGACTGTTTAAATGATCGATTCTTACCACAACGAAATTCAGATTATCCGGAGAACCTTGAAGCAGACGAAGAAAATGATCCATCTGCCCGAACCGGGCAACAGGATCCTGATCGTTCACAAAACCTAGAAGGGAAACAAGAGCATCAAGAAGGCAAGATTAAGCACTTGAGTCTATCAGAACAGAAAATGACAGACAAATGCCATAGATACGAACCCCCTAGTACAATTCCTAGTGAGAACCCACTGATTAAAGCCCATGAAATAGATACTGAATGTAGTAAGTGTAGCGTAAAGGTGACAGGTAGCGAAGGAGAACCTCGGCCTTCGACTGAATTCACCAAACGTGTTACTTTTCAGTGTGAAAAGAAGGGAGGCAGGGTGGGCGTTAGGGGCAAGTCTTTGCGTGAATTGCTTGCTGAAGAAGAGGACGATTCTTTGGATTTCTCTGTTTGGAATCCTACAAATTTTGTAATTAAAAGTAGTCAAAATATGCAGCAGAGGACAGCAAAACCAGTTTCAAGAAGTACTGCCCCAACTGCTGATGAGTCAAGATTGGCATTAGAGGGTTCAGGGGAAACCAGTGAAGGTAATGGGGCAACTGATCAGATTTCAGATCCACACACAAGAAGGGGGACTGATTCTGATTCAGAACCGAAGCAGGCCAGAGGGATGTCTTTATGGAGTTCTAAGCTAAGACAAACCTACAGTAAACGGAAGGAAAGTCACAGAAAATTGTTCCCTTGGAGATATGATTGGGAGAAGGAACCAATAGAAGTCGAAAGTAAGATTGACGAAAGAATAAAACATAATGCACAAAGATGTAATGCCTGTGCAGTTGATCATGTTTCTGTTCTAAAGGCTCTCTCTCGTGCATTAGAAGTTACAGAAGAAGCTTATCTTGAAATGACAGATAGTGTTCTTGGTGAGAATCCAGAGCTTGCATTGATGGGCTCTTGTCTACTGGTGATGTTGATGAAGGACCAAGATGTGTATGTGATGAATGTTGGTGACAGTCGTGCTATTGTGGCACAGCTGAGTCCGGAGACAAATTCCAGTACAAAGCAGCACTGTAGTCATCGAAAAGGAGATGGGCATGATAGAGTGGGTTCAAGGGAGGCCTTTGTAAGGTCGGAATTAGAGGATATAACAGAGGAACCTCTTGCAGATTCTGCACCAATTGAAGGCAATGGGAACAATGGCTTGGAGTTGCCCGCTCCTGGAACAAAGTTGATTGCATTACAGTTATCAACAGATCACAGTACCAGCATTGAAGAAGTAAGAAATTTATCTTGAAAACCTGCTTGTCAGCCTAGCAAATAACGATGAGTAGAACTCTTATCCGTCATGTTATTATTGAGCTGTTGATTAAGTACAGTGTTTTGTTTTACTGCATGAGTGGGTCGCTTACTGCTTAAATAGATGGATCTAGTTCATAAGAGAAATTAAGCTTTGCCAGAGTTTGAATTATTGACTTACATATAGTGTGAAAATAACTTATATGCAGGTTAACACCAGAGACTAAATTCTTAGCTTTACTACTAGCCAATATCCAATTGTTAATCCTACATGATATGATAATTTAATATATGCTTTGGAGATCTATTTTATATCAATAAGGTTCCGTGTTTGGCTAGGGTAAGAAATTCCAAACGCAAGGGTGAGAGTTCTAAGTGTTTTTCTACCTAGACCTGTTAGTCTTTTCAAGAAGTTTTCCTTAAACAAGCTGTTTCTGTCTCTGACCTGTTAAAGGCCATCTCAAGGCCTTATCACGTGGATAATAGTACTGTTGGCCTTTTTGAAAGAAGTGTTTGCATGGCTCAAAAAAATCACAAAATAAGGTTCGCAAGAACGCACCATAATTGTGAGCTTTTTTGTGTTGCATTTTACAGTTTTGCTTGTTACTGGGTGTCAAGTGAATCTGAGAATGTCTTGTTTGGAACCTGGAACCTGGCTATTAGAAATCAAACTTTGTTCGAGAAGAATGCTATAAATGAGAACCAATCTTATGGCATTTTTTTTGATAACATCTTGGTGCTTTCTTCATGTTGGAGGAGTTTGCTATGTAAACTTAAAACATTGCTCCTTAACTCTAGTATTTACTCTGTAGATTCTCATGGATACATTCAATACCTAACAGAAAAAGACCCAACCATGTCCATTGCTTTTAAATTTTATGCCCCTTTTAATTTTTGCTGATTAAAATTTTCTTTTAAGTAAATTTCATTTTGATACTAATAATGGAATCTGTTGTTTTCAAATTTATAGTATCTTGTATTGCATAAGATTTGAACCACTAGGAGACTGGTAAAAGTGATCTTCATGTACATGCCTTTGACAAGTACAACACCTTGGAGACACAGTAGCAAACAAATACAAAGAGACATAATAAATGTCGGACAGAAAATCTCTTGATAATGGTAATGTCATGAAATTTTTACCAAGGAATCCTGATTTACAGGTGCAGTGGTAAGTGTCCAATTGTTGACTTGCTATTTTATTTCAACCCCAGAGTACTATTTTTTTGCATCTTATTCAGGTGAAACTTTTGTCTCCACTGTCCAGTCTGTCTTCATCTTCTATTCTGTTTCTGCCAGTTTACAATGTGTCTTGGGTGCCAGTTCTCTGACATACCTGCTGTTTTTCTGATTTGCAGTTTCTAGAAGTGATGCTCAGGACACATACATGCCTCTTAAAATGAAATGGAAATTCTATTAATGCTCTTAAATGACCAAAAAATGGTCAATGGGATTGGAAGAGATCTCAGCATGTAAGGTACATCAAGCAAGAGGGTGCTTGATGCATCTCCCAAGAAAATTATTTTTGGCCAAGTTAAAGTGAAAAAAATAAAAGAAGAAAATAGAAGAAAAGGGAAAAGAGCATGAAGCTGACTAAAGCATATCCTTAGAACAAGAGATGGCTTACTTTTAAGTGTAATCTGCACATCCTAGCCATGTGAAGTGTAGTTGTGGCACCTCAGAATTTGATGAATTTAGGCGAGGACAAACAAACAGTAATATCGTATGCCGTCAAAGTCACCAAGCATCTAGTGTGCAGAATGTTCTTAGCAGTATAATCATTTGTGGCTTGGAACTTGGAAGAAATCAGGGATGTAATCTGTCCACTGGAACTTTTTGATATCTCTCTTCCATGGCTAGAGGTGCTGGCATATGTGGTCTTATGTCTAGAAAGAACTATGTTTATACCTCTACTTTTCCTCTGAACACCTCTCTTGCTATCTTCTGATGAAGGTTGAAATTGTAGGACTTTTTAGTCTTTATATTCGTGGGGCTTGTCATGCTTTGCCTTTGGGCTACAATAAGTTTTTCCTGAGTTTGGTGATGAACACTATCTGATCACCTTCTGAGCAAGAGAAGGTTCTGAAGAGGGTGTCTTCAACTTAAGACAATGAACTGGGTTAAAATGATCGACCTTGGTTGTGCTCGGTGATGATTGCAAATATATCTGCATATGTTTTCTCCCATGGGGTAAGAGGTCTGTATAAAGAGTGCCACACATTGCTGATCATAGCATTGATGTTGGGAGCGAGCGAAGTGAGAAGCGACAATGGGAAGTGGCTGAGTGCCAATTCCCAAAAAACATTTGGAGTGAAGCATCCTTGGAGCATTTTTTATATAATATATATTTCATATATTTTAAAGCACACACACACACACACACACACATATATATATAAGAAAAACATGCAGAATTCCAAATTAGTTGCAGAGAATACAAAAACATAGATTTTTATCCTAGTAGATGATTATTATATTTTTAAGAACTTAGAAATGTAATACATCGTAGATTAATCATTAGAGCATCAACGATTTAGTACAAGAATGGCATCATCCATCTAGCAGATAACACCAAGTTTTCTTATATAACATTTGTCATCAACATCTAACAGATAACACCAACTGTGAAATGAAATAGGCCATCATGAACAAAGAGTTATAAATTATAATATGCAGTCAATTGCTATATAATATTTACAAAATACGTCATGTGCCCAATTTACAAAATAGATATTAGAAATCGTAAACTTAAAAGTGAATGGTGAAAAGTGAAAACACTAAACTAAAAAAACAAACAATTCTACTTTCTACTTTTCTTTCTCCTTTACATGAGTGATCTCTAGTCCTTTGGCATGTGATCTAACGACAAGAGTAGTGGGAAGTGAAACATTGGGACAAGCACCACCATGAGTTACAGGGTCCCCATGCAGCGGTGGAGGTTGTGAAATTGAAGCCGCTGCAACTAGAGTCCCACTGACAACGGCAGTGGATGAGGGTGGCATCTTAGCATGATCGACATCTAGAGTCCCATCAACAAAAGGTTCAACTTCTAGCCACTCCAAAGCTTTTGCTCCATCCTCCATATTGGCATATTATCCTCCTCTTGGATTGTTGTCCCAAGTCTTGTATGTTTTATCATTCTTCACTACCACAAAATAATGGGACAACAGCCTCAAGTTGTGGTGCACATAAACTGGGATTCTGGCTGATCTACATTCAGCTTGTTTCTCTTCACATTGTGGATGAATTTTTAGGTGCACTAACACCTTTCTGCAGAAGAAGTGTTCATAACATGTGAAAACACGCTCATCACCAATTTATGTAGTGTGTGGTTGCATTGCCACACATATTCCACTAGTGGATACGATTCATCATATCTTGATCTCTAATTGCATGGATAGAGCCAAAGACTCCATGGCCACTGATGTACATGATGTACATGCTTAATCTTGTTGTACGACATTAGACCCAGCCTCATCATGGAACAATTTGTTTAATGTAGTCATATAGCTGTTCTAAGCCTATGGAGTCTGGACCCATGTGTGGTCTTCTCTTAACCCCACTTGCAGGTGTTGTTTGTGCCAACCACGATGCAAAATAATATTTTGGTGTGAGGACATATGTTAAGGCATGGAGTAAAACATTTAGATTATCCTGTTGTTTGCATACAAGATTGTATCTTTAGGCTTAACAGTGTCTTTGATTTGGCCTAGAATGCTCATTGCTGTGCATCTACTTGTCCAATGACTAGCTTATTTAAATTTTCAAATTGAATCATATTATAAAGGGCCTTGGTAAATTGTAGAACCTACATAACTTGTGACCAACTAAACAGCAAGAATGGTTTTCCACACTCTTGTATGACTCCTCTCTATTAGATGCATGCAACCTCAAATCCTCCCATGAACGACTTATTATCGTACTAGACAATGCCTCTACTACCTTTAAAAGGCACCTGAAGGTGAGGTAATAGCTAGCAAATTTGGTCTTTGCAAATGTAAATAACTCCAACTTAGCATAATTGTCGAAAATGAAATGGACGACACCATGATTGGTGATAAATTTTATGATCTTCTTCCCTTCCTTGTACAAGGCACATCCCCTTTATAATCAAGCTCCTCCAATGTAATAATATCATGCATTGAAAGGTTCAATGAGTGCACCAAACACCCAAACAAAAAATGTTAGGATTGTTCTTTCCATGTGACAATTAGGTGCGTTATCAACAATGACTTGGATGATATTGTTTGACCCAATTTTTTGGTTGCTTTTTAGTAAGGTCTTTGTGATGTTAGAAACAAACTTGGAACGATTTGAGTAGTCATGGGATGCAAGGAAGATTGGACCATTAACAAACACGCCAATAACATTTATCAATAGCTTGCCTTGAAAATTTGTCTAGCCATCAAATACAATGGATGCCCAATATTTGGTCCAATCATTTGTAAATTGTCCCAGAGTATTATGGATTTTGGCTTTTTCCTTGCCTAGTGATTGGTTTTTTCCTTTGTCATACCCATGGCTTTGATATACTTTCGGGACATTGTTGATGCAAGTAACCATATCGCGGATTCACGCCAATAGGGGGAACAAAGAACATTGAACAGTATGCCACATGCATAGAGAAACTTGCAGACTTTTGCATGCACGTCATCCCTACCACTCTTGTCAAGGAAATTTGCTATTGTTCTATGCCTTGTATGCATTGATATGGATCCACTAACACCAATGGATGGGTCTTAGCTGAACATTTTAGGTGCGACCTTGGATTAAACCTTTTGTATTTAAAATTTTTTGTTTATTTTGTGCATCTAATTCTTCATTTATGTGGTCTTCTATATATTCCTTTTGTACATAAGGGCAGGTTTTGATTCCTATATTTTTGGTTGGATCACCTAAAATATCCTACATAGATGCTTCCTCACACAACTTATGAACTTGTTTAAGATTTGCTTGTCTTATAGTGGGGGCATATAAATTTAGTGGTTCCATTGCCTTTCCCTCCATTATGTCTTACTTCCACAAGGGTGTTAAGCAATTTTGGCTTTTATCTTCATTGACACTTCCACCTCCATCCAACTTTACCCCCTTCTTCTTCTTCCTCCTCTCTATAGAATGGGGCATTATGGACATTCTCATATTTCTATGGCTCCTCGTAATTTTTATTAGCCATCGACATTGTTAAAATAACAAACGAATGAATACACCGATGTCCAACATGCTACTTGAGGAAAACCTGCAATATGATGAGGAAGAAGGAATGAGAAAAAGTAGGAGAAGAAAACATTCAATATTGAGTAGACGCTTGGTAGATCTGGTGTCAAATCCCTTGGTAGATTTGTACATTCAAGGGATTTGATCCCTCTCGATGCTTGGTAGATCTGGTCAAGCTTTTCTTCAAATCCCTTGGGATCAAATCCCTCTCGACGCTTGGTAGATCTGGAGTTAAGATGGATCTGTATCCCTAGTTTAACAATGGCTCAATTTCATATCGGATAGCAAGAAGTATCCAAGTTTCATTAACTTTTTTAATTTTAATTAATTGAAATATCTATCACTTTGGTTTTGAACTTCAGGTTAGGACTGACATTGTAAAAAAATTATTTTCTTAAAATTTTTGTTTTATTAAAGTGCCATTTGATCCACATTGAGCACATAATTACACTTCTCCCTCATACCGGTTTTGAACTTTAGGTTAGGGTCAGCATTGTTAAATTTTTGTTTACTTAATATTTAATTATTTTATTAAAATGCCACACGTCGATCGTATATTAATAGTCTACCTAAAGATCTTTTTGGGTTATGTTTTCTCTTTAGGCTATCCCTAGTTTTTTTTCCAGGACAGGAATTCTTGGGGCATACCTCGAAGTACTTACCCTCATTTCGAGGATGGTACTCGGAGTAAACCCTGGATTCTTTAGGGCACAAGGCCAAGTCAGCAAGGGCATGAAGCCAGCAAGGGCATGAAGCCATTACGATAATTTCTCATTATGAGCTCAGCATGTCACTAATGGGAATAGAACCCGGGTGGGGAGGATAACATTCCATCCCACAACCAAGCGAGCTACACCCACGTGACTTAGGCTATCCCTAGTTACCAAACTGATATGCGTCAATATGTTATAAAAGTAGAGTTAGTGTGTCAGCACAAGACAAGTATCTTTATCTATCCCACCACTGTTTAACTTTTAGCTCAATTAATTCATTGGTGAGGAATGAAGTTTCTTTTATTGTGCCTCAGGAATGAAAAATAAGCTTATGTATGATGTCTAATGTCAGAAAAATGAAAGACCATGTTATAAAAACCAGTATAGATCCATTGTAACTGCAGATCCTTTAAGCAGCAAGGGCTTTGCACCTGTATTTTTTTGGATCCCTCTTGGTGCTTAATGGATCTGGGTTTAAGGTGGATCTATGGTAGTTTTTCTACTTTAGAATCTAGACTGATGTTTGTCTTCATTTTGGTAATGGTTGCTTCTGACCAGTATCCTTTTATTAAAGGAGTGCAGCATTTTGAGTTGCACCATTCTGATGTCTGAAAAAATATCTTCTTAAATATTCAGAGTATTTTTAATGGATTGGTTTTCATATTTTTGGATTGTATGTTACTTTTATGGCTTACAACTTACATGCAACCACAGAAAAATAAAGCACTCATGTTGGGTCCTAAAAATTTAGTTATTTGCTCGGAGTGTCATTAGTCTGTTAAGAAACCCAGAATTTCTTGTGCAGTCCTGGTATTTGGTCAAGATATAGCATATAATAATTGCAACCTCTGCAATTTTGAAAGGTGTAATGTTTGCAAGTTTATTTAATCCCTACTATGGGATCAGTTCCAGTAAAATTCCCTGTGTTAGGCAACCAGATTGGTCCAATGGTCAACCTATTCTTTCCATTCAAGTTATTGGAAACTCCACCCCGAGGTGCTGGCAATGTGTTTTTGTGTTTTGGAAATGTTTCCTTGTACAGAGCTCTGAAATGCGGCTGAAGCGTTTATTGGTGTTTAGGATTTTTGGAATGTTGTATTGGCTGTTTCAACCAGCATTTCAGCTGTTTTGGTAGGCATATCAGCCATTTCAGCAGACTTTTCAGTCTCTAAAACAAAAAAGAAAGAAAGAATACCAACTTGTTACAAATCAAGTTATAAATAGAGGTCTTGGGCCTCTCTTAATTATAACTCTCTTTTTGGATTTATTTCCAAATTTGAAATCTTTGAATGGGATTCAGAAAATTGTATGTATTTGATGTATCCTAGCTGTATTGTATCATGATTTTCTAAAAGTTTTCCATATCCGTTTTGGATACACCATATCCATATTTGCATGTATCTGTGCAACTCTTAAATTTGCAAAATGCTGGTCCATTTCAAAAAAATGTGTTAAGTATGCTCTCTTACAATCCATTCGACATTCATGGTTTAAGAGTTTATTATATTGTTCGCCATAGAGTTACCTCCTGACAGTTGTAGCCGTGTAGGCATCTTGTACGACTTCAAATACCTTTTCTTTTTCACAAATCTCGCAATCATGCATACTCCTGCAGTCAATGATGTGGGTGAAATATCCAGAACTTATGTTTTCAAAATATTTGTACATATATGTGCATTGTTAAATTGGTGTCAAGCTGTACACATAAAGGGGTTGTGGATCTTATGTGAGTTTCTTTTCCTTTTTGAAAATAAATTTCAAAGACGTTCCTTATTTGTCCAACCATGTCCAACTGGATTCACATGTTGAGCACTTAGCTTCACCGGGAAATCCTATATACCTACTAGTTCAGAATTCACTCATTTCTACGAGAACGCTGATAGTTTCTTCCTTAAATTCAAATCTGCATTCCTTGTTGGAATCCACTTTCAACCATCAATGCTCAGCAGCTGTTTCTTAAGTGTACTCTCCTTTGGTTTGCCATCCAAGAACACAGGGAAAAGAGTCAAGCTGTTTTTTTTTTGACTGGAGGGATCGGCAACAGGCCCGGGCTTGTACTCGCGTGACACGGGGTCGATTCCGACCGCTACCACTATGACCTCCATAAGAGTACGCCTGCCCCACAGCGCACCCTCAAGGCTGCAACGAGGTTTGAACCAGTGACGTGCTTAACAGCCCTTACACCTTAACAAGCGCACGGTTGCCAACTGGTCTACACCCCGGGGGAAAAAAGAGTCATGCTGTTGATAGGGCTTCTGTCACATATTTGGGGCTTGCTTCTTGGAATTGTTTCTACAACATAAATACTTCTCTATACAATAAATTAACACCACATCGGTTGAGAGATGTGGCCCCCAACAACATATAAACTCCATTATACCATGATGCTTAGGTCAATGGGGGCAGCCACAAGGAAGTGATGACTCCTACTAACATAATGGTTGATTGGTTGCAGCGTGAATATGCTTTTTGCTCGGCCTTCCCCGTCCCTCTGTGCAAAAATAAAAAATTCTTCTTGGCAGTACTCTACAGTACTGTTTTCACATGCCTTCCTAAAAATGCCCATTACTAAGTCCGATACACCTAAAATCTGTGCATCTTGGAATTGTTTCTGATATAAATATCCCTCTCTCTCAGCCACCTTGTTTCTAGCCATCAAACAGTAACCTTTCTGTCCTTCATGACAGTGCACAGTACCATTCATCATCAAACAGACAGGTTTATAAATTGTATTCTGGTTTTTGATTGTTTCTTCAATTTCGTCTCATCTGGATTGTCATCCAAAAACATAGAGAAAAGACTCATATTGATGGTGGGGCTTCTGTTAAATATTTGGTGGGGTTTCTGTAGAATATTTGGGACATATAAAGTTGTCTACCTATCTCAGCCATCTGGTTTCTAACCATAGAAGTTCGTAATTCTGTAGTGTGCTCCAGCATTCTCCTATGAAATATAATAATATTGAACTTTCAGGCTTTTCTATTGCCAGCATAAAGCTTTTGTTCAACCTGTAGTATATACAGAATTGCTTCAAGAATTGTCACAGACTCACATGCCAAAGAAACTTGGAAGGATTCATGCTTTTATAATCAAGTGCTGTCGATGTTTAGCTGATGTCCCAGCGTTTCCTTTCCTTGCTTATAATTGCATGTATTTGAATTTGCAGGAAGTGATGAGAATTAAAGCAGAACATCCTGATGACAGCCAGTCTATTTTGAATGACCGAGTCAAAGGCCGGTTGAAAGTCACTCGTGCATTTGGTGCAGGATTTCTCAAGCAGGTTTGTTAATTGCAAATTAGTTATGCAGCCAAAGTAATGAGTTATTGTTTTCATATTGTTTTTACTCATCTGTGTTATTCTCTGGCCTGTTCTATGCTGTCTGGAAATATATGCATTGTTCTGGTGTGTTGTTTTGAGCAAAGGCAGTATGTAGATGTGTATCTTTCAAAATTTGCTAGACATACAATGCTGGGGAGTCTCTGACAAAAAGTAGCTTCTAGTTGTGTAATGTACTAATGATAGTTGCATTAATTTATCAAGTTCTTCAATATTTGTATCATCGGTGAATTAACTTTAGATCTGGCATTATGGACTATGGATGCCTCTAATGACAAAAGCATACAGTCTCAAATGTGGCAAATTTCAAGATAAATTTATTAATTTGCCATGTATTCTTCGAGGAGCCATCTAGTATGTGGATAGTAATGATTTGGAATGTTACTGCTGTTAGGATGAACATCGTTTGCAACAAAACCTCTTTCTGTGTTAACTTTAAGTAAATGTATGTGGTATGCAGCCTAAGTGGAACAATGCCCTGCTCGAAATGTTTAGGAATGATTATATTGGCACGGCTCCATACATCACTTGTATGCCTTCCCTTCGTCATCATAGGCTTGGTCCAAATGATCAGTTCTTGGTCCTTTCGTCAGATGGTTTGTACCAGTATTTAAGCAATCAGGAAGTTGTTTCCCAGGTGGAGTTGTTTATGGAGAAATTTCCTGATGGCGACCCTGCACAACATCTGATAGAGGAACTACTTTTTCGGGCAGCAAAGAAAGCTGGTAAGTTTTAATTTCAATCAGCAAATATGCCAAGGACATTTTTGCATGTGTCAAAATTTGTTATCAAGCTAATTACTTTTTTGCCATTTATTCTGTAGCTTTAGCTTCTTACAATTTGGTATTGGATTTTAGTTATGTGACTGAGCTGCTTAGTCTGCTTTTTTGATATCAAATAGTAGGTGCAGATTCTAATTTGATTTTTGCCTAGTTTCTTTTTTCCTTTTCACTGAGGCCTTGACACGCATGTCTATTTCAGCAAGGTGAAAACATGCTGCATAAGGAATGTGAACGTTTCCTAAAATCACTTTTTCATAAAGATCTTGATAAGAAAAAACATGGTGGCATTCATCTCCTGTGATAGGCATGCAGTCTATCTTTATTTTCACTAGAGAATATAATTTTTTTCTGTACATAAATATGACATCCCCTAAAATTGTGTTACTTTGATTTAATCAAAGGTTTTCTGCAGCAACAGCTGGAACAATATGAGTTTCTTGCATGGAGAGATATATTAGCAGAATAGGTTAGACATTTTCTCTGCACTAATTGGCGTCATTTAAGCAAATATTATTTTCATATGCAGGTATGGACTTCCATGAATTGTTGGATATCCCTCAGGGAGATCGCCGAAAATATCATGATGATGTTTCTGTTATGGTAATATCACTTGAGGGAAGAAGGATATGGAGGTCCTCTGGTAAGTATATATAAATGTGATCCCTGCACTGCAATTTTTTTTGATGCCTGCACATGGCGATTTGGACACTACTTATTCATTCCTTGTCAGTATGGTGAGTAGGTGAGGTTTGTTTTCTGTTGACTACAAGCTGATTTCATATGTATTCCCGGTAGGGCAAGACATACACGCATCTTAGATTTTGGCCATTTGCCTGTATCCTGCATAATGGGTACTTAATGTTCATTGTAATTAACAATGATGCTAAGAGCAGAGCAAACTTCTTTCACCATGTATACCTGAAATATTGAGGCATCTTTAGAAGTGCCTTGTGCAAAGATTAGTTGTTTATTTGGATTTGAAAGCTTCGTTACAAAATGATTCATTTGCAACAAGGTGGAAACTGCTAAATAGGGGATTACTTCGGTCTCAAAAGTATTTACAATCAACTATTCTGTAGAAAGCTGAAGTTCACAGATCCATTCCCGAGGTTAACCAGGGAGCCTTATCACTGTACTGTTTTAGTTCATGAATTGGCACATTGTGTTGCGTTGTACAAAGGTGTTTGTGAAAATTCAAGAGCATGAAGGCAGCATTTGTTATGAGCCAGGTTTAATATTTATCCAGACTTGGCTTGGTATGCTTTCAAACCTTTTGTTCCGGGAGAAAAAATCAAAATCGGCCTTTTCTTGCTAGATCTGTCTCCAAAAGGCAACGAAAGGATTATGCAGTTTTGTCTGAGATCCAAATATAATTTCTATTTCGTATCTTGTTTTCGATCTTCATATAGGATGAGAAATTTTCATCTTTCATGCACATACACACTAAAGTCTAATATGTCTTCAACATATGCACTGCATTTTCACAAGCTCAATTTCATCGTCTAAAGTCAAGGAACTCTTTTATACCCATGCATTTATATCATTTACATTCTCTACACCATTGCGCTCTATTTGTGATCAACATCTGAAGGGATTATTGTTACTGGCTTCTCAGTATTAATGATTTGTCTTCCACTTCAAACTGGCAGGTCCCTTGAATGGATTGAGGAGTTCTAACTAATTTGAAGCTTTAAAGGTTGCAATGACCTAGTCACTGTAATTTCCTTTTCAGATTCTCAATAATTATTTCCACCATACACAATAGCACCGGAAAGGCCGATGGTGCAGAGAAATTTTAGTGGAGGACCATGGAAACAAAGAACAGTTTTCCAGCTTATGCACAACAATCCAAATTTTGACTGTTCAAAGCAGCAAAGTGGCTAAACAGCATGTTACATCTGCCCTCAAAGGGTAGCACCTTAAATAGTAAATAGTAAATACAACTAAGCTGATTAATATTTGACAAAAGGGAGAATTGAGAAGATGGCTAACCTCTTTTCAGTAAAGCTATGTATAATATGATATATTGTTAAAGAAAGAACTTAACAAAGAAACTGTAAGCAAAGTAACTCAAAAACCATGTTGAGAACATAAATTGAATTGACAATGTACGGAGGTTGAATCTAATTGTCACAAGTATCTGATTTTAGACCCTAGGTGTTGTCACCGTTTTAATCTGCCGTACCCAAAATGCTGGTATCACAGAAAATTAGAGGTATGCTCGCAAGTCTAAAGTGCCTAGCATTCTATATTTTCAAAAACAGTTCATATTAATATATTTTATAGGACGGCCAAGAACAAGGGAAATGGATTTTTTATGAACAAACTGTCCAGCTATTTACATTGTATTTGCTATTCAACAACAATTTCAATAAGACCAGGATGAATCTGCATATTCAGGTTGCACCCATATACAGATAAAAGGATAGCGATAAAGTTCATCCACATGTTTTTGCAAGCACTCTTTCAATTTATGGGGATTGAAGTAAGAGCAATGCAAATTATCACGTAGGGGCCAATGGTTAGATGGATGCAGTAGGGCACCCTAAGAGTTTATAAAATTAGCAATGCCTTAACTGTGGGTACAACTTTAAAAACATGCATCCTTTGAACTATTCTGTTAGTCCCATGCATTTAGTGCATCAAGTGCATTTCAAGTCCACAAAATTTCTGTCCAAGAAATATACTATGACACCACTTACCGGGAAGGAAAGAACTGATATGGATGTGGAAGAAACCACTTGTACCAGTGAAGGATTTGGAGGACATTGTTTGATCATTGTAAGGCTGGGGTCATATTAGGCTGCTTAAAATGGGGGATCTTGAATCTCTGCAGTTTGCAACAACTTTGGTCACATGGTAATGAAAACGTAACTGCTTATACCATTGGATGGTTAACGCCAGTTATTGTGGGTGTCCTGATAAAATACGTTACCTGTCTGTCAAAGCAAACAAATAAATAGTAACAACATTTTCTACGAGTTCACCCCCAGTTGGTGATGTACGACTCCTAAGAAGCTGGCTAAAATGTATAGACAATTTTTGGTCCTAGAGACTGACTTGACATTTCGAAAATTTCTATTGCTGTTATTTTCTTGGGCAAGATTTCAATATTCCCTGCAGTGGCCATTCCATGGAAAGTATGATTTCGTGCTCCACGATTTTATAAGCATAGCCCCACTTTAAGTAGCTGAATGTGACAGGTATACTATTTTTGATTGCGATGCACTCGTACAACGAACTTGGCATGAAAGATTAGTGTTACACTTTCTTCTCAAGATAGTGAACGACCACCTTGAAGGAAGTTGTTATCAATCACATAGGGCATCTTGACTTTTTTATTTAAAGTTTTCCGTATGCTTCAAAAGTTATAGTAATATAAAAACATGTACATAAAGCATATTGCAAAAAAGGACTGGGTGACATGAAAGATCATCTCTAGGGGGTCATAAAGGGGCACTAAATTCAAATCCCCTTGAACTACTTTAGAAAACTAGAGATAAAAGTGGTAATAAAAGCAAAATCCTCAATTGAGTCACTCCCACAAAGGAATACAACATATAAAATATTATAATTTGTCTTGAATAGCATAGAAGGTTTTCACAAGGAATACAACATATAAAATATTATAATTTGTCTTGAATAGCATAGAAGGGGTTTGTGAATGAAAACATTAGAACTTAAAACTCAAACACATAGAGCTGCTACTATTATTGAGCCAACGGGGTGTCCTCATTGCGCTTTGTGGGCTAGTTCGGTCCCTAAGGTGGCTCCTCTAACACTAAAGGTTTCCAACCATTGTTTGCTTCTTAAAGGCTTGCCCATGTTAGAAATGGCTAGGGGAATGCATGGTATATTGTTGTCCAAAGGTGGGCATGGTTGCCTCTTAAAGGCTCGCCCACGTTAGAAATGGCTAGGGGAATGCATGGTATATTGTTGTCCAAAGGTGGGCATGGTATAACACATCCGTTTTGTTAGCAATGTAGCAAACTTCGACTCACTAATCAATGAGATGACGATGTTAATGATGTGCTAATCCTTAATGTGACATCTGAGAAAGCTTTAAAAATCTTGAATGTGAGTGTTTTGATGGAACTTAACTAATCGAATAAGCGTACCTTACCTAATGGTCCAAAAGTTGTTGAAAGTACTTGAGATTAAGTGTGCATTTTTCTACTCGAGCTTGGGTTTGCATAGATAGAATAACCTCAATGACAAAAGGCTTGGCCACGTCAGAAATGGTTGGGGGAATGCACGGTATCTTCTCGTCCAAAGTTGGGCATGGCTCATCTTTTGGTACCCCTATGAGCCATGTAGGCGCACTAACAAATGCGATGACAATGTTGATGATGTGCTAATCCTTAATGTGACATTTGATAAAGTGCAAGATCTCGAATGGGAGTGTTTTGGTGGAACGTAACTAATCAAATAAGCAAGCCTTACCTAATGGTCTAGAAGTTGTCGAAGTTGCTCGAGTTAAAGTGTGCACTTTTCTACTCGAGCTTGGTTTTGCATAGATAAAATAACCTCAATGACAACTATACCAAACCGTGAAAAAGTTTGATTCCTCTTTACACTATTAAATTTGATTACTTGATTTTGTTACGAATCCACAAATGAAAAAGAAATTCCACCTTGAACAAAGGCTAGATCAATTCATTATCAACTACCAAATTCATTTGTCATCCAACAAAAAGTATACAATTAAATTAAGTTGAAATTGAGTATACAATTAAATTAAGTTGAAATTGAGGATACAATCTGAGTATCATCCTAATCCCAAGTCACCTGATCCTTGATGAGGCTTAAAAATGACTTATAATTAGCTCCACTTTTCCAAAGATTTTGCCATTTTGGCATATGATTACCATATTAATATATGTTGGATCCGAAGTCACCTGATCCTTGATGAGGCTTAAAAATGACTTATAATTAGCTCCACTTTTCCAAAGATTTTGCCATTTTGGCATATGATTACCATATTAATATATTTTGGATTTCTTTAGACATTTTGCTAGCATATGCGTGAAGACTTGTACCCTTTGATAGTGATTTCATTCGCATTTGGAGACTTACGTCTGAAACGCTTGGAGATAAATAATTTGAGAACCCAAATTTTACTAAAGACCTTCGTTGAGGAATTCATGTGTAATGTTTAATAATTTGATAAAGTGTTATATTAATTATTTACCAATGTTATTAATGTATAATGTTTAATCATTTGATAAATTGTTATATTAATCATTTACTAACTTTATTAACATGTATAAAGTGTCCATGATTCTAAAAGTTTAATGATCCATAAAATAATTATTGCTATTTTTTAATTATCAATTCAAAAGACAATATATGAGATGTGCCTCCATTCTCCATGCTGGTAGTTAGGTAACCATTCATGAATTCAAAATTTCTTCATACAATCATACATGTACCATGTGTACATTGGTTGTTTATAAGATCAGAGCTTCCAGCAATGGCTATGTGATTGCAAATGCAAAACTATTTACATAATTAGATATGCATTAACAAAAAATTGTTTCTATATACAATATTCTATTAAATGGTATATATGGTAAACATTCACTCTTGGTGCATAGCAACATAGATTCTACAAGAATTGTAGATTCAATGTTTCCCCTACACAATTTACTGTATATGATATGTAATTGCAAAATATATAACAGAAAACAATAACAATATATATTCATCTTTTTAGGTCATGCATATGGAAAATTCATGGTACATGAGTGATTTTCCTCCCTACTATAAGTATCAACGATGGAATAACAAGGGAAAAATTTACCCACATCTCTATCTTAGAGTCAACCCAACCACAATATTGCCAGATTGAGTTGATTAAACACCTATTCTTGAAGGCCTTCAATCAACACTCCATTAGTCCTTGGGCATCTTCCTTTCAGACACTCCTTAATTGTCGCTTCAACATTTCCCTTCTATGCATACTTTACCTTACACAATTCATTATATTCCAAGTTATTGTTCTATTATAATATCTTATGTTGTTGATATACTTTGGGGAAACTTGGTATAGTAGTGCAATCTTTAGAATTTTCCTTCTAGGGAAACCACTAGCATATTCAACTAGAACGTTGGCTCAATTATGGTCCATAACTAGCATGAGTTTTTCTATGGCACACATTCTTCCCTAGGTTCAATTTGGGGGCCTATTGGTGGGATTGAGTGGTTTTCACTCTCCCCATCGAGGATCAAACCCCTTTGAGACATTGGCCCGTTGTGATAAGGCTCGAAGGGTAGGTGACCCCTGGGATAGAGGCTCACCCCAGTGGGCTTCGAGATGTTTCAACCCCTATTGAGTCATAAGTTATTGGTATATCTGGCTTGCGTGCAGTTGGATATACTCTTGGGGTTATAGTGATAACTGTTGGATTTGACCCTGGGCCTAGCCCAGGTAATCCCAATGAGTTATTGATTCCCCATGGTTAAAAAACATCATCATCTTCCTCCATGAAAGACAAAAACTAACTTTTGAGTAACTGGAGAGCAAAGATTAGCCTAAGTGAATGAATTTTGTATGATGCTCTACATGCATATGAGAGGTGTCAATTCGATTTCCGAAGGTAAGGACAAATATTTCATTGTTGGAGGGATAACATTTCAAATAGTTCTTGGTTTCACTTTGGAAAACATGATTCATAGCATTGGATTCTCTATGCATTTTATTCTTATCTACATAACTTCTTTGTCCATCTCGCGTTGCTTTTTGGTTCTGTCTAATTCTTTGAACTAGTTCTTCTAATTCCTTGAACAATTCCGTTCCAACACTCTATCCATCAAATTGTTCCAATGCTTTTGAGTGTTGCATCCTTAGTCATACAAGTCTTCACATAGAATCGTTTTAAATGATGTATGACATTCATCATTATACATAAACTCCACCAAGTACATGTACTAAGATACCCACTTGGACAATTTGTCCATCACATATATACACAAAATGTCTTTAGTTACTTGATTTACCCTTTATCTTTTCCATTATATTGCAAATAAAAAATTGTATGCAATTTCATAGTGTTCTCAATTCTTGGAATAAACACTTTGATAAGTTTAGGTTAGATTTATGTCTCTATCATAAACAATGGCATCGAGTAGCCCATGCAATCTAACACTTTTTTTCCAAGGAAATCTTTGTGGGATCCCTCCCTCTCCCTTGAAATATCTAGATGAAGGAATTCTCAACTGCTAGCCACAATAGCAATTGGTGACCCAATTGCACTGGAACCTCAATGAAACTAGAACTAGAGACCTCATGACAAATTCTACCTTGAAACAATGCATTCAAACTAATTGAGCTAACTCATTGGGCTAATCTAATAATCTCTTTCATAAAAATCTTATCTATGTCAACAACCTCATGTATAGATCAAATTGAGATAAAATGGGCAACTTTTGTCTATTTGCCTGCCATCACCATGATGGATCATGTTGTGTCACTATTTTCGACAACCTAGTGATAAAGTCTTTTCATAACTTCTCATTTCTATTTCAGTGGCAAAACATGTTGAAGTAAATCAATTGGATGTTGATCTTCAATTTGGCCTTTTGATATTCTACACATCTAGAGATGTATTCAACAACTTTTCGCATCTTATGATAGAAGTATTGTTTCCTTACTATTGCAATTGTTTTTTGGTACTCTTAGGTGAAGAAAATATGGCATATTATGCACCCCATTTATGATGGCCGTCCTTAATTCAAAGAGTTAGAAACATGCAATTCAATTTTTATAAATGTAAACAAAATCATATGATAGTTGATACCCTTCAGACTTCTATTGTATTTATTCTCACTGCAATTCCTTCACTTCCATCAATGCATTTATTTAGACCAGACATCTAGCAAGGTGCTCCCACCTTTGATTCCAATCCACATTTCGATCTTTTGATTAGGAACTTCTTTCACCCACTTCAATGCAATTGTTACAGATTGGAGTCGATATCCATTGATTACGTAGGTAGTATTCATCTGACATAAAGGATCCAACTCTTTTTTTTTCAAATTAGATTTGCATATGCTAATTGTTGATACATTTGCATCATTTGTTGGAGTGCTCTCCTATAAGCTTCAATCTCCACTTAATCCATTGACATTCTTCTTCTATAAATAATGTGGCGCAAATATTGATTTTTCTTTTGATAAAAGTCATAGTTGCTTAGCTTGGCATAACACTTGTGTTCTCTCAACACACTAACATTAGTTGCACGTGTTCTTCATGCTCCTCTTTAGACTTAGAATAAATTAATATATCATGAAGGAATACTAGTACAAATTTGTAGTTTTAGGGTACTTGTCCTTGACGGTGGATTTATTCATTTGTATGTAATCATTGCACCTTTTTTAAGACTCAAGCTTTTGGTCAGCATTAGCAAGTGGCAATTGCTCCATTTTAGATTTATCATCGGGGAAAAAACATTTTGTGACACTATGGGAGTCTTGTTTGGCTAAGAAGTAACGAGTGAGGGGTACCTATCATGCCAAAGTTGCTCAGGGCATGCATTTGGCTCCACACATTTTTGCAAACACATGGGCACACAAGCACAAAGCATAAGCATTTCACTATAAGACAAAGTTGGGTGGGAATTTCACTAGAAGACAAAGTTGGGGGGGGGAGGGGAAGAGGAGGAGGGAGGATGTGGAAGCGTGCGAGGAAGGGGTGGGGGGGCGCGGGGAAGGAGGGAGGAGGTGGAAGGGTGCGGGGAAGGGGGTTAGTTTATTATTTTTTTTAATTTTTAATATATTGTGGGGGGGGGGGGGGTTGGGTTAGTTTATTTTTATTTTTAAACTTGCTAATATATTGTAGGGGGGGTTAGTTTAAATATTTGTTTTTTAAATTTATATTATATTGTTAGGGGGGGTTAGTTTTATTGTTTTTTAAATTTTTTTTATTATATTGTTAGTTGGGGGGGTTAGTTGTATTTTTTTAAATTTTTTTTATTATATTGTTAAGGGGGGGGTTAGGGGGTAGGGGTTAGTTGTAAATTTGTTTGTTTTTTTTTAATTTTTATTATATAGTTAGGGGGTAGGGGTAGGTTTATTTAAAAAAAAATTAATTATTATATATTTTTGGGGGCTTAGGGGGTAGGTTTACTTTTTTTTTTTCAAAACGTAAAAAATGACGATTTTTAATTTTTTTAAAACATTTTTCAAATACAGTTTATAGTGAATATTGATGTTGATTTTGTTTAGATTATGAATGTTTGCTGATTTATTTTAAAATTCTACATTTTGGATATAGGTACAATGGCATCAAGAAAGATATCTGTAAATGTTTCTGTATCAAGAGCAACGATCATTACATCGAAAAAAACAGTTGAGGCATCTGAGAATGTTGAGCTCAAGACGGAGTTCTTAGCTTTGAAGAATTAAAAATGAAGAATGCTAGAGAATGGAAACATGCAGCAGAAGGAGATAGAACATAGTATCATTGGCATCTGAAGAAAAAATATCAAGGAAAACCAGAAAGCATTTTCTTATATTGTTCTGCATTTCCATATATTCAATCAGATTACAATCTATTGGGATTGTTGAGAGATATATGTGTGGTGCCGGGTACACATATTGTTTATGCACAGGTGAAACAAGCCATGACCTTTGCGAAAATCCGATATTCTTTGAAGATTTCAAAATATAACGTTCAAGAAAATTTCACAGATTTTTGTCAAGGGGTTGTGGATGAAATTGACAGCGAGAGAGTACGTTTGAATATTGATATTATTCTTAAATTGGTTTTGTTATAACTTGGATACCACAATGTAATAGATTTAATACGATAATGTTTTTATTTTGTAGGATTTTTCCATTTCGATTTAAAAAATGTTGAAATGAATTTATTATACAGAGGCCGATCCTATGGATGTCATTAGTGCCGCTATTCAAAAGGGACTAGAAGCAAGGAAGAAGAAACAAGTGTCAAATGTTCAAACTGAAGAAGTATAAGCACAAAGAGAAAAGAGCATCCGACAATCAAATCAGGTACATAGAAGGGTTATATTTAAATCTTCATCTCGCCCAACTGAACATGATGAAATTGTTGCAAATGAGCTTGCTACTCCTGCTAGTAAGAGTAACAAACAATCTCGTAAAAGAAATATGGTTGAGAGTGCCTTGATTCCCGTTGAAGGAATTGTTGATTTAGAAGGAACCCCTTCAAATCAGAAAAAGAGGAGACCTGTTGTTACTGAAACCAATGTTATTCCTGAATCTGAGAGTGAAAATTCTGGTGGCCGTAGGGAAATCATTACTCCAAGTGTTGATCTAGAGGATGGCATTGTCAAGACAACACAAAATGCCATTCAAGATCGATTGCGGAGGGATAATTTGGTTAACAATGGACATACATTTGAGTTGAATGTGAATCAACTTTATAGACCCACATAAGGGCAAAATCAATTTAGAATTAGAAAACCACATCACTTGCATATTCACAACTTGAAAGCATTGATGAGGCACAATCCCTATGCACACGTGGTTGACTACCTAGTCCTTGTTGACCCGAAATATGTTCCTACTAGAGATGAATTTGATCAAACAAGATGTTTTCATTACAAATATTATGTTCTTGGAGGGAACCATTCTATAGAGGCAAGAAGAGAGTTGATGCAAGAATATCCCAATAACCCTATTTTTGAAACAATTAAATGCATCATTTATGCTGGTTTAACAGATGTAGAAGCAAAGTTGTTGGCATGGGATCATAACACAGATAACGAATATAGGTTGAAAATGACATTTGTTCAAAGGGTGAGATTTATACACAGTGAATTTGTGCAAATATGTGGTGGGGAAAAATCTAGAGTTGATGCAAGTTTTTAGAGACAATGTTGTCTGGAAATAGGTCTCCCTATTAAAGATGATATTGTGAAAGAAAAAACGCCAAAGGAAGTGATGCATTCGGATATGTAGATGCCTATTTCCAGTTGGCATTCAGAGTTGGGAAAACATGGGATTTGATTGATGACATATTTAGCTTGTGGGAGAATATTGGCATAAAAAACAGAAAGTGAAAAAAGGTAGAGTTGTTCCATGGAGCGGTGGTAAGGCAGGTCCTGACGTCAAGAATCTGCCAGAAGACATGACAATTACACCTTGGAGAACAATACAAGGTGTGAAGGATGAAACATTAATAGCTACAATACTATCACGGGTAAAGTCAGGTGAATTATCCATGGAGGAAATGTGCAGCAAATTTGACACGTAAGTTGATTTTTTTTTTATGGTACAATGTTTTGTTCTTGAGTTTAACATTTTTGTTATGTTCTAGGTATTCTGTTATATTATTATATATGATTGTAAACATCATCTATTGTTTCATTGTCTAGTCACAAGGTCTACATGAAAATACACCAGCATAGATCCATCTTAAACTCGTATCTATCAAGCACCGAGAGGGATCCAATTTCTTGAGGTGTATTTCTTTTTTTTACATTTAAACTCAAGAAATTTGATCTCTCTTGATTTATAGATCTGGGTTTAAGTTTTAAGTTTTTATTTTATAAACGAACATCTATTTTTTAATTACTTTTCATAATATTTTATTTTATGAACCAACATGGATTTTTTTAAATACTTTCCATAATTTTTTATTTATGAGCTGACATGAATTTTTTTAATTATTTTTTAATTCAAAAATTACTTTTTACGTTTTATTAGATGTAACGCTACATACATGTTACAACATCTCCCCCATACTGGGATGTAGAGCACCTTGTTTCACTCGGTGCAAAGAGGAGATGGTTATAATGTTGAATGAGAAGAGTTGGGATGATGTCAAAATCAACTATCCATACTCAAGCTCGATAGAAACTTTAAAACAATTTTTTGTTGCATTCAAGAAGGTATGTTGATCTATGATACACCCTATTTTATTTATTTTCTAATTCAATTCATTTCTATTTTATTACTTATAGAGATCATTTTCATTTGAAGATGCCAAAGAGGGGTACAGATGGAGTACCAGAGTCCTTCAAAATTCATATCCAAAGAGTCAAAATAGAACGACAAAGGAGACAACGTCTTGCAAACGTTGAACTTGATGATACACTTGATCATTATATTTGGAATGGGCTTGACACTGTGCAATATAAAGGCATTTTAGGTGACTGTGCAGACATTGCAAATATTGTTCCTAAAAAGGAGTACGCACTAGTGATTGCAGATATCCCTCATGGATACAATATCCGAAACACTATTATGATTGTGAGCCTTATACTTACCAATCATTCAATAAAGTGGTTTTAGGGTTTGTAAATGTTACAACATCACCACTATGGAGATTTGTTGTTTTCCATTCAGACACACAATTAGGGGGATTGTTGACAACCTTCAAGGGTAAAGGAAAAAAAAAACGAAGCAACTTTATTGGTAATATATTTGTACTATATTATCAAGTTTTTGAATTTATAAATCAATTATATTTATTGATAAGTTAATTAATTTTTTTAAATATTTTTATTACAGGCAAAAGCCTAATGTTCGTAGCTCTAGCAACGATCCATACCTGAGTGATATTGAAAACATACATATTGCAACTTGGACAAAAGATGAGACTTATGAATATCTTTTAATCAATGAAAAGAGTGGAGGAAAATATAGTCAGTTGTTGAGTTACAATGCCGTGGTTAAAAAATTAACATATGAGGAAAGGGATTTGAAAGGAGTGATTGTAAACATCTATCAAAAGCCACAAGCGTTGATTAATTATCTCATAGATACATTTTCAAGAGAAGGATATTGGGTCTTAGATTTGTTCTCGGGTTCATGTAAACTTTCTCATATTACATATGAAAGCATATATCAAGTTTTATTGTATGTTTTATTCTTCATTATTTTATTGTTTTGAATTATGCTTCTTTATGCTATTTGACCTGACTTTATTTTTGTTTTTGGTGATTAGGTACAACAATAGCATGCTCCTTACAGAAAGGAAGAAATTGCATATCCATTGATAATGATCCATTGCAATGCAATTACATAAAACAAAGAATTAATGCTATTCAAGTTCTTCCATATGAACTGCAAGAAGTTGGTTTGAAGAGATGAGAGTTTAGTGAAACACTTGTGGCAAAGATGTCAAAAGAGCCTCAACCCCCATTAGGAGGGGTGTTTGTAAAGGAGCACTTTGGGGATCTTGCAGACATAGAAGACCCAATGGAAGAAGACATTGATGTCCCTGAGGAAAGCCAAGCTCCAGAAAATTCCACTTTCGATGAAGAATTTGGCATGCATGATATTGTTGATTAGTTTCATGTTTTGAAGAAAATGTTAAATTTGACAATTTTTTGATAAGATACATTAATAATGTTTTGACTTTCAAACTTTATTTTAGAAATAAAATTTCTATACATAATGTTTTTAATATGTTTTTTACAAATAAATTGTGTAGTTTTTCTTGAATTTATGCGAATCGTCACTTTTCGGAAAATAGTATGAAATAGTATCATTTTTATACAAAAAATCTCTGAAAATTGATTGAAAATGGTTTTAAATGTTTTTATTTTCTGGAATTTTGTACAATTTTGTCAATAAAAATGTCTTATTTTATACAAAAACTTGCAAAATGTATATGTTTTTCATTATAAATTTCTTAAAAATGTATGTTATTTTGTTAAATTTCAAAAAACACTTGAAAATAGAAATTAAAAATATTTTACGATAAAGATAATTCAAAGGCCCAAAAAAATGCCTCAAAATAAAAATGTGTGATACTGGTATCAACCCTTTTTGAAACATAGGTAAAAATAGCTACTAAAATCAGGAGAGAGAAAAACGAGAATTGTGTTGAGTTCTTGTTTTATAGTATAAGTGGTTGTAGCTACATGAGTGGACATATGGCATACAATGGGATGGCAGGTCTTTCCCATAAAAACCATCATACTGTTGCCACGAACCAATTGTCATTTTGGAAACTTTAAAGTACTTGACCTATCTAGGTTAACTAATGACCCAATTCAACATAATCCGACTTGGCCTCCTATCTTGGCCAAATTACCCTCTAACATTCCAAAATTCAAGGGTAAGTGTAATGTACATAAATATATATGAATATAAGTATAAATGGGTTATAAAAAATCTAATTAATAAGAATCTAAAAAAGGCAACGAAGAATCCAATTTAATTAGTAAGAGCAAAAAAATAGAAAAAGGGTTATTTGAAGTTATTAAATCCCTATTCCTACGTCATCTCTCTCTCTCTCTCTCTCTCTCTCTCTCTCTCTCTCTCTCTCTCTATATATATATATATATATATATATATATATATATATATATATATAAGGATTTAGTAAAGGATATTCTAAGCTTGATTTTATCAATTTTGTGGGTCCCTCATATTTTGTGCGCCTAGATATTGCAAAACATTTACATAGTTAATAAATTATGGATTCCTTATGACGTGAGATAGTAAAGAAACATAATTCTTACCTAAATATTATAACTAGAATTGCTCACACTAATCATGGAATTAAAAAAAGAGACATTGCAATAAAAAATTACTAAAGGAAAATGAAGATTTAAAGAATAAATTTGACAAGAGCTTGCTAGAAAGAGATGAAGATATTTCATGCCTAAAAAATCATAATAAAAAACTACTTGCAAAATTCAAGCAGTCCAAGGATAAGATGCAATGCAATCATAAATTAGAATAGCATAATCAAGAGTTAGTGAAGAAGTTATCATAAAAATATGAAGAATCTTCTAGCCTATGGAACCTTAATTAGAGGTTGCTTGAACAAATCAAAAGATTCAAAAGATGAGCATATAGAAAATCAATACCTTAAGGACAAAGTACACAAACCAAAGAATGGTGAAGATATTTCATGCTTAAGGGACCATAATCAAAGCTTTCCCAAATCAATAAACTAAAGAATGACAAAAATTCCTATAGGACAAGTTAGATAAATTCACCAACATGGAATCACTGATCAATGAAGAAACAATGAGCGATCACATTGAAATAGAGACGTCGTTAGATGTAAAAGTGCAAACAATGGAGAAACGAGTTAATACAAATCCAATCGACAATACATATCTTAAACATGCCTATCCAATAGAAGTAGGGATATCTTTAGATGCCGAGGCACAAGCGATTGGAGAGCCAAATATTTCTACTAATGAACATTTCATGATCAACAAAATGACACAAATGCGCAAAGAATACATACTACAAAAGATGAATCAAGAAAACATTACAAGTACAAAAATAAACGTTATGTTGCAAGGACACCTTATCGACATCCTAATCACAAGAACCGATACCTTAACCAATCATCACATGAACATGGTTATGAACAAAAACTATACCGTCACTGTGGTCATTATAAATCATCAATCATATTCTACCTATCATATATTCATTATGCAATTGTTATATATTTTTCCTTTATGGATTTTAACTTATTATCCTTCTTAAATTGGATATTTAGTAAATGAACTATGTTCATGTTCGAGAAATGAACTTTGATTGTTTCAGTAAGGTTGGAGAAGATCCATCGAATAATGTGATGAATTTCCATTTATGATGTTAATCAAAATCCTTGATGGATGATAATATTCACTAATAAATTTTCTAGTGCACCTTAACAAGGGCTGCAACAAAGTGGTACATCAAATTGCAACATGCATTTCACAACAAATTCTCATCCTTGGCAATTTCCTTCTTAATGCACTTTTAGTTGACGATCTGCTATGAGATGCAAACAAAGCTCCTAACATCACTAGAAAAAAACACCTCCACTCACATCTCATATTATACTCATGAATGGGGGAAAAATATTGAATGATTAGAGTTGAGATCCCTTATCACCTAGATTGGTTTGTAAAGTCCCTTTTATCGAGTATTACTAAAGGTATTTCTTTGTTAGGGGCAATATTTCTCATCCTTGGCAGTTTCCTTCTTAATGCACTTTTAGTTGATGATCTGCTATGAAAATTGAACAAAGCTCCTAACATCACTAGAAAAAAACACCCCCACTCACATTTCATATTATATTAATGAATGTACGAAAACAGATTGAATGATTATAGTTGAGATCCCTTATCACCTAGATTGGTTTGTAAAGTCCCCTTTATCAAGTATTACTAAAGGTATTTCTTTGTTAGGGGCAGTGACTAAGGAGGAATTCATTTTGAAAGTCCAACAATTGGACTTGGTCTATTCCCAATCCAAAATTCTATATGATATTATTCCTAATGCACATGGAAATATATTGATCCTACAAAACCTACACTAGGACCTCATGTCAATGGTGTGATTAGTTCTATTGGAAATATCACAACCAATTAAGTGACACACCACATGGTACAAGTGTTCCTATATTCTAACTAACTTGTAGTTATCCAATATACTTAGAATCCTTTAGGCCCTATCTAGAACTTTGACATACATTTGGTTCAAACAACAAATCCAAAATTCAATAATAACCTAGAGGAAACAAGAAAAACAAGAAGAAAAATTATAATTCTAGCTAAGTGCCTGCACCAAATAATGATACAAACAATGATGTTGGGGGAAAAAAAGATAAGAAAAAGGTGAAATTTCCTTGCAAGATTTGTAAGGGAGACCATATTACACACCAATGTCACAAATTAAAGGATGTTTAACGATGGATGGCCTAATGGGAAACTCAAAAGTTGCTCGTTGTGCCCCCTAATCCCTTCTCTCGACAAAGGCAATAATTGGTTCTTGGAAACCCTAGAAAATTTGTACCTCTATAAGGGGGAAATTAGAGTTCCCCTATGCAAGGGGGTAGTACATCAAACGCCAACATATATATGTGTGAGAAGAATGTTAATGTCTAGAATCAAGCTTGTAATTATGATTCCACTCAAGTTGGATTGACTGAAAAGGACACATCCATACCACAAGAAAATGAACCTCTTCAAATAGAGAATCCATCAACTGTTATGGCTTCGTGCCCTCCAAAGGGTGTGTTATGAAGGTCTTTGCATAACCAAATGCTTGATCCACCTAAAACTACAACATTATTGAGGACTTAGCTCAGGTGCCCTATTCCATGTCTATGTTGGAATTCCTTGAGAACTGCCCACCAATGGATCTTGACTGAGCACTGACCCCTAGAGCCCAATGGGACCCCATTGGTAAGAGTAATTTTTAAGTATCTTTTAATTTTTTTTTTTGGTTTAAAATTATTTAATTTTTAAATATTTTTAGAGGTATATAATTTTTTGATATGCAATCTAAATAAATAAATAAAATTTTTAATGCAAAAAATATAGGTCCACTTTGTCCAGATGGGTTCCCTCGGAACTATCATAGAGGTAGAGAGGAGGAACAACCTACAAGAACAAGACCAAGTGGAGGCGTGGATGTAATAGAGATTAAGAGAGTACTTTGAGAGGTACAAAAAAACCTTGAGAGGTTGATTGCAGAGGTGTTGTTGAAATGTCTAGGGACATCTTGAAGTAACTACAAAAGCGTGTAGTAGGAGTTCCACATATGTGATAGTGGATTGTATGAAAATTAGCCATAATGGTCATATGTTATCATGGAGTTCATGAGGATTTATCCATCCTAAGGAGTATCCATCCTTATATAACCTTTTGTAATTGGGGGATATATGTTAAATGTACACCATCACAAGTCATTCTCCAAGTCAATCTTGTGCAGCCAGGATTGGGCCTCATGTGTTGAGGTAGGGAGCCTGAGTTGGACTCAGAACTTGGAGTAGATTCTTGAGTTGGACTCAATAATGACTAAACCTTTAGTTGTAAAAGGTTATTCCTCATGTGTTGAGGTGAATGCTTTGATGTATCAAAGTGATGATGTTGTAAAGTCTCGTTGGACAAGGCTTAGTACTTGTGTGTCAATTCAGATTCTCATGTGGACCTCCAGTTATAGTAGGTATCCATGGGGTGGACCTCCATTTATAGTAGGTACCCATGGGGTGGACCTCTAGTTATAGTATCTACCCATGGGGTGGACCTCCATTTATAGAGGTATATGCTTTGAATGTTGAAGCATCAATGTTGTGTGATGTATTACTAACCATGGTCACCGATTGCTATTAAGTTTCCTTTAGAGACTAGCCACATCTAGAGTGAATTAATTTAGCATATGATAATTTGGTCCGAGATTAATATAATATGATCACAACATCTGACAAATATCCTGAGTATAATCTAATATGATAGATAGTTAAAGCTAACACATGTGTACCATGCAGATAAGACAAGAGATAAAGATAATATGTGATAATTTATGAGAGAATTCAAATTGCACATAAAAGAGTTAATTAAGATAGAATTCGAATTGTCAAACTTCAGTAAATCAAAGGAGAGCTCGAATTGATCACTACGATGATGTTAACAAGAAATAATCAGTTTAAGAGAGTTAGCTAAGTGATAACAAAGAAGATCTAGTTAACTAAGTGTTATTGCATGACGACACTTATGTTAAATTAAAAGACGACACTTATGTAAACAAGAAAGAATCATTTAAAGAGAGTTAACTAAGTGATAACAAATAATATCTAGTTAACTAAGTGTTAGTGCATGACGAAACTTATGTTAAACTAAAAGACGACACTTATGTTAAACTAAAAGATGACACTTGAGTTGCGACACTTGCATGACGACACTTAAGTTAGCTACCTAACTAAGTCGGAAATATTTCAGTTAAGGGGCGAGTTCATCCTAAGAATTAGTTCAGTGAGTTAATGAACTACACGAGAAGTGGGGATCACTTCTTCATGCAATATTGATGCATCCACATGGAGGGCGAATTCATCCTGAAGTCAGAAGAAGCCGATGCATGTGAATTATGTATAAATATGTTATATAGGATTGAGGAATTTAAGGTGAAGCGAATTCTCTTCTTCCTTGAAGGCAAGGCACTTCTATTTGTGTAGGATATTATTCCGAGTCTCTCTTCTTTCTCTTACTCTGTAATTGCACTTGGGGTGCCGAAAACAATATGCTATTTTGTAAAAAACATTTTATGCTATCTATCATAATTATACTCTCAAGATTTGCTAGGATTTTTCATCCTCATAGTTTTGAGGGTTTTCCCTAGGGTACATCTTGTGTTATGGTTGAATGTTTCACGTGATTGAATGGTTTATTGACTAAACTATTCAGTATTTACGCACTTAAACTTTTAAATTTCAAAGCTCAGTATATTTGCTCAAAAATTAACATGGTATCAGAGCTCAGGGTGTGAAGGAGATAATATTTGTCAAGCAAACTTGGTCCTACATAAATCCTAAGGAGTTGAGCACAATACTTGAGAGCCATTGCATCGATCTTTGTTCGACTGTAATACCGTCTTGAGGGCACTTTGAATTTCAACACTTGGAAGGCGGGGGTGTTGAACATATTGGAGGAACATGACTTGGATGGATACATATCCACTATGGTGGAGGAGCCTACATCTAATGCAGGGCGCATCAACTTCAAGAAGAACCAAGCTAAATCCAAACAAATCATCTATGATTCGGTAACAGACAATTTTATGTCCATGATCACTCCTTTGAAGACCACAAAGGAGTGTTTTGATACATTGACAAACCTATATGAGAAGGACCCGAGTCAAAAGAGGGAATTGAAGAATAAGCTTCGAAACCTAAAGATTCAGAAGGATGAGACAATGACTTCCTTATTCACCAAGATATCTCAAGGAAGAGATCAACTTGCTAGTATTCGAGTAGTGGTGGATGAAGATGAAATTCTCCAAACCACTATTGATGGTCTCTCATCCTCATGGGGGACATTCTTGGATGTGGTAAATGGAAAAGAGGTACAACCTAACTTCGAAAGGTTTTGGCCTGAATTCCTCCAAGAGGAGGGGCGAATCTAGAGCAAGTCAGTGTGCAACAAAGACAAAACTTTTCCCTCATGGCAAGAATGAAGAAATGCAAGAAGAAATTCTCTCAAAATAAGTTTTCCCATTCGGAGAAGAAGGTATACAACAAGGACTTTGAGAAGTCGAAGGTTAGATGCTACATGTCAAAACCCAGAATTTCCGAAAAATTTAAAATTTTTAAGATAGCAAATAATGTTATTAAATGCAGTCATTTAACTGTTTGTTTAACTTACGTGATCGTAAATGTGTCTGAATGATATTTTGTTATACTTAAATGTTAATATGGGTTTCTCTTTTCCGTTACTGATTGTTTTACTATTTTGCAACCACAAGGGGGAGTTGCCATAGCAGACTGGGCTTACTTAGCTTTCGAGCTAATGCATCAAACTGTCTTTCTCTTACAGATATACAGGTAATGTGCGGGTCGCTACATTAAAATCTTTAAAGTATTATAATCCATTTAGCTGTACCAAATCACTCAATAAAAAGTCTAAGCATGCTAACCAGGTTATCAGGTGTTTGAAGGTAGCATTCTGCCTATGACCTTCTTCTGTTCTTACTGTTATTGAATTAGAACTAATAGAGAATATGACAGCTATATTTCTGAAGTACCAAATGAATTAAACAACTCCGTGGAATAATTGTTCTTGATGATGTTACTGTATTGCATATATGCTTCATAATTAGCACAGTGAAAAATAACTTGCTTGTTTTTAGCATTAGCATGATATCCTATCATTTACAAGTCTCCTCTTAACATCTCAGGATTTGTATGGGTTGGAAAATTATTCTTATGTCAATGGTTCAGAAATTATAAGCTATCTTGAGTAAACTCATTTAATTGTTATACGGAAACTGGAACAGTTGAATGATTGTTATTGTATCGTAATGATAAGTGAAATAATCTAGCGTAACTCTGATCCAAGGTTAAGAATTATGTATCTGGATTCCTTCAAGTAGAAGTCACCTAAAGAAGGACTGATTGTACCCTCTAAATCCAATCTCAATTCATTACTCATAGACTTAAGGTAAAGATCTATGTCTTGCACATGAGGTTATGGTGATTGGAAATGTCGTGATAGGTTTTTATCAACCAAAAAGCGCTTGCATTGCACCCTTATCTTTATTAACTTTTCTAGTGCAAATACATTTTTCTTTGTATCTAGAATACTTCAAGACTAAATTTTAAATGATGTTTATAATGCAATGGTTTCATAATTCAAGTTTGGATCGACACTAACAAGAATTAAAGGCATTATTGTAATGTTTTGCTTGTAAAAAGGATGGTAGGTAAGCTATGATATTGCAACCATCAAGATCACCATACAATATTTATGTTACCCTTACTATGATTCTTATTTGGCCACAAGGGTGATATTCTCATCGTAATCTTTGAACACTAATAACAAATGCATGATTTATTGGTTTGTAGGGCAAGGTGATATTATTTACTATTCAAAGTTCGATGGCATTGTTTTGATTCATGGATTATAATAGGTAATTTCAAGCTATGGTGTCACGTCCCTAAGGGAATATCCATGTTATCATTTTATTTGAAAAACATATGATGGGGATCTCGTTGTAGAACTATAGAATGACGACCCATTGCATTACAATTATTTGGATGCTACGTGGTTGCTTCCAGAGCCACGCATTGGTGAATTTAAACGTTAACTAACCCTAATCTCTGGCATTTCTCCCTTGCCTTCGGGCTCGGTAGCTCGGTTAACCCTCCTGTCCGAACCTTGTTGATACATTGGAGAAGACAACTTCCCTGCTACTTCAGTCATCCGTGCTTGTTATCTGTAATGTATGGGAGCTGTTATGCTTTGTTGTTGGCGACTGTAATTTTGTTGTGAACCTAGGATTCATCCTTTTGTTACCCAGTTAAACTCCTGTCACTGCGTGTCTGCATTTCTTGGCTGAGTTTTGTTACGGCTTCCATCGTAGGATATACCTGTTACTTCTGCCAGTTCGTTCTTTTGTTGACAAGGATGGGGGTTTACAATCATCCTGCTCATGGTTATCAGGCCAAATACGGTGGTTGCAATTACATGCACTCGCTGGTAAGTTACAGAAATCCTAAATGCGTTTTCTAGTTAAAAGAAATTGTAATTCGAAAAAGATCTGTTGCTAATATTATTTAATTGTTTGCAGGGTTCTGGCCCTTTCTCAAAGGCATGGATGGCACCAGCGTTGATGAGAGGCTTTCCAGGTAAGCCTGGTTTCACCATGGCTTTTCCTCCTTTTGGTGGTTAGGATGGTTAGGGTTTAGTCTTGAAAGACCACCTTTGTGGCTAGCCCCGTGCTGTTGGGTCTTGTAGCTGCTTGTTACCAAAGTTCGTGGACATGTTTAACCCTGTGTTGTGTATGAAATGTTAAGGTTGGATTCATATGTAATTTAATCGTTTTGCTTGAGATATTTAGGGTTTATAGATGAATTAATATGTAAAAGATAAGGCTTTGAGCCTGCTCAGAATGATGAGGTTACGGCCTCAAGGTTTTAATACTGTACCCGTAAATCTTGCTCAGGGTTTTTACCCAGGGTTTGGAATTTAACTTATTAAATGTTTCTCCTATAAATTTTTGAGCTGGTGTGTAGCGTGTGTTTCTAGTTCTATGTTTTTAAAAATCACTTAAACAGTGATCCTTGGCTGTGGCCTTAGGTGAATTGTTGTCTTAAACCTCAATTGTTTATTTACTTGTAAAGTCTGGAATGATGGGTTCGATCCGAAACGACAGTGGTGGTTTTGTTTAAATGCTGATTCTGTGGTTATGATTTTCTTCTGTCGGTCGTTTGAGAAACAAGTGAAAGATATTGTGATGATAATGAAGCTCGACAATGAGCTGGAAAATTGTTCTGTCTGTTTCGTTTTGTTATGGATTTAATATCTAGGTTTTTCTCTGCTGAAAAACTCTTATTGTTAAAACTAGAATGATAGGGTTCGTTTTGAACACCACATTCGTGCTTTTGTTTAGATGCTTGTTCGGTTGTTTTGATTATGACTCTGTCAAAGAAGTGAGTCTAGTGAAAGTTAATACTATACTGTTAAGCTTGATACTAAGCCCAATAGGGTTCTGCTAAATCTTTTGTTTTTAAAAACAATGACTAAGTTATTTAACAGAGTCAAATTCTTTATGAAAAACTCTGTTAGGGTTTGGCGTATTGCTTAGGATGAAAAGTAAAGATTTGTTTTAAAATTTAATTAGGGTTTGTGCAATGGTGTAGATAACCAAACCGTGGCTACAATTTCTCTGCAATGTTAATTATTCTGATATTAGTACTGTATCTTCTACTGTTAAAAGTTTTATTATTGTTTCCTATGATTGTTTTGTTATAAATGTAATAATAAATTACTACTATTATATTGAAAACAATATCTTACAATCATATTGAATGCAGTATAGATATCTGATTAGTAATAATTACTTCTTACTAGGGATGTTTGAAAAACACAGTAACTCTATCAAATTAACTACTGCTATTCTGAAATATTAACTTTTCTAATTAATTATTTCATACTAAAGATACAGAAAACACAATAACTCTTAACAAATCTTACTACTGATACTCTGAGATTTTTATCCTTTCTAAACTAATTACTCTTCAGACATATAGAAAATAAACACAACATACATTCATTCAGATTTAATAAACATACGTAAATCAATAGCAGAACCTGTTTCTGTGGACAACAACAACAATGGGAGGCTGTTCCTCCCTACCAACTCCTGGAGAGTGCCCAGACAACACTTCTCAGGACCCCCGAGCTTGCTCTGGTCTCCCTGGTTGGAACTAGGTGCAGCAAATAATTCTCTCAGCCCAAACAGCTAAAATGGAACCAAGTTACTGCAGCATTCCTCTCAAACCACTTCCTTACTGTATATTTCCCTCTTCCTCAATGGGACTCCTGAATAACATTCACCTGAATGTATTCTCCCTCCAGAACAATTCTAACCCCCAACTCAATTCATTGAGTACTATTTAAAATATTGCCTAGGTCTTTGTTGGGTTACTGTCATTAATGAGCCACCTGCTCAGATTCCACTTTCTTGGGGAATCATGACCCCAAATATAGGGAAGTTGCCACCTGCAGCTTAGGAAGTGTTTGAGGATGCTGCCACTTGTCTTTTGCCTTTCCACCTAGTTCCATCCACTAGTTTGACCGGTAACCTCTTTTTAATAGCTCTCCCATGCTGTTGTCTCCATAATTTATTTATTAATAATAAAATATTCTGAATTACATTCCATTTCTAGTGACTCTGCTGAGTCATCAATTCCTACTTAGCATTAAATTTAACATAATGTCTCAGGAATATAATAAAACAAGTACATAATTTTTACAAAATTGGGGTATGTGACACTACAACTGTGACAAGAAGGGCCATTATGCAAGGGAGTGCAAAGAAAATAAAAAGGTAAAATGAAGGTTTCATGCTTCTACCGTTATAGCAGATGAAACTACTCAGAAGAATGCACCCGAAGAAAAGGAGACAAGGAGGGAGTGTTACCTAGTCTCAACACTTTCCAGATCCATAATCACAAGTGAGGACACATGGTTGGTTGACGGTGGCACATCCAAACATATGATTGGTTATAAGAGTTCCATCACCAATCTCAAGGAGAATGTTTTTGCATGCAAGGTAGAGTTGGGAGACAACACAACCTATTCGATCCAAGGAGTTGGATCCACCTCTTTTCAATTGATTTCAGGGGATATTTTACATGTGGAGGACATTATTTATGTTCTAGGATTGAATAAGAACCTCCTATCAGTTTCGGTTCTTGAATATAAGGGCTTTCGAGTTATATTCATGGATAATAAAGCACTATTATGGCCAAAGAACACAGACTTGAAATATGCATCAGCGATTGGAATTAGAGAGGGGGTCTCTACAAGGTACCCGAGAAGTACATTCAATATATGGTTCACTACACTATAAGTCCATGCGAGCTATGGCATAGGATGCTTGGTCAGCTCCACTACAAAGCGCTACCAAGATTACAACAAATGGTGAAAAGTATGCCCATATTTGATTTTGAGCATGCTAGTGTATGTAGGGGTTGTGCACTTGGGAAGAATGTTAAAAATAGTTTTTCTAGCAGTACTAGATCTAAAAGGATTTTTTATTTAATACATTCTGATGTATGTGGTCCCTTGCCATCCCATTCCCTGAGTGGCTATTTATATTATGTACTGTTTATAGACGACTTCTCTAGAAAGTCATGGATTTATTTCCTAAAGGATAAGAGCGAAACCTTTAGCAAGTTTCAGGAATTCAAAGCCTTAGTTGAGAATCAAACAACAAAGCACATCCGTGCTTTGATATTTGACAATGGAGGTGAATTTGATTCACATGCATTTAATGAATTTGGTAGTGATGCAGGAATTTGTAGACAGTTAACTGTACCCTACAACCCTCAACGAAACGGGGTTTCCAAAAGGAAGAATAGAACCATATGTGAGGCTGCAAAATCCATGATGCATGATCGAGATATGTCTACCTCATTATGGGCAGAGGCCACCAGTACAATAGTATATATCCATAATAGAAGTCATCATGCCATTATAGATGAGAAGACACCAAAAGAAGTGTTCACTGGTGAAAAACCAGATATTTCACACTTGAGGATCTTTGGGAGTCCTGTATACTTTCTTGTGCTGAAAGAAAAGAGGACAAAGATGGAATCATCGGGAAAGAAGGGAACATTTGTTGGTTATAGAGAATCATCCAAAGCCTACATAATATATGTGCCAGGTGAAAGACACATTGAGGTCAGCCGAGATGTGACCTCCCACGAAGAGGTAACATTCAAGTGATCGAAAGAGCTTCAATATGAAACATACATAGAGGAGCATGAGACTCCTATGATGGAGGACCCAGATGTTCAAAGGGATAATCCAATAGATTTCTCATATTCGCTAGCTACTGATGAACCAATAGAACTGGTTGATGAACCTCCCACCAAGAGAAGGTCTGCATGGTGCCGAGATATACTACAAGATGCAGAGAGGCATGGAGAACCATTAGGCTCTTCCAGAGAGCAAAAGAAACCTGACATATATTCAGGGTATGTTGCACATATGAGTCACATCAGTGATTTAGAGCTTTCCACCTATGAAGAAGCTGCAAAGAAACACGTATGGAAAGATGCAATGGTAAATGAATACAAGTCTATTATGAAGAATGATGTTTGGGAAGTTGTTCCTAAACCTGAAGGGAAGTCCATAGTTACTTCCAGATGGATTTACAAGATCAAGCATGCTGCTAATGGAAGTATTGAAAAGTATAAATCTAGATTTGTTTCCCGAGGTTTCTCTTATAAAGAAGGCATATACTATGAGGAGACATTCGGTCCTGTGGCAAGGTACACCATTATTCGAGCTGTGATATCACTTGCATCTGTTCTAGGATAGAAGCTTCACCAAATGGATGTGAAGACAACCTTCCTCAATGGTGAGGTTGAGGAATAGGTTTATATTCAACATCCTGAGGGTTTGTGGTTCATGGGAAGGAGTCCCATGTGTGAAAATTGAAGAAATCCTTGTATGGGCTTAAGTGAGCTCCCAGATCTTGGTATTCAAGAATTGACAACTATATTCAGAGACTAGGATTCTTTAAGAGTGAAGATGATCCAAATTTGCACTTAAAAGTAGTGAAGAACCAACTGTTGATATTGGTTCTGTATGTTGATGATTTTATCCTTACTGGAGAGGAACAACTGATTGCTTGGTGCAAGAGGGAGATCACTTCTCAATTTGATATGAAATACTTAGGTCTTATGGACTGCTTTCTTGGCTTGAGATTTGGAATAGGAAAGGTGAGATATTTCTTTCTTAAGGGAAGTACACCATCGATATATTGCGTAGGTTTGTAATGCTGGATTGTGTTGGATTTTGTGCAACTTCAAAAGATATTATTATTATTACTTTCATTATACGTGATTGTACCTCCTAAGGGAAATGAACTTGATGTAATTACTTATGTAAACACATGAAATAATCAATGTAAACCTTGGGGGTGCAAAGAAGCAAAAGAAAGATATTAAAATTAAATTATTAAATTGCCCCCAAGTGAAGTCGGCCCAGTTAGGGTATTTTTCATGTCAACACTTGTATAAATAGAGGAAAAGTGCTCCTCATTATTCATTCACTCACTCAAGTGAAGTTCGCATCACCGAGAGAGAGAGAAGTTCGCACATGCTGGAGAAGGAATTTGTTTTGGGGTTTCTACTTGTGGAATTTTTTTTCACATTTTCTCTTCTATCTTTGTACTATGATCTCGGGATTATCATCTCTATACGAAGGTTGCTGGGTTTTCTCCCATTTGGGTTTCCCAGGATAAACTCTGTTGTTATGTTTTGTGCCGTGTCTTTCTTCTAGTGATCTTGGTTATGCATTTATATTATTATGCTATGAATGTATGAATTCTAACATGGTATCAGAGCAGTTCTAGAAGAAGTCATTGCCGGAACATTATCAGGACCCTGCCGGAACTAGGGTTTCATCTTGTGAAGTCTCCACCCAACATTTTGGAGAAAAAGAGCCTTAGGAATTTCGTTTTTGGAAAGGCGCATCTTTTGGTGAAGACAAAATTCAATTATGAGAAATTTCAATTTTTGACCTAACTCTTTGGTTGCAACAGAATTAGGGTTTCAGTTTTAACCTAGTTTTCTTCATAGATTTGGATCATCCCTACCTCAATTCAACTCGCCTTGGCAAGGCACATCTACCTGTGGTTTCAGTTTTTCAAATGATCAACTTTCATTTTTGACCTAGCTCCTGCTAGGGTTTCTGAACCAGATATGTAGTCAAGATGATTGGTATGAAGTTTGAAGATCGTTTGGAAGGAGCTTCCAACTTTATCTCTTGGAAGTATAGGTTTCTTATACTACTAGAAGAAAATGACCTATTACAAATTGTAAATGAGAAGGTCCCTGAACCAAAAGCCGAAGAAGACAAACCCTGATGGAGGAAGAATGATGCCAGAGTAAGAAGGATTCTAGTGGACTCAGTAAGAGATCATTTGGTTCCACAAATTTCAGGAAAGAAGACTGCTAGGAAAATGTTCAAGACCATAAAGAAGTTGTTTGAACACACTAGCCTCAATGTATCCATGACATTGAGAAACCAACTCTCAAATATGAATATATCCAAATCAGAATCCACTGCCTCATATTTCATGAGGATCACATAACTAAGGGACAAGATTAGTACCAATGGAGATTCCATTGATGAAAATGAGCTTGTCATCACCACTCTGAATGGTCTTCCACCATCTTGGGATTCCTTTATCCAAAGCATAAGTGGTAGATCCAAACTACCAAAGTTTGATAAGCTTTGGGAAGATTGCACTCAGGAGGAGACAAGGATTGCAGCACGTCAAAGACTCCATGGCACTCAACCTGAGGAGAACCAAGCTTTTGTTTCCCATGCCACGAAGGGTAAGGGGAAATGTAGGAAGTTCCATCAACACAAGCACCAAGATAGGAGATAAAGTCCTCGCTCAGATCAAAAGGAGAAGAAGGACATATCTCAAGTTCAATGCTATAGGTGCAAAAAATATGGACACTACGCCAATAGCTGTCGAAGTTCAAGTAAAAGGAAGCATGAAGCATCCACTGCTGATGTTGAAGAAGATACTCCTCAAAATAAGTCAAGGAATGATGATCGTTCGGAGTTCCTCTTCTAGAATATATAAAGATCCAGATTGCAAGAACAAAGATCTCTCTTGGTTCCCACAAGAAGGCAGTGAGAGCCCACACACAAAAACAATAAGAGATAAGTATTTGTCTTTCTTGCTTACATAGATCTGTTTTGTCTTATCTATCTTCATTATATGCAGATCTAATGTATTGAGCACTTGATATAGTTTACCTTATTGTATTTATTATGCATATGAGCTACACAACATTTCATGAAGCTAGTCTAGATGATATCTCCTTCCTGCATGCTTAGGGTAGTGCACACTCTTGATGACATGTTCTAGTGGAGATAGCAAACATCTAGATAGTTCCTAGATGTGTTTGATAGACATGTTCATGATTGTTGTGCTAAAGTATTAGCTAATATGCCTATGTAAACTATTTCCATTACATTTGATTATGCAATATCACTGATCATCAATCAGGATTTTGAATTGTAGGGAAAAGACCATGTGATTTGGTCTACAAGAGAAGACTTGTTCTGATGAACAAATGAATCCCGTTGATGTTTAGCAAGAAGCTTCCTGGAATATGACTCTCATCCTATAAGGATGAACTCGGAGGAAGCTTTCACAGAAGTAAAACCAGAAGTGGGCCACCTTCAGATATTTGGTTTTCCAGTCCATATTCATGTGCTCAAAGTTATAACCTTCAGGAAAGAAGGGAACCTTTGTGGGATACATTAAGTCTTCAAAGGATTACAAAATCTACATCCCAGGATCCAAATAGAATGAAGTTAGCAGGGATGTGACCTTTGAAGAATAAATAGCTGTCAAGAAAGGCAGAGGATCATACATGGAGATCGAGGATAAAGAAATGCTAGAACCAAAGGAGATGAGATCATCTCCCCCTCCAGTTGAAGAGGGAGTTAGAAGAAAAGGATGAACCTATCGATTCCATGGATCCAGTTGATATCCCCAGAAATGTTGCAGTAGGTCAGAAAACACCTAGATGAGCACAACAGACTTAGCATGGAGCATATGGGAAATACAAGGCCATATTTGTTGCCAGAATATTCTCTCAGAAAGAGGGAGTCGATTATGATGAGACATTTGCTCCTGTGGCTCAAGATACTTCCATCAGATCGATCTTTGCTATTGCTTCAGCTATGGGATGGAAGTTCCATCAGATGAATGTGAATACAGTTCGTTGTCAATGATGTTATTGATGAAGAAGGTTAGATCGAACAACCAGATGGGTTTATTGTCTAAGGAAAGGAGTATGATGGACTCAAGAAAGCACCCCGTGCTTGGTATGGATGAATAGACGAATTTCTGGTGAGCTTGGGATTTTCCAAGAGTGATGCAGGCCCCAACCTTTACTACAAGGTTGTAGATTATGAGCCACTGATTTTGGTATTATATGTTGATGATTTGTTTCTCACAGGAAATGAGAAACTCATTGCATGGTGTAAGAAGAATCTCGTTTCTGAGTTTGAAATGAAGGATCTTCGATTGATGCACTAATTCTTGGGATTAGAAGTATGGCAGAGGCAGAAAGATATTTTCCTAGGACACGGAAAATACACTATTGATATATTGAAGAGATTCAGAATGTTGGATTGCAAGTCCATGGCTACTCTGATGGATACAAATTGGAAGAAGTTGAGAGACTCTACTTCAGATTTTGATTTGATTGATCCCACCATATATCGCCAGTTGATTGGGTCATTGATGTATCTAACCAACACCAGAACAGATATATGTTTTGCTGTGAATGCCCTCAATCAGTTCATGTGCGAATCGAGGCAGATTCACTGGATTGCTGCAAAACATATGCTCAGATATTTACGTGGCACTTTGGGATATGGATTGAAGTATGCTTCAGATTGTGACTTGATATTGCAGGGGTTTACAAACTTAGATTGGGTCGGATGTGTTGTAGATCATAAAAGTACTTCCGGATGTTGCTTCAGTTTGGGTTCTGTAGTTATTTCCTGGTGTAGCAGGAAGCATAACTCGGTAGCACTCAATACTGCAGAGACCGAGCACATGGCTGCTAGCACAACAGCTCGAGAAGCAGTTTGGATTTGTAAAATCCTGGCAGGATTTTTTGGCCAGATTCCAGAGCCGACCATGATTCACTGTGATAATCAGAGCCGTGTGAAGATGTTAGTGAATCCTGTATTTCACGACAGGTCGAAGCATATCGAGATTCGATATCACTTCATTCGTGATATGGTGCAGAAAGGTGCGGTTGAGTTACAGTACGTGCCGACAGATGACCAGATTGCAGATGTTCTCACCAAGGCCCTTCCCAGGATGAAGTTCGAATACTTTAACGGAAGACTTGGAGTCGAAGAGAACGTGGCCCTCCTTGAGAGGGAAAGATGACATTGAGATGCTTGCCCTGCTTTTCCCAGGTGCCTTCTACAGTCTAGGTACTCAGTCAGATATGGGAGAAATCCCATTGGCAGATGAGTCGTACAGTCATTAGTTGGCCGATTTCACCCAGGTACCTTATGTAGTCCAATTACTCAGCCAGATATGGGAGAAATCCCATAGGTATATGAGTAGGACAACCAGCAGTTGGTCGGGTTCACATAGGTGCCTTTGTAGTCCAGTTACTTGAGAAATCCCATCGACAGATGAGTAGGACAATCAATAGTTGGCCGTGTGATTGCACTGGTACCTCTACATGTTCAGGTTATCAGCCAGGTATGGGAGGACCCCATCGACAGATGAGATGAACATGTAGTCGATGGTCTTGCTCATTTGCTCAACTAAGATCTCATCCAGGTGTGGGAGGATCCCATCGGCAGATGAGACATACAGGTAGAAAATGGTATAGAAGAGATGGAACAACTGATAATCTCAGATATCTAGGATTGAGTGATTCTCCTGGATCCAGGGTCGAGTGATTCTCCTGGACTCACTGAAGGACTGGTGAAGATGTCTCAGATATCCAGGATCGAGTGATTCTCCTGGATCCAGGATTGAGTGATTCTCTTGGACTCACCGAAGGAATAGTGAAGATGATGCACTGAGACTGTGTAAACAACCTTCAATATGTATAGAGATGATGGAGACAACATGGATGCACAAGATGAAACCCAAATGATCATGATGCAGATGAAGAATGACGAATACCTTCCTTGCTGAGAGGGAGTGTTGGATTTTGTGCAAATTCGAAAATATTATTATTATTACTTTCATTGTACGTGATTGTACCTCCTAAGGGAGATGAACTTGATGTAATTACTTATGTAAACACATGAAATAATCAATGTAAACCTTGGGGTGCAAAGAAGCAAAAGAAAAATATTAAAATTAAATTATTAAATTGCCCCCAAGTGAAGTCATCCCAGTTAGGGTATTTCTCATGTCAACACTTGTATAAATAGAGGAAAAGTGCTCCTCATTATTCATTCACTCACTCAAGTGAAGTTCGCATCACCCAGAGAGAGAGAAGTTCGCACAAGCCGGAGAAGGAAGTTGTTTTGGGGTTTCTACTTGTGGAAAGCATTTTCACATGTTCTCTTTTATCTTTGTACTCTGATCTCGGGATTATCATCTCTATATGAAGGTTGCTAGGTTTTCTCCCGTTTGGGTTTCCCAGGATAAACTTTGTTGTTATGTTTTGTGCTTTGTCTTTCTTCTAGTGATCTTGGTTATGCATTTATATTATTATGCTATGAATGTATGAATTCTAACAGATTGCAAATCCATGAGTACTCCGATGGTTTCCAATTTGAGGAAACTACATGAGTCATATTTTGGATCAGATCCCATGGACCCCACTTTGTATAGACAACTTATTGGTTCGTTGATGTACTTGATAAACTCAAGACCAGATATATGTTATGTTGTGAGTATTCCAAGTCAAATTATGTATGATACAAGACACACACACTGGTTTGTTTCTAAACATGCCCTTAGGTACCTTTGAGGTATGATTGCTTATGGACTTAGATATGCCTCCAGTGGAGTGGTGTTGTTACTTGGTTACACTGACTCTGATTGGGGTGGTAGCATTGTAGACTAAAAGAGTACATCCGACTATTGTTTTAGCTTGGGTTCTAGTATGATATCTTGGTACAACATGAAGCAGGGCTCTGTAGCCAAGAGTACTACAAAAGTAGATTATATTGCTACTAGTACTGCCTACCGAGAAGCAATGTGGATCAGGAATCTACTTGCTGGGTTGTTCGGTGAGAAGCTTGAGTCTACAGTCATTCGGTGTGACAATAAAAGCTGCATCAAGCTTTCTAAAAACCCTGTGTTTCAAGATAAGTTGAAGCAAATTGAAATGAAGTATCACTTCATTAGAGAGATGGTCCAGAAAGGAATAGTGAAACTTCAATACATTGCTACGGATGAACAGATTGCGGATGTGTTAACAAATCCTCTGTCAGTGATGAAGTTCAAGTACTTCCAAGACAATATTGGTATGGAAGATAATGCCTCCTCGCTGAGAGGGAGTGTTAAATGTACAACATCACAATTCATTCTCCAAGCCATTCTTATGCATCCAGGATTGGGCCTCATGTGTTGAGGTAGGGAGCCTAAGTTGGACTCAGGAACTTGGAGTCGATTCTTGAGTTGGACTCAAGAATGTCTAAGCCTTCAGTTCTAAAAGGTTATTCCTAATGCATTGAGGCGAATGCTTTGATGTATCAAAGTGATGATGTTCTAAAGTCTTGTTGGACAAGGCTTACAACTTGTGTGTCAAGTCATATTCTCATGTGGACCTCCAGTTATAGTAGGTACCTATGGGGTGGACCTCTAGTCATAGAGGTAGATGCTTTTCACGTTGACGCATTAATGTTGTGTGATGTATTACCAACCATGGTCACTGATTTCTATTAATTCTCCTTTAGAGACTGGCCACCTCTAGAGTGAATTAATTTTTCATATGATCATTTGGATCGAGAGTAATATAATATGATCACATCATATGAAAAATATTTTGAGTATAATCTAGTATGATAGATTATTAAAGTTAACACATGTGGACCATGCAGATAATACAAGAGATAAAGATAAGATGTGATAAGATATGAGAGAATTCGAATTGCACATAAAAGAATGAATTAATAGAGAAATTCGAATTGTTAAACTTCAGTGAAGACTTCAATAAATCAAGGGAGAACTTGAATTGATCACTACAATGTTGTTAACAAGAAAGAATTAGTTAAGAGAGTTAACTAAGTGATAACAAAGAATATCTAGTTAACCAAGTGTTAGTGCATGACGACACTTATGTTAAACTAAAGATGACAGTTATGTTAACAAGAAGGAATCCATTAAGAGAGTTAACTAAGTGATAACAAAGAAGATATAGTTAACTAAGTGTTAGTGCATGGCAACACTTATGTTAAACTAAAACAAGGCACTTATGTTAAACTAAAAGACAAAAACTACTTGCATGAATACATTTGTATTAGCCACCTAACTAAGTGGGCAAGCTTTCAGTTAAGGGGCACATTCATCCTAAGAATCAGTTCAGTGAGTTAATGCACCGCATGAGATGTGGTGCGCACTTCTTCATTCAATATTGATGCATCCACCACAAGGGCGAGTTCATCCTGAAGTTAGAAGAAGCCGATGCATTTGAAGTATGTATAAATATGTTATACATGATTGAGGAATTTAAGGTGAAGCAAATTTTCTTCTTCCTTGAAGGCAAGGCGCTTCTATTTGTGTAGGATATTATTCTGAGTCTCTCTTCTTTCTCTTGCTCTATAATTTCACCTAGGGTGCCGAAAGCAATATGCTATTTTGTAAAATACATTCTCTGCTATCTATCATAATAATACTCGGAATATTTGCTAGAGTTTTTCATCCTCATAGTTTTGAGGGTTTTCCCCATGGCACATCTTGTGTTATGGTTGAATGTTTCATGTGATTGAATGTATTTAGTATTTACGCACTTAAAGTTTTAAAGTTCAAAGCTCATCATATTTTCTAAAAAATTAATACAAGATTGGCTTGGAGAATGAATTGTGACGCTATACATTTAACACTCCCCCTCAGCGAGGGAGGAATTCTCTGACATACCAAACTTGTCTTGGAAGTACCTGAACTTCATCATTAACAAAGGCTTTGTTAACACATATACAATCTGCTCATGAGTAGCAATGTTTTGAAGTTGCATTGTTCCTTTCTGGACCATGTCTTTGATGAAGTGATACTTCATTTCAATGTGCTTCGACTTATCATGAAACACAGGGTTTTCAGAAAGCTTGATGCAACTTTGATTGTCACACCGAATGACTATAGACTCTAGATTCTCACCGAACATCCCAGTAAGTAGCTTCCTAAGCCACACTGCTTCTCGGCATGAAGTACTAGAAGAAATATACTCTGCTTATGTAGTACTCTGGGATACAGATCCATGCTTCCTGTTGAACCAATAGATCACAACAGAACCCAAGCTAAAATGGAGACGAATGTGCTCTTTCAGTCCATAATTCTACCACCCCAATCAGATTTAGTGTAACCAAGTAACAACACCCCTCCACTAGAGGAATATCTAAGTCCATAAGAAATCGTATCTCGAAGGTACCTAAGCACATGTTTAGCTACAATCCAATATCTGTGTCTCGTATCAGACATAAACTGACTCAGTATACTCACATCATAACATATATATGGTCTCGAGTGTATCAAGTACATCAATGAACCAATAAGTTGTCTATACATAGTGGGGTCCATTGGATCCGATAAAAAATATGACTCGTGTAGTTTCCTCAAATTGGAAACCATCAGAGTACTCATGGATTTGCAATCCATCATGCCAAACCTGCGCAATATATAAACAATGTACTTCCCTTGAGAAAGAAACATCTCATCTTTTCTTTGCCAATCTCAAGGCCAAGAAGTAGTGCATAAGACCTAAGTCTTTCATCTCGAACTCAGAAGTGAGATTCCTCTTGCACAAGGAAACCCGTTGTTCCTCTCCACTAAGGTACAAACTATCAACATATACAACCAATTCTTCACTACTTTGAAGTACAAATTTGGATCAGCTTCGCTCTTAGAGAAGCCCAGTCTCTAAAGATAGATGTCAATTATTGAATACCAAGCTCTGGGAGCTTGCTTCCATACAAGGATTTCTTCAATTTGTCTACATGGGACTCCTTCCCATGAACCAAAAAACCCTTAGGATGTTGAATATAAACCTATTCCTCAACCTCACCATTGAGGAAGGCTATCTTCGCATCCATATGGTGAATATTCCATCCTAGAACAAATGCAACTGAGATTGCAACTCGAATAGTGGTGTACCTAGCCACATGAGCGAATGTCTCCTCATAGTTTATGCCTTCTTTCTGAGAGAAACCTCGTGAAACAAATATGGTTTTACACTTTTCAATACTTCCATAAGGATCATGCTTGATATTTTAAATCCATCTAGAAGTAACTATGGACTTCCCTTCAGGTTTAGGAACAAATTCCCGAACATCATTCTTCAGAATAGACTTGTATTCCTTTACCATTGCATCTTTCCATACTTGCTTCTTTGCAACTTCTTCATAGGTGGAAGTCTCTGAATCATTGATGTGGCTCATCTATGAAACATACCCTGAATATCTATTAGGTTTATTTTTCTCTCTGGAAGAACGTATTGGTTCTCCATGCCTCTCTGCATCTTTTAGTATATATCGACACCATGCAGACCTCCTCTTGGAAGGAGGTTCATCAACCGGTTCTACTGGTTCATCAGGAGCTAGCGAATTTGAGAAATCTGCTTGATTCTCCATTTGAACATCTAAATGGGGATAATCAGTATCTGGGTCCTCCATCACAAGAGTCTCATGCTCCTCTGTGTTTGTATCATACTAAATCTCTTTTATCGCTTGAATGATGCCTCTTCATGGAAGGTCACATCTCAGCCGACCTCAATGTGTCTTTCACCTGGCACATATATTCTGTAGAATTTGGATGATTTGCTTAACCAACAAAGGTTCCTTTCTTTCTTGATGGCACCATCTTTGTCCTCTTTTATTTCATCACATGAATGCATACAAGACTCCCAAATATCCCTAGGTGTTAATTATCTGTTTTTTCACAAGTGAACACTTCTTTAGGTGTCTTCTCATTCAGAATAAAATGAGGAATTCTATTCTAGATATATATTGATGTACTGCTGGCCTCTTCCCATAATGAGGTAGACAGATCTTGACCATGCATAATGGATTTTTCAGCCTCACATATGGTTCTTTTCTTCCTTTCGACAACCCCATTTTGTCAAGGGTTGCAGGGTACAATTAATTGTATACAAATTCCTGCATTACTACAGAACTCATTAAATGCATGTGAATCAAATTCACCTCCATTGTCATATCTCAAAGCACGGATGTGCTTCCTTGTCTGATTCTCAACTAGGGATTTGAATTCCTAAAACTTGCTAAAGGTTTTTCTCTTAGCATTTAGGAAATAAATCCATGAATTTCTAGAGAAGTAATCTATAAAAAATACATAATATAAATAATCACTTAGGGAAGGGGACCACATACATCATAATATATTAAATAAAAATCCCTTTAGATCTAGTACTGCTAGAAAAACTCTTTTTAACATTCTTCCCAAGTGCACAACCCCTACATACACTATCATGCTCAAAATCAAATACGAGCATACCTTTAACCATTTGCTGTAATCCTGGTATCGCTTTGTAGTGGAGGTGGCCAAGCCTCCTATTCCATAGCTCGCATGGAATTATAGTGTAGTGAACCATATCTTGAATGTACTTCGTGGGTACCTTGTAGAGACACCCTCTCTAATTCCAATCACTACTGCATATTTCAAGTCTTTGTTCTTCGGCCATAATAGTGCTTGATTATCCATGAAGATAACTCGGTAGAACTTATCTTCAAGAACCGAAACTGATAGGACGTTCTTCTTCAATCCTGGAACATAAATAATGTCCTCCACATGTAAAATATCTCCTGAAATCAACTGGAAGGAGGTGGAACCAACTCCTTGGATCGAATAGGTTGTGTTGTCTCCCAACTCTACCTTGCATGTAAAATTGTTCTCCTTGATATTGGTGATGGCGCTCTTATAACCAGTCATATGTTTGGATGTACCACTGTCAACCAACCCTGTTTCCTCACTTGTGATGATGGATCTGAAAAGTGCCGAGAGTAGGTAATACTCCCCCCTGTCTCCTTTTCTTCGTGTGCATTCTTCTAAGTAGTTTCATTTTCTATAACGGTATAAGCATGGAATCTTCCTTTTCCCTTTTTCTTTGCTTTGCACTCCCTTGCATAATGGCCCTTCTTGTCACAGTTGTAGCATCTAATCTTTGACTTGTCAAAGTCCTTGTTGTATACCTTGATCTTCGAACGGGAAAACTTATTTTGAGAGAAGTTCTTCTTGCCTTTCTTCATCCTTGCCGTGAGAGCAAGGTTTTCTTATTTGATGCACACTAAAATTCTTTCGATTCGCCCCTCCTCTTGGAGGTAGTCATGCCACAAATCTTCGAAGTTATTTTGTACCTATAGACCATTTACCGCAGCCAAGAATGTCTCCCATGAGGATGGGAGACAATCAATATCAGTTTGGAGAAGATCATCTCCATCCACCACTACTCTAGTACTAGCAAGCTGATGTCTTACTTGAGAGATCTTGGTGAAGAAGGAGGCCACTATCTCATCCTTCTCCATATTTAGGTTTATGAGATTATTCTTCAATTCTCTCTTTTGACTCAGGGACTTCTTCTCATATAGGTTTTTCAATCTATCAAAACAATCCTTTATGGTCTTCAGCGGAGTGATCATGGAGATCAAATTGTCCTTTACTGAATCATAGATGATTTGTTGTCCTTTAGCTTTGTTCTTCTTGAAGTTGATGCACCTTGCATTAGATGTAGGATCCTCCAACAAAGTGGATGTGTATCCATCCAAGTCATGTTCCTCCAATATGTTCAGTGATGAAGTTCAAGTACTTCCAAGACAATATTGGTATGGCAGATAATGCCTCCTCGCTGAGAGGGAGAGTTAAATGTACAACATCACAATTCATTCTCCAAGCCATTATTATGCATCCAGGATTGGGCCTCATGTGTTGAGGTAGGGAGCCTAAGTTGGAATCAAGAACTTGGAGTCGATTCTTGAGTTGGAATCAAGAATGTCTAAGTCTTCAGTTGTAAAAGGTTATTCCTAATGCATTGAGGCGAATGCTTTGATGTATCAAAGTGATGATGTTGTAAAGTCTTGTTGGACAAGGCTCACGACTTGTGTGTCAAGTCAGATTCTCATGTGGACCTCCAGTTATAGTAGGTACTAATGGGGTGGACCTCTAGTCATAGAGGTAGACGCTTTTCACATTGAAGCATTAATGTTGTGTGATGTATTACCAACCATGGTCACTGATTTCTATTAATTCTCCTTAAGAGACTGGCCACCTCTAGAGTGAATTAATTTTTCATATGATCATTTGGTTCGAGAGTAATATAATATGATCACAGCCTATGAAAAATATTTTTAGTATAATCTGATATGATAGATTATTAAAGTTAACACATGTGGACCATGTAGATAATACAAGAGATAAAGATAAGATGTGATAAGATATGAGAGAATTCAAATTGCACATAAAAGAATGAATTAATAGAGAAATTCGAATTGTTAAACTTCAATGAAGACTTCAATAAATCAAGGGAGAACTTTAATTAATCACTACAATGTTGTTAACAAGAAAGAATCAGTTAAGAGAGTTAACTAAGTGATAACAAAGAATATCTAGTTAACCAAGTGTTAGTGCATGACGACACTTATGTTAAACTAAAGACGACAATTATGTTAACAAGAAGGAATCCGTTAAGAGAGTTAACTAAGTGATAACAAAGAAGATATAGTTAACTAAGTTTTAGTGCATGGCGACACTTATGTTAAACTAAAACAAGACACTTGTGTTAAACTAAAAGACAAAAATTACTTGCATGAAGACATTTGTATTAGCCACCTAACTAAGTGGGCAAGCTTTCAGTTAAGGGGCACGTTCATACTAAGAATCAGTTCAGTGAGTTAATGCACCGCATGAGATGTGGGGCGCACCTCTTCATTCAATATTGATGCATCCACCACAAGGGCGACTTCATCCTGAAGTCAGAAGAATCCGATGCAAGTGAAGTATGTATAAATATGTTATACATGATTGAGGAATTTAAGGTGAAGTAAATTCTCTTCTTCCTTGAAGGCATTGCGCTTCTATTTGTGTAGGATATTATTCCAAGTCTCTCTTCTTTCTCTTGATCTATAATTTCACCTGGGGTTCCGAAAGCAATATGCTATTTTGTAAAATACATTCTCTGCTATCTATCATAATAATACTTAGAATATTTGCTAGAGTTTTTAATCCTCATAGTTTTGAGGGTTTTCCCCATGGCACATCTTGTGTTATGGTTGAATGTTTCATGTGATTGAATGGTTCATTGATTCAAGTATTTAGTATTTACGCACTTAATGTTTTAAAGTTCAAAGCTCATCGTATTTTCTCAAAAATTAACACAAGATTGGCTTGGAGAATGACTTGTGATGCTGTACATTTAACACTCCCTCTCAGCGAGGGAGGCATTCTCTGACATACCAAACTTGTCTTGGAAGTACTTGAACTTCATCACTAAAAAAGGCTTTGTTAACACATATACAATCTGCTCATGAGTAGCAATGTTTTGAAGTTTCAATTTTCCTTTCTGGACCATTGTTGAGATATTGTAACTTCAAAGAATATTATCTTTGTACTTTATTATTCCGGAGATGATTCATTCCTCCGTGAAGATCTTATTGTATATCCGGAGATGTTTATTCCTCCATCGGAATGTGGTAACTTGGGTTATTAGACTTCCCTAGTGGGGGTCAGCCCTGTATGTGTTATGTGGGTCAAAGGGTTATTAGACCACCCTAGAGGGGTCAGACCATTCAGTTGTAATGGGGTATTTAACCCAATGGTTAAATACGAGCCTACATGATTTGTGTAAAAGACAAGTCGGAGTAGTGTATAAATAGAGGAGGTGTATTCCTCATTCAACACACACTCACTCACTTGAGAGTGGCGCACTTATGAGAGAGAGGTATGCTATGGAGAAGGAGGAGCTTATGCTCAGGGTTACATCTTTTGTATTTGCTGGTCATATATATTGAGGAAGCTTTGCTGGGTTTTCTACCCCATGAGGGTTTCCCAGGATAAATCTGTGTCTCTTGTGTTTATGCTGTGCTTGTTGTTTCTTCAGTGATCCTGTATATGCTATTATTGTGAAATGGAATGTAATGCTGCTATTTTATGTCTTATCATATTAAATCTTAACATGGTATCAGAGCTAACCTGAAGGAAGGCAATGTATGGCACTTACGACACTTGCGACAATTTGAAGGTTTGGGTTTTACATAGAAAAAACCCGTCATCGTGGAACTTTCGCTATAAATCCATTTGTGCGAAGGTTCAGGATATGAAACCTTTACAGGTCATAGATAACATCCCCAGGTACCTTGTGTCGAAAGGGAACCCTCAGATTCGTTGTACTTTGTGAGTTATGATCAGTACAAGTTAGGGTTTCTGCCTCTTCTAGATCTCAATCAAAATCAGGTGACCTAGGAAAAAAGGTCATAACTTGGGCTAGGAAGCTCCAAATGAAATTAGTATAAAGTGACAGGTAGTACACAGACTGTACTATCTCAGGAAACGTTTTCAGAGGCCTAAGCTGAACCAGTGACACGTGGAACGCCGTACAAGTTCGCTCTCCTGTTTTATCCCATAAACAGGTCACGTTGCGACACTTGGCATAACTCTCTCTCAGAAAATCCAATTGAGGTCAGAACTGTCGAGATGGAAAGATGACAGGTCAGGCTACCACAGAAAAAGTTTTCAAACCCTGTGGAGCGAAAAGTTCGGAGTTACAGCAGAAATAATCAGGTACATATTTCTGTCAAAACAAAATTATTTTTGGAGCACCTTCATTCATGGCTTCCGGAATTTAGGGTTTCGGAGAAAGTTAGAATTTTTGGAATCAGAATCTAGGGCTGAATGCTACTCAGGAAAATCTAAATTTAGAGTCCAAGATCCAATTTTTTGGTTGGGCAGAAGACCAGGCTTGATCAAACCCCAGTTCGGGATTTTGATCGGAAAGATGGAAAATTAGGGCTTCAACAAAAGTTGGAATTTTTGAAGTCTGTAACCATGGCTGGAAGCTCCTCAGAAAAAATAAGAGTTCAGAGCCTTGGATCAAACCTTTTGATTGGGTAGAAGGGTGGGCTTCATCAAACCTTAGTTAGGGATCCAGTCCAGAAGATCCAGAAGTTTCGAAGGCAATTTTGAGGGGTCAAATTTTGGAGATTTCAAAATTGAAGTATGCTAGTTTGATCAGCTCATCAAGACACATCCTTCCATCCATTCAGAAGTGTGAAAGTCAAAGATTGAATTTTTAGGATTTCTCTAACGAACCCTAATCAAGCTCCAGATCAAGTTTCAGGGGGAGTTGAGGCTAAGGCCTTACATAAGAAGACTACAAGAAGTCTCGACAGGTATGACTTAAGGAGGTTCAAGTTTGTCTTGAAATCTGATTCTTGATTAAGTTCATAATGTGTTTGTCTTCATATTATTTATTAGTACAATCTTGATTAATGTTAGAATTGTCTTATCACCCTAGTAATAGTATGAATGCATGTGAATGATCGAAGACATTCATCGATTAGGTCTATATGATGGTACTAATGCATTATGGTGTTGTATGAGGTTGATGTTGTCTTCTAACAAGATACAGGTACATCACGAAAGGAAAATCAAGTTCCATGACCATGACAACATGAAGACAAAGAATCATCCATAATATTTGTTCTACTTACAAGGTATGTATTACTTTGTTATATTATGCTTAACCTATGAGATATGCAGGTTCTAGCACAGGATCTCTAAATCATTGAAGAGAACAAAGAAGAGTTTGTTTAGGTATGTTAGACATAACTAAGAAGGTATACTAATGCAGGTATGTTTTCCTATGTCAAGTTAGAATCTTACCTTGTGTTAGGATCCCTTATATAAGTATAATTGGTTATGCTTATTCATAAAGTTAGTAATCAAGGGTTTATGCATATTATGTCTCTTATCTTGATGATTTAACTAACCAGAAGAGTACTATGATCAAACAAGAATATGCATGAGTAAAAGAAGACTTCCTTGAAACCCTGAATACTAATGATCATGACTATACATATTCAATAATTATTTAGAATTATAATGTTTTGATAATATTTATAATATACTAATGAATGTATGTTTGTGTATGAGATCATGAGGATGACACTAGTGCACACTTGAGCATGCACAGTGGTACAAAATGAATAGAAGTTCAAAGACATATAGAAGATCAAGCGGGAGGCAACCACACAAACATAAAAGATAAGTATTTGAGTTGTTATTTGAAATAGTAAATGATATTGCTTGTATGCATATTTGTATTCCTAGAATATATCATGCGGAGTGTAAACATTCATAGAGCATCGAACAATATACTACTAATATGCATATGATTGGTAAGTTGGACAAACATTCCATTATTGCTTGTCTAGAATGAAACCTCTTTGCTGACATACTGAGAGCTGTGCACACTCTCGATAGTATGTTCTGGTAGAGATGGAAGGCATCTAGATAGCCACTGTATGCATACAGGATATGGAAAAGTGTTGTGCCAAAGTATTGGTCAAGATAGTTGCATAACTATGTAAATGATATCTATATGCATAATAGGTTATCATGTCAACATGATTTCATGATTATGAATTATTACTAATCGTGTACTTAATTTTGATTTGTAGGAAATATCTTGAAGAATGATGGACACCGAACAAGTGATGGATGTTCAATAAGAAGATTTACAAATAAAAAAAAATATAGAAGGTTCATGGATAGAAGATTCTCTTAGAAAGAGGAAGAGAATCATGACAAGATGTTTGCTCCAAGTGGATAGATAAGACCATTATCTTAATGGTGTAAGTAAAGAAGAAGTGTGATTCAGGTTCTGTATGGGTACCCAAGATTGGTAGTCAATTGATGAGCTTAATGATCATCTTGGGTGATGTGGATCTCAACCTTTGCTACAAGGTTGAATATGGCTTCTAAACATAGATGACATGGATGCAAAAAGGAACTCACCACAGATTTCAAATGATATTGAGGCTCATATCAATAGACCCATCTGACGAGAGATGACACAGATAGATATGCATAAGATCACTCAATGCAGAGTGTGAATGAGGGAGAATTGACAGTTTCTTGATAAGCTTGGGCTTTACCAAAAGTAAAGTTGTTCCTAACCTTTACCTTAAGGTTATGGATCATACTATTATTGTATGTAGATGATATCTCTCTGACAGGGAATGAGAAACATATCATGAAAAGAAAGAAGAAGATGGCTGCATAAATGAAAATGAAAGATCTCAGATTGATGCATTACTTCCTAGGTCTAGAAGTATGGCAAGGCTCGTAAGGAATATTTCTCAACCAGGGAAAGTATGCTGAGAAATATTGAGAAGACTTGATGTGTTGGAATGGCCACTCTCATAGATTCCAACTTGAAGCTGTTAGTGGATGACTCATCAGAGTTAGTGGATATAACTCTGTACAGAAAAATTATTGGGTCATTGATATATCTAACGAATACTAGGTCAGATATGTGCTTTGCTGTGAACACCTTGAGTCAGTATCTAGTGGAAACTAAATGTGTTCACCTGATAAGTTGCAAATCATGTGATGCGGTACCTAAAGGATACAATAGACCTTGATCTATGTTATCTTGGAGATCATGAATTCAGATGGCTACACAGATGTTGATTGGGCAGGAAGTGTATCAGGCAGGAAGAGCACATCGAGAGGATGTTATTGTCTGGGATCAGCCATGATCTCGTGGTTTAGCAGGAAACAATCTAGTGTGGCTCTTTGCATAAGCAGAATATATGGCTGCTTGCTCTGCTGAATTATGAAGCAGTATGGATTCATAATTGTTTGACTTAGAGATGGAATCAACTGTGATCCTATGTGACAAACAAGAGTTGTACCAAAATGGCAGAGAATCCAGTGTTCCATGATAAGTCAAAAGCACATAAGAGATCTGACATTTCTATATACAAGATATGGTGCAGAAAGGAATTTGTAACAAGTTACCAATGTACTAACCAAACCTCTACCGATCCGATGTACTAACCAAACCTCTACCTTAAGTAAAGTTTTCCGAGACAAACTTAATATAGTCTAGAAGGACCCTCCTCGAAAGGGGGAGTGATGCGATCACTTATGATGAGATTGCCTACATCGACAGAGAGGTCGATGATGTGGATACCTATATTGGTGATGCCGACAGAGAGGTTGGTGGATGGTCCTTAGACAGGGTCTAAGGTGACAAGGGGATTGCATCATCCTTGAACATATGTTCTAAAAGGAGCCGTAGACAGGTGTCTCCGAAAAAGAAGAGGGATTGCATCATCCTTGAACACATGTTCTAAAAGGAGCCGTAGACAGATGTCTTCGAGAATGAAGTCCTTCGTGGACATGTGAGGATTGAATCATCCTTGGATTTCAGTCCTAAAGAGAGCCATAGACAGATGTCTCCGAGAAAGAAGAGGGATTGTATCATCCTTGAAAACATGTTCTAAAGAGAGCCGTAGATAGATGTCTCCGAGAAAGAAGAGGGATTGCATCATCCTTGAACACATGTTCTAAAGAGAGCCGTAGACGTTTGTATTCGAAAATGAAGTCCTTGGTGGACATGTGAGGATTGGATCATCCCTAGACTTCAGTCCTAAAGAGATCCATAGACATGATGTCTTCGAGAATAAAGTCCTGAATGAACAGGTGGGGGATTGTATCGTCCCCGGACTTCGGTCCCAGAATTGAGCCGTAGAATAGGTCTTCGAGAATTGAAGATAGGACTACATCGTCCCTGTACCTCGGTTCAAAATGTACGTGAGAGGACTGCATCGTCCATGAACTGGGTTCAAAATGTACGTGATGGGATTGCATCATCCCTAGACATGAGACTTGTCTTAAAGGTATGTGTGAGGACTGCATCCTCCATGAACTGGGTTCAAAATGTACGTGTTGGGATTGCATCATCCCTAGACACGAGACTTGTCTTAAAGGTACGTGTGAGGACTGCATCGTCCATGAACTGGGTTCAAAATGTACGTGTTGGGATTGCATCATCCCTAGACATGAGACTTGTCTTAAAGGTACGTGTGAGGACTGCATCGTCCATGAACTGGGTTCAAAATGTACGTGATAGGATTGCATCATCCCTAGACATGAGACTTGTCTTAAAGGTACGTGTGAGGACTACATTGTCCATGAACTGGGTTCAAAATGTACGTGTTGGGATTGCATCATCCCTAGACATGAGACTTTTCTTAAAGGTACGTGTGAGGACTGCATCGTCCATGAACTGGGTTCAAAATGTATGTGATGGGATTGCATCGTCCCTAGACATGAGACTTGTCTTAAAGTGATAAGGATTGATCATCCTGGAACTTGATCTGGATTGTATCATCCATGGACCTATGTCCTAAAGAGAGCGAGATTGATCATCCTGTAATATGATCATGTGTGTTGCAGGGTATGCTTCTATGCATACTTGATTGATGAGGATACTTGTATTGATGATGTGTATACTTGTATTGATGAGGATACTTGTATTGATGATGTGTATACTTGTATTGATGAGGATACTTGTATTGATGATGTGTATACTTGTATCGGTGTGGATACTAATACTGATGATCTAGATAATGATGCTGCTGATCGTGTTGATCTAGATGATGATGTGGTTGATCATGTAGATCAAGATGATCCAGATGCTGTAGATCGTGATGATCCAGATGCTGTAGATCGAGATGATCCAGATGCTGTAGATCGCGATGATCCAGATGCTGTAGATCGTGATGATCCAGATGCTGTAGATAGAGATGATCCAGATGCTGTAGATCGTGATGATCCAGATGTTGTAGATCGTGATGATCCAGATGTTGTAGATCGAGATGATCCAGATGATGTAGATCGAGATGATCCAGATGCTGTAGATCGAGATGATCCAGATGCTGTAGATCGTGATGATCCAGATGCTGTAGATCGTGATGATCCAGATGCTGTAGATCAAGATGATCCAGATGCTATAGATCGAGATGATCCAGATGTTGTAGATCGTGATGATCCAGATGCTGTAGAACGTGATGATCCAAATGCTGTAGATCGAGATGATCCAGATGCTATAGATCGAGATGATCCAGATGGTGTAGATCGTGATAATCCAGATGCTATAGATCGAGATGATCCCGATGCTGATGATCGTATGATGATGATGCCGATGATCGTGAGGATCCAGATGTTGATGTTGTTGTAGATGTTTGAGTGCTGCAGAAGATAAAGACTCAGTACTGAATATGTTGATGTTCCAGTATTGAAAATGTTCTAGTAACTGCTTGAGTTACTGATGATGTTGAGAAAGCTTCCAATGATTTATAGATGTATCATGTATGACGTTGATGACTCCTTGCTCGTGTAGATGCTGTTATAATATCCTTCTCGTTAAGGGGGAGTGTTGAGATATTGTAACTTCAAAGAATATTATATTTGTACTTTATTATTCCGGAGATGATTCATTCCTCCGTGAAGATCTTATTGTATATCTGGAGATGTTTATTCCTCCGTCGGAATGTGATAACTTGGGTTATTATACTTCCCTAGTGGGGGTCGGCCCTGTATGTGTTATGTGGGTCAAAGGGTTATTAGACCACCCTAGAGGGGTCGGCCCAGTTAGTTGTAATGGGGTATTTAACCCAATGGTTAAATATGAGCCTACATGATTTGTGTAAAAGACAAGTCGGAGTAGTGTATAAATAGAGGAGGTGTATTCCTCATTCAACACACACTCACTCACTTGAGAGTGGCGTACTTATGAGAGAGAGGTCTGCTATGGAGAAGGAGGAGCTTATGCTCAGGGTTACATCTTTTGTATTTGCTGGTCATCTATATTGAGGAAGCTTTGCTGGGTTTTCTACCCCATGAGGGTTTCCCAGGATAAATCTGTGTCTCTTGTGTTTATGCTATGCTTGTTGTTTCTTCAGTGATCCTGTATATGCTATTATTGTGAAATGGAATGTAATGCTGCTATTTTCTGTCTTAGCATATTAAATCTTAACAACCATGTCTCTGATGAAGTGATACTTCATTTCAATGTGCTTTGACTTATCATGAAACACAGGGTTTTCAGAAAGCTTGATGCAACTTTGATTGTCACACCGAATGACTATAGACTCAAGCTTCTCACCGAACGTCCCAGTAAGTAGCTTCCTAAGCCACACTGCTTCTCGGCATGAAGTACTAGAAGAAATATACTCTGCTTATGTAGTACTCCGTGATACAGATACCTGCTTCTTGCTAAACCAATAGATCACAACAAAACCCAAGCTAAAAAGTAGACGAATGTGCTCTTTCAATCCACAATTCTACAACCCCAATCAGATTCAGTGTAACCAAGTAACAACACCCCTCCACTAGAGGAATATATAAGTCCATAAGAAATCATACCTTGAAGGTACCTAAGCACATGTTTAGCTACAATCCAATATTCGTGTCTCGTATCAGACATAAACTGACTCAGTATACTCACATCATAACATATATCTGGTCTCGAGTGTATCAAGTACATCAATGAACCAATAAGTTGTCTATACATAGTGGGGTCCATTGGATCCGATAAAAAATATGACTCGTGTAGTTTCCTCAAATTGGAAACCATCAGAGTACTCATGGATTTGCAATCCATCATGCCAAACCTGAGCAATATATAAACAATGTACTTCCCTTGAGAAAGAAACATCTCATATTTTCTTTGCCAAATCTCAAGGCCAAGAAGTAGTGCATAAGACCTAAGTCTTTCATCTCGAACTCAGAAGTGAGATTCCTCTTGCACAAGGAAACTAATTGTTCCTCTCTAGTAAGGTACAAACCATCAACACATAGAACCAATTCTTCACTACTTTGAAGTACAAATTTGGATTATCTTCGCTCTTAGAGAAACCCAGTCTCTAAAAATAGCTGTCAATTATTGAATACCAAGCTCTGGGAGCTTGCTTCCATACAAGGATTTCTTCAATTTGTCCACATGGGACTCCTTCCCATGAACCAAAAAACCCTTAGGATGTTGAATATAAACCTATTCCTCAACCTCACTATTGAGGAAGGTTGTCTTCACATCCATATGGTGAATATTCCATCCTAGAACAAATGCAAGTGAGATTGCAACTCGAATAGTGGTGTACCTAGCCACATGAGCGAATGTCTCCTCATAGTTTATGCCTTCTTTCTGAGAGAAACCTTGTGAAACAAATATGGTTTTATACTTTTCAGTACTTCCATAAGTATCATGCTTGATATTGTAAATCCATCTGGAAGTAACTATGGACTTCCCGTCAGGTTTAGGAACAAATTCCTGAACATCATTCTTCAGAATAGACTTGTATTCCTTTACCATTGCATCTTTCCATACTTGCTTCTTTGCAACTTCTTCATAGGTGGAAGTATTTGAATCATTGATGTGGCTCATCTATGAAACATACTTTGAATATCTGTTAGGTTTATTTTTCTCTCTGGAAGAACCTATTGGTTCTCCATGCCTCTCTACATCTTTTAGTATATATTGACACCATGCAGACCTCCTCTTGGAAGGAGGTTCATAAACCAGTTCTACTGGTTCATCAGGAGCTAGCGAATATGAGAAATTTGCTCGATTCTCCATTTGAACATCTAAATGGGGATAATTAGTATCTGGGTCCTCCATCACAAGAGTCTCATGCTCCTCTGTGTTTGTATGATACTAAATCTCTTTTATCGCTTGAATGATGCCTCTTCATGGAAGGTCACATATCAGCCGACCTCAATGTGTCTTTCACCTGGCACATATATTCTGTAGAATTTGGATGATTCGCTTAACCATCAAAGGTTCCCTTCTTTCTTAATGGCACCATCTTTGTCCTATTTTATTTCATCACATGAATGCCTACAAGACTCCCAAAGATCCTTAGGTGTTAATTATCTGTTTTTTCACTAGTGAACACTTCTTTAGGTGTCTTCTCATTCAGAATGACATGAGGACTTCTATTCTGGATATATACTGATGTACTGCTGGTCGCTTCCCATAATGAGGTAGACAAATCTTGACCATGCATCATGGATTTTGTAGCCTCACATATGGTTCTTTTCTTCCTTTCGACAACCCCATTTTGTCGAGGGTTGTAGGGTACAGTTAATTGTATACAAATTCCTGCATCACTACAGAACTCATTAAATGCATGTGAATCAAATTCACCTCCATTGTCAGATATCAAAGCACGGATGTGCTTCCTTGTCTGATTCTCAACCAGGGATTTGAATTCCTAAAACTTGCTAAAGGTTTCGCTCTTAGCCTTTAGGAAATAAATCCATGAATTTCTAGAGAAGTAATCTATAAAAAATACATAATATAAATAACCACTTAGGGAAGGGGACCACATACATCATAATATATTAAATAAAAAATCCCTTTAGATCTAGTACTGCTAGAAAAACTCTTTTTAACATTCTTCCCAAGTGCACGACCCCTACATACACTATCATGCTCAAAATCAAATTGTAGCATACCTTTCACCATTTGCTGTATTCCTGGTATCGCTTTGTAGTGGAGGTGACCAAGCCTCCTATTCCATAACTTGCATGGACTTATAGTGTAGTGAACCATATCTTGAATGTACTTCGTGGGTACCTTGTAGAGACACCCTCTCTAATTCCAATCACTACTGCATATTTCAAGTCTTTGTTCTTTGACCATAATAGTGCTTGATTATCCATGAAGCTAACTTGGTAGAACTTATCTTCAAGAACCGAAACTGATAGGAGGTTCTTCTTCAATCCTGGAACATAAATAATGTCGTCCACATGTAAAACATCTCCTGAAATCAACTGGAAGGAGGTGGAACCAACTCCTTGGATCGAATAGGTTGTGTTGTCTCCCAACTCTACCTTGCATGTAAAATTTTTCTCCTTGATATTGGTGATGGCGCTCTGATAACCAGTCATATGTTTGGATGCACCACTGTCAACCAACCCTGTTTCCTCACTTGTGATGACGGATCTGAAAAGTGCCGAGACTAGGTAATATTCCCTCCTTGTCTCCTTTTCTTCGTGTGCATTCTTCTAAGTAGTTTCATTTTCTATAATGGTATAAGCATGGAACCTTCCTTTTCCCTTTTTCTTTGCTTTGCACTCCCTTGCATAATGGCCCTTCTTGTCACAGTTGTAGCCTCTAATATTTGACTTGTCAAAGTCCTTGTTGTATACCTTGATCTTCGAACGGGAAAACTTATTTTGAGAGAAGTTCTTCTTGCCTTTCTTCATCCTTGCCGTGAGAGCAAGGTTTTCTTATTTGATGCACACTGAATCGATTTTGATTCGCCCCTCCTCTTGGAGGTAGTCGTTCCACAAAATTTCGAAGTTATTTTGTACCTATAGACCATTTACTGCAGCCAAGAATGTCTCCCATGAGGATGGGAGACAATCAATATCAGTTTGGAGAAGATCATCTCCATCCATTACTACTCTAGTACTAGCAAGCTGATGTCTTACTTAGAGATCTTGGTGAAGAAGGAGGCCACTGTCTCATCCTTCTCCATATTTATGTTTTCGAGCTTATTCTTCAATTCTCTCTTTTGACTCAGGGCCTTCTTCTCATATAGGTTTGTCAATGTATCAAAACAATCCTTTACGGTCTTCAGTGGAGTGATCACGGAGATCAAATTGTCCTTTACTGAATCATAGATGATCCGTTTTCCTTTAGCTTGGTTCTTCTTGAAGTTGATGCACCCTACATTAGATGTAGGATCCTCCAACAAAGTGGATGTGTAGCCATCCAAGTCACGTTCCTCCAATATGTTCAACACCCTTGCCTTCCAAGTGTTGAAATTCAAAGTGCCCTCAAGACAGTATTCCAGTCGAACAAAGATCGATGCCATGGCTCTCAATTATTGTGCTCAACTCCTCAAGATCTACACTGTCTCAAGTTTGATTGACAAATCTTAGCTCCTTCTCTCCCTGAGCTCTGATACCATGTTAAATTTTGAGCAAATAGGATGAGCCTTTAACTTCAAAACTTTGAGTGCATAAATATTGAATACTTGAATCAATGAACCATTCGATCACATGAAACATTCAACCATAAGACAAGATGTACCCTGGGGAAAACCCTCAAAACAATGAGGATGAAAAACCCCAACAAATATTCAGAGTATAATTATGATAGATAGACGAGAGTGTATTTTACATCAAGCACCCTCGGTGCAATTACAGATCAAGATAAATATAAAGAGAGACCCAAAATAATATCCTGCACAACTAGAAGCGTCTTGCCTTCAAGGGAGAAGATAATTTGCTTCACATTGAATTCATCGATCCTGTATAACATATTTATATACTCTTCACATGAATTGGATTCTATTTTTATATTTTGACTTCAGGATAAACTCACCCTCCAACTGGATGCATCAATCTTGCATGAAGAGGTGCGCCCCACTTCTCATGCAATGCATTAACTCACTGAACTAATTCTTAGGATGAAATCGCTCCGTAACTGAAAGATTTCCTGATTAGTCAGGTGACTAATCAAAGTGTCATCATGCAAGTGTCGCAACTCAAGTGTCATATTTTAGTTTAACATAAGTGTCGTATTTAAGTTTAACATAAGTGTCGTCATGCAATAACACTTAGTTAACTAGATCTTCTTTGTTATCACTTAGTTAACTCTCTTTAACCGATTCTTTCTTGTTAACATAAGTGTCGTCTTTTATTTTAACATAAGTGTCATCATGCAATAACACTTAGTTAACTAGATCTTCTTTGTTATCACTTAGTGAACTCTCTTTAATTGATTCTTTCTTGTTAACATCACTGTAGTGATCAAATCGAGTTCTCCTTTGATTTACTGAAGTCTTTATTGAAGTTTAACAATTTGAATTCTCTCTTAATTGTTAGGATATTTAGACACTTAGGAGTTAGTTAAGATCAACTTGTGTAATATATCCGTTAGGGATAGTGTGTTTCTTTAGTATGCATTAGTATGCATTTGTAAATACTTAATCCGACGGTCACGATATGTTTCCGACATAGAGTGATCCGACGGCTCAACTTCTCTTAGATCAAACCTAACCTTGATCCGTGGCTTAACACTCAATTGGTCCATGATCTCTATTTAAAGAGCATGGAGGGTCATTGTTTAGTTGATCGATTATGAGAAGCTCATTTGTAACTTTCTTTCTTTGCATAATAAATTGTCCCGTAGAAGCTATTTGGCCGGGGCCGTGGAGTGTTTCCCTCAAGAGGGTTTAAACCACGTCAAAACATCGGTGTGTTGATTTGTGATCTGTTTGTGTGAAGTGGTTGCTCTTGGTGTTCGGTCCTTTGGTAGTACCCTGTGTACCCGAACATGGTATCAGAGCTTTTATGAAGTGCCGCTTCCAGTTATGATCTAGATCTTGAACTGTTGTTGCCGAAACTCGAAAGGGTTTCTAGTTCTGGTATTTCTGTGCATTTCTGGGCTGTGGGAGGTGTTCCATTGCGTCCGGAGCATCGTTTCCATTGGGAAATAGTTTTCGTTTGATCGAAAACGGTTCCCGGTTGCTCCAGAAACGCGTATTTCATCAGATCTGAAGGTATAATGTTACAGTGACGCATTTTTTTTTATTTCGTTTTTTGAAAAAAAAAAAAAATCTCATATTTCATTTTTTTTTACTGTTAGATTTTTTTTGGTTCGGATTGTTGCTTTCCCGTCTGCGTATGCTCTTTGCCGTGCACCTTGAGCGATCTCGGCAAATCAGAAACAGAAAGGGAAACGGTTTTTTCGGCTGCGTATGCTCTTTGCCGTGCACTTGGCGCGATCTCGGCAAATCAGAAACAGAGAGAAAACGTAGAATTTCCGGGAAAGCTAACAAGATCTAACTCCACAAGTGTGAAAAAGTTTTTTTGTTTCGATTTGTGCTCTGTTTTGCAGGAAAAAGGGCAAGCACGCAAACCGAGCAAGAAGAGTAAAAAAAAAAAAAAAAGCCCCCTTCCTCATTCCCATATTTTACATACCTTTTAATCTAGCTCACTTGGTTCAAAGTTGCTTTATTCCTTAATAGTTCTTGAGTTCAAGTCTTAGGAAGTTACTTTTAAAAGGAAAAGTGCATGCAATTTCTATTTTCAAGTTACTTTATTGTAAAAGTGCATCTCACTTAAATAATAAAAAATAAAAATACAAGTGAGTCACTTAAGTTTTTGCACTATTTAAAAGTAATATCATTGTAAAAGTGAAATCACTTATTTTACAAAAGTGGTTCACTTAAAGCAACTTTCTTGTAAAGTGATTGTCAAAAGGTTTATCTTGGGAAGAGGGGGGTTCTTTTTTTTGCTGGACATTCTCTAGCTGCCACGTCACTATTGGGGACATCTTCAACAGTTTCTTTGTTCAAGCATAACTTCATCATACAGAGTCCGTTTTCAGTGCCGTTTTTTTTGAAACCGCCCATTTTTTCGAGATCTTCACATCCAGACTATTGGTTTCTATTTTTACAGCCATTAATTTACAAATATGGCCGCCTCTTGTGATATTCTACTTAACAGTTCCAACTATTTCTCATGGAAATTTCGTATGGAGGATGTTCTACGAAGTAGGGGACTTTTCAGAATTACAACAGGGAAAGAAAAAGAACCCACTGATGATGATAAGAAAATAAAATGGGCAAATAGATGTGATGAAGCTCGTGGATTGATTGGGATGTCAATCTCTACTGATTTGCGATTCCACATATCTGGAATTGATGAACCTAATACTGCTTGGGACAAGTTGGAAACTGTGTTTGGTAAACACAATGAAATTTGAGGTCACCAACTCGAAAATGAGTTGATTTCTTTAAATCCAAGTGACTTTTCATGCATTCAAGATTATTTATCTAAGTACAAAACTCTCAAGCTCTTATGTGCAGAATGTAAGATTGAGAGGAAGACAAACAGTGCATTTATCATATTCTTTCCAAACTTGGACCTGCATTTTCTGTTTTTGTATCTACATTTTACTCCATGAAAGCATCATTGAATGCAGCTAGCTATCAAGACCCTAGTCTTGAATCCTTTTGTGATTCCTTGATTAGGGAACAAGATAAACTCATTCATCTTGGAATAATCAACAATGCAGATACATCTGGGAAAGCCTTATTGTCTCAATAGAAAGAAAAGTCCAAGCCTCCCAAGAAACAAAATTTTCGCAATAATAAGTCAAACAAGGGTCCAAAACCCTCTCAGTCAGTTCCTTCTTTAAAAAATGACAAAGGATCCAAGCCAAAAGGAAAGAAGACTGAGCGTCATTGCAACTATTGTGGGAAAGATAATCATGATGAATCTAAGTGTTTCAAGAAGATGGCAGCCTTGGAAGCAGCAATGAAGAAGCACCACATCAGCCTAGATTCGTCTTCAGAATCTACCTCTCATGGACATGCACTTTGTGCTTCTGGTTATTCTTATAATGCATCTTCTTCTTCTACTTCAAATGAATGGCTCATTGATTCTGGAGCATCTTATCATATGGCTAAGGATCAAACCATATTTTCTACTATGCATGAATGTAACACCAAACAAATATTTGTTGGTGATGATAGATATCTAAGTGTTGTAGGAGATGGAACAGTTCCAGTAGATAATGGTCATTTTAGTGATGTACTATGTGTTCCAAGAATTTCCTGCAATTTGTTATCAGTCTATCAGATCACTCATTCTGGTGAAGGTAAAACTGTGACCTTTACACCTCACCAAGTTGTAATCAAGGATTTTAAAGATCCTCAACAGGTTCTAGCTACCGGAATTGTTGATGATATTACCAGGTTGTACAAGTTTAACAACTTTGGGTCATCACCTTTCCCTTCAGTTTTTGTTGCTCATAGTGATAACTTGAGCAAACTTTAGCATGAGCGATTTGGTCACTTAAATTATCGCTCATTGCAACAACTATGTAAAGAAAATATGGTGACAGGTCTTCCGATGGTATCTTGCAGAGATGGTGTTTGCTCCGGTTGTGTACTCGGAAAACATCATCGGGACAGTTTTGACAAACATGTCTCTTGGCACGCCTCGGTTCCCTTGGAGCTTGTGCATAGTGACTTGTGTGGTCCTCTTCCATCTGCTTCCTTTTCTGGTTTCAAGTATTTCTTAACTTTCATTGATGATTACACTAGACGCACTTGGATTTATTTCCTAAAACTTAAGAGCGAAGTATTTAACATGTTCTTGGCCTACAAGGCCCTTGTTGAAAAACAATCTGGTCATCAAATTATTAAGTTAAGATCTGACAATGGAGGAAAATATGTTAACAAACAGTTCACTACTTTCTGCACTGAACAAGGCATCCAACAACAGCACACAGTTCCATATACACCACAACAAAATGGTGTAGCTGAGCGGAAGAACCGCACTTTAAAAGAAATGGCTAATTGTATGATCCAATCTAAGGGACTAAGTCTTCAATTTTGGGCTGAAGCCATAAATTGTGCAAATTACATAGTAAATCGCACCCCCACAAAAGCATTACAAGGTATAACACCGGAAGAAGCATGGAGTAAAATTAAACCTGATGTAAGTCACTTTCGTGTGTTTGGTAGTGAAGCATGGGCTGACATTCCGGATGAAAAACGGAAAGCATTGCAGCCTAAAAGTGAAAAGTGCATATTTGTTGGATATTCTGAAGATGTAAAAGGTTATAGACTTCTTCAACCACATTCTCATGCTATAATCATTAGAAGAGATGTTAAATTTGATGAAAATATATTGGCCTGCGAGCCTAACTCGGCGAATGTGCCATCTTTGGCCTGCGAGCCTGATTCGGCGTTTGTGCCTTCTTCTTCTTCTTCCAACTTCCTTGACAGGTTTCCAACTCCAGTTTCTGATGATGACAGTGAGGATGAAAATCCACCTCCGCCTGCTCATGTTCCTCCAGTTGCACCAGCACAAGTGCTTCCTCGATGGGTCCGTTCAACATATGAAGCAGCTGGTGATCTTGCCGGTGATCCTAGAGATCAACGTCGAACACGTTCTCAGTTTCAGCGAGCCTCTTCTCTTTTGGCTCAAGTTTCCGAGAATCATGATCCAGAAACTTTTGCAGAAGCTTCAGGGAATCCAGATTGGGATGCATCCATGGATGAAGAATATCGCTCCTTAATGGCGAACGATACTTGGGATCTTGTACCTCTTCCAAAAGGAAGAAAACTTGTTAGATGTAAATGGGTCTACAGAACTAAGTATGCATAAGATGGAAGTGTTGAAAGACTTAAGGCAAGGTTAGTTGCCAAAGGTTTTTCCCAAGTTGAAGGGATTGACTACAATGAAACCTTTGCTCCCGTCGCAAAAATGAACTCCATCCGCCTTGTTCTTTCCCTTGCAGCCTTACACAACTGGGAAGTCCATCAAATGGATGTCAAGTCTGCCTTCTTACATGGTGATTTACAGGAGGAAATTTACATGGAACAACCTCCTGGCTATGTTCAGAATAACTCTAGCCTTGTCTGCCGCCTTAAGAAATCCTTATATGGCCTTAAGCAAGCTCCTAGAGCTTGGTATGCCAAAATGGATAACTTTCTCCTTGACACTGATTTTTCTAGATGCCATTCTGACCCCAATGTCTATACCAAGAAAGTAGGAAACCATCTCATCATACTTGTTCTATATGTTGATGACCTTATTCTTACTGGTAGTGACCCTGAGCTTATAACCCATGTGAAATCCAGTCTTAAACAAACTTTTGAAATGTCAGACTTAGGACATTTGCATTATTTTCTTGGTCTCCAAGTTCTGCAAACCAAAGAAGGAATCTTTCTTTCTCAGTCTAAGTATGCTTGTGACCTTCTTTGTCGCTTTCACATGGAAGATTGTACACCAGCCCCTTCTCCCTTCCAGTCTGGAGTCAAAATTTCTGCCACTTGTACTTCACCTGAAGTAGATGCCACCTTGTATCGTCAGCTTGTTGGTAGTCTTTTATACTTGACTCATTCCCATCCTGACCTTTCCTTTGCCGTTGGTCGAGTTGCCCGTTATATGCAGACACCTCATGAAAGTCACTGGAAAGCAGCTAAAAGAATACTTCGATATATTCGAGGTACAGTTCAGTTTGGGATTCATTACAGTACAGGGGGGAAACCTTTGTTGGTTGGTTTCACTGATTCAGATTGGGCCGGCGATCCTGATGATCGAAAGTCTACTGCAGGTTATGTTTTCAGTCTGGGATCTGGACCTATTACTTGGGCTTGTAAGAAACAACAAGCTCTTGCTCTTTCTTCAGTAGAGGCAGAATATCGAGCAGCAGTTAATGCCAGTCAGGAAGCTTTATGGCTTCGACAGATCCTTTCCGAGTTTGGATTCGAGCAGCAGCAGCCTACTCCACTTTGGTGCGACAATCAAAGTCAGCCATCAAGCTTGCCAAAGATCCAGTTCTACATCAACACAGCAAACACATTGAGCTACATATGCACTTCATCAGAAATCTTGTTCATGATCGTGTTCTTGAAGTGCTCTTTTGCCCTACAGATGATCAAGTTGCAGACATCTTCACCAAGTCTCTTACAGAAGCGAAGTTTTCTAAACTTCGATCTATGTTAGGAGTTCAGGAACTTGTCATTAAGGGGGGATAGGCTCTAATGCCTCCTTCCTTCTCCTAATAGTGTCACTTTTGTAAATCCTTCAATCCTATCCCAAGTTGTTCTTAAGGGGGGATGTTAGGATATTTAGACACTTAGGAGTTAGTTAAGATCAACTTGTGTAATATATCCGTTAGGGATAGTGTGTTTCTTTAGTATGCATTAGTATGCATTTGTAAATACTTAATCCGACGGTCACGATATGTTTTCGACATAGAGTGATCCGACGGCTCAACTTCTCTTAGATCAAACCTAACCTTGATCCGTGGCTTAACACCCGATTGGTCCATGATCTCTATTTAAAGAGCATGGAGGGTCATTGTTTAGTTGATCGATTATGAGAAGCTCATTTGTAACTTTCTTTCTTTGCATAATAAATTGTCCCGTAGAAGCTATTTGGCCGGGGCCGTGGAGTGTTTCTCTCAAGAGGGTTTAAACCACGTCAAAACATCGGTGTGTTGATCTGTGATCTGTTTGTGTGAAGTGGTTGCTCTTGGTGTTCAGTCCTTTGGTAGTACCCTGTGTACCCGAACATTAATTAACTATTTTATTCGCAAGTCAAATTCTCTCATAACTTATTTCATCTTATCTTTATCTCTTGTCTTATCTACATGATCCACATATTTTAACTTTAAATATCTATCATATCAGATTATACTCAGAAAATTTTTCAGATGCTATGATCATATTATATTACTCTAGGACCAAATGATCATATGCTAAAGTAATTCATTCTAGAGGTGGCTAGTATCTAAAGGAGACTTAGTAGCAATTGATGACCATGGTTAGTAATACATCCAACAACATTGATGCTTCAACATGCAAAGCATCTACCTTTATAACTAGATGTCCACCCCATGGGTACCTACTATAACTGGAGGTCCACATGAGAATATGACTTGACACACAAGAGTCCCGAGCCTTGTCCAACAAGACTTTAGAACATCATCACTTTGACACATCAAAGAATTCACCTAAACACACGAGGAATAAAATTTTACAAATGGAGGCTTTTTCATTCATGAGTCCAACTCAAGATTCTAGTCCAAGTTCCCGAGTCCAACTTAGGCTCCCTACCTCAACACATGAGGCCCAATCCTGGCTGCACAAGATAGGCTTGGAGAATGACTCGTGATGCTATACATTTAACATATATCCCCCAATTACAAAAGGTGATATAAGAAGGGATAATCCTTAGGCATTAAACGCTCATGAACTCCATGATAACGTATGACCATTGTGGCTAATTGTCATAGAATCCACTATCACATATGTGGAACTCTTACTACACACTTCTATAGTTGCTTCAAGATGTCCCTAGACATTTCAACAACACCTCTGCATTCAACCTCTCAAGGTTTTTTTTACCTCTCAAAGTACTCTCTTAATATCTATGACATAAATGCCTTCACTTGGTATTTTTCTTTTAGGTTGTTCCTCCCCTCTACCTCTATGACGGTTCCGAGGGAACCCATCTGGACAAAGTGGGCCTATATTTGTTTCATTAAAATTTTTATTTATTTATTTACATTGCATATCAAAAAATTATATACCTCTAAAAATATTTAAAAATTAAATAATTTTAAACCACAAAAAACATTAAAAGATACTTACAAATTACTCTTACCAATGGGGTCCCATTGGGCACTAGAAGTCAGTGCTAGGTCAATATCCTACTGAAATTCAATCCTTGCATATGAGTAGTCCTCAATTCATACTAGTTGCTTGGACCACCAATTAAACAACTCCATTGAGAAGGCATGCATGACTTGGCCTCCCCCTAGCCTATACATATGATCTATCCACTTGGTAATATTGGGATCTCAATCTGATCAATCATACAAATATCTGTGGGTTCATGATCGTGAGTCTCTATAAGAAGGAACAAAATATGCTCCCATAATTAAAGTTCTTTTGCCTCCCTAACCTACAAGTTGTTAGTTGGGCCTTCATGTTGACAAGAAGACCATAGACCAATCAAACACTATCGATCTTAGGTACTTGTGACATAGTCATTAGTGCACAAGATGATAAATGTGGTGTTGTGATCATTGTTTGATGAATAGTGTTTTCATTGATGTCAAAGTCCCAGGATGTTCTTGGGAGTGCAAGTTGAAAAATGTTTGTGAGGCAATATTTCATAGAGATGTTTGATGATGTCAACCTTAGTAAAAAGTTCCATGAGGAAATGAAGTGTCGTGTTTGATGGAAAGATCATGATGTGTGATGATGAAGTCTCAAGCCATGATTACAAGACAATGTAAAATCCAAGTGAATAAACTTTGATTCATGAAGAAGCAATGTTTGAAGTCAATAAAAATGCTCGCTAGACTCAGAATATGCACTCCTAATCATTGAAGAATTATGCACACAACCATTAATTAAAATTCTTGCAAAACAAATTAGAAATTCTTGCAGGCCTCAAGGAAATGCCTGCAGGACTTAAGGGAATGCCGCGGCAGGGTTTGAAAAATGCTCGCAGGCCTTTTAAAAATGCACGCAATACTATTTGAAAATGTCCGCAGGACTTTGAGAATGCCCACAGGATCAAGAGAAATGTTGCAGTCCGTAAGAAATGCCTTCCAGACATTGATGAATATGATTTTGATGTATAAGTATGCCCACACACTTAGTCTAAAATGAACGCAACTAGGGATCACCCAATTGTTGAAGAAATATGCTCACCAGTTTTAAGTGAAATTCCAGCAACTCTAGGAGGTCGGCCATGATTCCATTATTGAGATTGTCGAGTGACTAAGTGGAAATTAACCCGGTCTATGGGGATGCCTTATCCATTAAGAAATCAGTTATTTAAATTCTTAAGTCGGCCCTGTGATTCAAAAAAATGATAATGCCCCTTGTTCCATGTTGGACTTCAAAATATACAAGTCATCTTTACCACCATGAGTCCACATCGAACCAACATAACTTGTATAAATGAAAAATCGATTTGATGTAAGGAGGTGTGGGTGTGGTAAGATGTAGAAGGAAGATATGGAATCACAATTTTAGTTCTCTGATTTTTTTGGGTATACAAAACATAGAGATAACATGCATGTTGAATGAATGATGTGCACACTCTTATACATAAATAAATAGAGATCACTGGTTACATATTATTGGGAAAAACACAAACAATGAACCTCGATCTATAATCAAATATAGACTCTACAAAAAATGAATAATGTTACAAAAAATAAAGGGTGCTGCAAAAAATGTACAAAATGAAGTTCGAGGGTGCATAAGAAGTCTGACTAGCTCATGTTGACATAGGATATTTGTTGACCATAAGTTCTGCAGAGAAAGATAGTAAATTGACTGAGGATATATGTAGAGAAAATAAAGTGCATACTACATCCTCAGGGTGGCATGGTGGTGCAGGGGAGAGGATTGGTTTCCTCATCCAAATAGGTTGGTTCCTGGAAGATTGACACTGTGAAATGTAAGTAGGTTCTCACACAATAGGATTGGTTCCCTCATCAGTAACATGTTGGTGCCTATTAGATCGAGTAGAGAAAGTGGGTGCCTGCAAGAGGATTTGTGTCCTCACTATCTCAACAAGTTGATGCTTGTCAAATTGTAAGTGGGTTCTTACTGTAGGGATTGTTATCCCTCACATGTTGGAGCCTATACATAATTTAGTATTTGATTTATATAAGAAAAATATTTTGTGGTTTTCTCCCTTATTGGGTTTCCATGTAAATATCTGTGTACTGTGCCTTGGTGTTGATCTTTGTTGATATAGTTAATTTTATGCATTACTTAATAATTGATTATGTGATGATTGGTTGAAGTTGTAAAGAGAAAAAGTGATTAAAAACTGTCCAGTATTGATTGACCCCCCCCTCTCAGTATTGGTGAATATTCCAACAATTGGTATCATAGCAGGTTAATTTAGAATAGTCTAACTGCTAGAAGGAATATCTCTGCAACACACATGGATGGTTATTTGATTCTCTCTACCAATGGAGCGCCATTGTTTAATGGTTCATAATATGAGTTCTAGAACATAAGAATGAGAGTCTATTTTACAAGCACAAGGGTATGGCATTTGGGAATCAATTTTGAATGGCTACACTGCTCCAATCAAACCACCAAAAACTGCAACTAAAAGGGAGTTAAGGAAGAACAATGAAATGGCGATGGATGCCATCTTGGATGGACTATCTGATTTTGTGAAAGTCAAAATAGGATAATGTACATCAACCAAAGAGATATGGAACAAGCTACAAAATATATACACAAAGGAACCTCTTATTGTGACCACATAACCATAGCTTGAGGATCAAGAAATTGAAGATACTCAAGAGGAAGAAAAATATGAGTGTTAGAACAGTAATCCACACTTAGTACCATAGTCCATAACCATAACCAATTTTTATTTCTCATGTGCTTAATTACACCATAGTTTGGACTAGGTGACTTTAGTTGGTCAAATACCCACTTTTGAGAGTGTTCACACCCACTTCCAAAATTGGGCAAAATCCACCCTAGAGCCCCTAGTCAACTGAAATTCCCCAAATCAAGGAGAGAGGGCGCTCCAACAATTAATGAGGGCGCACTTGTGGACAAAACAGGAGGATTGGTGAACTGGTTTGCTTGGAAGTGGGTGTGAACACTCTCAAAAGTGGGTATTTGACCAACTAAAGTCACCTAGTCCAAACTATGGTGTAATTAAGCACATGAGCAATAAAAATTGGTTATGGTTATGGACTATGGTACTAAGTGTGGATTACTGTTCTAACACCCCCCCTTTACCAGAACTTAGTACAAATCATGAAAGATAAGTGGGAGGCCTTGGCAACAAAGGCTCAAGTCACCTCATTACAAACAGAAATTTTTATTTGTCCATATGAACCGAGGACAAGAAGTAAAACCACATGGGATAAAAACTTCCCTCTAAAATGGACATGGGGCTGAACCTGCAATTAAATTGCAGCAATCACCATCCATCACTCACTCCAAGCAAAGCTCTCAAGTGAGTGAAGGTCTTCTCAGTAAAGCACTTGGTGAAAATATCTGCAGTTTGCTTGGTGGATGGGCAATACTGCAATGAAATCACCCTATCATGCACCAAGCCCCAAATGTAGTGCATGTGGATTTCAATGTGCTTTGTTCTTTGCCTCTGTACTGGATCAGTAGATATCTTGATGGCACTTTGATTATCCACCCAAATTTTGGTTGGAGAATCAATAGAAACACCAAACTCCCAAAGAATGCCTTGCAACCAAACACACTGTGTGGTTGCGTTCACTGCTGCCCTGTACTCGGCCTCTGCTGATGAAAGTGAAATGGTATGCTGTTTCTTACTTGACCAGCAAATGGGACCTTCAGCAAACATAAACACAAAACCTGAAGTGGACTTTCTATCGATGGGATCTCCCGCCCAATCGGAATCAGAAAATCCAGCTAGTTGTAGTGAAGAACCAACTGCATAGTGTACCCCAAAGCTATTTGTTCCTTGGACATATTGAAGGATCCTTTTGGCTGCATTCCAATGGATCTCATGTGGCTACTGCATATACCTTGCTACAGCACTTACAGCATAAGACAAATCAGGTCTTGTATGTGTAAGGTACAACAAACTTCCAACTAGCTGCCTGTAGAGAGTGCAATCCACCAATGGAGAGTATTCAAATTCACCTAGTTTTATGCCTGAAAGGAATGGGCACTTGGATGCCTTACATTCATCCATTTTAAACTTAAATAACAGGTCTGAAGCATACTTAGGTTGACTCAGCAATATACCTCTCTCAGATTGCTCAATTTCCAAACCCAAAAATTGCCTTAGCAATCCTAGGTCGCTCATGGCAAATTCACTGTGCAAAGAAGCTTTAATTGAGCCAATTTGTTTGTTGCAGCTCCCTGTAATTAAAAGATCATCAACATACAGTACAATGACCTGCAAATTATCATCACATTGCTGCAAATAAACATTTGGATCAGACTTGCGTCGGCAGAAACCAATTGAGAGCAAAAAAGCATCCATTTTGGCATACCAAGCCCTGGGGGCTTGCTTGAGTCCATAGAGTGACTTCTTCAACCTGCATACAAGTGTGGGATCCTCTTGGAATCCTTCAGGTTTCTGCATATATATCTCTTCCTGTAGCTCACCATGCAAGAATGCACTTTTAACATCCATGTGGTGAACTTCCCAACCCTTACTAGCTGCCATGGCTAGAGCTAGTCTAATTGAGTCCATCTTTGCAACCGGTGCAAAGGTCTCTGTATAATCCACACCATGGATTTGTGAGTAGCCCTTAGCCACTAACCTAGCATTGTAATTCATATCAGAACCATCAGCAACAGGTTTGGTTCGAAAAATCCACTTACATTGCACAAGTTTCCTCTTGGGAGGAAGAGGCACCAAATCCCATGTTTTGTTCTCTTGGAGAGATTGGAATTCTTCTTGCATTGCTGCTCTCCACCTTGGATCATGATGAGCTTCCTGATATGATGTTGGATCAGATCCAATCATCATATAACAGTGATCAGCAAGTTCACTTTCATTTGCAAAGGAAGCATTGATTGTTTGAGATATAGTCTTCCTAGGCTCTTGGAGATTGCCTGCCAATTCACCTGCGGCTTGTATGATTTTTTCAGCCCACTTGGGCCTTGATGGTGACTCATGTACATCAATGTCATCTTCATCAATATCAGGAAAATCAGAAGTGGAATCATCACTAATTTCATTAAGGTGTGGAGGAGAAGAGCTTTCCCCCGGTGCAAGCTCAAAATCTGGAATTGGTTCTTCTTCGAATTGCACACTTCTCTCAATGAAAGTTTTGAGTGTGGATGTGTCAAAGAGCTTGTAGCCCTTTGTGTCCTCACCATATCCAACCATGATACATTCTCTGCTCTGTGGCTCCAAAGCCTTCCTCTTTTCTGATGGAATTCGAGCCCATGCTCTAGACCCAAAAATCCTGAAATTTGACACATTTGGTTTTTGGCCAAACCATGCCTCATAGGGGGTTTTTCCTTTGACTAATTTGTGAAAGGATCTGTTCTGAATATGAACAGAACAATTGATGGCTTCATCCCATAGCTTAGGGCTTAGATCCCTAGCTTCAATCATGCAAGTGGCCATCTCTTTGAGAGATCTATTTTTCCTCTCTGCCACACCATTTTGCTGAGGTGTGTAGGGGATTGAATGTTGCATTTGAATGCCACATTCCTCACAAAGATGCTGAATGTTATTATTCACATACTCCTTTCCATTATCATTCCTAAGGATATTTATCGTATTACCACTATGATTCTCCACTAAGGCCTTCCAAATCTTCAATTTCTCAAACACTTCTGACTTCAATTTAAGGAAGTAAACCCAGCAGAATCAAGAGTAGTCATCTATGAATGTGAGTACATACCTTGATCCACCATATGATGGAGTGGGAAGAGGACCAATGAGGTCTGAATGTACCAATCCAAGTGGTTGAGTGGCTCTCCTTGCCATTCCCTTCTCATAGCTGCGCTCAGGATGCTTTCCAACTACACAACCAATGCATGCACCATTTGAAGATTTGATTTCTGGAAGCCCTTCCACCATATCGTCCTTGTGCAATGTCTGGATATATTTGTAGTTCATGTGGCCAAATATTTCATGCCACAACTTGGAGGTCTCGTTGGCATGAGAGACAAGAGCATGGTCACTAGAGTGTGGAATGAAATTGGAGAATTTGTACATTCTCTCTTCATGATCAACATACCCCACTGCCACAACTTGATTTGAAGAAATTTATGAGATTTCTACCAAATCTGGACTAAATGTTACTCTCTTGGCTTCTCCTGTATGGGTCATTTGATAAACTGATAGCAAATTTGCATCCAATGAAGGTACATAGAGCACATCACTGAAATAGCCATGCTCCATGTCAATCCTACCAATCCCCTTGGTCTGGATTTCTGAATCATCTCCCATTCGAACTGTTGGGCCACCATTCGAATGCATAGAGGAGAAGAGATCTCTGGATGAAACCATATGTCTGGAAGCTCTTGAATCAATGATAAAGGATGAGGGATTCGAAATACCTGCTACCAAAGCATGACACTTCTCCTTATTGTCAGGATTTGAGGTGCTCTCTTTCTTCCTTGCGCCCTCAGGGACTGGGATGTTGTTCTTCTCCAGCAGCTGCGCCATTGAGTCAATGGTTTTATTCATGCATGAGATCTATGGATGCCATCCCCTATGAAAATAGGTGCATTTGGTCTTTTCCTTTCCCTTCTTGTCCTTCTCCTTTGACAGATTCGAACCTCCATCTGCAGACTTGGTCTTATCAAACTTCCTCTTCTCTGGCTGCTTCGAATTCTTGGCTTTCTGCTTGCCTTTGTTGGCATTTGAAACACCCATTGCCAGTGCTTGGTCCTTTGATTTTATGGTACCCATCTGAACTAGTTTGTCCTGCTCCTGAGTGAGACACTCCATGAAGGTAGCTAGTGATGGCATTTGCCAATTTCGAAGGGTCATCTTGGCTGAGTGAAATGTGCTAACAAATACAGAAAATTCTGGGCCTAGCTTCGAAAGGATGGACAGAATCAGTTGTTCCTCCTTCTTAACAGTTCCACATTGTTGCAGTTGAAGCACTAGTGACTTGAACTTCGTGAAGAACTCCTGGATGGTTTCAAAATGCGCTGGGCTCAAGCTAATGAGCTCGTTTTCAAGCTGGTGGCCTCTCAGTTCATCATTTTTCCCAAAGAGTGATTCTAGCTTCACCCATACTTCGTTGGGGGTTGTCAAACTGTCTGTATGAAACAAGAGCTCCCTCGAAATGCTCAGGCGTAGCAATCCATAAGCTTCATCAAGTCGATTGTAGTAATTTTCTTTCTCCACAGCATAATTTGGCTCCACTTCTGTGCCCATGGTTACTCTATAGAGACCCTTAGATCTTAGCTTGATAACCATCTCAGCCTTCCAATCGAAAAAATTGAAGGGTGTGAGCAACATTTAGTTTGCTTCCATGACTGCTGCGTTAATGGTGAGAAAACTACTGAAACACCTGCAAAAAACACTCAATTTTTATCTGGAAATCCTCTCTAGAATGCAGTTCAAAGCTCAATATTGACCTACAACTCACTAACTCCATGATGGCTTTGATACCATGTTAGTATTTTGATCACAGAAGATCTAGGAGCTATGGAGAACCTCACAAAATCGAATTAATTTGCAAAACCAGTGGAAAAACTTGAAAAAGGAGATAATTTTACACACAATGTGAGCTTAATCTTTTGGATTTTCCTAACCTGTGGAAGCAGCTGACCAATGTTCTGCTAGCCTTGTGAAATCCAGAATTCCAGTTCCAGTGAAATAGATTTGGAGCATTTATTGCTCCCTTGGTCCTCCCAAACTCCTCTAATTGCTCACCCACGCATGCCTTGGCCTCATTAATGACCTAGCATGCTTCAGCCACCTTCACACCTGAATTCGTGACTGTTTGGGATGATTGGGATTGAGTTGGACCCACCTAGGGGGGATTGAGGCCAATTTGGCAATTTTGACTTGTACACTCATCTTGAGCTCACTAATGCTCTCGAATTTCTCATGGATGTAATAAAAACCTGTTACTAACATTTTTACATGTTAGACAGTCAGTTAATGAAAATATTCAGCTCACATTGTGTGTAAAATTATCTCCTTTTTTCAAGTTTTTCCACTAGTTTTGCAAATTGATTCGATTTTGTGAGGTTCTCCATAGCTCCTATATCTTCTGTGATCAAAATACTCACAATGAGTAAAAAGAAGAAGTTATTGAGAGCGAAAGCAAGGTTCCTAAAAATGAAGAATCCCTTCTCACTCCCATGGAAGCAAAGCATGTTGATCAAGATTATGATGATGTTCAAAATGAAGATCCACTAAAAGAGAAAGCAACCTTTGAATATTCAAAGGAAAATTAGGTCAAGACAAATACAAGTGATATTGAAGAACTAGATGGAGAAGCATAGCTTACATGAGAGCTTAATGGTACTCTCAGTAAACTATGAAGACCTGAGAAGGAAAACCAATCATTATGGGAACAATTGCAACAGATTCAAGAAAATAACACATTGCTAGAAGAAAAGCTAAACAAATCTAGAGGAGAAAATCCTAAAAGCACAAAAGAAACTGAAAAGAATATCATTAGTGTACAAGCACAAGTGAAAGAGGACAAACAAATTGAAGAAGTGCTAACAAATTTGTTAAAAAATATTTATAAAAAACAAGAATTAGAGATTGCTTCCCTAAGAAAATATTTGGAAATGACAGTCATGCAATTGAAGACAAATATGAAGTTGGAAAAGAGTTCAATAGTCTTAGATGGCATTCTTAGTATCTAAAGAACACCATTAGAAAAAACTAGTATTCGTTATGACAACGTTTAGAAAAACGTTGATGAAAATACAAATCCCGTGATATCAGGAAGAAAGAAAAGTCACAATGCTATGCCAATGCTCTAAAAAATGAAAATAGCACTAGGAAAATGATTAAAGAACAACATGAATATGACACCTTAAACAAGAATAGAATAAATGAGTTCAGAAGAGCTGATTCATCAAGAAGGCCTCTTACTGTCACGTGTGCAAGTATTTTTCCTCGTTACTATTATTGTTGCAATTTTTTTTGACACAAAGCAGTTCAATGTAGACCCTATGCAAGAAATAACTATATGATAAATATAAATTATAATGTGCATTCATAGGGCAGTCACACAAATAGTAGAACTAGAAATGCTCATGGGATTGTTAACATAAATTATAATCCACTTGGTCCACTTATGGATCCAAACATTGTATGATACAAATGCAACATATTTGGCCACAAAACCCAGGAATGTAAAAGTTCAAAGGAATCTTCTAAGAAATCCAATAAAGTTTGGAAGAGAAAACAAGAAAAGGGAAGTGAAGAAAATGGTCAGTTAGCCTTATTTTCTCAAAAAGGAGAAAATAGTTCCATTGCCAAGCAAAAGAAAGATAAGTGTTCAAAGGTATGGAGAATTAAATTAGAAAATAAAAGACAAAATAAAGAAGCCAGTAAATTAGTGCTCTATGTTGATGATAAATATACAAGAATGTTGAGCATTGTTTGTCATTGATGTCAACTAAAGATGATGTCAAGTGTTTGAATCTCAACTAATTTCAAAGAGGATGTCAACTGATTCAGTCTGATTCATTGATATCAACTGAATTCAAAGTGGATACAATGTATTTTCTTGCAGAAGTATGAATAAGTATATGGAATCCACTTTGAATTAGTATATGCGCAAGATGAAGAAGAACATGAATACCAGAAGCATATGCGCACATGGTGAAGGTGACAGACATGTATGCAACTGCTAGTAGAAAATCTACTCGAGCAGACGCAAGCGTGATCTCCCTAGTTCAAATGAATCTATAACAAATAAGAACAAAACATAATACTACTTTCCTATATCAATTAGAGATTGAGTCTAATAGATGTCTACCTTCAGATTTGTAGATCTATCTCCTCTTTGTAGCTCCTAGCTCCACGGTTGTCAGATCCAAGTTGCAAAACCTGTCAAAGCATGTGGAAACAAATCAAGTAGTAACAACACATCTAAACACTAACTGATCTAAGAAAATGGTTAAGGAAGTAAGCTTTAAATGCTATCAACATGAACACATTTATGGAAAGAGATTATATTACTATCAATAAAGTAGGAAATACAAAGTAGAGTGATGATTACAAACCAAGCCTTAACGCTGCAATCCTCCTCCAACAAGTCAAGCCAATGCCTCCAAAGGAAATGTAAGTCTCCCAAGAGATGGATAAGGATCTTCTAGGCTAATTCCACCAGCATAAGTATTATAGACTTCATCCCTTTGGAATGGGAGAGAGCTTCATATTTATAGGACCAAGAGGATAGAGTAGGTTGAGAAATGGTGGGAGAGGACTAAGGGATCCTCCCTAGGGGTTAGGGAATCGAAGGCCAGCTCACCTCCAAGATAGGGATAAAGATCCACCTCATCCACCTTTGAGAATTCACTCGAAGGTCCCCTTTATCCACTTTAACTAACCTCGACACATGCTGTATGAAGGAAACTTGCGCCCGAGAGGGAAAGCGTAGGCTGCACAAGGGAAACCTGAGACACCGGTGCAGTCTGTCAGATGACAGTCTGTGCCTAACCTAGTTGGGCGCTTTCTTCTAGAAGGAAACCTACGTTGGCCCAACTAGGACTTGTGGACAAAGGTCAACGACTTGCTCCAGTTGACTCTCTTGATCAGGGAAACCTAAGGGATTATGGCACTGAGTTAACATGATACTCATGATGACGCGATTTAGGTGTAAGTACAAATTTGGAGTATATCTAGAAGTGCATTCAGTATGAAGATGTGTGTCAAGGATACATCATGGATGACAAGTTTGAATAAATACATAAGAAGATACATCATGCAAATCCAGTTCAAGAAAGAACACAAGTAATGTACCCTACAACATGTGGTCCTTGCGTAGATATCAAGTCTACCAAGTCATACTCTCTCATGATAGCAATCAAAGGAGTTGGTTGGAAAATGGTACATGTGCACAAACAACCAAGGAGATTGGTTGAGCAAATGGTACGAGTGTGCAAGTTTGTTGAAGGAAGACTCTAGAATGCGCAAGCAAGCCTTAACGTTGCTTGGTTAATGGTTGGAATCATGCAAGCAGTCAATGGTTGGACAATATTGAAAATACGCAAGCATAGCCAGTCAGAAGATGATTTCGGTAAGTAGAACACATACAAGTTCCTAGAAGGGTACAACCGTTGAATACCATCTATGATAAACTTCCATAGCTGACGGTACAGTAGGTTCGTATTACCTACAAGTGATGAAGCGACAAAGATCAAAGTTCCACTAAGAAGAAGTTGGAGTATGCGTAGATCTTGCAAAGTATTAATATCACAAGGGCACATTACCCACAAGGGATGGTACATCACACGCCATAGACACATCAAGATGACGTATAAGATTGCACACATACCGTAAGACAATGGTACATTAAGAGCGCAAAGGTACACCACCAAGGTGTAAAGTCCCACTAAGTTGTGAACCTTGAGGGCACAAGAAACATATTAAATAACACATCAAAAACGCAGAATATGACACGTGACATATGCACAATCCGTGAAATATGGAAAAAGGGATACCACATCCAACTTGTGAACGTACAATCCATGCATGACATGTATAAATAGAAATGTAAGTTAGAGACTAGAAGTAAGCTTGATGGCGAAAGCATAAAAGATTCAAGTGCAAGTTTCAATTTGTTTTTCATGGCATCAATGGGATCATGGACATAACAAAATGATTTAGGCGAAGAGCCGAATGCACACATGCAACAAAATGAATTTTTGATGGTGTGCAGAATGATGCAATATATCCATGACAAATGCGCGATTACTAAAAGGGATAAATATTGAAGTATCCGCAAGTGCTTGATGTTTCGAAGGACAATATTACAATCAGAACGCTGATAGTCACGGATGTTGTAGAGATAGAAGAAAAGAGACAAAGCCGAAGTTTATTAGATATTGTATAAATGTCTAGCTGATGCATATGATCATAAGTGGAAGTGTGCGATGTTGAGAACTCCATCTGATGTGCAACGACAGAACATCAACAGGATCCGATAGGCGCATCATGATGCAGATGATCTGAGACAAGTGCATTAAACAGAACGGATGAATCATTTAATGCACATGACATTGCATAATATCTGAGAGACTGCAATACTTAAATAGAATGGACACATCAGGAAGTGCGCAGTTCCATCTGTTACTAGTGCTTCATTTCAAAACAACAAACTATCAATTAAAAGCACAGTATCAGTTGGTCTTTGCAGTCATGCAAAGCAAAATGTTGAGATAACTGGAGATGCAGGTTACAAAAATCAACGAAGCACATAGTACATGAAGTAAGTCATCAGAAGAAGTATGGATTGAGAGGAATGAGAAGTCAACTGATGTATGCAACATAGTGACAAAGTATAGTATGCATACAAAGGTAGTGCATAAAAAATTTGTCATTAGAAGATCTGAAGAAGTGCGCAGAGTTGAAGTTCAGTAAGACAACAACATACATTGGAAATCAGGGCGGTTGGACGGGGCAAGGAGACAGGGATTTGTAGCTTCCTTCAGGTTGGTGCCTGTAAAACAAAGAAGACATGGGGTCGATGCCTCCTTCCAGTCGGTGCTGGAGAAACACAGGGAGCATAATATTCCTTCAGGTTGGTGCCTGTAAAACCAGGGGGTTGGTACCTCCTTCTAGTTGGTGTTGGTAAAAAAAGGAAGTCAGTGCTTCCTTGGATATATTCTTTCTCACTATAAAGAAGCATTCGGTGGTTTTCTCCCATTTGGGTTTCCACGTAAAAATCCTGTGTGTTATGTGTTGTTTATGTGGTGCATATATGTGTGGATATTTATTTACTGATGCATAATAGAACATAAATATTAAGTAAAGGATAATATGTTAAAGAAGGTAAAATCCACTAATAACTGTGCTAATATTGATTCACCCCCCTTCTCAGTATTAAATCGCTTCCAACAATTGGTATCAGAGCGGGTGTATTCAATAACAAATGAACATTTGGAAGATATATCATTGCACATAAATGGATAAGCAGGAAGGCCTTTCTACAAACAGAGCACCAAGATTCGACGACACCAATTACATATTCTGGAAGGTATGTATGGAAGTTTATTTGAAATCATTGGGAGGAGATGTTTGGAAATGTATCGTTGATGGTTATAATGTCCCAGCAGCTGTACCAGTCAATCCGACACAAAGGGGAATCTATGAAAACAATGATAGAGCCATAAATGATCTGCTATGTGGTTTGATAGGTGACAAATTCATCAAGGTTATGCACTGTGCATCAACCAAGGAGGTTTGGGAAAAAATCAAAGGTATATACGAAGGCGATGACAAAGTAAAGAAAAAAACTACAAAACTACTCTAGGAAGTTTGAATCTCTGAGAATGAAAGATGAAGAGAACATCAAATCCTACTTCCTAAGAGCTGATGAGATAGTTAATGCTATCAAGAGTCTTGGGGTCACTCTAGATGAAGAATCAGTTGTACAAAAGATATTGAGAATTTTGTCTCCAATATTCGACGCAAAGGTATCTGTGTTAGATGATCGAGCTAATATTGAAGACCTAACAAGGGATGAGATTCAGGGGATTCTCACTGAATATGAGATGAGAACTGAGAAATAGACTCCCATCAGAAAGGAATCTTCCTTTAAAGCCACAGGAAAGGACAATCATGATCATGACAAAGACTGTTGTGATGAATAAGATGATGAAGAATCAAACTTTGTCAAGAAGCTGAAAAGAGGATGAGGTAAGTACAAGAAAATTTTTCCCTTTAAATGTTTTAGATGTGGAGGATTAGGTCATTATGCCTCAAAGTGTCCTTTCAAAGAGAGTGGAGACAACGACAGTGATCGAGAGTCTATCTCATACGATCGAAAGACTGTGTGCTCACAACACAAACCTGAGAACAAAAGGAGGTTTCCAAAACAGAGGAAGAGTTTGTACACCGAAGAAGGAAGATATATGTCTGAAGGAAGTGACTGCGACGAAGAACCTAAGGAAGTACTCTTCATGGAAGTTCGAAGAATACTCCAGTTGTGCAAAGTAAGCCAGGATCACTAAACAAGTATTTATTCAGCGGTTCGTTCAAAACACCTCCAAAACCTGTTGAAGAGTACAAGATTGATATCCAATACGATGATGAAGACACTACAAACATTGACTGGGAAGGTGAATTGATAAGTTCCTTGGACGAGTTAAATAAGTCTAAGAAGAAGAATAAACTGCTGTAGGAACGACTATCCAAGTATGAAGAACATGATAGACCATGTCAGGAATCTGTTGGCGCACATATTTGTGAAAGGATAACCAACTATGAGATTCAACTAAGTTGCGCACAAGAAAATGTTCTAGTACTTGAGAAATATAAATATGCATTAAGATCTTCATTGGAGGAATTGGCGTAGAAAATCAGGATGATGAAAAATCAACTTGAGGAAAAGGATAAAGAGATATCCCGTCTAGAAGACAAGCTGACTGAAAAATACAAGTATGTTTTGATCCTACCTGCACACAATCAGGAAGTGACAAGACATAATCTGAAATTGAAGTGCCGAATAAGTTAAAATATATCACATCAATATTGAAAAGTATTCTGAAAGATTAGAGACCACCAGAGGACAAAACTGGTCTAGGTTATGTAAAGACACCTAAGAAGATCTGTGGCATAGAAGATTTCTCAAGTCAGGATAAGAATTTAAGGTATGATGGTTCCTTTATCTATAACTCTGTCCGATATACTAATCAAAGAAGGATCAATAGGGTGAAGTGCAGAAGATGCAATTATTTTGGCCATATTTCAAAATATTGTCAACAGTGAGATGTTATGCATGCGATTATTTTGGACAAAAAGATATGTACCGTCAAAGAGAAATAAAATGTCTGGATGAAAACTTGTTGCGCAAAGGCTATTACACTCAAAGAGACTTCAGTGGAAAAACTCCAGATTAGAATCAAAACAAAAGTGCACACAACAAAGCTTGGGTCAGAAAATCTCCTCAGAAATGTGCTGAAGATGTAGGCAATCAAAGCGCAACAAGCAATTGCTGCCTCTCTAACTAGTCCCATAAGGACTATGGGAAACCATTGAGTTCAACACGATGCATCTAAGGGATTCGAGGGGATATTAGTTAGGAGTGTGGTTAAGAATGTGTGATGTTAGTAAGAATGTTTGGTTAGAATGTGTTCTCACATGATTTTATGTTAAGTTGATTATTTCGCAGAAAGGGAAAATTGCATGCATACATTAAGTGGTTATAGATTTACACTGCATGTGATATATTACATAATAGATAAGCATCACATTGAGTTCAATATGTTGATGTATTTGTAACTTCAGAAGATATTCACTTGTATATTACATTTGTACTTTATTGTATCCCCAACGGAGATGTATTATTCCTTCGATTGGAAGTGTCGTCATTTGTATTTCAAAGTGTCACAAGTTACATTGTAAGTGTCGTAACTTATATTTTATGGGTTATTAGACCACCGGTGTGGGGTCGGACCTGTATGAGTCATGTGGATGGGTTATTAGGATTCCCTAGGAAGTCGGCCCTAGGGTTAAAGGCAAGTTAAGTTGTTGTATAAATAGAGAGTGTGTCTCTCTCATTTGATTCATTCACTCACTCATCCAACTCACATAGTTGAGAGAGAGGGGTGCGCACAAGTGGAGGAGGAGTAGCTACTGGAGACATCTATCTTTTGGGGATTGATCTTTGTTATCTTTGTATTGGGGCTTATTGTATCTATGAGGAAGTTGTGGGGTTTTTCACCTTCTTGGTTTTCCCCAGTGAAATGCTTTGTGTTCATTGTCTCTTGTGATTGTTATGCTGTGCTTGTTATTCTCTTAGTGATCCTAGATAATATTGAATTAAATTATCAAAAAATTAACATGGTATCGGAGCGGTACTAAGAAGAAGACACTGTGTAGCTGCATAAGCTAGGGATTCTTAATTTTTGGGTTTCTCTCCACAGTTCACCAAAGGAAGGAGGATAGATTGACTCTCCTAGAAAGGGTGCATCTTTCCGTTGAGATAGAATTCAATTCTGAGCATTTTCAGTTTTTGGCCTGTCACTGTTGCGGGAAATTAGGGTTTCAGAGAAAGTTGGAATTTTTGGAATCTGAGACCACGACTGGATGATCCTCAGAAAAATCAAAGTTTAGAGACCAAGATAAAAATTTTTGGCTGGGAAGAACCCCGGGCATTTTCAAACCCTAGTTTGGGATTTTGACCAGAAAACCAGAAAACCAGAAACTGCAGATTCGAAAGTTTCAAAGTCAATTTTGAGGGGTCAAATTTTGGAGATTTCAAAATTAAAGTATACCAGCTTGATCAGCTCAGCAAGGCACATCTTTCCATCCAACCAAAATATTGAATTTCAAAGTTTGAATATTTAGGGTTTCTCTGACAAACCCTAATCCAGCTCCAGATCCAGTTTCAACAAATCAAGTGGTAAGACCTAAATATTTTATTTCCATTTGAGTTTCTCATTAAGATGTATCACCACACCAAGCTTGAGGATAAGCTTGAGGGAGCTGATAACTTTTGAGCATGGAAGTATAGGATTGGATTAATCCTATAAGAGAATGAATTGGACACCTACATAAGTGAAGAGGTTCCAGTTCCAGAGGGAGATGAGGCTAAGGACTTACACAAGAAGAACTTGGTCAAATCCAAGAGAATCATTGCTGATTCTATCAAAGACCATCTCATACCCCATGTGTCTTCCCTAAAGACACCTAAGGAGATGTTTGAATCCTTGACCAAGTTGTTTGAAGGAAAGAATATAAATCAGAAGATGACACCGCGGAACCAATTGAAAGGGGTAAAGATCCAGAATGGAGAGACCATCTAGTCCTACTTTACTAAGGTATCTCAAATCAAAGAACAACTTGAAGCCGTGGATGAATTAGTGGAGAATGGTGAGATTGTGATGACCACATTGAATGGCCTACCTAGGTCATGGGACTCCTTCATCCAAGGTATCTGTGCAAGAAAGAAATTGATCTCTTTCAGTAGACTGTGGGAGGAATGTTCACAAGAAGAAGTTAGACTTGTGGACCGAGAAGAAAAGATGGGAAATGAAGATCAAGCTCTCACAACACACACCAAGAGAAGTAAGTTCAAGAGGGATCAACCTCATCACAAGAAATCTTCTCACCACCATCAAAGAGAGAAGAAATATTTGAGATGCTTCACATGTAATGAGAAGGGACACTTTGCCTCAGAATGTCCCAAGAGAAGAAAAGAATTCAACAAAAATAAGAAGAAGATCAACAAGAAGAGATATCATGCTCATGCTGTTGAGGATGATGAACCTCCCAGGAAGAAGACTAAGGTAGAAAGTGAAGACTCTTAAAGTGATGAAGAGTATGCTCTAATCTCTGCTCTCACAGGTACTGTTACACATGGGTGTAATGTTTGGATTAATGATAGTGGGGATTATAAACATATGACGGGATTTAAAGAATATCTTATGGACCTATCTGAACATGAGTCACCTCACAAGGTAAAACTAGGGGATGACTATCAATACCCTATAAAAGGAAGTGGTGAAACCTCCTACAAGTTAGACTATGGGAAGTATTTAAAGATGAAAGATGTTCTATATGTACTTGGCCTCAAGAAGAATCTTCTCTCCATATCATCTTTGGATGCAAAGGGGATGAGAGTTGCATTTGTGGATGGCCAAGTACTTATGTGTCCAAAAGGTAAGACCATAGATGATGCAGTAGTGATTGGAGAGCAAGAGGGAGGATTGTACAAATTGAAGGGACAACCTGAACATGCCATGGTACATGAATCCATGGAGCCAAGTGAACTTTGGCATAGAAGGCTTGCACATGTGCACTATAGAGAACTACCAATTGCAAGTAAAGCAGTATAAGGTCTTCTTGAAATCTAGTCAAAGCATGAAGGTGTTTGCAAAGGATGTGAAAAAGTAAAGAACACAAAGAAGGCATTTCCAAGTAGTGAAAGCAAGGAAAAAGGAATCTTGGAGATTATCCACTCCGATGTATGCGGTCCGATGTCATCCAGTTCTCCGAGTGGGTATGTATATTATGTTTCCTTCATTGATGATTTATCTAGGACGACTTGGGTTTATTTCTTGAAGAATAAAGATGAAGTGTTTGATAAGTTCAAGGAATTCAAAGACTTGATAGAAAACCAAACTGATAAGAAGATCAAGACCTTTAGATCTGACAATGGCGGAGAGTTCACTTCAGGAGACTTCAAGAAGTTATGCAGTGATTCAAGGATTAAGAGAGAGTTGACCACTCCTTACAATACAAAACAGAATGGGGCTACAGAAAGGAAGAATAGAACAATCATGGAAGCAGCATGGGTAATAATTCATGACCAAGATCTACCCATGCACCTATGGGAAGAAGCAACAAGGACAACTGTATATGTACAAAACAAAACACCTCACAAGATACTTGAAAAAAAGACACCAAAAGAATTTTTCTCTGGTAATAAACCATAAGCTAGCCATCTCAGGATATTTGGCTGTCCAGTATACACACATATTCCAAAAGAAAAGAGAACAAAGCTAGATCCTTCAGGAAAGAAGCGTATATTTTTGGGTTACAGTGAAAGCTCGAAGGCATACAGAATCTACTTTCCAGGGTTCAAGAAGATTGACATCAGCAGGGATGTGACTTTTGATGAAGACTCAGCATATATCAAATCGAGGAAGACACCTGTTGAAGACAATGAAGAACCAAGAGTACCCAAAATACAAGACACCACCATGAACGAAGTAATTCCAGAAGAGGATCATGAAATAGAAGATCCACAAGAACCTGTAGATCCACCCCGTGAGAAGAAATCTCACAAGAGGAAACTAGCATGGGATAGAGAGCTCATCCAAGATGCAGAAAGGTATGGTATTCCAGAAGAGGAACACAGAGAAAGAAAAAGGACAAGGCCACACACCATCTCTGTTTCCTTACTCTATGACATAATGAACAAAGAACCTTCCAGTTATGAAGAAGCAACATAAAAGAAAGAATGGAAGGATGACATGGTCGAGGAATACCTGTCGATCATGAAGAATGATGTTTGGGATGTGGTGCCAAGACCAAAAGGGAAGTCTGTTGTGACTTCCAAGTGGATCTACAAGATCAAACATGCTGCAGATGGCAGCATAGAGAAATACAAGGCAAGGTTTGTGTCTCGTGGCTTCTCCCAGAAAGAAGGGATAGATTATGAAGAAACTTTTGCACCTGTAGCCAAATACACTTCCATCATAACAATACTTGCTCTGGATGCAGTAATGAAGTGGAAGATACACTAGATGGATGTCAAGACAACTTTCTTGAATGGTGTAGTCAAAGAGGAAGTGTATGTGGAGCAGCCACTCGGTTTTGAGATACATGACAGGGAGTCATATGTCTGCAAGTTAAAGAAAACCTTGTATGGCTTGAAACAAGCACCCAAGACATGGTACGGAAGGATAGACAGCTACCTGTCCAGTTTGGGCTTTACCAAGAGTAAAGCGGATTCCAAACTTTACTACAAGGTTGAGGGAAATCCAGTGATATTCCTATTGTATGTGGATGACCTATTTGTGATAGGTGAGGATAGGTTAATTGCCAACATGAAGAGGAAGCTTGCTGCCGAGTTCGAGATGAAGGACTTGGGTATGATGTATTACTTGTTAAATATTGTAACTTCAAAGAATATTATATTTGTACTTTATTATTCCGGAGATGATTCATTCCTCCGTGAAGATCTTATTGTATATCCGGAGATGTTTATTCCTCCGTCGGAATGTGGTAACTCGGGTTATTAGACTTCCCTAGTGGGGGTCGGCCCTAAATGTGTTATGTGGGTCAAAGGGTTATTAGACCACCCTAGAGGGGTCGGCCCAGTTAGTTGTAGTGGGTTATTTAACCTATTGGTTAAATACGAGCCTACGTGTACTTGTGTAAAATACATATCAAAGTAGTGTATAAATAGAGGAGGTGTGTTCCTCATTATATACACTCACTCATTCAAGGGAGGCGCACCTATTGGAGGAGAGGTCTGCTACAGTGGAGAAGGAGATCATGTCTTTGGTTTGCATCTTTGTATATTGCTGGTCATCTATATTGAGGAAGCTTTACTGGGTTTTCTACCCCATGAGGGTTTCCCAGGATAAATCTGTGTCTCTTGTGTTTATGCTATGCTTGTTGTTTCTTCAGTGATCCTGTATATGCTATTATTGTGAAATGGAATGTAATGCTGCTATTTTCTGTCTTAGCATATTGAATTTTAACATGGTATCAGAGCTAACCTGAAGGAAGACAAGGTATGGCACTAAAGACACTTGCTTTACTTACGACAATTTGAAGGTTAGGGTTTTACATAGCAAAAACCAGTCATCGTAGCACTTTCGCTATAAATCCGTTTTGGCGAAGTTTTCGGATCTGAAATTGTTACAGGACGAAGCTAAGATCTCCAGGTACCTTGTGTCCAAAGGACAACCTCTAATTCGTTGTACTTTGTGATTTATGATCTGTACAATATAGGGTTTCTGCCTCTTCCAGATCTGAGTCAAAATCAGGTGACCTTGGGAAAAAGGTCATAACTTGGGCTAGGAAGATCCAAATGAAATTTCGTGAAAAGTGACAGGTAGTAGACAGACTGTACTATCTCAGAAAACTTTTTCAGAGGCCGAAGTTGAACCAGTGACACGTGGCACGCCGTACAAGTTCGCTCTCCTGTATTATCCCATAAACAGGTCACGTTGCGACACTTGGCATAACTCTCTCTCAGAGAATCCAATTGAGGTCAGACCTGTCAGGATGGAAAGATAACAGGCCGAGCTATCTCAGAAAACTTTTTCAGAGGCCGAAGGTCAAACAGTGACACGTGGCACGCCGTACAAGTTCGCTCTCCTGTATTTTCCCAAAACAGGTCACGTTGCGACATTTGGCATAACTCTCTCTCAGAACATCCAATTGAGGTCAGACCTATCAGGATGGAAAGCTAACAGATCAGGCTATCTCAGAAAACTTTTTCAGACCCTGTGGATCAAAAATTTCGGAGTTACACCAGAAACAATCAGGTACATATTTCTGTCAAAACAGAATTATTTTTTGGTACCTTCATTCATGGCTTCCGAAATTTAGGGCTTTGAAGAAAGTTGGAATTTTTGTAATCGGAGACCACGGCTGGATGCTACTCATCAAAATAGAAATTTAGAGACCAAGATCAGAATTTTTGGTTGGGCAGAAGGCCGGGCTTGATTAGACCCTAGTTCGGGACTTTGATCAGAAAAGTGGAAAATTAGGGCTTCTGTAAAAATAGGAATTTTTGAAATCTGTGACCACGGCTGGAAGCTCCTCAGAAAAATAGAAGCTTAGAGCTTTGGTTCAAACTTTTTGATGGGGCAAAAGAGTGGGCTTCATCAAACCCCAGTTCAGGGTCACGTCCAGTGAATCCGAAAGTTTCAAAGGCAAAATTGAGGAGTAAAACTTTGCAGTTTTCAAATTCTAAATATATCAGTTTGATCAGCTCATCAAGGCGCATATTTCTATCCTTTCGGAAGTCTGAAATTCAAAGTTTGAATTTTTGGGGTTTCTCTGACAAACCCATATCCAGCTCCAGGTCCAGTTCTTGCAAATCAAGTGGATAGGGTTAATCCTAGAAGAAGATAGATTGGTCACCTACATAAGTGAAGGAGTTCATGTTTCAGAGGGAGATGAGGCTAAGGCTTTACATAAGGAGATTACAAGCGATCTCGATAGGTATGACTCATCGAGGTATGTTTTGAGATTTGTTCATGATTAAGTTTATGGTATGTTTGTCTTCATGATTATTACAGTTAGTACAATCTTAGATTTGTTGTATCACCTTAACAAAATTATGAATGCATGATAGAAGATATTCATTGGTTAGGGTGTTGACACTTATGATTGTACTAATGCATTATGGTGTTGTGTGAGGTTGAGGTTGTCTGCTAACAAGATACAGGTACATCACAAAAGACAAATCAGGCTTCATGACCATGAAAACATGAAGACAAAGACTCATCCATAATCTTTGTTCTACTTACGAGGTATGTTGTACATAACCAAGTAGGTATAATAATCCAGGTATGTTTCCCATGAATCTTACCTTGTGTTAGGATCCCTTATATAAGTATACTTGGAATGATTGGTTATGCTCATTCATAAAGTTAGTAACCAAGGGATTATGCATATTATATCTCTTATCAATGATACGCATGAGTAAAAGAAGACTTCCCTGAAATCTTGAATACTAATGTTTATTAACTATAATCATGACTATACGTTTTCAAGATTATTTAGTACTATAATGTTTTGATAGCATTTAGAATATACTAATGAGTGTATGTTTGTATATGAGATCATGAGGATGACTCTTGAGCATGCACAGTGGTACAGAATGAATAGAAGTTCAAAAGACATACAGAAGATCAAGCGGGAGGCAGCCACACAAACATAAAAGATAAGTATTTGAGTTGCTATTTGAAATAGTAATGATATTGCCTGCATGCATATTTGTATTCCTAGAATATATAATGCTGAGTGTAAACATTCATAGAGCATTGAACAGTATACAACTAATGTGCATATGCTTGGACAAACATTCCATTGTTGCTTGTCTAGAATGAAACCTCTTTGCTGACATGCTGAGAGTTGTGCACACTCTCGATAGTATGTTCTGGTAGAGATGGAAGGCATCTAGATAGCCACTGTATGCATACAGGATATGGGAAAGTGTTGTGCCAAAGTAATGGTCAAAATAGTTGCATCACTATGTAAATGATATCTGTATGCATAATGGGTTATCTTTTGATGATTATGAAGTATTACTAATCATGTACTTAATTTTGATTTGTAGGAAAGGTCATGAAGAATGATGGACACCGTACAAGTGGTGGATGTTCAAACAAGAAGATTTACAAATCAAACAAAATATAGAAGGCTCATGGCTAGAAGATTCTCTTAGAAAGGGGAAGAGAATCATGACAAGATGTTTGCTCCAAGTATGGTGTAATTAAAGAAGAGGTATGAATCAGGTTCTGTATAGGTACCTAGGATCGATAATAATTTAAGCTTAATGTTCACCATGGGTGATGTGGATCTCAACCTTTGCTACAAGGTTGAATATGATACACATATGACATGGATGCAAGAAGGAACTCACCACAGAGTTCGAATGATACTGAGGCTCATATCAGTAGACCCATCTAACGAGAGATGGCACAGATAGATATGCAGAAGATCATTCAATGCAGAAATGAAAAATGAAAGATCTCAATTTGATGCTTTACTTCCTAGGTCTGGAAGTATGGCAAGGCTCAGAAGGAATATTTATCAATCAGGGAAAGTATGATGAGAAATATGACTTGAGGTGTTGGAATGGCCACTCTTATGGATTCCAGCTTGAAGCCGTTAGGGGATAACTCATCAGAGTTAGTGGATATAACTCTGTACAGTCAAATTATTGGGTCTTTGATATATCTAACATATACTAGGTTAGATATATGCTCTGTTTTGAACACCTTGAGTTAGTATCTAGTGGAAACTAGATGTGTTTACCTGATAGTTGCAAAGTATGTGATGAGGCACATAAAGGACACGATAGAATTTGATCTATGCTATCTTGAAGATCATGACTTCAAATGGCTATTCAGATTCTGTTTGGGCAGGAAGTGTATCAGACAAGAAGAACACCTCGAGAGGATGTTATTGTCTGGGATTAGCCATGATCTCGTGGTTTAGCTGGAAGCAGTCTAGTGTGACTCTCAGCACAAGCGGAATATATGGCTGCTTGCTCTGCTAGTTGTGAAGAAGTTTGGCTTTAGGATTGTTTGACTTAGAGTTAGAACTAACTGAGATCCTATGTGATAATTAGAGTTGTATCAAGATGACATAGAATCTAGTGTTCCATGATAAGTCAAAGAACATAGGGAACTAACAAGATATGTCACAGAAATGAACTCTAAAAGTTTGAATTTGTAACAGGTTACCATTGTACTAACCAAGCCCCTACGTCAAGTGAAGAAGTTACCAACCAAACCTCTGTCTCGAGTGAAGTTTGAATACTTCCGAGACAAGCTTGGTGTAGTTCAAAAGGACCGTCCTCGAAAGGGGGAGTAGTATAGTCACTACTGATGAGATTGTCTCATCAAACAACAAGGTCGTTGATGAGGTAACCTGTTCTCTACACCCAGTTACTTAGAAATATTTAGATTTAGGACTCTTATACTTAGAATACTTAGCTTTACTTATACATGCTTTTGATGATAGATGTATTGGTGAGAATACATGCTAGATGTATACATGTTTTGGTGTGATGTATACATGTTTAGATGTATTAGTAAGAATACATGCTAGTTGTGATGTATACATGTTCTGATGTGATGTGTACATGTTTTGATTAGTGATGTATACATGTTTTGTTGTACACATGTTTTGATGTGATGTGTACATGTGTTGATTAAGTGATGTATACATGTTTTGATGTACACATGTCTTGATGTGATGTATACATGTTTTGATGTGATATATGATTGTACCTGTATGGATGAGAAAAGAGTTGAGGGGATTGGATCATCCCTGGACTTTCAGTCCTAAAGAGAGCCGTAGACGTAAGGTCTCCGAGAATGAAGTCCTTGGTGGACTTGAGGGGATTGGATCATCCCTGGACTCTCAGTCCTAAAGAGAGCCGTAGACGTGAGGTCTCCGAGAATAGAAGATAGGACTGCATCGTCCCTGGACCTTAGTTCAAAATGTACGTGATGGGGATTGCATCATCCCGGAACTGATAGTTCAAAATGTACGTGATGGGGATTGCATCATCCCGGAACTGATAGTTCAAAATGTACGTGATGGGGATTGCATCATCCCGGAACTGATAGTTCAAAATGTACGTGATGGGGATTGCATCATCCCGGAACTGATAGTTCAAAATGTACGTGATGGGGATTGCATCATCCCGGAACTGGTAGTTCAAAATGTACGTGATGGGGATTGCATCATCCCGGAACTGATAGTTCAAAATGTACGTGATGGGGATTGCATCATCCCGGAACTGGTAGTTCAAAATGTACGTGATGGGGATTGCATCATCCCGGAACTGATAGTTCAAAATGTACGTGATGGGGATTGCATCATCCCGGAACTGATAGTTCAAAATGTACGTGATGGGGATTGCATCATCCCGGAACTGATAGTTCAAAATGTACGTGAAGGGGATTGTATCATCCCCGGACTTCGGTCCCTGAATTGATCCGTAGACGAATGGTCTCCGAGAAAGTGATGGTATTAATGATGTGGTTACTTGTATCGGTAGGATACTTGTATTGATGATGTGGTTACTTGTATCGGTAGGATACTTGTATTGATGATGTGGTTACTCGTATCGGTAGGATACTTGTATTGATGATGTGGTTACTTGTATCGGTAGGATACTTGTATTGATGATGTGGTTACTTGTATCGGTAGGATACTTGTATTGATGATGTGGTTACTTGTATCGGTAGGATACTTGTACTGATGATGTGGTTACTTGTATCGGTAGGATACTTGTACTGATGATGTGGTTACTTGTATCGGTAGGATACTTGTATTGATGATGTGGTTACTTGTATCGGTAGGATACTTGTACTAATGATGTGGATACTTGTATTGTTATGGATACCTGTATTGATGACGATGCTGATGATCGTGTGATGACGATGCTGATGATCGTGTGATGACGATGCTGATGATCGTGTGATGACGATGCTGCTGATCGTGTGATGACGATGTTGATGATCATGTGATGACGATGCTGCTGATCGTGTGATGACGATGTTGATGATCATGTGATGATGATGCTAATGATCGTGTGATGACGATATTGATGATCGTGTGATGACGATGCTAATGATCGTGTGTGACGATGCTGATGATCGTGTGATGACGATCTTGATGATCGTGTGATGACGATGCTAATGGTCGTGAGATGACGATACTGATGATCGTGAGGATCCAGATGTTGATGTTGTTGTAGTTGTTCGAGTGCTGCAGAAGATAAAGACTCAGTACTGAAGATGTTGATGTTCCAGTATTGAAGATGTTCCAGTAACTGCTTGAGTTACTGATGATGTTGAGAAAGCTTCCAATGATTTATAGATGTATCATGTATGATGTTGATGACTCCTTGCTCGTGCAGATACTGTTATAATATCCTTCTCGTTAAGGGGGAGTGTTAAATATTGTAACTTCAAAGAATATTATATTTGTACTTTATTATTCCGGAGATGATTCATTCCTCCGTGAAGATCTTATTGTATATCCGGAGATGTTTATTCCTCCGTCGGAATGTGGTAACTCGGGTTATTAGACTTCCCTAGTGGGGGTCGGCCCTAAATGTGTTATGTGGGTCAAAGGGTTATTAGACCACCCTAGAGGGGTCGGCCCAGTTAGTTGTAGTGGGTTATTTAACCTATTGGTTAAATACGAGCCTACGTGTACTTGTGTAAAATACATATCAAAGTAGTGTATAAATAGAGGAGGTGTGTTCCTCATTATATACACTCACTCATTCAAGGGAGGCGCACCTATTGGAGGAGAGGTCTGCTACAGTGGAGAAGGAGATCATGTCTTTGGTTTGCATCTTTGTATATTGCTGGTCATCTATATTGAGGAAGCTTTACTGGGTTTTCTAGCCCATGAGGGTTTCCCAGGATAAATCTGTGTCTCTTGTGTTTATGCTATGATTGTTGTTTCTTCAGTGATCCTGTATATGCTATTATTGTGAAATGGAATGTAATGCTGCTATTTTCTGTCTTAGCATATTGAATTTTAACATTACTTTCTAGGTATGGAGGTGTGACAGAGTGTAGATGGAATCTTCCTTGGACAAGGGAAGTATGTAGTAGATATCCTGAAGCGGTTCAGGATGATGGACTGCAAGGACATGGCCACACCTATGGTATCGAACCTGAAGCTATTGAGTGATGCTTCATCAGAGTCAGTTGATGCCACAATGTATCGTCATATTATTGGGTCCTTGATGTACCTAACGAACATGAGACCAGATATTTGCTTTGCGATCAACACTTTGAGCCAGTTCTTGATGGATCCTAGACATGTTCACCTGATTGTTGTAAAGCATATTCTGAGGTACCTGAAGGGTACGGTTGATTATGGGCTCAAGTATGATGCGAATCAAAAGTTTCACCTAGAGGGTTATGCTGATTTAGATTGGGCAGACAATGTTGCGGATAGGAAGAGCACTTAGGGGTGCTGCTTCAGTATGGGATTAGGTGTGATCTCTTGGTTTAGCAGGAAGCAATCCTGCGTAGCATTGAGTACAGCCGCAGTAGAGTATGTCGCAGTTTGTTCGACTAGTTGTGAGGAAGTATGTCCAAGGAAGCTACTGTCTGATTTATTTGATCTCTAGTTGGATTCTACTTATATCTATTGTGACAACCAGAGTTGTGTGAAGTTGTCAGAGAACCCGGTGTTCCATGACAAGTCAAAGCACATCGAGATCAAATATCATTATATCAGGGATATGGTGTAGAGAGGAGCAGTGAAGCTCTTGTATGTTGCGACGAATGAGCAGATTGCAGATGTGTTGACCAAACCATTAGCCAGAGTGAAGTTCGAGTACTTAAGAGAGAGGCTTGGTGTTCTTCAGATAGAAGATACTTCGAGGAGGAAGTGATGGTACACATTTGCAGGAGCCATTCCAAGCATGGTGGTAGGAGGATCCTTCCCATGGCTGTGGATGTAAGTGCTGTGTGATGAGCATCAGGACGATGCTCCAGATGATGCTATGATGATGATCAGGATGATCATGTGATGATGATATGCATCAGGATGATGCTATGGTGATGATCATGTGATCATGATATGCATCAGGACGATGATCAGGATGATCATGTGATGATGATGTGCATCGGGATGATGCACTGTATGATGATCAGTATGATCATGAGCATCGGGATGATGCTTCGTGCGAGGATGATCAGGTTGATCATGAGTATCAGGGTGATACTTCGAGGTTGTGGATATGTGGCAGGTTGTGCAGTAGCATGTAATAGCTCCCTGGGAGATCCGATAGGTTGAGTAGTAAGCTCGTAATCAGTCCCAGGACGCTCTTTCGAGGTTTTGCGAGGGAGGCATGTAATCAGTCTTGGAGATCCGATAGGTTGTTCCAGGCACGTAAAAGTCATGGGATTCTCTTTAGAGATCTTGTCGGTCGTGCTAGGCACATAAACGTTCCTGGGATGCTCTTTTAAGGTTTTTCTTGTTCACATATAATCAGTCCTGGAGATCCGATATGTTGTGCTAGGCACGTAAAAGTCCTGGGATGCTCCTTAGAGATCTTGCCGGTCGTGATAGGAACATAAACGTTCATGGGATGCTCTTTAAAGGTTTTGTGAAGGATGCATGTAATTAGTCCTGGGAGATCTTGCCAATCGTGCTAAGGCACATAAAAGATCATGGGATTCTCTTGTCAGGTTTCATAGAGGCACATAATCAGTCCTGATATTCCACCTCTATCAGGCTGCTTGTAAAGATGATGGAGACCTACAGGAGGCTAGGCATACATCCAACATGAAAAAGGGCTGGCTCTGTAGAAATTCCTATGACGAGAAGAATTGAGAGATAGCCCCAGTGATCAAGATGATGAGTACAACAACAATGATGATGATGCTCCGTGATCCAGTGACGATGATCCAAATCCAGAATTGAAGACTTGTGCTTATATGTATTGATGACATGTTTCAAGAGAATACCTTCCTAGTTAAGAGGGAGTGTTGATGTATTTGTAACTTTGGAAGATATTCACTTGTATATTACATTTGTACTTTATTGTATCCCCAACGGAGATGTATTATTTCTCCGATTGGAAGTGTCATCATTTGTATTTGCAAGTGTCGCAAGTTACATTGTAAGTGTCGTAACTTATATTTGATGGGTTATTAGACCACCGGTGTGGGGTCGGCCCTGTATGAGTCATGTGGATGGGTTATTAGGCTTGCTTAGGAAGTTGTCCTGTTAATTTTTGAGCATTATTTCAACATAATCTAGGATCTTTACTGAACTACTCGTCATAGGAAGTTCTACAGAGCCAGGAAGATCCAAATGAAATTTCGTGAAAAGTGACAGGTAGTACACAGACTGTACTATCTCAGAAAACTTTTTCAGAGGCCGAAGTTGAACCAGTGACACGTGGCACGCCGTACAAGTTCGCTCTCCTGTATTATCCCATAAACAGGTCACGTTGCGACACTTGGCATAACTCTCTCTCAGAGAATCCAATTGAGGTCAGACCTGTCAGGATGGAAAGATAACAGGCCGAGCTATCTCAGAAAACTTTTTCAGAGGCCGAAGGTCAAACAGTGACACGTGGCACGCCGTACAAGTTCGCTCTCCTGTATTTTCCCAAAACAGGTCACGTTGCGACATTTGGCATAACTCTCTCTCAGAACATCCAATTGAGGTCAGACCTATCAGGATGGAAAGCTAACAGGTCAGGCTATCTCAGAAAAATTTTTCAGACCCTGTGGATCAAAAATTTCGGAGTTACACCAGAAACAATCAGGTACATATTTCTGTCAAAACAGAATTATTTTTTGGTACCTTCATTCATGGCTTCCGAAATTTAGGGCTTTGAAGAAAGTTGGAATTTTTGTAATCGGAGACCACGGCTGGATGCTACTCATCAAAATAGAAATTTAGAGACCAAGATCAGAATTTTTGGTTGGGCAGAAGGCCGGGCTTGATTAGACCCTAGTTCGGGACTTTGATCAGAAAAGTGGAAAATTAGGGCTTCTGTAAAAATAGGAATTTTTGAAATCTGTGACCACGGCTGGAAGCTCCTCAGAAAAATAGAAGCTTAGAGCTTTGGTTCAAACTTTTTGATGGGGCAAAAGAGTGGGCTTCATCAAACCCCAGTTCAGGGTCACGTCCAGTGAATCCGAAAGTTTCAAAGGCAAAATTGAGGAGTAAAACTTTGCAGTTTTCAAATTCTAAATATATCAGTTTGATCAGCTCATCAAGGCGCATATTTCTATCCTTTCGGAAGTCTGAAATTCAAAGTTTGAATTTTTGGGGTTTCTCTGACAAACCCATATCCAGCTCCAGGTCCAGTTCTTGCAAATCAAGTGGATAGGGTTAATCCTAGAAGAAGATAGATTGGTCACCTACATAAGTGAAGGAGTTCATGTTTCAGAGGGAGATGAGGCTAAGGCTTTACATAAGGAGATTACAAGCGATCTCGATAGGTATGACTCATCGAGGTATGTTTTGAGATTTGTTCATGATTAAGTTTATGGTATGTTTGTCTTCATGATTATTACAGTTAGTACAATCTTAGATTTGTTGTATCACCTTAACAAAATTATGAATGCATGATAGAAGATATTCATTGGTTAGGGTGTTGACACTTATGATTGTACTAATGCATTATGGTGTTGTGTGAGGTTGAGGTTGTCTGCTAACAAGATACAGGTACATCACAAAAGACAAATCAGGCTTCATGACCATGAAAACATGAAGACAAAGACTCATCCATAATCTTTGTTCTACTTACGAGGTATGTTGTACATAACCAAGTAGGTATAATAATCCAGGTATGTTTCCCATGAATCTTACCTTGTGTTAGGATCCCTTATATAAGTATACTTGGAATGATTGGTTATGCTCATTCATAAAGTTAGTAACCAAGGGATTATGCATATTATATCTCTTATCAATGATACGCATGAGTAAAAGAAGACTTCCCTGAAATCTTGAATACTAATGTTTATTAACTATAATCATGACTATACGTTTTCAAGATTATTTAGTACTATAATGTTTTGATAGCATTTAGAATATACTAATGAGTGTATGTTTGTATATGAGATCATGAGGATGACTCTTGAGCATGCACAGTGGTACAGAATGAATAGAAGTTCAAAAGACATACAGAAGATCAAGCGGGAGGCAGCCACACAAACATAAAAGATAAGTATTTGAGTTGCTATTTGAAATAGTAATGATATTGCCTGCATGCATATTTGTATTCCTAGAATATATAATGCTGAGTGTAAACATTCATAGAGCATTGAACAGTATACAACTAATGTGCATATGCTTGGACAAACATTCCATTGTTGCTTGTCTAGAATGAAACCTCTTTGCTGACATGCTGAGAGTTGTGCACACTCTCGATAGTATGTTCTGGTAGAGATGGAAGGCATCTAGATAGCCACTGTATGCATACAGGATATGGGAAAGTGTTGTGCCAAAGTAATGGTCAAAATAGTTGCATCACTATGTAAATGATATCTGTATGCATAATGGGTTATCTTTTGATGATTATGAAGTATTACTAATCATGTACTTAATTTTGATTTGTAGGAAAGGTCATGAAGAATGATGGACACCGTACAAGTGGTGGATGTTCAAACAAGAAGATTTACAAATCAAACAAAATATAGAAGGCTCATGGCTAGAAGATTCTCTTAGAAAGGGGAAGAGAATCATGACAAGATGTTTGCTCCAAGTATGGTGTAATTAAAGAAGAGGTATGAATCAGGTTCTGTATAGGTACCTAGGATCGATAATAATTTAAGCTTAATGTTCACCATGGGTGATGTGGATCTCAACCTTTGCTACAAGGTTGAATATGATACACATATGACATGGATGCAAGAAGGAACTCACCACAGAGTTCGAATGATACTGAGGCTCATATCAGTAGACCCATCTAACGAGAGATGGCACAGATAGATATGCAGAAGATCATTCAATGCAGAAATGAAAAATGAAAGATCTCAATTTGATGCTTTACTTCCTAGGTCTGGAAGTATGGCAAGGCTCAGAAGGAATATTTATCAATCAGGGAAAGTATGATGAGAAATATGACTTGAGGTGTTGGAATGGCCACTCTTATGGATTCCAGCTTGAAGCCGTTAGGGGATAACTCATCAGAGTTAGTGGATATAACTCTGTACAGTCAAATTATTGGGTCTTTGATATATCTAACATATACTAGGTTAGATATATGCTCTGTTTTGAACACCTTGAGTTAGTATCTAGTGGAAACTAGATGTGTTTACCTGATAGTTGCAAAGTATGTGATGAGGCACATAAAGGACACGATAGAATTTGATCTATGCTATCTTGAAGATCATGACTTCAAATGGCTATTCAGATTCTGTTTGGGCAGGAAGTGTATCAGACAAGAAGAACACCTCGAGAGGATGTTATTGTCTGGGATTAGCCATGATCTCGTGGTTTAGCTGGAAGCAGTCTAGTGTGACTCTCAGCACAAGCGGAATATATGGCTGCTTGCTCTGCTAGTTGTGAAGAAGTTTGGCTTTAGGATTGTTTGACTTAGAGTTAGAACTAACTGAGATCCTATGTGATAATTAGAGTTGTATCAAGATGACATAGAATCTAGTGTTCCATGATAAGTCAAAGAACATAGGGAACTAACAAGATATGTCACAGAAATGAACTCTAAAAGTTTGAATTTGTAACAGGTTACCATTGTACTAACCAAGCCCCTACGTCAAGTGAAGAAGTTACCAACCAAACCTCTGTCTCGAGTGAAGTTTGAATACTTCCGAGACAAGCTTGGTGTAGTTCAAAAGGACCGTCCTCGAAAGGGGGAGTAGTATAGTCACTACTGATGAGATTGTCTCATCAAACAACAAGGTCGTTGATGAGGTAACCTGTTCTCTACACCCAGTTACTTAGAAATATTTAGATTTAGGACTCTTATACTTAGAATACTTAGCTTTACTTATACATGCTTTTGATGATAGATGTATTGGTGAGAATACATGCTAGATGTATACATGTTTTGGTGTGATGTATACATGTTTAGATGTATTAGTAAGAATACATGCTAGTTGTGATGTATACATGTTCTGATGTGATGTGTACATGTTTTGATTAGTGATGTATACATGTTTTGTTGTACACATGTTTTGATGTGATGTGTACATGTGTTGATTAAGTGATGTATACATGTTTTGATGTACACATGTCTTGATGTGATGTATACATGTTTTGATGTGATATATGATTGTACCTGTATGGATGAGAAAAGAGTTGAGGGGATTGGATCATCCCTGGACTTTCAGTCCTAAAGAGAGCCGTAGACGTAAGGTCTCCGAGAATGAAGTCCTTGGTGGACTTGAGGGGATTGGATCATCCCTGGACTCTCAGTCCTAAAGAGAGCCGTAGACGTGAGGTCTCCGAGAATAGAAGATAGGACTGCATCGTCCCTGGACCTTATTTCAAAATGTACGTGATGGGGATTGCATCATCCCGGAACTGATAGTTCAAAATGTACGTGATGGGGATTGCATCATCCCGGAACTGATAGTTCAAAATGTACGTGATGGGGATTGCATCATCCCGGAACTGATAGTTCAAAATGTACGTGATGGGGATTGCATCATCCCGGAACTGATAGTTCAAAATGTACGTGATGGGGATTGCATCATCCCGGAACTGGTAGTTCAAAATGTACGTGATGGGGATTGCATCATCCCGGAACTGGTAGTTCAAAATGTACGTGATGGGGATTGCATCATCCCGGAACTGATAGTTCAAAATGTACGTGATGGGGATTGCATCATCCCGGAACTGATAGTTCAAAATGTACGTGATGGGGATTGCATCATCCCGGAACTGATAGTTCAAAATGTACGTGAAGGGGATTGTATCATCCCCGGACTTCGGTCCCTGAATTGATCCGTAGACGAATGGTCTCCGAGAAAGTGATGGTATTAATGATGTGGTTACTTGTATCGGTAGGATACTTGTATTGATGATGTGGTTACTTGTATCGGTAGGATACTTGTATTGATGATGTGGTTACTCGTATCGGTAGGATACTTGTATTGATGATGTGGTTACTTGTATCGGTAGGATACTTGTATTGATGATGTGGTTACTTGTATCGGTAGGATACTTGTATTGATGATGTGGTTACTTGTATCGGTAGGATACTTGTACTGATGATGTGGTTACTTGTATCGGTAGGATACTTGTACTGATGATGTGGTTACTTGTATCGGTAGGATACTTGTATTGATGATGTGGTTACTTGTATCGGTAGGATACTTGTACTAATGATGTGGATACTTGTATTGTTATGGATACCTGTATTGATGACGATGCTGATGATCGTGTGATGACGATGCTGATGATCGTGTGATGACGATGCTGATGATCGTGTGATGACGATGCTGCTGATCGTGTGATGACGATGTTGATGATCATGTGATGACGATGCTGCTGATCGTGTGATGACGATGTTGATGATCATGTGATGATGATGCTAATGATCGTGTGATGACGATATTGATGATCGTGTGATGACGATGCTAATGATCGTGTGTGACGATGCTGATGATCGTGTGATGACGATCTTGATGATCGTGTGATGACGATGCTAATGGTCGTGAGATGACGATACTGATGATCGTGAGGATCCAGATGTTGATGTTGTTGTAGTTGTTCGAGTGCTGCAGAAGATAAAGACTCAGTACTGAAGATGTTGATGTTCCAGTATTGAAGATGTTCCAGTAACTGCTTGAGTTACTGATGATGTTGAGAAAGCTTCCAATGATTTATAGATGTATCATGTATGATGTTGATGACTCCTTGCTCGTGCAGATACTGTTATAATATCCTTCTCGTTAAGGGGGAGTGTTAAATATTGTAACTTCAAAGAATATTATATTTGTACTTTATTATTCCGGAGATGATTCATTCCTCCGTGAAGATCTTATTGTATATCCGGAGATGTTTATTCCTCCGTCGGAATGTGGTAACTCGGGTTATTAGACTTCCCTAGTGGGGGTCAGCCCTAAATGTGTTATGTGGGTCAAAGGGTTATTAGACCACCCTAGAGGGGTCGGCCCAGTTAGTTGTAGTGGGTTATTTAACCTATTGGTTAAATACGAGCCTACGTGTACTTGTGTAAAATACATATCAAAGTAGTGTATAAATAGAGGAGGTGTGTTCCTCATTATATACACTCACTCATTCAAGGGAGGCGCACCTATTGGAGGAGAGGTCTGCTACAGTGGAGAAGGAGATCATGTCTTTGGTTTGCATCTTTGTATATTGCTGGTCATCTATATTGAGGAAGCTTTACTGGGTTTTCTACCCCATGAGGGTTTCCCAGGATAAATCTGTGTCTCTTGTGTTTATGCTATGCTTGTTGTTTCTTCAGTGATCCTGTATATGCTATTATTGTGAAATGGAATGTAATGCTGCTATTTTCTGTCTTAGCATATTGAATTTTAACATTACTTTCTAGGTATGGAGGTGTGACAGAGTGTAGATGGAATCTTCCTTGGACAAGGGAAGTATGTAGTAGATATCCTGAAGCGGTTCAGGATGATGGACTGCAAGGACATGGCCACACCTATGGTATCGAACCTGAAGCTATTGAGTGATGCTTCATCAGAGTCAGTTGATGCCACAATGTATCGTCATATTATTGGGTCCTTGATGTACCTAACGAACATGAGACCAGATATTTGCTTTGCGATCAACACTTTGAGCCAGTTCTTGATGGATCCTAGACATGTTCACCTGATTGTTGTAAAGCATATTCTGAGGTACCTGAAGGGTACGGTTGATTATGGGCTCAAGTATGATGCGAATCAAAAGTTTCACCTAGAGGGTTATGCTGATTTAGATTGGGCAGACAATGTTGCGGATAGGAAGAGCACTTAGGGGTGCTGCTTCAGTATGGGATTAGGTGTGATCTCTTGGTTTAGCAGGAAGCAATCCTGCGTAGCATTGAGTACAGCCGCAGTAGAGTATGTCGCAGTTTGTTCGACTAGTTGTGAGGAAGTATGTCCAAGGAAGCTACTGTCTGATTTATTTGATCTCTAGTTGGATTCTACTTATATCTATTGTGACAACCAGAGTTGTGTGAAGTTGTCAGAGAACCCGGTGTTCCATGACAAGTCAAAGCACATCGAGATCAAATATCATTATATCAGGGATATGGTGTAGAGAGGAGCAGTGAAGCTCTTGTATGTTGCGACGAATGAGCAGATTGCAGATGTGTTGACCAAACCATTAGCCAGAGTGAAGTTCGAGTACTTAAGAGAGAGGCTTGGTGTTCTTCAGATAGAAGATACTTCGAGGAGGAAGTGATGGTACACATTTGCAGGAGCCATTCCAAGCATGGTGGTAGGAGGATCCTTCCCATGGCTGTGGATGTAAGTGCTGTGTGATGAGCATCAGGACGATGCTCCAGATGATGCTATGATGATGATCAGGATGATCATGTGATGATGATATGCATCAGGATGATGCTATGGTGATGATCATGTGATCATGATATGCATCAGGACGATGATCAGGATGATCATGTGATGATGATGTGCATCGGGATGATGCACTGTATGATGATCAGTATGATCATGAGCATCGGGATGATGCTTCGTGCGAGGATGATCAGGTTGATCATGAGTATCAGGGTGATACTTCGAGGTTGTGGATATGTGGCAGGTTGTGCAGTAGCATGTAATAGCTCCCTGGGAGATCCGATAGGTTGAGTAGTAAGCTCGTAATCAGTCCCAGGACGCTCTTTCGAGGTTTTGCGAGGGAGGCATGTAATCAGTCTTGGAGATCCGATAGGTTGTTCCAGGCACGTAAAAGTCATGGGATTCTCTTTAGAGATCTTGTCGGTCGTGCTAGGCACATAAACGTTCCTGGGATGCTCTTTTAAGGTTTTTCTTGTTCACATATAATCAGTCCTGGAGATCCGATATGTTGTGCTAGGCACGTAAAAGTCCTGGGATGCTCCTTAGAGATCTTGCCGGTCGTGATAGGAACATAAACGTTCATGGGATGCTCTTTAAAGGTTTTGTGAAGGATGCATGTAATTAGTCCTGGGATATCTTGCCAATCGTGCTAAGGCACATAAAAGATCATGGGATTCTCTTGTCAGGTTTCATAGAGGCACATAATCAGTCCTGATATTCCACCTCTATCAGGCTGCTTGTAAAGATGATGGAGACCTACAGGAGGCTAGGCATACATCCAACATGAAAAAGGGCTGGCTCTGTAGAAATTCCTATGACGAGAAGAATTGAGAGATAGCCCCAGTGATCAAGATGATGAGTACAACAACAATGATGATGATGCTCCGTGATCCAGTGACGATGATCCAAATCCAGAATTGAAGACTTGTGCTTATATGTATTGATGACATGTTTCAAGAGAATACCTTCCTAGTTAAGAGGGAGTGTTGATGTATTTGTAACTTTGGAAGATATTCACTTGTATATTACATTTGTACTTTATTGTATCCCCAACGGAGATGTATTATTTCTCCGATTGGAAGTGTCATCATTTGTATTTGCAAGTGTCGCAAGTTACATTGTAAGTGTCGTAACTTATATTTGATGGGTTATTAGACCACCGGTGTGGGGTCGGCCCTGTATGAGTCATGTGGATGGGTTATTAGGCTTGCTTAGGAAGTTGTCCTGTTAATTTTTGAGCATTATTTCAACATAATCTAGGATCTTTACTGAACTACTCGTCATAGGAAGTTCTACAGAGCCAGTCCTTTTCCATACTGGATGTAGGCCCACCACCTGCAGGTCTTCATCCTCACTGGCCATACTGTGGAATCCTCAAGACTTATTACGTGTGTCACAAACCCTCGCAAGAGAATCACAGAACTTATTACGGGCACACAGCCCAACCTATCGGATCTCCCAGGTATTACATGTGGTCATGGCACAACCTCGAAAGAGCATCTCAAGACTTATTACAGGCACATAGCCCAACCTATCGGATATCCCAGGTCACATTACATGCCATAGGACAAACCCTCAAAAGAGCATCCCAGGACTTATTACAGGCACACAACCCAACCTATTGGATCTCCCAGGTCTTACATGTCCTCCCAAGCACAACATGTCCACGGCCACACAGTATCATCCTGATACTCATGATCATACTGATCATAACATCGCTCACGAAGCACAACCCAGATGCACATCACACAACACTTATATTCATCGGCATGGGAAGACACACTTCAACCATTCGTGAAAGGCTCAACACTTATATCTATGCCATGGGAAGACACACTTCCACCATGCGAGAATGGCATTGCACTTACATCCATAGCCATGGGAAGACACACTTCAACCATGCTAGGAATGGCACAACACTTATATCGCAGCCATGGGAAGACACACTTAAACCATGCTCGAATGGCACAACACTTATATAGCAGCCATGGGAAGACACACTTCAACCATGCTTGAATGGCCCCAACACTTATATCGTAGCCATGGGAAGACATACTTCAACCATGCTCAAATGGCCCTTGTGCATCTGTGTCTTCGAAACTCATCGCACAGAATCCAACTGATTATCTAATGTATCCACTTGATATATATCATCACATATGATCATCCTGATCATCATCATAGCATCATCCTGATGCATATCATTTGGAGCAAAATCCTGAAGCTCATCATCCATGATCATCCTGATCATACAATGCATCCACCTGATGCATACATAGTATCTACCTGATACATATCATCATACATGATATACCTGATCATACAATGTATCCACCTGATACATAAACAAATACATGATACACCTGATCATATAATGTATCCACCTGATACATATAAACATACATGATTCACCTGATCATACAATGTATCCACCTGATACATATACAAATACATGATCCAACTGATCATAACAAGCATCTAACATGATGCATATACAGAGCAGTAACTGGAGCATCGACCTGATGCTTATCATACGACGCTTACATACATAGCCATGGGAAGGATCCTCCTCTCACCATGCTTGGAATGGCTCCTACAAATGTGTCCATCACTTCTTCCTTGAAGTGTCGTCAATATGAAGAACACCAAGCCTCTCTCTGAAGTATTCAAACTTCACTCTAGCTAGTAGTTTCGTCAACACATCTACAACTTGCTCATCCGTCGCAACATAAAGGAGCTTCACTACTCCTCTCTGCACCATATCCCTGATATAGTGATATTTGATCTCAATGTGCTTCGACTTGTCGTGGAATACTGGGTTCTCAGACAGCTTCACACAACTCTGGTTGTCACAAAAAATACCAGTAGCCTCCAACGGGAGATCAAATAGCTCAGACAGTAGCTTCCGGAGCCATACTGCCTCACAACTAGCCGAACAAGCTGCAACATACCCTGTTTCGGTTGTACTTAGTGCTACACAGGACTGCTTCATGCTAAACCAAGAGATCACACCTGATCCCATACTGAAGCAGCACCCAGAAGTGCTCTTCCTATCTGCAGCACTGCCTGCCCAGTCCGAATCAACATAACCATGCAGGTTAAACTTTTGATTCGCATCATACTTGAGCCCATAATCAATTGTACCCTACAGGTACCTCAGAATATGCTTTACAGCAACCAGGTGAACACCTCTCGGATCCGTAAAGAATTGGCTCAATGTGTTTACTGCAAAGAAAATATTTGGTCTAGTGTTCGTCAGGTACATCAAGGACCCAATCATCTGACGATACACTGTGACATCAACCAGATCAGATGAAGCATCACACAAAAGCTTCAGGTTCGATGCCATAGGTGTGGTCATGGCCTTGCAGTCCATCATCCCGAGCCGCTTCAGGATCTCTACTGCATACTTCCCTTGTCCAAGGAAGATCCCATCTGCACTCTACCACACCTCCATTCCTAGAAAATAGTGCATCATCCCCAAGTCCTTCATCTTGAACTCGGCAACAATCTTCCTCTTCGTTTCGGCAATCAATCTATCCTCACCAAGTCCTAGGAGCTTGCTTCAAGCCATACAGGGCTTTCTTCAGTTTGCACACATGAGTCCCTCTTTCTGGGAGAAGCCACAAGCTACAAACCTCACTTTGTATTTCTCCATGCTACCATCTGCATCATGCTTGATCTTATAGATCCACTTGCAAGTCACAACAGACTTCCCTTCAGGTCTTGGGACCACATACCAAACATCATTCTTCATGATCTATTGGTATTACTCAATCATGGAATTCTTCCTGAATCCTAGGAACTTCAGATTCTTCAATATCTTCAATAGATAGCTTTGTTGTTGGAACAAATGTTGTAGTCCTTCTTTTGTAGGTGATGGTATACGATCTTTCCTACAAGACAATTTAAATTTCATGATTAGAAAACATCTCATAGTTTTCAGAACAAATTCTTACACATAAATAAATATGTCATACAGTCATGCATTTAATTTAGCCAATGCTTTAATACAACATTTATCCATATCCCGTAACTTTCTAGATGCCTTCCAATCTCTACCAGAACATTGTTAAGAGTGTGCACAAATCCCAACATGTCAGCAAAGAGGTTTCATTCTAGATAGGTAGCAATTGAATGTTGTACAATGCCATAGGGCACTTACCCATTACATGCATATTAGTAGTATACTGTTCATTAATGCAATTATTCTAATATGCATAATACACAACCTAAGTCTAGGAACATAAGTATATACATCTTTGAAGAGTATTATTTAAACAATAAAATATACAAGAAATGACAATTCAAATACTTATATTTGTTTGTTTAATGGGTGGACTCCCTCTCAATCTTTGTTTCCTTATAGGAACTACTGGAGTGTGCTCCCTCTTGATCTTTGCTTCCTGGATTACCTATCCTTGAACTTATATCCATCCTCAATCACTATGCATGCTTACTAGTATCATCATTGTGTTATCCTCGAGATCTCATACATAATCATACATTTATTGGTATAATCTTAATACTATCAAAACACAATAATCTTAAGCATGTATAGTCATGATCATTTCAAACACAGATAATAAGCATTAGTATTCAAGGTTTATATAGGAATTTTCTGTTTAGTCATATCATTAATCAAAGTAAGGAACATAACATGCATAAACCCTAGATTACTCAAACTTTTAACTTCATGAGTAATCATTATCAATCATACAAAAGTATAAGATCCTTTGATATAGGAAAAACATACATGGTCATCATATTTGCTAGTTATGTCTAGCAATGTTTTATTGTTCTCTTCAATGACCTGCATAGCTCATAATTTAACCATTGTAGAACCAAATTATACATACCTCTATGTGATCCATGACTATTTATGAGTCTTTGTATTCATGTCATCATGGTCTTGATCTAGAGCTTGATTTGAACCTTTCATGTTAGCGGATAACATTCTCCTCCAACACCACAGTGCATTAGTACAAACATAATATAATCATAAGTGTCATAGCCCTAATCAATGAATGTCTTCTATCATGCATTCATTCTTTTACTAGGGTGATAAGACAAGTCTAAAATTAAACAAGATTGTTACTAAACTCAATAACATGAGTACAATCATATTATAAACTTAATCATGAACATATTTCAAAACATACCTGTAAGTCATACCTGTCATATTGCTTGTAGTAGTTGTTGTTATTGTTCCTTTTGTTCTTAGGACAATCTGAGGAAAAGTGTCCTCTTCTTGGTATGTGCTGTGAGAGCTTGATCTTCATTCCCCATCTTCTCTTCTCGAGCTACAATCCGAGCTTCTTCCTGTGATCATTCTTACCACAGCTTACTGAAAGAGATAAGTTTCTTCCTAGCATAAATTCCTTGGATGAAGGAATCCCATGACCTAGGAAGGCCATTAAGAGTGGTCATTACCACTTCTCCATTCTCTATATCTTCTCCCACAGCTTCAAGTTGTTCTTTTATCTGGGAGACCCTTTAGAAATAAAACTGAATGGTCTCTGCATTCTGGAACTTGATATTCTTCAATTGATTCCTCAAGGTCAACTTCTGATTTATATTCTTCCCTTCAAATAGCTTGGTCAAGGAATTAAACATCTCCTTAGGTGTCTTCAGAGATGACACATGTGGCATGAGATGGTTTTTGATAGAATCAACAATGATCGTTTTAGCCTTGACTAAGTTCCTCTTGTGTAAGGCCTTAGTCTATTCTCCCTTTGGGACAGGAACCCCTTCACTTATGTAGGTGTCCAACTCACTCTCTTCTAGAATTAACCCAATCCTATACTTCCATGCTCGAAAGTTATCAGCCCCTTCAATCTTATCCTCAAGCTTGGTGTGGTGAGACATCTTAAAAAGTACTTCAAATGGAAATAGAAAATATTTAGGTCTTACCACTTGATTTGCTGAAAACTGGATCTAGAGCTGGATTAGGGTTTGTCAGAGAAACCCTAAAAATTCAAACTTTGAATTTCAAACTTCTGAAAGGATAGAAAGATGCACCTTGATGAGCTGATCAAGATAGTATACTCAGAATTTGAAAACTGCAAAGTTTCACCCCTCAAATTTGCTTTTCAAACTTCCAGATTCACTAGGGAGGAACCTAAATTAGGGTTTGATTTTCCCGGAGCTTCACCCATCCAAAAAGTTCGATCTTGGTCTCTAAACTTCAATTTTTCAGAGGCGTTTATAGACATGGTCTTAGATTTCAGAATTCCAACTTTTGCAGAAGCCCTAATTTTTGACTTCATTAGAAAAGACCCCAAACTAGGGTTTGATTTTACCGGAGTTTCACCCAACCAAAAAGTTCGATCCAAAGCTCTAAACTTTGATTTTTCCAAGGAGCTTCCAGCCATGGTCTCAGATTTCAGAAATTCCACTTTTTGTGGAAACCCTAATTTTTAGGGCCAAAACTGAAAGTGCTCAGAATTGAATTCTGATTGGACAGAAAGATGCGCCTTTATGAGGAGAGTCAATCTAGCCTCCTGCATTTCAATATATGTGGAGAGAAACCCAAAAAAAAGAAGCCCTAGCTTCCACAATTGCATAGTGTCTTCTTCTCAGGTTAGCTTTGATACCATGTTAATTTTTGAGCATTAATTCAACATACTCTAGGATCTTTACTGAGAGAATAACATGTACAACATATCAAGCATATCAATCACAACAAGCAATCACAAGAAACAATAGACACATAGAGTTTCCTTGGGGAAAACCATAAAGGTGAAAAACCCTAATAACTTCCTCAGAGATAGATAGAGCAATGACACAAAACTGAAGTATAAGAGATAGTCTCCTAGCAGAAGCTTCTCCTCCTCCACTAGTGCGCCACTCTCCAATGAGTGTATGAGTAAGAAAGTGAATGATCAAATAGAGTGCTTCCCGCACTCTATTTATACTTGACTTGACTTGCCTAATAACCTTTACTAGGTCGACCTTAACTTAACCACATAACATAATGCTGATAGGGCCGACCCCCAATAGGGTGGTCTAATAACCCTTTTACCCACATGACTCATACAGGGCCGACCCCATCAAGGTGTTCTAATAACCCATCAAGTATAAGTTACGACACTTACAATATAAATGACGACACTTCCATATAGAGGAATAATAACATCTCTATAGGAATACAAACACTTCCGTATAGAGGAATAATAACATCTCAATAGGAATACAATATACATAGGTGAAATACATTCCGAAGTTACAATTACATCAACACGACCCTGTTAGGGTTAAAGACAAGTTAAGTTGTTGTATAAATAAAGAGTGTGTCTCTCTCATGATTCATTCACTCACTCATCCAACTCGCATAGTTGAGAGAGAGGAGTGCACACAAGTGGAGGAGGAGTAGCTGCTGGAGACATCTATCTTTTGGGGATTGATCTTTGTGATCTTTGTATTGGGGCTTATTCTATCTCTGAGGAAGTTGAGGGGTTTTTCACCTTCTTGGTTTTCCCCGGTGAAATGCTTTGTGTTCATTGTCTCTTGTGATTTTTATGCTGTGCTTGTTATTCTCTTAGTGATCCTAGATAATATTGAATGAAATTATCGAAAAGTTAACACAATAGCACAAATACAAGCATACAATATTTACATGAAGAATCAAACACTGCTGAAAGAGACGAATCTATGCAAAACAAATCTTTCCATTATATTCAAAATTGGGCATGATTACAAAAAAATGCATGAGTTAAAGAATCCATGCCGAGGCCAAGAATGGCATATACAAGAAGGATAATAGAAGAGGAAAAATTGAGAAAATGTCGAAGCATTCTACATTCGCAGTTCTAGGTCAAGTTTAGATTCTGGCCGGTTTGCAAGACGTAACTCCAAATCCACCAGAACTAGGGATGTGCATTCAGAAGCAGGGTGCAGAGGAAGAAGATACAGAGTGGCAGATGATGACGGTTCAACATGACGAGGCTGAAGATGAGGCAATTCATCCAGAATCTGTTGCTGCTGATGCTCCATATTATCAACCCAATGAGTCAGAAGTTTCACTTGCTTGGAATGTCTATGGTTCACCTGTGACTGAGAGTATTGATGAAGAATCTGGTTGTCTTGCACTTGTTGTTTCCAGGAATCCATATCAGTTCTCAAGCGAGAAAACTCATCCTGCTGATTCTGAACGGAAAGACGCACATTATCAAGGGAACTATTTACTCTGTGATAAAAGGAGGCCACTGGAAGGAAAATGAAGAAACAAAGGAAGGATAAAACAAAAAATACAAGACAGAAATGCGATATGTAAATGCAAGGATGCAAGAAGCAATGAACCATACGTTGCTCGCAAAAATATTATAGAGTCCATTAAAGGGTGTTCGTGTGCATGCAATTAGTTGATGAGATGGGCATTCAATGTCGCACAAATTCGAAGAAGGTGGTGGAGTCACCAAAATTAAATGCCTGAATTAATGAGTTTTGGGAACAGTACAAAAAAATGGAAATTTGATTCATTGCACCATACGTTGAAGAATGTTGCCTCAAAAGGTTCAAGTACAGAACTAGAATGTCATTGTTGCCACACAAACTGAGTGTCATGTCCGCTTTTATGCCGAGTTGGCCGATGAATGAAAAATGTGCCATATATTTGGTTGTCTTGGCAAATGATGTGACAAGGATCTATGACAACGCAACACATGCGATAGGTGAAACAGTGAGGTGCATGAAATGCAATGAAAAATCAATAAAGGTTTGACTTAGGCACTGCACAGTTGGAAAGTAAGGACGACATCATGGATCACTGTGTAAGGAATGGTGAAGTACCATGACATGAACAGGAGATCAAGGTAAAGGAAAAATGTAACACAATCAAAGATAATTATCAAAAGAGATCAATACAAAATCTCTGCAAAGCAACAAAGCATGATGACAGGGGGAGTTATCCCTGAATACAGTTGTGATGGACGTCAGTGCAAAACAAACAAGAATAAATCATATATCACAAAAGAATGGCAACTATTTTCCATTGATGTCAAAGGGGGAGAGATACATGAAGTTGAGGCATGAAATGCACATCAGAAGTTGACATGAAGAGGCCGAGGCATGAAAATATGTATGAAGTCAACAGGACAAAATGAAAGGAGAGATGCATGCAGTTGTTATATACATGATGATAGAAGTGATGCATAAAGACATCAAGACATCATGAATGGGGGAGAATTGTAGACATAAAAAAGGAACATCACGAATACCTAGCAGATGTGAAAGAACATGAAGCCTTAGTAGACGTGAAAGAGTGTGAAGATGACTGAACATATTGTATGTGCAAATGTAATATAAAGAAGAATGGTTTGCGAAGAGAATTGGTAGCATAAGTACTATCAACAGAAAACATGATATCCAAAATCCCAAAGAACTCAAGGGGATCATATACATAGGGGGAGCATTGCGACAAAGTACATATGAAGCATACAGTTCAAAGAAGCTTCGATGCAACTTCATGTGGTGTTGACATCAATTCTAAAGGGGGATATTATTGAGCATTGGTTTTCATTGATATCAACTAAAGATGATGTCAAGTGTTTGACTCTCAACTAATGTCAAAGAGGATGTCAACTAATTCAGTCTGAGTCATTGATATCAACTGAAGTAAAAGTGGATACAATATTACTGTAGAAGCATGAAGAAGTATATGGAAGCCACTTTGAAGTAGTGTATGCATAAGATGAAGAAGAACATGAATACCAAAAGTATATTCGTAAATGGTGAAGGTGACATACATGTATGCAACTTTGGAGTATATCTAGAAGTGCATTCGGTCTGAAGATGTGTGTCAAGGATACATCATGCATGACAAGTTTGAAGAAATACACAAGAAGATACATCATGCAAATCCAGTTCAAGAAAGAACACAAGTAATTTATCCTACAACATGTGTTCCTTGCGCATATATCAATTCTACCAAGTCAAACTCTCTCATGAAAACAATCAAAGGAGTTGGTTGGACAATGGTACATGTGCACAAAAATCCAAGGAGATTGGTTGAGCAAATGGTATGAGTGCGCAAGTTTGTTGAAGGAAGACTCTATAATGCGCAAGCAAGCCTTAGGATTGCTTGGTTAATGGTTGGAAGTGCACAAGAGATTAATGGTTGGAAAATCCTGAAAGCGTGCAAGCATAGCCAATCAGAAGATGATTTTAGTAAGTAGAATGCACACAAGTTCCTAGAAGGGTATAGTGGTTGAAGACCATCTATGAGAAACTTACACAGTCGACGGTACAATAGGTGCGCATTACCCACAAGTGATGAAGTGACAAAGATCAAAGTTCCACTAAGAAGAAGTTGGAGTATGCAAATATCCCGCAAAGTATTGATATCGCAAGGGTGCCTTACCCACAAGGGATGGTACAAAACAAGCCATAGACACATCAAGATGAAGTATAATATTGCACACATACTGTAAGAGAATGGTACATTAAGTGCGTACAGGTACACCACCAAGGTGGAAAGTCCCACTAAGTTGTGGACCTTGAGGGTGCAAGGAACATATCAAATAACACATCAACATCGCAGAAGATGACACATGGCATATGCACAATCCGTGAAATATGGAAGAAAGGATGCCACATCCAACTTGTGAACATACAATCCGTGTTGGACATCTATAAATAGAAATGTAAGTTGGAGATTGGAAGTAAGCTTGATGGCGAAAGCATAAGAGCTTCAAATGCAAGTTTCAATTTTTTTTGGGCATCAAGGGGATTGTGGATAGAACAAAATGATTTAGTGAAGAGCCGAATGCGCACATACAACATAGTGAAGTTTTGATGGTGCACAAAATGAAGCGATAGATCTGTGACAGATGCGTGAGTACTGAAAGGGATAAATACTGAAGTCGCAAGTACTTGATGTTTTGAAGGACAATATTACAATTAGCATGCCGATAGTCATAGATGTTGTAGAGATAGAAGCACAGAGACATAACCGAAGTTTATCAGATATTGCATAGATGTCTAGCTGATTCATATGAGCATAAGTGAAAGTGTGCGATGTTGAGAACTCTATCTAATGTGCAATGACAGAACAACAACATGATCCGATAGGTGCATCATGACGCATATGATCCGAGACAAATGTGCTAAAAAAAACAGACGAATCATTTGATGCACATGAAATCGCATATAATCTGAGAGATTGCAACACTTAAATAGAATGGACACATCAAAAAGTGCGTAGTTCCATCTGTTACTAGTGCTTCATTTCAGAACAACAAACTATCAATTCAAAGCACAATACCAGTTGGTCATTGGATTCATGTAGAGTAGAACGTTAAGATAACCAGTGATGCGGATTGCAGAATCAATGAAGCACACAGTACATGAATTAAGTCATCAATATAAGTATGATTTGAGAGGAATGAGAAGTCAAGCGATGTATGTAGCGCAGTGACAGAGTATAGTATACACACCAAGGTAGCACACAACATAATTGTCATAAGAAGATATGAATAAGTGCGCAGAGTTGAAGTTTAGTAAGACAACAACATACATTGGACATCAGGTTGGTCGGATGGTGAAAGGAGACATGGATTTGGAGCTTCCTTCAGGTTGGTGCCTGTAAAACAAAGAAGACAGGGGGTCGGTGTCTCTTTCCAGTCGGTGCTGGAGAAACACAGGGACTGGAAGCTTCCTTTAGGTTGGTGCCTATAAAACCAGGGGGTTGGTGCCTCCTTCCATTTGGTGTTGGTAAACACAAGAAGTCAATGTTTCCTTGAATGTATTCTTTCTCACTATAAAGAAGCATTCAATGGTTTTCTCCCATTTTGGTTTCCACGTAAAAATCTTGTGTGTTATGTGTTGTTTATGTGGTGCACATATGTGTGGATGTTTATTTACTGATGCATAACAGAACATAAATATTAAGTAAAGGACAATCTGTTAAAGAAGGTAAAATCCGCTAATAACTGCACTAATATTGATTCACCCCCCCTCTTAGTATTAAATCGATTCCAACAAAGACACAATTTAGAAAACAAGAGAAAGCCTCTTGTCTTGAAGCTGGATATTATGATTGAAGAAATGAGAGATAATTCTCTCATTCGTTTTTGAAATTAAAATATGCTAGCTACATAAAGCATGCTAAGGAAGAAGAAGATCTTGAATAATTGGAAAGTAAACATTGTTTAAAAATCAGGCAAAGTTGTCCTAGCAAGCCTAAAAAACAAGATTTCTATATAAAAGTAAAAATAAATTTTACACTGAACACTAAAAAACCAACAGATGTGAAGAAAGGATTGCAAATATATGTATTATGTAAGTTTTGTTGGCATATCAATGCAGAAAAAAGGACATGTTTGCTGGTGTCAAGGGCAGATTTAAATGATTATTCAAGGAAAGACTTGAAGCACTTCTTAGGGGATATTGAGCAATTTGAAAGCAGACTTGGAGCATGGTATTATGATCAATTTTTTTAAGGATGATAATGTTGAGATAGTGAAATAAAAATGTACATTCCCGATGGATTAGTTAGATGGACATAATCATGCTATTCACATCAAGAATGTTGGATAAGTTAGAAATTAATAATAATTATCTCAATTATCAATATATTCTCAAAATGATATAAACAAGTATATCCAACAGTTGTTTAAGTGATTAAGATGTAGATAGAAATTCTAATATTTCTATGTATGTTTGAAGATACCTTTAGGGACAACTTGATGACATATTTGAAGGACACATGTTGGAGTATTTAAGAGATGTTATTTTGAATATTGGTAACTATTTTGGCACCCATACCAAGAGATGATCTAAACACACACTTGAATTCCTTGAGAATAGAAGCTGAGAGAAAATATTGTAACAGTCAGGGACAACCTTAACATTTGTGATAATATTTGAGCTTTTCTTGGAAGATATTGACTATTTGGATCAGCAACAGTATAAAAGCATGTGAAGGATCAATGGTAAATGGATTACACATACTTGGAATACACTAAGATTTAAATCATGACTCTTAGGGGGAGAATATTTAACAAGGGAAGTTGCTTAAAACCAGAGAAGCATACAATCAAGGGGATTAGGAAGAAGAAAAATAAGGGGAACACCACTACAAAAATCAGTCAAAGGAAAAGAGTGACTATTAATTAGAGAAGGCTCAATAAAAATGAAGGAGCAAGAAACAATAACAAATTCAAAGTGGTAGTATATCACGTTCCCAAAATATGTACATATTCAGGAAGAGCATCCCTTTTCCATTGATGTCAAAGGAGGAGAGATAAACGGTAAAACAAGTGCAAAACTAGAAGCATGAAGATAGGCAGAGTCATCCCAAATAACCACAAGAAGACAATACAATCACAAGGAGAGTAAGATTGTTTTACTAAGTTTCCATCAATGACAAAGAGGGATATTGTTGAATAGATTTATAATTGATGTCAAAGTCCCTTGATGTTCTTGGGAGTGCAATTCAAAGAATAGTTGTGAGGCAATATGTCATAGAGATGTTTGATGATTCCAACCATAGTAAAAAGTGCCACGAGGAAGTAAAGTTCCATGTTTGATGGCAATATCATGATGTGTCATGATTAAGTTTCAAGCCATGAGGACAAGCCAATGTCAAATCCAAGTGAAGAAACGTTGATGCATGAAGAAGAAATGTTTGAAGTCAAGCGAAATTCCCTCCAGACTCAGAATATGCATGCCTATTCATTGAAGAACTATGTCCACATACATTAATTAAAATTCCTACACAACACATTGGAAATGCTCGTAGGCCTTAAGGGAATTCCCATAGAGAATTCCAGTAGGTTTTGAAAAATGTCTGTAGGACTTTGAGAATGCCTGCAGGCTCATGAGAAATGCCCACAGGCCATAATAAATGCTTTCCAGACATTGATGAATATGCCTGCCATGGATAAATATGCCTGCATGCTTATTGTAAAATGCATGAAGATAGGGATCTCCCAATCATTGAAGAAATATGCTCACCATAATTAAGTAAAATGACCACAAATCTAAGAGGACAACCACAATTCCAATATTGAGATTGTTGAGTGACTAATAGGACATTAAATCGATCTATGGGGATGTCTTAGCCATTAAGAAAGTACCTATTAAAATTCTTAAGCCCTATGATTCAAAAAAATGAGAATGCCCCTTGTTCCATGTTGGACTTTAAGATATACAAGTAAGATTTATCACCATGTGTTCACATCGAACCAACATAACTCATATAAATGACAAATCGATTTGATGTAAGGAGGTGTGGGTGTGGTAATATTTAGTAGGAAGATATGAAATCACAATTTGAGTTCTTTGATTTTTTTGGGTATACAAAACATAAATATGGAATGCATGTTGAATGAATGATGCACACACTCACTGAAGGAAAGAAATAGAGATCACTAGTTACATCTTGTTGGGAAAACGTAAACAATGAACCCGACTCCGCAATCAAATATAGACGCTATAGAAACTGAGTAATGTTACAAAAACTCAAGGGTGTTGCAGAAAAATGTACATAAGGGAGTTCAAGGATGCATGAAACGTTTGACCCGCTCATGTTTATAGAGCATATTTGTCGACCAGAAGTTCTATAGATAAATATAGTAAATTGAATGAGGATATATGTAAAGAAAAGAAAGTGCACACTGATAGAGGAACGAAAACATATTCAGGGTAGCATGGTGGTGCAAGGGAGAGGATTGGTTTCCTTATCCAAATAGGCCAGTTCCTGGTAGATTGATACTGCGAAATGCAAGTAGGTGCTTACACAAGAGTATTGGTGCTATCACCAGTAACAAGTTGGTTCCCATCAAATCAAGTAGAGAAAGTGGGTGCTTGCAAAAGGATTGGTATCCTCATTAGATCAAAAAATTGGTTCCTGTCAAATTGTAAGTGGGTGCTTACTGCAGGGATTGGTGTCCCTGACAAGTTAGAGCATGTACAAAATGTAATCTTTGATTTATATAAGAAAAAAATTTCATGGTTTTCTCCCTTATTGGGTTTCCACATATATATCTGTGTATTGTGCCTCAGTGTTGGTATTTGTTGATATAGTTAATTTTATGCATTAATTAATAATAGATTATGTGATGACTGGTTGAATTTGTAAAGAGTAAAAGTGATTTAAAACCGTCCAATACAGATTCATGCCCCCTCTCAGTATTGGTGAATATTCCAACATTTTTATTTGTGTAATGGTCAGCATGATAATCCTAAGGATCAAGTCTTGGATGGAACCTATGGGGACCTGGTTACTTAATTGCTATGTACCAACTATGAAATAAATATCATTATACTTACTGTGGTGTTAGTAGCTCCCCCTTGGCCACCTCCTTTCAGGATCACCAACTTACCTTACTAGGGTAGTTCTGCTAGGAAGTATTAATCCTTAACCCCTATCCTCAAGGTTAGATCATCAATTTGGAAAGTATCCTAATTGGGATCCCAATATCCTATCAACCTTTGTAATATTTGGTCCCGGTTCTACATGTTTGGACACTTGAATAATTTCAAGTGTCCATAATTTCAAAGGGAATTCATAATTGTTTGGTCCCCGAGTGAAATGTTGTTATCATCCTCATGCTCATTCTATTTGTAAAAGATATCTGAACATATATCTCTATTACTACATGAAAGAACTTACAGTTTCTCCCAGCCCTATGCAGGCTAATGACAAAAATCAAACCCTTTTTTCCTTTCAGTCTTTCTACATATACTTTATTGATTCTTTAGGGTTTTGAAACTACCTTTTAATCCAATAACTAACTTTTATTTATAATCAAAATTAACAAGTTTGAAACCATATATGTCTCAAGTCTTGACTTGAGGAATATTTAAACTATTTAGTAATAATCCTTAAGACAACCTAACCATGATTAACAAGTCTTTTCTAACCAATATATAAAATACACTTAGATGGACTCAGGACATGATGAAAATGACTCTGTATACTTCACAATAGAAATAGAATTAGTCTTCAATTAGCTGGAAACCGCATCTTGATTCCTGTAGCATCGAAGGTACATTCAATTTGGTCCAGCTCCTTGATTTTGGGGAGGATTAGCTCTTTGACTCTGCAATGTATCTTGAAGAATGTGGGTTCCCAATTCAGTCAGAATACCCAATTTGTCATTTTTAACCTTATGTTTATTCCTCTCGAGCATGCATTATTTTTTTCAATATTTCTTTAGCCTAAGAAGTTTCTCATTCTTCTTATTTAACCCTTGAGAAAATCTACATAATTTGTTGTATTTCATAAACAAATTATTCCATTCTTTATTGGTCTCATTCAATCTGTCCTGTACCTGCTTATTTTCTTGTTGCAATTCTTTAATTTGACCTTTATATTTATTTAACTTCTTCTCGAGCTTTTGACTAGTTTGAAGCTCTATGTTTTCAGGTTGTGGCATGTCCAGTGGTATTTCTACTTGGGCCGTCGAAACTCCCAACTCTGTCTTTGGAATGTTATCAAATCCTTCATACTGAATACTCTGTTCTTCTTCAAGAGCCATGGGAATACTGGGACGAACCAGAGATGAACAAGGGACTGCATTGATAGTTTTCTCCAAATTAGTTAACATTTCAACCATCTTCTCTTCTACTTCCATGGATGAATCTAATTCTTCGTTAATGTTTTCATGAGATTCTTTAGGTTCCCGAAGTTGTTCATTTTTACTTGCCTCCACAAAATTATTCTTTTTAATGGGACCTGAGTACATTACTTCTTTGTCTTTGTTAATTCTGGAACTTTCCCTTGTCTGCATAGGCTTTGAAATCGAAGCTTTAACTCTTGGCATCTTGGTTTTATCCAATTCTTGATTTGGTAGACTGTCTAAATCTACAAAAATGTTCTCCTTCAGAGAAGAGTCAAATATTTCCCGAGAATTGAGCCTCAATTTGTTCATAGCTATGGTATGGGGTCCCCTAAGGTAATAGGGCTTTGGTACTTCAGGTTTTCTCTTTCTATTTTTAGTATTTTCTTCATCATCTGGATGGTTATCCAAATGTTATCAGGTTTTGGTGCTGTCTTTACATCCCCCCTCATTCTTAATCTTATTTTCCCTTCTTCCTTTTCAAAACTCTCTTCTGCGCCCATTTCAATGCTTTTACGCTCCTAAGAAAATTTCCAACTTGTGGAAAAATTGTTGGTATCTTCCGGCAGACACTTATCTCCTAGGGTTCCAAACTCATAATGTAACACAAAATGATCCTAATTTCTATTGAATTTGTTCATCTCTTGAATTATGAGCAGTTTAATCAAACCCCGATGAAATATGCTATGCTGACTTTTGGGAAAATTCCTAACCCTAGCTGCCATTTTTGAAAGGCTCCTTAAGAAATAAAAGGGAATATTCATCCTTGAAATTCCATCCTAATGTAAAATAAAGCACATGTGATAAAGATGGGTAGTTGCATACCTTCCCTCTCCCATGATATACCTTTGTACCATTTTCAACAGGTCACTATATTCTTTATTAAGCCAAGTTCGTGGAATCCCTTTGTGCCAATCCGGATTTTTGTATTTGTCCAGGAGAAAACGATCACACTGTGCAATATCAACAACCTGGATCTTGAACTAGTGTTCACCGTCTTGTGGAAGTTCGACTGCTATGGAAATATAATTTTTTGAAATGGGAAAGGTTACATATCCCACTGTGATGGTTTTTCCATCAAATCCTTCTGCAGACGCTCTGGATACCTCTGTATGGTGTGTCATGTCCCCTCCTGGCGATCCAACGCAAGGAAGGAAACAAGACACCAAAATATGGGCTTTTACAAACTTAGCCCCATTCATCATGAACAAATTCATGGCATTACAAATAAAATGCATATGTGTGCAGATGCAAATTAAAGCAAACATCCACAACGGCATAAAACATCATCCACACACATTTCATATGCCTCCAACATATCAATAACAATAATCAATTTAAAACATTGCATAAGTAAATACACATAGAGAATACTTATCTTGATTATGAAGCTGTCCCAAGCAACTAGCTATGTTGCTGCAACGTTCCACCCAACCATAGGCCAGTTGTGTTCATCAATCTCTCAACACAACTGCCACCCCCGAGATGGGAATGATTTCTACAAGGGAAATGGGACTCTCAAGCTCAACACAACCCAATCAACATCATATCTAAGCCAAGCCATCCCACAACTGGGTTTATCAGGCCAATGTGAACCCTTCTATTTTTGGATGCTTGCACTCAAGATCAAGCCAAACAATGGATACCGAGAACCCATACCACAACATACTCTTTCTATACACAACAAAACACAACCATTGGGCATGGATACATATTTTTAACAATGGGATTTAGAAACAAAATGGCCATGGGTCTTCCCCAATTCGTGGGCACACCAAAACGACTTATGGGAAAGGGGATCAAATCCATGGAGCAAAAATGAGTTCCCCAATAGGTACGTGGGAATTCAAAGAGAAAAAATGACCTCCTAGGATCCCCAAAATGAATTTCTTTTCTTCCCCACAACTCTGCAACACAAAAACGACCTCCCAACTGTGGAAAATGAGGGTAAACTCAGGAAAAACATGAGGGAAAACACCCAGATAGCCCAGAAATCGTGGGAGAGAAAAACTAATGGATGAAGAGTGGCTTGGGGATAAAATTCGTGGCTCTTTTCTTGCCCAAGAATCCAAACACTAATTTCCACAAATGGTGGATTTCCCATGCTTGAATTTGGACAGCCATACCTCCCCATTCCCAATGCATTAACTACCTCAACCAACTATTGGAAGAAATAAATGATTGGTTACAGAAGTTAACATGGGTAGTTGAGGGTTTATGGGTTCTCTCATTGACAATTGGCTCGACTTGATTGGCTCCAAGGGTTTGAATATTTTGCTCCCAATTCCTTGTAAAAATCATGCCCCCATCTCTTGTTGCATTGCATTCCATAGCTAGTTGTGGGTATTTTATTAAAATGCGTATTTAAATGATATTTTCAATTCCATTGTGCCTGGATAGCACACAAACCATACGCATCACTAAATCGATGGTGGGGCCTTGGCCTTGAGCTCCTCACCACGATTTTATAACGATATTATATCGTTTACATTTTAATGCAATGGGGTCAAAATCGGGATATTACATGGTGCCCCTGTAATTTTTCACAATAACGAAACCAACCATCCCTTTTAAATTTGACACCAAGCTCTGGGTACATGTGAATAATTTCGGCCCCAATAGGCTCATACCTCACGACGTGACCACTTCTATGCATAGACATAGTGGCTTTATTCAATTACCGTGGAGAATTAGGCGAAGTTTTGTGTATGATGTTTTAGTATTTCAGTACAATTAATGACATTTCAAAGGATTTGTCAGTAATTTATTCAAATAGATCATGCCGAAATCTCTAAAAATAATGAGAATAATAACCTGAATGAATTCATAAAACCGAGGGCTTTCTATACACTTGGATCCATGATTCACCACCTAGTTTCATTTATTGCAATTGCGGGACTCCAAAGAATGACATGATCCAAGAGGTTGTTTTAATGATGATCCTGACAACTTATGCCATTTCTGCAGCGCTAGTGGAAAATTTGGTAGCGAGCTTGATCTGGTAGCGCATCCTTTGACAGTTTTGTAGCGCAACTAAATTTTAGCCTCAACTTATGATCATGATCAATGTAAACAAAGTTAAGCTATTTGATCAAGAATCACACCTGCAAAAATTAAAAATGCAACAAAGAAACTACTTGTGCCACCTCATTGCATTACAGACTAATAATAAGAAACTGAAAATAAAGAAAGTGAGCAACATAATATCATAGAACAAAATGGCAAAAGATTGCTTTGGTTAAATCGGACCTAGGAATAATCCTAAAGGAAAGAGATTTAAATTGAGGGTTTTGGGGTCAAAACATAGACAATATGATGTGCAGACCTAGGTACTAACAACCCCCACTAGGGAAAACCCAGAGAAATATTTTATTAATTAAGAGAAATTCTGAAATTCCATACAACTCATAAATTTTCTCTTTCCACTATACAAATCAGAGATGCAACAATACATGGTACTTATCTCTCAATCTGCCAAAATCTAGGAGAATATGCCCATACATGCCAATATGAAACTCATTCCACACGTGCCAGCCTGAACTGTACGGACTCTGAAGCTTTACTGACTAACTCTTCCTCCGGATTTGTGCCATATTAGAGCAGAGTATGAACTGTACTAACTGTTCCAATCAACTCTAAATATGTGCCTCTGCTTGCAGCTTTGAAAATTGAGCCAAAATGATGCTATATAGATAGGGAATATTGTGTACGAACAAGGAATCCGATGGCTGTACGGATTTTCCCTCTGTTTCAAGTTGTCTTGGAAATCGTGCCAATGATTTGACTTGGAAAATTGCTCTCTCTCAACTAAAAAATCAGACTTAGATTTCTTTCTCTTTGATATTTCTCTCACTCGATGTCTTTCTCTTCCCCTAGATGTATTTTATACTTTATCTTCCTTTTCCTTAACCCTAACTTCCTTAACCACATTTTCAATGGCTAGGATCAAATGAAACTGGTGGCTCACAATTAATGCTTATATTAAATACTTTAATAATTAAATGCACTTTAGGGTCTCACAAACTAAATACACTTTAAGTTCATAGAGTCACTTTAAAAATATAAAAACTCATTACATTAAAAAGTACATCTAGGAAACATAACTTTTGTCCCCCCCCGTGATAGACATCAAAACATGAAAATGACATCCCAAGTTACATTTTTCAACATATTCATTAGGTAAACCACTATTACATTTACATTACCACATTACACATACATTTATCCCTATATATTCCCCACTTGATGTGACATCATATACATTTAACCCCATATGTGCCCCCCCTCGGGTCATAACACAATACCCTCCTTCAAAAAGTTTTATCCTCAAACTTTTGCAATTAAGGGATTTACATGTAATGAAACCAAACAATATGATTTCCTTATATTCATGCTTTCTTGTTGCCACTTATGATGACCCATCCATAATGAAACCAAACAATATGATTTCCTTATATTCATGCCTTCTCATTGCCACTTATGATGACCCATCCATCGAAATCAAGTTCTTTTCGGTCTTAATCCTTAATAGTTGTTTGTCTCATAATTTTATTTCATTTGATTCCATGTATCTTTTTTGTGGATTCTTCGGTTTGTTGTTTTTGTTGGTCTCTGATAATATATTGTTGAATAATGGTTTTGTGATGTCTTATTCCATGAATATTATCGCTTATTCCATCTTCTCACTTGGTAATGTCAATGCCGATCTTCTTATCTTTCTTGCAAACTTTCTTGGAAATGAGGGTGTCAATATGGTTTCACATGTGATGGTTTTACTTCTTTTTCGCACACCCATGCCATCCATTTTATTTTCAAATACAATGGCATCCTCTATCCTATGTGCTTGGTCTTTAATACTATATACTTTTGAAATAATTCATAATATTTAACTTTGACATTTTCAAGTTGGAGCTCAATTTCTTAAATTATTTTTTAGCGGTCTTCCTGAATTGTGCCTTCCTTCTCTTTTAAAAGTTTCATTGTGATGCCATCCATCAAATTCTTGTGTCATTCAATTCTATATTGCATTTCTTATTTTACCACATTCATATTTAGGAATTCATCATCCTTCTTCTAAATTTCATCTTCAAGTATTTTGGTAATCTCTTCATCCAATATCAAGTAGTTTATTATTACAGTTTTGTAATATACATATTTCTTCACCATTCTTGCATTTTTCATCTTTCTTTGTGTTGATGGGTAGAAATGGCAGTGGCCAATAACTGTAGGGGTTACCCTCGATGAAATGTCCCAATTAGACCTCACATATTTGGGAGAAGGAACCCATATGGATTTTGGTTTGAAAATCATTAATGATTTGGGGCTTATTTGTTACAGCTCGGTCCACTACTACAAATATTCTAAATAATTAAAAATAAAAACAACTCATCTAAGATGCATAAATGCAAATGCAAGTGTTCGGATATGACTAATATAAACTATGTAGTAAGCACATAACAAAAGATGCTTTTGATAGATTTCATGAATTATTTCACTGAAAATAAAGACAAGAATATGAGTAAATGGTTGCAAAACTGGAACAATCTAGCACTTAAACAATGATTTATATTTCTATGCTCCTAGATTTAGACAAACACTTCCAGAAAATAGAAACAAGATTTCTACAACAACACATAAGAATAGTGTACGGTGTGAGATACATTATTACATTATCACAATGCTCAACAGATGCAACATAGTAGTCCACAACACATGCACACAAAAATCAAAACTCTCCATAAAATTGCTTGTCCAAAGATGGCTTCTCCTCCGATAAAATTCAATCAAAAGTGCATGCAAAGTTAGAGAGCCAAAAGATTCCTAGAGAAAAAGTACCTTAAATCCTTTGATATCCACCTATTTAACTATTTTCTTCTTAGAACTGAAAGGATTTTTGAGTAACCATCAAACCATTCCTCTTCTAGAATCTTTTCACCACCCTCTGATATTTCCTGAGATGTTTTTCTTTTCCTAGGGAAAAATACTTAACTTAAATACAAATAAATGCACCCTTTAATCTTAAATGTGGTATCGTTTAGTAATTTGACTTTTACCAAAGAGGAATATCCACCTTTTACATTTTTCTTTTATAAATATTGAAGAGTGCAAGGAAATAATAATAAATATGAACATATGTATGATAAAAAACAATGGTTGCTCCTTAGAGAAAAATGATCATTTTTATTCTTCGCATGGGTTGGTGTCTAGCTAGGTTTTCTTGAACAACTTCAATGCTAGATGCTCCCAACTTTTGTTTTAGTCTACCAATTCTTCATATTTCTTGTCTTTAATGGTTTTCCCATTTCCTGAGGGTTTTAGTCACGCGCTTCATAGAATTCCTTGCCATCATGTCTAGTGCTTTTTGGTTCCATCACTCATTCCTTTATAATGTTTATAGTTTAAAATGTCAAATATACTCTTTAGAATTGATACCTGAAAATTACCACAAGATATATAATTTGATCACATATATAAAATTCAAATCATACTTTAGCAATTTTCATTTAGCATGAAGAATTTAATTGATGACTTAATAAGGGTTTTTCATGTTTATTTCCCTGACTCCAAATACCTTAGATTCTTTCATAATAGTTTCATAGACATACTAGATGAAATGTTGTGATACGAGTTTTTGGGCCATCCCGCAACTAAACTTAGTCCTATTTGGCCATCGACAATGTGCCCCTCTTTCTTTTTTCAATTTATGAACCTTTTAATTAGTAATATGAGATCACAACTTATAACATCAAAATTTTAGAGATCGTTGATACCTTTCCAACGATATAAAGAATTCACAAAATAGAGGCCAGAGTCAAAAGTAATGACCAAAATACCGAGGTCACATTTCAAATTTCTGACCAAAAAATAACATTTCAAGTGTGACATTTCAGCCAAAAAATCACATTTCAAGTGCAACATTTCATCCCAAAAATGAATTTTCCAATACAACATTTCCATATTTTATGTTGCACATCGGAAAACATTTATGTTTTGCATCCCACATTGGAAAACATTTCTCTTTTGTGTCCCACATCGGAAATCATTTCTCTTTTGTGTCGCACATTGGAAAACATTTATCTTTTGTGTCACATGTTGATTTCTATTTTGTTTTGCATGTCAACAAATTTTGTCTTTTGTGTCACACTTAAAAATACTTTTGGAATGTGCTATGTCAAAAATGAAAATACATTTGGTTGCGATGTCTCACATCAAAAAACCAATTATGGATGCACTTCCAAAATATTATGCAATAATAAATTAATTAAAGAAAAAAATTAAACATTACTTGTCGTAGTGTCGAATTCATCGCTCTTTCTGAAATATGCCTTGGTGCGATGCATCTTTGAAGGTCTTTTAATGAAAATGACCTTGTCTTATATTTGGTTTAGAAAACTTGTAGTTTTTCCATACGATATCCGATCGAGATGTCATCTTTTGTAGTGCAAAGAGGATAGCTTTCCAATGAGTGATCATGCAACCTTACTGGAGATCATGTCAATAGATTTCATGGGTGACAAGGCCCTAATGAATTGATTTCAAGGGAAATCATCAATGCGTGTTCATGTACCTCTGGGCGTTGGATTCATATTCTGTCAGTTGCATTTAGTTTGTAATCCCACAAAACCCATAATAGGCTCGAATTTAGTTCTGTTTATCTGGGATTTCAATATGCTAGTTGAAATTGGTATTATCCATCATTAGCTAAGATGTTTTATCTTGCGAAAATGGTTGACTGAAATCTAGAGCACTTAGTACTGAGCACTTGGAAGAAGTTCCAATTCTTTACGAGAAACAATTTTTAGTCATCCCATGCCTTGTTAATGCTAAAATTAATCCGGGTAAAGCTATATGACACTTTCATAGGTTAAGATTATTCATAAAAAAGAGCTGCAAAAAAGCATGTAAATGTGATGCACAGAATTACATCCACTTTGTGATACAAAAAAATTCAATCATCCTACTGCCAAATTCCATAATGACTGCAATGTGAAGTGGAACAAAATAGCAGGTAGTCAAGTAAGAATCAATTACTCAAACATCAACCACTCAATGAATTCAAACCAAGAGAATATATTCAATGGACAAAGCAACCTAAAGTTTTGATTTTTAAAATATAAAAGGGGCCCCAAGTTGGTGGGATTGGGGAGCTATTGAGACCCCAACATTTGGTGACACACCGATTGAAGCCAACATATCTGTTAGTCTCTATTAAATTATGAGAATGAAATGCAAATGATTGTGTTCTTACATTCATATTAATTCTGGAGTAATCATGAAGCAGGTACTTAGAATATTTCATCGTGGTAGATTCACTGGTGATGCTTTCATGCTAGCTAGTGTATCTCATCCATTGTACCAAGAGAATGAATTATGATCAGATTTATTTCCTTCAACAGTGACAATGATTTAGGCTGAAATACTCATCATAAGGCCTATAAATATGAGATATAAATTATTTTCACTAGGCACGTATATATTATCCCTAAGGTGTTGCTCTATTTCCCGTGAGCGTCCATAGCCCTGATGGAGTCACCACAAAATCACAAACCTTCCTCTCCTTCCAGCGAGCATTCATATCCCTGACAAAGATATATGCACGCCCCTTGATTTGAATGTGCTTCCTTTCCCAATCCTTCCCATTTAATTTAACATATGCTTGGCATTCGATGGGTGGGGGAAGCGATGGCCTTTTCCATCCTGATAGGGGATGCCTACCAATTATTAGGATTTATTTATTTATTTGTTTCACATGGCTAATTGAAATAATCTCTTTTGGTTTTCATCCCATAGACTCCAACTTTTCACCTTTCACGTTAGCAGCTAATTAGTGTATGGTCGGATCCTTGAGCACATGAGACTTTACCACTAGTCAAAATGCAAGGATAACCAATAATTAGTTCTCATGTTAGGCTATAGAACAAACACTACCACACTTTTCCAAAGTGTCCCTTCTTTGTCTTCATAAAGGTCCTTTACTTCAACCCATAACATAGGAAAGACATGTAGAATTCTTTAGGCATGTTTTCATGTGCATAGTACGACCAAAGTGAGATAAAAGGGATAGGAAATAAAATGCATAGTCAACACAACCAATGAGTTAAAACAAATCAATCGAAAAATACATGTTGTCTTCAAGAGAAAGAAAGAATGTCAGCAAAACCTTGCAACCACAATCATAAGTAAAAGTGGAATGTAGATCCAACTATGCAATTAAAGAAAAAGTAAAACTCAACTCAAAACCAAAATATAACTGAAAGAACAAACCCTTAAGAAATAGTGATTGAAATATAGACAATCAATAATGAAAATATTTTGAAATAAAGTGAGAATGTTAGCACTGCATGTGGTTCAAAAATCCATGTATCATAATTCAACAAGCATTCATGTAGCCTCATGGAAAGTACTAATCCCTATGAAAGAATAGACACATAGCAAATTTTCCAAGATGGATTAGGCTATCTAAGAATTGAATCTTATTTTTTGATTACTTAGTTTCTTATGGTTGATTTTTGTAGACTTTATTTCCCAAATGGTCAAGAATTGAACATCGTCTACTCTTATGATGATTGGCATACCAATAATGCTCATCATTTCTCATTTCCACTTCATCTTGTCTTTTTTCCTTCTTTATCCTTATCCTTTTGGGGTATGTTCTCAAAGTAAAATATGTTGAGGTATAAGCTCAACAATATGAAATATTTTAAAGGTACTAGTTGCTTAAATGTAATCTAACACTTGCAAGCTGAGATGAAACCATTCTTTGGAATTCCAATCATCTTATTTGAATTTGAATATCTTCACTTGGAAATGTGAACTTCCAATGAAGATGTTATGGCCTTGTTGTGGAATAGTCTATGCTATGAAACCAATAGGAATGAGGTCTCCAATAAATATTAGATTAGCACAAGTATGCTCATGTTAGGTAAAAGTTTTAGCTCATAGCATAAGTAGTTCAAGTGAAGCATGTGATGTCAACAAGTCATATGTACTTGCATAGGCAAAAAATTCATGACATAAAGTAGGTTTTAACTGTCCTGCAAGTGTGGTGTACCTGCAATAATTAATTAATCCAAATACACGAGATATCAGAAATAATAGAACATAATCGCTTTTATATTGATCACGGGCCACTTCGAGGGGGCAACCTCCTTTGAGCAAGCTCAATACAATTAACTTCACAGTGCCTTCAATGACCTCAACACACACTTATATACTAAGTCTATGCCCAATACTATGAGTCAAAACCATGGGACATATAATACTACAGGACGACTTACAAAGCATATGCGTCCAATACTATGGGTCAATACTATGGGCTAATATAAACTACGGATCAACAAATACTACGGGACGACTTACAAAGCATATGCGTCCAACAACAATATACTAACATAGTAAAGAGAAGGGTTGACATAGGTTCCTAACATCCCCTCTCCCTTAGAAAAAGCTTTGTCCTCAAAGCTTTGGTTGGAGAAATTGCTGCAGAATCTGAAGGAGTGGTTCCCCGGTAGCATCCTTGGTTTGCATTTCGGGCCACTGACGCCTTTGGAGTGTCAAGGAGGATTGCTTGGAAGGCTGTAGATGAAGAAGAACCCTGTCAGCTGCGTGGAAAATGCGCTCAGAACGGTGCTGATCGGCTTGTTGTTTCAGGCGAATTCTGGCCATGTGAAGATTGTCCTACAGAATGAGAAGAATCTGATCGCGGTTTCGAAGAACCGAGTCAATTTCCTGAACTGGGGAGCTACTAAGAGTGTATGGAAGAAGAACTGGCGGTGTTTGTCCATAGACTGCTTCATATGGTGTCCTTTGAGATGTGGTATTGTACCACCAGAGTGCTGCTAGGAAATCCATAGAAATAGTTGGCCAAAGCTGTGTAGTGATGGGCAAGGGTTTGATCAATCCCGAAAGGAGTGTCGGTTCCCCCTTGTTGACTTGGAAAGTATCATTGTTAGCCACCATATGTTGAATTGTCATTTTTAGTCCCAGCCAAAAGAAGTTACATTGTTCCTGGTCATACATTTTGCAGAACCCAGAGTGTCCTGTTGATGAAGAAGCATGGAGATCATAGAAGAGATAGCCCTGTTGAACATATGGCAACCAATTTGGAACAAGCAGAGAAAGAGCTGTAAGAGAAACTGGGTCATCAATTGTGCGAGAAGGAGCATCTTCCACCATATTGTCCTTACCCTTCTTGTAAGTGATCACATAGGGATAACCCATGAGTTGGATAACCCATTGTAGGTGTGTTGGGGAGGAGACCCATTGTTCCAGAAAATTTTCCAGACTCAGGAGATCAGTCTTGATGCAGAAAGAATTGCCTAATAGGTATGGCTGCCACTTCTGTACTGCAGGCAAAATAGCCATCATTTCCTGCTGAGAGGTAGATGTGGTTACATTCTTACTGGAAAGGTCTCTTGAAGGCAACAAGCTCATTGGTTCAGCAAAGATACCTGCATATCTATCCAAGGAAGTAGTGGAGACTGTTGATGGGTGCATCTGAATGGAATTGAGCTGAGCGATGACACCATGTGAATTCTTCTTAAGGATTTTTTCCAGGCGATGTGAACTGATGATGCAGAGAGACCCTGGTTGTAAGCCCCGAAATTTGTGTTGTGCCCCATTGACTTTAAACTGCATCCAAAGGTCAGCAAAATCCCATAAGATGGGGCCAAGTGTGTGTAACCATCGAACGCCCAAAACCACATCACATCCGCCTAAGGACAAGGCAAACATGTCGGAGCGTAAGTTATAATCTTCCATAGAGATACGCACATTGTGACACTTCCCCTTGCAAGGTAAGGTGCCCCCATTGGCAACCATGACTTCAAAGTTGGAGCAAGGATGGACAAAACAATCAGCCTGTTTAGCAATTCGAGGGTCAATGAAGTTATGAGTGCTACTAGAATCAATGAGTATGGTAAGAGGGAGCTTCTTGAAGTATCCCCTGACCCGCATTGTTTGTGGGGTGGTGACGCCGGTTACAGCATGGAGAGAGATCTCGGGTGGGTCGTCCTGAGATGGGGTGTCAACAGGCAGGTGTTGCATGTCGACCGGATCATCTACTGTATCTGTAGCTTCTTCACCAAGTTCTAAGGCAGGCGGAGAATCCACATCCAAGATATAGAGCTTTTGTTGAACACATCTATGTCCCCGAGTGAATTTCTCATCACAATTATAGCAAAGCCCTTTTTCTCGGCGTGCCTTCACTAACATCTCGAGGTTTTGGTGTAACGGTTCGTATCATCTGGTATCAGAGCCTCCACCCAGGTTCAAGTCACAGAGCGGGTGGCAACGCCGGCATTGCAGTGTTCGCCCGGGGCTCGTACGGCGCAAAGGGGACACCACCGTACGGGCGCACATCCAGCCCAGAGTCTGGACTGCGGAGCGTGGTGGGATGTTAAGATCCTGGTGGGCGGCCTTCACTAACATCTCGAGGTTTTGGTGTAACGGTTCGTATCATCGATGATACGAACCGTTACACCAAAACCTCGAGATGTTAGTGAAGGCCGCCCACCAGGATCTTAACATCCCACCACGCTCCGCAGTCCAGACTCTGGGCTGGATGTGCGCCCGTACGGTGGTGTCCCCTTTGCGCCGTACGAGCCCCGGGCGAACACTGCAATGCCGGCGTTGCCACCCGCTCTGTGACTTGAACCTGGGTGGAGGCTCTGATACCAGATGTGGTGTACCTGCAATAATTAATTAATCCAAATACACGAGATATCAGAAATAATAGAACAGAATCGCTTTTATATTGATCACGGGCCACTTCGAGGGGGCAACCTCCTTTGAGCAAGCTCAATACAATTAACTTCACAGTGCCTTCAATGACCTCAACACACACTTATATACTAAGTCTATGCCCAATACTATGAGTCAAAACCATGGGACATATAATACTACAAGACGACTTACAAAGCATATGCGTCCAATACTATGGGTCAATACTATGGGCTAATATAAACTACGGATCAACAAATACTACGGGACGACTTACAAAGCATATGCGTCCAACAACAATATACTAACATAGTAAAGAGAAGGGTTGACATAGGTTCCTAACAGCAAGAAATAAAAAAGATACAGAACAAAAATATAAAAAATAATAAGGAAAGATTCAAGACAGATTTGTAAATGAGATTTACATGTGCTAGGCTCTGGGTAGATATAAAATTTTCTAGGAAACAAGTTGCTTCTCTTCCTTAATTTCTATCCCTTTTTCTTAAGTAAGATAAATTTTTGCCAGTTGTTTTTTATAGACAATATGTTAATAAGAAAATCACGTGACAAGAAAGGCATGGCATGATGAAGGCAATCAATTAGATCAATAGACAATCATATACACTTCTCTTTTAATTAATTTACAACGTAAGTATGGGTTATCCTTCCAATTAGGCAATCCTTCCTAGATTAAAACAACTTCCAGTGTAGTAGGACTAGATCAAAAGACACAAATGACTAAGAAATAATTTATGAACGGGATTCATTAACAGTGAAGTCTTATGAAAAAAGCATAAACTAAGAATACGGTAAGTTTGCATGAATTTACCCCGAAAATTGGCACATAACACTCAACCAATATCTAATGCTTAAATGATCAAGAAACCCATAATTACATAGAGATATAGTCCATCTGGGCCTCTCACCAGGAGAAAATAAGAACATAAGATAAAATGACAAAAAACTCCCTGAAACTTCTAGTAGGCTCCATACATAAGATTGGACTCCATATGTAAGACCGGTGGCTACTGTCCAAGCTGAGAATTGAGCTAAACCAAAAAATTGAAAAAAAAATTGATTTTCCAGTAGAACCAAAACATAATTATACGAAGAAAGAGGCAAGAAACTACTAAGAGGGACCGATATTCATTCATGGTTTGGTCTGAGGCGGTTCCATAGTGTCCCATATTGCCTTTTTATGCTCACAACTTGTCATCATTATCCACATGAGCACCTTCAGATAGGTTTTGGATAGATTCTACTGCTTTTATGGCTGTCTAGAATGGTAAGAGCGCACTTTCTGCTTTTACACAGTTTTGTCCTGCTTTTTCTTCTTTTCAGTGGATAAGGATAAAGCTAGGCACCTTTATGGACTTGTAAATATGTCTACTTTTTGGCCAACACATCCTCCATATTTATCTCTGCAAAATCCATCATCTTACGGATTTTTCATCACTCATTAGCTGCCATTCCTGATTTAGCTAATTCGTGAGGTCCTTGACTGAGTTGGAAAGACATGTTGCCACTATTGGGGGTTTTTTGCTTTTAGTAAGCCTGTCTTTTGTGAGCCATTCAAATTTACTTTAATGCATTTAATTTTCTTTCCTGAGATGTATTATATATTGTAATCTTATTGATGAATAATATTAGTAGATTGATTTTTTCTCTAGTTTCCTTCTATATTCCTCTTCTCATATTCTCTTGCCGTCTCTTGAAAATATTCTAAGTGAAGTTGTCTAATTGAATCTAGATCTAGGCAATCTAAATTCTCATATTAGATACTTACTAGTATAAGGAAACCATTGAGAAAAAAGATAACTCAAAGAAATGTCCAATAATGTCATCAAAGCAATTTTGGCAATGTTGTATTGAAAATGATTCCAAATATAAGTGATGTACCCTCTTAGAGATATTAATTTGTGATGTTGAAGCAAATATAGTTGATAATGATTCTTGGATCAACTCGTCATTTCCATTAGTGTGCACGATGATTGGCTATCTATCTATTATTGTTACTCCATGTAGGTCTACAAATTATGTGTACTCCATGCTTTGTCCCTTCTACCATTGGCCTATGTTCATAAAGATTAGTAGCTCCAATCTGTACATGAGAAATGAATGATGCATCAATGCTCAAAATCATTTCTGGAAAAGAAACATAATCATAAAAAACATGGTTGATGTCATCAAACTTTTTTTCACTATACTAAGTCTGATCGCATGGAATTTTAGAAATTGTGCAAATTGGATGAATTGCTACCATCAATGTATCTTTGATCAATATGGTTTTGGGAATATTATTGTTCTCCCTCATTTTTTTTTTTAAATTTCTGAAAAAAAGGACATAAAGGTATTTCTGCATGATAAGATGGTGTATTTTCATATTCGTGGACATTATCAAACGTATCTGTGTATATGGCATATAAATTTTCATATTCCAAAAATGACTATATTTATTTGGAAATAAATTTCACACAGACCATAACGTATTCATTACTCTCCTAACCTTCAAGGTGAACAACTAATTCCAGTTCAAAAGAGACATCATCATTCTGTTCCCACTCTAAGCTGAAGGGGTTTCTGAATCAATGGAAATTCCTTCGTCTCAATGAAAGAGTATCGGATAACAATAATGTATCCTCCATGTTCTTAATTTATAGTGGCCCCATAAATTAATTATTCGTTAAGTATAAGCTTGAAATAATCCTGTAAAATGCTACCCTCGAATTGTGTTTTGAAACCAAACTACAAATTACAAGGGGCTTGAAGATCATCATGTGTGGTCCCTAAGACTGAAATGTTTCCCCGTGACAAAAGGTGATTGAATTCTCATTATGTAAATTTGAATCAAATCACTAAGAACTAATTTATTGTAGGTTAGAAACCTTTGCATTCTCTAGATTATTTTATTTTATGACATTTTGCAAACCAGTGCCTTCCAAATTATTAGTTCCAACGAGAGGAAAGCAATTTTCTTCTGGTGATTTTGCCTTCCCTAATGGTAGTTGTAATGGGTTTGTCTCAAAGATCAATGAGGGTGATATATTAAGTAGGAAACACCGAGTATGTTGTAAATTTTTTCTCATTATTTGAGGGTAACTCATCTTCTTCAAGGATATAGACAAGGTATGAAAACTAGTCAAGGGATTCTTAGTCATATAGTCTATATCATTTTCAGGAAATCTACAGTAGATTTTCATAACCCTTTGAAAGAAATCATCTAGAGGTTCATTTATGTTTCTTTGAATTCCTTCAAGTTCACTACAAAGTTCCTTGGAGTTGTAATTTTACACGAGCATTGATAAAGACTTCCATTAATTTTTTTCGATTGTGAATTGATTTGGTTAATAATGTCCTATATGAATGTTTGATTGGTCCTTCCAATGTGAGGGTAAACAATCAACATATTTCACTGTCTTGGAAATTTTTTATATTATGACATGTGAGTTTAAATTGATTAAGATGCTTGAATGCAGAGATTATCCCTTCACCATTGAATTTTAATTTTGACGAGTGATCAAATATCCTTTTTGAAAACCAAACTATTGGTCTTGGAAGACTCAAAGGGATATCCCATACAAAAGTAAGGGAGGAGATCCATGGGATTTTCAAATACTTCCAAGATATGGCTCCACGTGGGCAGGCTTGCCATCCATCCCTCCTTCTTGCACCAACTTTTTTGACAAGTAGAAATGACCTTGGCTAATACTAGGGGTTATCCCTAGTGAAAAGTATCAATTATACCTCACATGATTTCATATAGCGAACCCATCTAGATTTTGGCACATAAACCATTAATGATTTGGGGTTTACCAGTTATGGCCTGGTCCACCACTACAAGTCTTATAAACTAATTAAAATGAAAAGAAACTAATCTAAGATGCATAAATGGAAATGCAAGTGCCCGAGAATGACAAATAAAAATTGTGAAGTAATCATAAAACCAAACATGCCCTTGTTAGAATTTCATGAATTAGTTCCTTGAAAATAAAGCGAAGAATATGATTAAATGGCTTCAAAACCATAATAGTCTAGCATAAAAACAACGACATATAGTTCTATGCTCCCATATTTATACAAGAAATTCCAAAAAATAGAAATAAGAATGCTACAACAGCACATAAGAATAGTGTGAAATACATTCTTATATGATACCAATGCTCAGTAGATGCCATAGAGTATTCCACAACATATACACACAAGAATCTCCATAAAATTGCTTGGCCAAAGTTGGCTTCTCCTCATTACAATTCTAGCAAAAGTACATGAAAAGTTAGAGAGCCAAAAGCCTCCCAACAAAAGCCCCCTTTCCTTTGATATCCTCCTATTTAACTCTTTTATTCTTAGAATCTAAAATTTTTATTTTCCTAACCATCAAACCATTCCTCTTCTAGAATGTTTTCATATCCCCCCACCTTCCCTAAGAGGTCTTTATTTTCCTAGGGAAAAATAATTTACTTGAATATAAATAAATGTGCCCTTTAATATTAAATGTGACACCCTTTCGTAATTTGACTTTTACTAAAGAGGAATATCCACCTTTTACACTTGTGTTTTAAAGATATTAAAGGAGGCAAGGAAATGTTAAATTTTCAGAATTTACTTCAATCTGATCTAGGATCTTAACTGAGAGAACAACATGTACAACAAATCTACAGCATATCAATCATGGACACAAGAATGCAAGCACACAAGAGACACAGAGTTTACTTGGGGAAAACCATAAAGGTGAAAAACCCCAATAACTTCCTCAAAGATAGATAGAGCAATGATACAACCATAATACAAGAGATAGTCTTCTCCTAGCAGCAAAGCCTCCTCCTCCACAAGTGCGCCACTCTCCAAAGTGTGAGTGAGAGAATAGAATGTGTAAAATGAGAGAGACACACTCTCTATTTATACACTAACTTGACTTGACCTTTACTCAACTAGGTCAGCCTCAACTTAACCACTTAACATAATGCTGACTGGGCCGACCCCCACTAGGGTGGTCTAATAACCCTTTGACCCACATGGTCGACCCCCAATAGGGTGGTCTAATAACCCTTTGGCCCACATGACTTATACAGGGCCGACCCCAACAAGGTGGTCTAATAACCCATCAAGTATAAGTTACGACACTTACAATATAAATGACGACACTTCCATATAGAGGAATAATAAAATCTCTATAGGAATAAAATATACATATATATGAAATACATTCCGAAGTTGCATATACATCAACACTCCCTCTTAACTAGGAAGGTATTTCTCGACACAGGTCTTCTAGCACAAGTCTTCTTCTCTGGATCATCGTCACTGGATAATCGTCATCGAGTCATCATCATCGTCACTGCTGCTGCTATCTCAATCAATCTCTGAATCTACTCATCATAGGAAGTCTACAGAGCCATTCCTTTTTCATACTGGATGTAGGACCACCACCTGCAGGTCTTCGTCATCACTAGCCATACTGTGGAAATCTCAGGACTTATTACGTGCGTCGCAAAACCTTAAAAGAGTCTCTTGACTACCAAGAACTCTAAAGAGCATCCGAGGCCTTTTTCATCCTGTCCAGATATCCAAGACTTATTACATGTGACCCCACCACAAAACCTCGAAAGAGAATCCCATGACTGATTACGAGCACAAGGCTCAACCTATCAGATCTCCCAAGGCACAAATTACATGTGGTCACCACAAAACCTCGAAAGAGCATCCCAGGACTGATTACGAGCACAAGGCTCAACCTATCGGATCTCCCAGGGCACAAATTACATGTGGTCATGGAAAAACCTCGAAAGAGCATCCCAGGACTGATTACGAGCACACGGCTCAACCTATCGGATCTCCCAGGGCACAAATTACATGCCATAGGAAAAAACCTCGAAAGAGCATCTGCCAGATATCCCAGGGCACAAATTACATGCCATAGGCAAAACCTCGAAAGAATATCTACAGATCTCCGAGGGCACAAATTATATGTCCTCCCAAGCAAAACCTCGAAAGAGAATTTTCCATATATCCCAGGGTACAAATTACATGCCATAGGTAAAACCTCGAAAGACTATCTGCAAATCTCCCAGGGCACAAATTATATGCTTATTTGCACAACCTGTTCCACGGCCACAGAGTATCAACCTGATACTCACCATACATCATCCTGATGTACACATGATCATCCTGATCATCATCACTGCAACATCCTGCTACATGTCATCTGGAGCAACATCCTGAAGCTCGTCAGCCATGATCATCCTGATCATACAATGCATCTACCTGATGCATACCAAGTATCTACCTGACACATATCATCAAACATGATCCACCTGATCATACAGTGTATCCACCTGATACAAATACAAATACATGATACAAATCACCATACATGATCCACCTGATCATACAATGTATCCACCTGATACATATACAGATACATGGTCCAAGCATCCAACATGATGCATATACAAAAATACATACAAGTGATCCAACTGATCATATCCAGCATCCAACATGATGCGTACATAAATATAAATGATCCAACTGATCATATCTAGCATCCAACATGATGCGTACATACATATACATATAAATGATCCAACTGATCATATCCAGCATCCAACATGATACATACATAGAGTAGTAACTGGAGCATCATCCTGATGCTCATCATCCATGATCCTCCCGATCATCATAGCATTGTCCTCTTCAGATCATCTCATCGTCCACGAAGCATAGCCCAGATGCACATCATCCAGCACTTACACCACCGACATGGGAGAACACATCTACCACCATTCGGGGAAGGCTCCAGCCCTTACTTTTTCACCATGGGACAACACATCTACCACCATGTGAAAAATGGCTCACCAATTACATCACGACCAAGGGAGAACACATCAACCATGTCAGAAAATCTCATGTGCATCTGCATCTTCCGGACTCATCACTTCCCTTTGGAAGGAACCTCGATCTGAAGTGCACCAAGCCTCTCTCTGATGTAATCAAACTACACTTTGGCCAACGGCTTGGTCAATACATCTGCAACCTGCTCATTCGTCGCAACATACTCTGCTTCGGTTGTACTCAGTGCTACGCCGTACTGCTTCCTACTAAACCAAGAGATCACACCTGATCCCTATCTGCAGCACTTCCTGCCCAATATGAATCAACATAACCCTGCAGGTTAAACTTTTGATTCACTTTATACCTGAGCCCATAATCAACTGTACCCTTCAGGTACCTCAGAATATGCTTTACAACAACCAGGTGAACACTCCTCGGATCCGTCAGGAATTGGATCAATGTGTTCACCGCAAAGAAAATATCTGGTCTCGTGTTCGTCAGGTACATCAAGGACCCAATCATCTGACGATACATAGAGACATCAACCGGCTCAGATGAAGCATCACACATAAGCTTCAGGTTCGATGCCATGGGTGTGGCCATGGCCTTGAGTCCATCATCCCGAACCTCTTCAGGATCTCTACTACATACTTCCCTTGTCCAAGGAAGATTCCATCTGCACTTTGCCACACCTCCATGCCAAAAACAAATAGTGTATCATCCCCAAGTTCTTCATCTTGAACTCGGCAACAAGCTTCCGCTGCGTGTCGGAAATCAATCTATCTTCACTTGTAATAAACAGGTCATCCATATACAAAAGTAGTATCACTAGATTGCCTTCCTCAACCTTGTAGTAAAGGTTGGAATCCACTTTACTCTTGGTAAAGTCCAAACTGGATAGAAAGCTGTCTATCCTACCATACCAAGTTCTGCACATATATATGAATACACCATTCAAGAAGGCTATCTTGAAATCCATCTGGTGTATCTTCTATTTCATCACTTTTATATTTCTCTATGCTGCCATCTGCAGCATACTTGATCTGATAGTTCCATTTGGAAGTCACAACAGACTTCCCTTCAGCTCTTGGAACCGCATCCCAAACATCGTTCTTCATGATCGACGGATCATGGCATTCTTCCCGTATCCTGGGAACTTCAATATCTTCAATAGATAATTTTGTTGCTTGAACAAATGTTGTAGTCCTTCTTTTGTAGGTGAAGGTATACGATCTTTCCTACAAAACAAGTTAAATTGCATAATTAGAAACATCTCATAATTTTCAGACAAATTCTTACACATAAAGAAATATGTCATACAGTCATGCAATTATCTTAGCCAATGCTTCAATACAACATTTATCCATATTCCGTAACTTTCTAGATGCCTTCCAATCTCTACCAGAACATTGTTAAGAGTGTGCACAACTCCCAACATGTTAGAAAAGAGGTTTCATTCTAGATAAGTAGCAATGGAATGTTGTACAGTGCCATAGGCCACTTAGCCATCACATGCATATTAGTAGTATACTGTTCATTAATGCAATCATTCTAATATGCACAATACATATCCTAAGTCTAGGAATATGAGCATATGTATCATTGAACAATTTTATTTAAACAAACAAATATGCAAGAAATGATAATTAAAATACTTATCTTTGTTTGTTCGTTGGGTGGACTCCCTCTGAGTCTTCGCTTCCTTGCAGGAGCTGTTGGAGTCCTAATCTGAAGTAGCTTCTTCTACACCTTTTTGTTGTGGAGTGTAGAGAGACGGTCAACTCCCTGTGAATATCTGCATCCTTGCATAAACCACTGGAGTGTACTCCCTCTTGATCTTTGCTTCCTGGATTACTTGTCCTTGAACTTATATTCATTCTTGATCCCTATGCATGCTTGTTAGTATCATCATTGTGTTATCCTCTAGGTCTCATACATAATCAAACATTCATTAGTATAATCTTAATATTATCAAAACACAATAATCTCAAGCATGTATAGTCAGGATCATTTCAAACACAGATAATAAACATTAGTATTCAAGGTTTCAGGGAAGTCTTCTTTTACTCATGCATATTCTTATTTGATCATAGGACTCTTCTGGTTAGTTAAATCATTAATCATGATAAGAGATATAATATGCATAAAACCCGTGATTACTCAAACCTATACCTTCATGATTCTTTTGGTTAGTCATATCATCAATTATGGTAAGAAACATAATATGCATACAACCATGACTATTCAAACCTATGCCTTCATAAATAATCATTATCAACAACACAACAATATAAGATCCTAACACAAGGTAGGATTCTATCTTGATATAGGAAAAACATACCTGGATTAGCATGCTAGCTAGTTATGTCTAACATACTCACATGATGTCTTCTTGTTCTTCTTCAATGACTTGTGCTAGTAACCTATATATCTCATAGGTTAACCATTATAAAACCAAGTTATACATACCTCGTAAATGGATCTTCTATGAGATCCATGACAATGGATGAATCTTTGTCCTCATGTCATCATGATCATATGTTCTTGAACCAGAACATGATTTGTCTTTCTTGGTGTACCTTTCATGTTAGCAGACAACATAAACCTCATACACACCATAATGCATTAGTACAATCATAAGTGTCAACACCCTAATCAATGGATATCTTCTATCGTGCATTCATAATTTTATTAAGGTGATACGACAAGTCTAAAATCAAGATTGTACTAACTGTAATAACATGAAGACAAACATACCATAAACTTAATCATGAACAAATCTTGAAACATACCTCGATGAGTCAGACCTGTCGAGATCGCTTGTAATCTTCTTATGTAAGGCCTTAGCCTCATCTCCCTCTGAAATAGGAACTTCTTCACTTATGCAGGTGACCAATCCATCTTCTTCTAGGATTAACCCAATCCACTTGATTTGCAAGAACTGGACCTGGAGATGGATTAGGGTTTGTCAAAGAAACCCCAAAAATTCAAACTTTGAATTTCAAACTTCCGAAAAGATAAAAATATGCGCTTTGATGAGCTGATCAAGCTGATATATTCAGAATTTGAAAACTGCAAAGTTTCACTCCTCAATTTTGCCTTTGAAACTTCCGGATTCACTGGACGTGACTTCGAACTAGGGTTTGATGAAGCCCACTCTTCTGCCCAATCAAAAGGTTTGATCCAAAGCTCTAAGCTTCTATTTTTCTGAGGAGCTTCCAACCGTGGTCACAGATTTCAAAAATTCCCATTTTTACAGAAGCCCTAATTTTCCATTTTTCTGATCAAAGTCCCGAACTAGGGTCTGATCAAGCCCGACCTTCTACCCAACCAAAAATTCTGATCTTGGTCTCTAAATTTCGATTTTGATGAGTAGCATTCAGTCGTGGTCTCCGATTACAAAAAATCCAACTTTCCCCAAATCCTTAAATTTCGAAAGCCATGAATGAAGGTGCTCAAAAAATAATTCTGATTTGACAGAAATATGTACTTGATTGTTTTTGGTGTAACTCTTAACTTTTTGATCCACAGGGTCTGAAATTTTTTTTTGAGATATCCCGACCTGTTATATTTCCATCCCGATAGGTCTGACCTCAATTGGATTCTCTGAGAGAGAGTTATGCCAAGTGTCGCAACGTGACCTGTTTATGGGATAATACAGGAGAGCAAACTTGTACGTCATGCCATGTGTCACTGGTTCAACTTCAGCCTTTGAAAACGTTTCCTGAGATAGTACAGTCTATGTACTACCTGTCACTTTTTACGAAATTTCATTTGGATCTTCCTAGCCCAAGTTATGACCTTTTTCCCAAGGTCACCTGATTTTGACTCAGATCTGGAAGAGGCAGAAACCCTATATTGTACAGATCATAAATCACAAAGTACAACGAATTAGAGGTTTTCCTTTGGATACAAGGTACATGGTGATCTTATATTCGACCTGAACAAGTTTCAGATCATAAAACTTCGCCAAAATGGATTCATAGCGAAAGTGCTACGATGACTAGTTTTTGCTATATCAAGCCCTAGCATCATAAGTGCAACAAGTGTCATACATGCCTTCTTTCAGGCTAGCTCTGATACCATGTTAACTTTTCAGAATTTACTTCAATCTGATCTATGATCTTAACTGAGAGAACATGTACAACAAATCTACATCATATCAATCATGGACACAAGAATGTAAGCACACAAGAGACACAGAGTTTACTTGGGGAAAACCATAAAGGTGAAAAACCCCAATAACTTCCTCAGATATAGATAGAGCAATGATACATCCAGAATACAAGAGATAGTCTTCTCCTAGCAGAAGAGCCTCCTCCTCCACAAGTGCGCCACTCCAAAGTGTGAGTGAGAGAATAGAATGTGTAAAATGAGAGAGACACACTCTCTCTTTATACACTAACTTGACTTGACCTTTACTCAACTAGGTCAGCCTCAACTTAACCACTTAACATAATGCTGACTGGGACGACCCCCACTAGGGTGGTCTAATAACCCTTTGACCCACATGGCTGACCCCCAATAGGGTGGTCTAATAACCCTTTGACCCACATGACTTATATAGGGGCGACCCCAACAAGGTGGTCTAATAACCCATCAAGTATAAGTTACGACACTTACAATATAAATGACGACACTTCCATATAGAGGAATAATAAAATCTCTATAGGAATACAATATACATATATATGAAATACATTCCGAAGTTACATATACATCAACAGGAAACAATTATAAATATGAACATTTGATAAAAACAATGGTCCCTCATTAGAGAAAAGTTATCATTTTGATTCTTCATGTGTTTGGTTGCTAGCTAGGTTTCTTGAACAACTTCAATGCTGGATGCTCCCAAATTTTGCACAAGTCTTCCAATTCTTCATATTTCCCATCTTTAATGGTTTTCTCATTTCTTCGGGGTGTTGGTCACATGCTTTATAGACTTCCTTTCCATGATGTCTAGTGTGTGTGGTTCCTTGCTTAATCCTTTATAATGTTTCCAGATTAAAAATAATAATATATTATTTAGTCATGGTACCTAAACATTACCACAACATATATACATTAACCACATATATAAAATTCAAATCACACTTTAGCAATTCACATTTAATCCGAACAAGTGAATTGCTGAGTTAATACTTGGGTTTTGAAGTTTACTTCCTTGGATCCAAAGACCTTGGTTTCTTTCATAATAGTTTCATAGACATACTAAATAAAATATTGTGCAACCAAGTTTCTGGGCCATACCACAACTCAACTTCATCCTTTTTGGCCATCAACAATGTTTCTCTCTTTTGTTTTTCAAATACTAAACCTTTTATTAGGTAATATTACACAACTTTAAAAACAAAGTTTTAGATATCATTGATACCTTTCCAATAGTATAAAGAATGTTCAATACAAAGGTCAGAGTCAAAAGTTATGACCAAAATACCGAGGTCACATTTTGTAGTTTTGACCAAAAAATGACATTTCGATTAAAAAATGTCATTTCAAGGGTGACATTGCAAACTAAAATTGACTTTTCAAGTGCAACATCTCGGCCTAAAAATGACTTTTCAAGTGCGACATTTCCATCTTTTGTGTCGCACCTCGACAATCATTCTATTTTTGTGTCGCATGTCGACAAACATTTCTCTGTAGTGTAGGACATTGACAAGCATTTCACCTTTGTGTCACACATCGACAAACATTTCTCTTTTGTGTCACACTTAAAAACACTTTTAGTGTGCGATATGTCGCAAATGAAAATACATCTGGTTTTGATTTGTCACACAAAAAAACAATTATGGATGCACTTCCAAAAGATTATGTAATGCAAAAAATTCTTTATAGAAAAGACTAAGTCCAAAACAAACTTTACTTGTCGTAGTGTCGACTTTGTCACTCTTTTTGAAACATGTCTCACTCTTTTTGAAAGATGTCTCGGTGTGTTGCATCATTGCAAGTATTTAAATGAAACTTTGTCTTATGTTTAGCTTAGAAAACATGTCGTTTGTCCATATGATATCCAATCAAGATGCTGCCTTTTATAGTGCAGAGAGGATAAACATATATTTCCAATGAGTGATATTTCCACCTTATTTAAGATCATGTCAATAGATTTCATAGTGACAAGACCCTAATGACCTGGTCTGAGGAGAAATCATTAGTGCGTGTTCCTTTGGGCCTCATATTGTGTTGGGTTTGTCATCCTGCAAAACCCATTGTAGGCCCAAATTTAGCTATACCAACTCCTCTCACATCTATTTTATCTCGGCTTTCAAGATGCTAGTTGAAATTAGTATTATCCATCTTCAGTTGAGAGAATTTATCCTGCCAAAATGGTCATCTAACATATGGAGCACTTAGTATTAAGCACTTGGAAAAAGTGTCAAATTCTATTTGAGAAACAATTCTGAGTCATCCTATGCCTTACAAATGCTAAAATCAATCTAAGTGAAGTTATATGACACTTTCATAGGTTAAGATTACTCGTCAAAAATCAAGAGGTGCAAAAACACATGTGAATGTGGTGCATACAATTAGAACCACTATGCGATGCAAACAAATTCAACCATTCTACTACCATACTCAATCATGTATGCAATATGAAGTGGAAAAAAATAGTAGATAGTCAAGTAGGAACCGCTCATTCAAACATCAACTGTTCAATTAAAACCAAGAGGATACAATCAATGGACAAAACCACCTAAAGATTTGATATTAAAAATTTAAAAGGAGGGGTCCCAAGCCAGTGGGCTTGGGGAGTTGTTGAGGCCTCAACACCTTGATTTAAGTTCTTAACCTTCTTAATGAGTGATTCATTAAGGGATTGCATCTTAGGCAATTGGTCATGCTTCTTCTTAAGATCTTCTTTTCATTCCTCATTATATTTTTGTAATTTGGAAGTATCTTCTTTAGATACATTGAATTCATCTTTAATTATACGCATCGCTTCCATTTTCCAGTGCTTGAGCCTTTTCTTAAGAATAATTATTCTAATACTTTCCATGTGGCTTTTCGTCTAGTATATTTATCAGGATAGGTCCAACAATTAGAAACTTCACCATAAAAATGAATACTTTCTCGTAAAGGATGTTTTTCATTTTCCTTTTCCATCCTCAACCATCCCATAGGATCAATTTCATCTCTATCTTCATCTCCTCTAAACATGCGTATTACCATTGGTTCTTAATTGAGGTCTAATAAAAACCCTCAACTTCCAACCTCGCAATACTAAAACTAATGATCCCAAATAGTGATTTTTTCTAGTATATTCTCTTGTGTTTACTCTTTCCAACAACTTTTCAATCACCTAATTAAACCTTTCAGTCAAAAGCTATACCAATTTTAAATTAGCATACCTTTCAAAACCTTGATTTGGATATTGTCTTGTTGGCCAACCTTGCACATAATGTAACTCTAAAATTTAAACTATAGTATCTTGGTATGCCTTCTCTGCAATGCCACGAGTTTAATCAAATTCTGATAATCGTAATAAAGATATGGTAACTTACTCAAAACTTTTTGATTTTGGCCCTTTAGGGAGAGTGAGATTGTACGCTCTACCACATGTCCATTTTTTTGGATCTACTTCTAAAATTTGGATATGTAACACTATTGTTTGTCTTATTTCCAATGAAATTGGTGGAACTCAATTTCGAATTCGCTAGAATCATGCATGATATTTTAACAAGAACAAAAGCTTGAGATTAGTTTTTGAGCAAGCAAAAAATCCCTACTTCCACAGCATATAACTCCAAAATGATAGTAAACCAAAAATGAAATTTTTACTATAGGTACTTCAATATTTCTTTTCAATGTCTTGAAATTTCTAATATCTAAAGCTTTCTGGAAAATATTCTAGCGAAAATGGAAAGATGACTTGTTAAGATGGAGCCCACCAAAGATTGTAAGCTCTAAAACCAGATATTATATACCAAATGATTAAGAGGTACTACTAACCAAATTACACAAAGATGTGAGCATGGAGCACAACTCCGATATAGATAAGAGAGATGGGTTACAGAATAAATCCTTAAAGAATTGGAAAACCTCCTCCAAATACCCCAATACATTCATATATCTCAATTGCATGTTCCTCTTACTAATGACTACATGACCTCTATATATACCTATTTAGTCATTGCACATGTGGGCCTTTCATTAGGCTAAACATGATTACATATCATTTACCTCATTACATATACATTTAGCCCCATCTATTCCCCCCTTGGGGTCATATCATATACATTAATCTCATATATACCCCTCTCGAGTCATAACATTCTACTTCAGATCCACCTCTACACTCAACCACAAATTTGCTTAGAAACCATTATGGTTTCCATCTAGACTGAACACCTTGCCAAACTTGCAAGTTAATCGATCAACAAAAGGATGAAAATCGACAGGAAAATTTAAGAACTCCAACCAAAACAAATAATGTGCCTACCCATGATCATTTGAGTTCAAATCTATGTGCCAAGACTAAACATATGCAAGAATATGTACATTATTCCAATTTCCAAACTATAGGATATAACAAGTTGTGACATCTAAGTTAAACAAAAGGAAAACATACAACAACCCCAATCCCCAGTAAGGGTTCATGGAAGTTCCCTTGGCCTCCCAATTCAACAAGAACTAATGTTTTAAAGCCTCCTTGTCTACCATTCTTTGCAAAAAAATGGGAATAACCCCCCTAGTCTCCAAATGTATGTGCCCCTCAAAATACTTGTTGTTGACAAGGAAAAATTACAATCCTCATGATCTAATGAAGGCTTGGGCACCATTATTAATTAATGGTTGTGAAGGGATCTCAGGCCCCTCATTTTGTGATTCCACTATAAGCTTGGCCTAGCTTCTTCAAAGGAACAAATTTGTGAGCAACCAACTCCAAACCCACACCACAACTGCCAACACAAGGTCCTCAAATGGAGAGACAATCCTAAAATTATATGGAGAAGGGTTTACACCTTCAATACACAACAACTTACCAACATGCATGGTGTTGATGACATCATCTAAATCTTATCTCAATCCCACCATGGTTTCTTCTTCCATGGAAACCACATTTCCCATTGATGGATGGAGTGACCATTCCTCCATAGGTTTCTGCAAATGGGAGTTGCAATGCCTGGGAACACTTTATTTAATGACTAAGCTACAATTCACAAATATCAATCAATTTTAAAATAATCAAGGCAATGAAATCCAAAGGAAAGCAATCCCATGATTAGTTTCATCTCTAATAAACATTCTCCACATGAACCCTTGAGAAACCTCTTCCTTTCTCCCCAAAAGGACCAAGCATGCCCTTTTCAAATAAACCCTACATCTTTTTGGCATTTTCATATCTAATCATACCCACTCTACCCTCATGTACGACGACACTACTAATATTTTCCTTGAATATGTACAATAAGTTCCTATGCCACAAACTGCCTCCAAAACGTGCACACACTACCCATCCATACCTATACGGATCATGGTCATATGTCCAGGTTGACTGATGTACAATTGTTTTTCAGACCTAAATAATCTTTCCACCCTCCGTTGATCCTTTTATTGATACTATATTTTCAGTTGAGTTTGTGTTGAATATCAATTCCAAGATACTTGTAAGAAGTCACTTCCTCCATATCGCTATTGTCGTAAATAAAGTTAGCGTGGGTGTCTTTCTTGGATTTTGTAATCATAACTTTTGTCTTGTTGGTGTTAATAGTCATACCCATATTAGAGCAGAAATATTTGAGAGTTCTTAACTGCTTATCAAAATCAAAGGGAGTGTCCTTTCCATAAGTACAATATCATCAGTATAGAGCAGGAGGATGGAAACTATCATAGTTGCCGTCGTGCCTGTGTAACCTGCTTCTTCTAACCAACGTTCTAGTTTATCGATGTAAATGCTGAAAAGGGTTGGGGAGAGGGGGTAGCCTTGTTTAACTCCAATATTACAATTTATATCCGTCGACCACCCCTCAATGTTCTTAAACTTCACAATGACCTTTTCGTAAAGCCTTATCATGGAAACTCTCAACTCAAAAGGAACCTTAAGCTCCTCCAATCTCTTCCACATGTTATTTCTAGGAATCGTATCAAAAGCTTTTCTAAATCCACAAAGCAACAAAACAAATCAGACTTATTATTATGGCATTCCTCTGCAATGACCCTAAGCATAACAAGGTGGTCCGTAGTTGAGTGATGCCTTCTAAAACTTGCTTGGCCTTTAGCCCGCTTACCTTCCATTTCTAGCCATTCGTTGATATTCTTTTATAAGATAATAGTGTATAACTTAACTAAGAGTGGGCTAATCATCATGGTCCGATAATTAGAGGGGTTATTTTTATCGCCACTTTTGAAAATATGAATAATAAGGCTCTGAGTCCAAGGAGTAGGGAATCCTTGCTTAACCGCTAAATTAAAGAGTTTGTGGATGTGCGGGATGAGGATAGGCCCCCCAATTTTTAAGATTTCTGCTTGGTAGCCTTCAATGTCTTTGGCTTTTCCATTTGCTAGGCACTTAACCACGAAATCTATGTCTTCTAACGAGAAAACTTCTTTCATTGAAAGAAGGATTTGAATGTTATCTTTGATATCCAAGGATTCGTAATTTTTTTTAAAATAGGAATTCTAATCCATCAAAACAATCTTGTTATCTTCTTTTGTTTTGCGAGTTAGAATTTACCTCCAAAATTTCTTAGGAGCTATCTTGGAGAAGTGTAAGAGATTTTCCTGTCTTTTATGTAAATATCACAATTTTTTCTTTTAATCAGGCCTTGGTAATGCTTTATCTTGTCTAATTTTAGCGATTCTGCAGTAGCTTTCTTAATTTCATTTCTCACATCTTTACACTCTTAATCATACCAAGGGTTGATTCTATTATCTCTCTTTTTAGTCGAGACTTCAATAGAGAACTTGTTAATGGACGACGAGGGTTGTAGTAAAATTATGGTAGAGAATTTTTATATTCTCCATATTAGATAAATGAAACATATCATTTTTTAAATTGTGAAGAAAAATATCAGCTTTATTTTTATCAAAGATCGGGTGCTTATGGCCACCAATGATTTCCTCTTTGTGATCACTATGTATGACTAGATTGAGAGTTATAATTAAAGGCTTGTGATCAAAGTTAGGCTCATGCTTGTTCAATATGTCAAAACCTATTAATTTGTTGTATAAAGGGATATCATATATAACATAATCTACCACACTGCTGCCAAGCATGTGAATACAAGTCATCTCTCTAAAAAAAGTTATAAGAGAAAGCTTATAATTTGATAAGCTATAAAAATTGTGTAATGTTCCAAATGATGGTAAAACTATATATTTATATTTTTTCAACTTCTTTTCAAATAAATTTTTTACAGTTTTTTAACTTATAAAACTTATTTAAAAAAAATGTAAATTTAATCATCAATAAATATTAAATTAAATTAAATAAATTTTATAAACATTATTACTTATTAATAAATTAAAATAACATTATACTCATTATACTCATTAAATATGAATAATATCATTGCAATTTAAAAAGACATCGAGTTTGGTTTTCTCTATCATAAAATATATTTTAAACCACACTATACATTTATTTATCAAAATTTCTAATCATAAATTCTAATATAATTTTAATTATTGTTAAATTAAAATTTAAAAATAATTACTAATTTATTATATTTTATATTATACATTATATTATTATAATATTAACAAAGTACGATAAAATATCAATTTTTAGTTATATAATAATATACTCTACTCTTCTTCCTCGAAATTTTGAAACTTATTTATAAAAATCGCTACTCAATTCTAAAAGCTCACAAAGAAAAGAAAAAAATGTTTTATTAAAATGATCAATAAAATTTGATAGAAAACCTTATCTTAATACCTAGTTGAATTATTGTTTCAACTCATAATTTGAAGTGTTCAGATTGGAATTTCAAAGATTTGGGTAGTTTTAAAATTGGACAATTAGTTTAAAACAAGCAATCCTAATTACTGAAATTACAAAAATATGAAAATAACAATTTCCAGCAAAAATTTCAACTGGTCTTAAACCCAAAATCACCAAAAAAGCTGGGCGCTTTAATTGTTAGTTGTCTTTTATCCTACACGCTGAATCAAATATATTTAGAAGTCAATTATTGGACAACTCACAGGTCTCATAACCTTATTAGCAGAATGCAATCCCCAACTCGGTCTCATAACCTTATTAGCAGAATGCAATCCCCAACTCCCGAATTATCTGGACAACAATCCATACTTAATTGAACCTGAAATTCACTCATTAGCAGACTGCAATCCACATGCATGTCTGCAATCCACATGCATGTCTCAACAACTAATGAGAGATCATTCTTGAGATCCATAACTCACAAACTATCTTGACAACAATCCATATTGAATTGAACCTGAAATTCTCCCTCTGGCTTTCGAGATAAAAATTCTTCAAACCAAAAAATCAATTAGTCTCATTAATTCTCTAGGAAAATAATGTAGATACATACACTAACTCAACAACAAAACTTTCTTCTAACTGACAAAGTAAAATATCTTGCAGCTGCCACCTCTGCTCCTCCACGAACCATGAATAAAGCAAATCCAACACAACAATCGCTGCAATTCAAACCTGTTACACTTGTATGTAGGCAGCAATTAACACGATCATTCTTATAAATTCGTAGCTTCGCAAATCCCAAACTGCTGCGAATTGTTGCATCAACATGATTCTTCTTTTCACAACAAATCGACTGCGGCTCGTCACTAGAGTGGCAGGTCTCCTTCTCAACAGCCAGCGCATTCTTTTCAATACCAATGACCAACAACAGGCATGCCATCGATCTGTTGGGCACTTCAGATTAGATATCCGGAAGATCCTATATACAAGAATTGAGCAACAAAAAACCTGCAGGTCCAAATGGAATATGCAGATGAAGCAATATATTTTCTTCCACTTTTGCAACCCCGTGGGCATCAACAACAAACGAGGCAGGCGATTTTCGGCACAAAGGCGAGCTTGCATTAGGTTGTGAGGTGGGGATCTGAGATGCAGATCACTGGCAATGCCAGATCCGCAATACACAGGTGAGAGGCCCCAAAATAATTCTTGTGACATGCTGGAGTCGATCTCTACGCTCTGTCGATACCACCCGGCCAATTGCTTTCCACGAATAAGAATCGAGTGATGAGAATGACTTGTGGAAAAACTGGTAGCTCCAGAAATTGGAGTTTCGAGATATATGATGGATATGTCATGCAAATCTTTAGAAATGGACAACGAGCAAGACCTCTGCCTCGGCCAACACAGATGACCCTCGATGAATCCACGAGTTGACAAGTGCTAATCGACTCACCAACGGACAGCCGCCGCATCATCTTCAAGCTATTGATAGGTGTTGAAACGTGGTAGCTTTGCATACCGAGGGCCGCGTTTCCTTATTGTGATCTAGAAAAGAAGAGAGCCTAGGTGATCATGAGGGGACAAAGGCTTGGTGTCTTAGGGAGGCTTGCCAGTCAATAAGTTCGGGTTGAAGGAAGAAGGAATTTGTGCCCTACACTTATAGCCTTTTGTTGTATTATTTTTCTTGGTTAGACTTGTTACTTTGTTTTCAGTTGTCTGAAGTTTTGGTAGCAGAGTGATTGCATCATTTTGGTATTAGAGCAAACCACAATGATCCAGAGGGGAATCCATTGTTGCAGGCTTACCGCTGGAAACATTAGCTGCTAAAACCGAAGAGTTGGTTCGAGAGGAGAACCAAGTGTGCTCAGAGGAGCACTAGAGAGGAGAACCAAGTGTGCTTAGAGGAGCACTAGATTGCACAGAGGTGCATTATTGTGACCAGTGGGTTTGGCTATGAAAATCCATATTGTGAACAACTTTAAGAGAGCAAGTTGTTAAGAAGCCAAAGGAGATAGGTGAGTAAAAGTTAAAAATGGCGAAGGAGAAGCGGGTGAGCCAAGAAGAGAAATAATGGATCAGGGGAGAGATACAAGCAATTAGACAACTGATCAAAGAGCGTGATGAAAGACTATAGAGAAAAGCAGAGATGCGAGACTTAAGGAGAAGGATTAGGGCCTCGGAGGAAAAAGAGAGACATCAAATTGAAAAGAGAGAAATTTCAAAGGGGGTCTCAATTGTGGAAGTGGTTTGCTACTCGGAAGAAGGTGAAGCACTTGAGGAAACACTTGAGGAAGCATGCGTAAACACAAAGAATGTGTGTGTTGTTTAGAGCACACAACAAAAAGCTAAGAAGATCAAGCATGTAAAGACCTACATGCTCGGAGATAAATGTGAGGAACAAACTGATGCTATCAATTGCATCCTTGTGAAGATCGAGGAGGGAGAAAATAATATTTACCTTCTGGTGGAGATAGTTGCAGGATATAGCGAAACTTTTAACAAAGTTTACAATGTGGTTGGAGAACACATTGTTGAATAAAAATACAGTGTTGCTGAGCACATGGGAGCAAAAGAAGAGCAACAAACTCTTCCATTGGTGGAAGAACAAATGATGGAAGAAGACCATTATAGAGAGTTGTGGGTCGATGTAATCTCGATAAGTAGAATGCCAATGCAACAAAGTAAAGATGGGGGAGTAGATTCCGTGTACATGAAAAATTTAAAGGAAAATGGCTCCTTTAGTGAAAATGAAGCTGACAAAGTTGCAGTAGAAGAGAAGCTAGCTAATTATTTGCAACTCATGCAAGTGGAAACAAAGGTGCAAGAATTGCTAAATGTTTCTAAGCAGAGAATTAATGACAATCTGAAAAAATGAATTTATGGAGAAAGATGGTTTATACCAAGGTTTGTTGGTGCAACTGAGTACATCCATGAAAGATTATATGTGGAAGTTCAATACTAATATAACATGGTGGTCGTTGCTGTTTAGACTATTGTTGTTTAGGGTTTAGCGGTTGTATTTTGATCGCTGGAGAAAGTTGAGGAAAAAAAAATTCAAGGCTATGAACCAGGAGGTTCATAATTCCTTAACGAAGGGAGTATGATGCATTGCATCCACTCTGTTGCATCATCTTCAAGCTAGGACGACCGCCGCATCATCTTCAAGCTATTGATAGGGTTGAAACATGGTAGCCTTGCATACTATTGAAGGGCCACGTTTACTTATTGTGATCTAGAAAATAAGAGAGCCTAGGCGATCATGAGGGGGACAAATGCTTGGTGTCTTTGGGAGGCCTGCGAGTCAATAAGTTCGGGTTGAAGGAAGAAGGAATTTTTTCCCTACACTTAGTCTTACGGAGATTTTCTGTGGGTTTTTTGCTGTAGCATAGATTTGGGGGACTCATTCATTTGTAATTGTGGGATAGCTTGGTTTATTTGTTTGAATGTTGGTATCAGGGGCCTCCAAGCCTGAATCGAAATCGTAGATAAATAAGAGGCTTGCGTGCCTCACATGTCTGTCATTTCAGTTGAGGATTAATGTATTCTAGTTATGAACTATGAATATAATTTATGTCTGATGGATTATAGCCTCGTTGTATTATTTTCCTTGGTTATACTTGTTACACTGTTTTCAGTTATTTGGAGTTTTGGTAGCAAAGTGATTGCATCACATCGTTAACAAAATTTTCAATAGCAACCACTCATGAAAAAACAGTCTACTCTCACCTACGCTACTCTAATCTACTCCTATTCCTATCCTACGGAGTATGACATCTCACATCTCTCATTTTCCTGAGCTCTCTTGTTAGGGAGTTAACTCGAGTGTAATACTAGCTTTGATACCAAGTCAAAAAATTGGGAGTGGCATTTCTTGACACACAAAACTGTTTTGAGTATATATTATTATACCAATCACAGTTACATATATATCAGAATAGACAAATTTTCTAAGAATCTTCTAGATTCATGAATAATGGATCTTAGATGTCTAAATTTAGCTAATACAATCTAGAACAAACCAAGAACAAACCAAGAACCTTATTTCAATAATGATTTATTGATGATGAATTCATGACCAACTCATTCCTTCATTATTTCCAACATGGTTGACCTAATTCCATTCTCGTTTGGATTAATTGGGAGAAGTTGGGATTAAGCTTATTAAAGTCATTGTGAAGCCTACTTGAATAACAATATTAAAAACCTCTTTTATGAAGAAACTTTTAATTAGTCACTATGATTTTCAACTATGCATCATTGCCTTGCAACTGTATTGTCATTTTTTAATAATTGTTGTGTTGTGATTTGTTTATAAGATGATTTTTTTACTATTGCTGCTCTTTCCACTTGTTTTTTTGCTCTTCTTCCTTTTTTCTAATGATAACATTCATTTTTTTTACTTCTATGAGGTTTCTTTCTAAAGTACCAAGGATGCACTTTGTTATTTTGTATGTCATATTAATTGTATTTTGTCAAGTTTTAAACAATGTCAGTGGCACACCTTGATCTTGCTGAAATGCATCATCAAAAGCTTCTCCAACCATGACATTATAGTTAATACTTTCACTATACAACGTCTTTTCTTCCATCTCTTTAACCAAGTTTTTGTTAATAAATATGAAAAAGCTATATTATGATGGTTGATGTCACAATTTTATAATAATTAAAACTTTATAGTTTAAATATAAATATAAATATATATACCTTAAGGATGTTTTATAACTTTGTAATCAATTGTATGACTAAAGAAACACCTATGATGACGAATATTATAATGTGACCAAATTTATAAAATAACTCTTATGATCTACATTTATTGCTTTTCAATAATGTATTATCCATTCATCTTACAAAATTTGACCTAATTTCTTCTACTAATTATATTCACTTTTATCTCAAATTTCATATGTTATATTTTATTTATGTGTGTTCTTTCTCAAATTTCATAGTCTGCTATCTATGTATTTTTTTTGAGACGTCTATGTAAGTGATTATTTCTACCTAACTAGCTTCATTACTTCAGTGTGTCTTGTGGCAGCAATTTAAAAAGAAAAACAAAAGACTTTATATCCTAAAACCATGTTTGACTTTCATTAACTTGTTTTTTCAAAAAAAACTTCACAACCATGTTCGACTTTCATTAACTTGTTTTTTCAAAAAAAACTTCACAAAAATTCCAGGGGATGCTTCCCCACATTCTTAAATAGCATATCCCTAGTAAACCATCGGCATAGCTTAGTGCACCTAATCTAATCGGATTTGAACGAATTGAACTAACACTTTGGAATCTCAGTTTTCATTAACTTAATCATACTGAATTAAACAATATTTTAAATATTGGAATAGGATATTATACGATGAGGGCAAATATTTATGACCGTTGCCTTTCCAAATTGTTTTTTTACATAAACAAGTCTTTATGACCGTTGACTTTCCAAATTGATTTTTTACATAAACAAGTCTTTCTTCATCTGAAAGGGAAAGTATAGAGTATTTGTTTCTTAAATTTTAAGAATAATTTAATGCTTTTGTATGGACCAATTATTGTTTAAATTTGGGATCACACTTCAATCTTTTATATGGCTACTTGATTATAAGCTTAGCAATGTGATTTTCTTATAGACGGAATACATGTGCCTAAATTGGACCACACATACACATTAGGTATTATGCTTTGGGACTTTCTAGGAGCAAAGTGAAATAACAATTCACAGAAGTTTTGTACTGTTTATTATCTACGAGTCACACAGATTCAGTGAGAGGCTTGGTTGGGCTCATTCAACTCTTCTGCAACTGTAAGTATGGTGACAGCAATGACAGCAGAAAAAAATTTAATAAATATTTGAAGGTCTGCATGCAGGCACACATAGAGAAACCATCACATATAGTTTTCATTTACTGTAGCATTGTGAGTGTCCAGTAATTGGACACTTTGACTGCCACAGTAAATCAAACACTCAATTCCTTCAATGAGTGATTGATTATCAATTTATCATACATGTACTAGGACAAAGGCCAATACATTTATGTATCTTATATTCAAGTAAAGGGATTTCAGAAATTCCAGCACACAACCTGAAGTAAGAAGAGCACTTCGTTTAACACTTTCATTTTTACATGAAAGTAAATTGCACTCAAGCGCTTTCAATGCAATAAAGCCCAAGAACTTCTAATGCATCTCATAAGAGAGCATATTCCCTCGCTTAGTGTTTTGCCCTTTTCAAAAGCAGACGAAGTGAGAAAAAGCCCAGAGCCAAAGTTTGCCAAAACCATCCTTTTACGTTTGATGGATCCACCCTTTGTGCCAAGAACCATGCATAACAAGCTTCTGTAATATGAGCCAGTGCTGAAAGATAAAAGAGGATCTGCAGATTTCTGATGGACTGAAACATGAGAAGGCCTAATGACCTTACCCACACAAGAGGACCTAAATATAGTGGTGGTATAAATGCACAACAGAACACTTGAAACATACCACCTACGCAAAATAACCATACAAAGATATTAGGCGTGTCCAGCTCCTTCCTTTTCCTCTCTTGCCAATATGTAATTGTTGCTTTCATGCCTTCTTGTGGTTTTACTATAGGAGTGTATCCTAATTCCTGCTTAGCTTTTAAGATAGAGAAATAGTGCGTGATTCCCACCTGTTGCACAACATAACCTTGGAAATTACACAATGCAACAACAATATAATTCTCCTCGCCATTAATAAATTTCTTCCTAGTCAAAGTAATTTCTAAAAAACTAATAGATCCCACATTCTATTAACAGTCCAAAAAAAAGGCAGAAGATAAAAAATTATAATGTGAGAAGTATCTGGGCAAAGGAGCTATGCAAACACATTTCTTTTGTGCCTAATACCAAATTAGTTCCAAATATACTCCAAAATATTCAAGCAGAAGATATGGAAGTAACAAATACAGGCTTAGTTATTTATGCACTGAAAAGTGTAGCTCTGGAAGGGAAATTTCTTATACAAGCCTTTAATTTTGACACGTTCAAGTGGACTTTACCCTATTGAGATTTATGAAAAAAATCTCACTTTATCTCCATAGACACTCGAATCTCAAAGGCCATATTTTCTTGCCAGAGGACCACCGACCACCATTATCATATTATGTATCAAGTTTTATAAACATCTAGTTAGAATTTACGTGTAATGGCTTGATTCACAAGTAGATAAAACAAAGTTCATATTACTGCAGTATACATAGAAGAGAACTACTAAAGAAATTATCAACTCTGAAAATACTCCTTTAAATTCACCTGTGTTCAGTCTCCAAGTATTCTATTATGCGCACTATTGTGTTCATCTTCAAGAACAGTGATCCAATTTTACTATGACAATGCCCATGAAATTTGTCCATATAATATTTTTTGGATACAATGCTTCCTTAAAAATTTATTAACAAAAAAGATATATACAACATTTCATACAAAAAAGGATGGGCTACATAGCAGCCTCCACAATACAAACACACCATCACAATCTAGCACCCCACGGTATTATCAAAACTAGAACAGTCCAAGCCCCAACCCCCAAGGGAAAATCAAAAGTTAAAACTAGAACAGCCCAGGCCCCAAGGGCTTCTACAAAAACCTAGATCATATGGCCCAAGGCCATAATTAAAAGCAATTACGAAATAGCAGGTGGCTTTAGGGCCACATTTGAGATAGGCATTTTAATCTAAGCAACAGTGATGAATCTCATGTACAGTGGAGTGTCTCAATCTTCAGGAGTGGGGCCCCACACAGTGACAGGTGGCTCAGGCCAGTCTCATGCATCCTCTGCTTGCTATTTTGAGCACTTCTCAATGGATATTGCCAAATACAAGTGGTGGTACTCTTCATTTTCAAGCTGAGGACTAGGTGGTCGACCAGCTGAGAGGTTCTTGAATCTGGCTGCAACGGGGATTCTGTTGTTGTCTGTTGTCAGAACGGTGGCAATTGATCAAGCCAAGGGGTGAATAAACTTTCGAGGGAACCCAACTCATTGTTAGGGGGTTGTGCCCTAGAACTCCATTGACCTTTGAAGGTGCACCAATGCTAGATCCACTTTCCCAACTTGCACTTGGATCTGCAAGTGCAGGTCAGCACAGAGAAGAGCTAGTCAAAACAAGGGAAACCATCACATACAATTTCTTTAAAATGCTAGCATTCCTCTTTCTCCAAGTAAAAACCTGCCAGCGAAATGATGCTTAATACTTTAGAGTCTTGCTATGAAAATGATCTAGAGAGCATGTCTTAACTATTTGCACTTGCAGCAGCATGGCTTTCTTCAGACAAGGTTATATTTTGATCAGTTTGACCGGTCAAACATAGTTTGACCAAGGTCAACCTTGGCATCCATGATGAGATGGACCACTTTTAATGTATGATGTTGATCTATGGTCCTCTGCATACCTTTTGATGATTCCATATGATGGGCACAGGTTTCAGATGATGATTGATGCAGTTTTTCATTATTATTATTATTTCCGGATCATCATATTTCAACTTGTCCGGGTATGGTGGACCACCCTACAGATGATCTTACAGGTTATCATGAGGTGTATGAGTACTCATTTCTAGTGGATTTGGGTCTTCTGGAACCATTGAGGCACTTATCTTTCAGTTTCAGGAACTCCCGAGCAGGATATGAGCAGTTTTCCACTTGTTGACCAGTTTGGCCATGCTGATGTGGCCTGTCCAGCTAGATCATTGGAGGCCAGTCGTTGCCTAGGGTGCTACAAAGGAAGGGGGTGGTCCAACCACTTGTTATTACCATATTACCCCCCTTCCGGACATGATGGCACACTTAGTTTCACAACGCAGGCACCAGACAGTCAGTTATGGGCAGTTTCAGAGTTTTTCAGGAGGATAAAAAATGGAATAAAAAGGTCATAAAGGAATTCGATTTGGGAAATTGAGGCAAGGTTTTGGCATGAGGTCTTCTTTGAGGTCATCTATGGTGTACCCCACTCCTTCCAGATCAGTTTGCAGCAGTTAGTGGGGTCCACACAGTCAGCAGGATGTCTTTTGATGTATTTTTCTCTCAGAAGAGGGGGACAGGATTTGATCATTTGTGTACTTGGACATGTCATTGAGTCTCATGTTATATTATTGTGCCATGGCGTGATGCTAGTGAAGGGGAATAATACCTCCTAGCCCCACCATGTGCTCCTAGTCACTTGTCCTAGTCATCTTATGTGGCACACTTGTACTTTAGCCACTCTTATGTTGTGCGCCATCCCCCTAGGGCATATTAGTCACGACATCATCCTTCTAGTGAGTGATCCATGTCATATTATGTATCGGCTCATCTTAGCCATTGATTATATTGTTGTATCTTTTGATCTCAACCACTCATTTCAAAAGTGGTTTAGGGTTTTGGTCTCCCTCATCCTATTTAAGGAAGAGACCCCCCTATTGTAAAGGGACCTTTTGGGCTCTGGAAAACTTGGATTAAAATACTATTTTGCAGATCTACTTCTTGGCTTTGATTGGGATGCTCTTGTACATGATTATACATCTTTTGCTTTAGACATCTTTGCTTGTAACAGGTGATTTTGATAGCTACAGAGGGAGGCCGAATTGACTAGAGCAAGGAGGGCGAATTGCTTGAAGGGAAGATTGTGGGCTTCTCACATCCCCCTTGGGCATGACGTTTTCATCTTGAAGGGAGTTTTTCAATTGTGCTTTGTCCATTGATTTGCTTCTTTTGATATGGCATGCTTAGATCTCATCTATCTATGAATCAAATCTAACTTATGGTAGTTTGTTTTACAGGTTGAGTGAGACGTTTTTCCTCCTAGGGCTTGGAAGTTTTTGCTTGGAATCACTTGGATCTAGCTTGGAATTGTAACTAAATGCAAGGATCATCTATGTGCAAAGTAGTCGCAAGATTTTGAGGTAAGATCTACAAGGTACGTATCCATTTCGCTTGTCTTCTATCCTATTGGTCATAAAACCCCTAAAATAAAAACCCTAGTATTTTTTATTTTTCAGATCTATGGAGATCTAGCAATCACTTGGGCTTAATAATTAAAACCCACCTTAATAATCATCTTAACTATCCCGATCTAATGTTTGGTGGATATCCGACTCCATTTGCCCCCCGATCTAAGGCACTAGTCCTCCTTGAGGCAAGTCGCACTCCTTGGGTAAGTGGTCTTTTGCTAGATCCCACACGTGGGTATTGTTTGGGTACACAGGGTACTCCCAAAAGACCGAACACCAAGAGCAACCACTTCACACAAACAGATCACAGATCGATACACCAATGTTTTGATGTGGTTTAAACCCTTGAGAGGCAAACACTCCACGGCCCTGGCCAAATAGCTTCTACGGAGCAATTTATTATGCAAAGAAATAAAGTTACAAATGAGCTTCTCATAATCGATCAACTTTCCAATGACCCTCCATGTTTTTTAAATAGAGATCATGGACCAATCGGGTGTTAAGCCATGGATCAAGGGTAGGTATGATCTAAGAGAAATTGAACCGTTAGATCACTCTATGTCTAAAACATATAGTGACCGTCGGATTTAAGTATTTACAAATGCATACTAAAGAAACACACTTTACCTAACGGATCTATTACACAAGTTGATCTTAACTAACTCCTAAGTGTCTAAATATCCTAACATCCCCCCTTAAGAACAACTTGGGATAGGATTGAAGGATTTACAAAAGTGACACTATTAGGAGAAGGAAGGAGGCATTAGAGCCTATCCCCCCTTAATGACAAGTTCCTAAACTCCTAACATAGATCGAAGTTTAGAAAACTTCGCTTATGTTAGAGACTTGGTGAAGATGTCTGCAACTTGATCATCTGTAGGACAAAAGAGCACTTCAAGAACACGATCATGAACAAGATTTCTGATGAAGTGCATATGTAGCTCAATGTGTTTGCTGTGTTGATGTAGGACTGGATCTTTGGCAAGCTTGATGGCACTTTGATTGTCGCACCAAAGTGGAGTAGGTTGTTGCTGCTTGACTCCAAACTCTGAAAGGATCTGTCGAAGCCATAAAGCTTCCCGACTGGCATTAACTACGGCTCGATATTCTGCCTTTGCTGAAGAAAGAGCAAGAGCTTGTTGTTTCTTACAAGCCCAAGTGATAGGTCTAGATCCTAGACTGAAAAAATAACCTGCAGTAGACTTTCGATCATCAGGATCGCCGGCCCAATCTGAATCAGTGAAACCAACCAACAAAGGTTTCCCCCCTGTACTGTAATGAATCCCAAACTGAATTGTACCTTGAATATATCGAAGTATTCTTTTAGCTACTTTCCAGTGACTTTCATGAGGTGTTTGCATATAACGGGCAACACGACCAACGGCAAAGGAAAGGTCAGGACGGGAATGAGTCAAGTATAAGAGACTACCAACAAGTTGACGATACAAGGTGGCATCTACTTCAGGTGAAGTACAAGTGGCAGAAAGTTTAACTCCAGACTGGAAGGGAGAAGGGGCTGGTGTACAATCTTCCATGTGAAAGCGACAAAGAAGGTCACAAGCATACTTAGACTGAGAAAGAAAGATTCCTTCTTTGGTTTGCAGGACTTGGAGACCAAGAAAAAAATGCAAATGTCCTAAGTCTGACATTTCAAAATTTTGCTTAAGACTAGATTTCACATGGGTTATAAGCTTAGGGTCACTACCAGTAAGAATAAGGTCATCAACATATAGAACAAGTATGATGAGATGGTTTCCTACTTTCTTGGTATAGACATTGGGGTCAAAATGGCATCTAGAAAAACCAACGTAAAGGAGAAAGCTATCCATTTTGGCATACCAAGCTCGAGGAGCTTGCTTAAGGCCATATAAGGATTTCTTAAGGCGACAGACAAGGCTAGAGTTATTCTGAACATATCCAGGAGGTTGTTCCATTTAAATTTCCTCCTGTAAATCACCATGTAAAAAGGCAGACTTGACATCCATTTGATGGACTTCCTAGTTATGTAAGGCTGCAAGGGAAAGAACAAGGCAGATGGAGTTCATTTTTGCGATAGGAGCAAAGGTTTCATTGTAGTCAATCCCTTCAACTTGGGAAAAACCTTTGGCAACTAACCTTGCCTTAAGTCTTTCAACACTTCCATCTAATGCATACTTAGTTCTGTAGACCCATTTATATCTGACAAGTTTTCTTCCTTTTGGAAGAGGTACAAGATTCCAAGTATCGTTCGCCATTAAGGAACGATATTCTTCATCCATAGCTGCATCCCAATCTGGATTTCCTGAAGCTTCTGCAAAAGTTTCTGGATCATGATTCTCGGAAACTTGAGCCAAAAGAGAAGAGGCTCGCTAAAACTGAGAACGTGTTCAACGTTGATCTCTAGGATCACCGGCAAGATCACTAGCTGCTTCACATGTTGAACGGACACATCGAGGAAGCACTTGTGTTGGTGCAACTGGAGAAACATGAGCAGGCGGAGGTGGATTTTCATCCTCATTGTCATCATCAGAAACTGGAGTTGGAAACCTGTCAAGTAAGTTGGAAGAAGAAGAAGGCACAATCGCCGAATCAGGCTCGCAGGCCAAAGATGGCACAATCGCCGAGTTAGGCTCGCAGGCCAAGAGATTTTCGTCAAATTTAACATCTCTTCTAATGATTATATCATGAGAATGTGGTTGAAGAAGTCTATAACCTTTTACATCTTCAGAATATCCAACAAATATGCACTTTTCACTTTTAGGCTGCAATGCTTTCCGTTTTTCATCCGGAATGTGAGCCCATGCTTCACTACCAAACACACGGAAGTGACTTACATCAGGTTTAGTTTTACTCCATGCTTCTTCCGGTGTGATACCTTGTAATGCTTTAGTGGGGGTGCGATTAACTATGTAATTTGCACAATTAATGGCCTCAGCCAAAAATTGAAGACTTAGTCCCTTAGATTGGATCATATAATTAGCCATTTCTTTTAAAGTGTGGTTCTTCCGTTCAACTACACCATTTTGTTGTGGTGTATATGGAACAGTGTGTTGTTGTTGGATTCCTTGTTCAGTGCAGAAAGTAGTGAACTTTTTGTTAACATATTCTCCTCCATTGTCAGATCTTAACTTAATAATTTGATGACCAGATTGTTTTTCAACAAGGGCCTTGTAGGCCAAGAACATGTTAAATACTTCGCTCTTAAGTTTTAAGAAATAAACCCAAGTGCGTCTGGTGTAATCATCAATGAAAGTTAAGAAATATTTGAAACCAGAAAAGGAAGCAGATGGAAGAGGACCACACAAGTCACTATGCGCAAGCTCCGAAGGAACCGAGGTGTGCCAAGAGGCACGTTTGTCAAAACTGTCCCGATGATGTTTTTCGAGTACACAATCGGAATAGACACCATCCCTGCAAGATACTATCGGAAGACCTGTCAACATATTGTCTTTACATAGTTGTTGCAATGAGCGATAATTTAAGTGACCAAATCGCTCATGCCAAAGTTTGCTCAAGTTATAACTATGAGCAACAAAAACTGAAGGAAAAGGTGATGACCCAAAGTTGTTAAATTTGTACAACCTGGTAATATCATCAACAATTCCGGTAGCTAGGACCTGTTGAGGATCTTTAAAATCCTTGATTACAACTTGGTGAGGTGTAAACGTCACAGTTTTACCTTCACCAAAATGAGTGATTTGATAGGGCTGATAACAGATTGCAGAAAATTCTTGGAACACATAGTACATCACTGAAATGACCATTATCTACTGGAACTGTTCCAGCTCCTACAACACTTAGAGATCTATCATCACTAACAAATATTTGTTTGGTGTTACATTCATGCATAGTAGAAAAGATGGCTTGATCTTTAGCCATATGATAAGATGCTTCAGAATCAATGAGCCATTCATTTGAAGTAGTAGAAGAAGATGAATTATAAGAATAACCAGAAGCACAAAGTGCATGTCCATGAGAGGTAGATTCTGAAGGCGAATCTAGGCTGATGTGGTGCTTCTTCATTGCTGCTTCCAAGGCTGCCATCTTCTTGAAACACTTAGATTCATCATGATTATCTTTCCCGCAATAGTTGCAATGACGCTCAGTCTTCTTGCCTTTTGGCTTGGATCCTTTGTTATTTTTTAAAGAAGGAGTTGACTGAGAGGGTTTGAGACCCTTGTTTGACTTATTATTGAGAAAATTTTGTTTCTTGGGAGGCTTGGACTTTTCTTTCTGTTGGGACAATAAGGCTTTCCCAGATGTATCTGCGATTCTGCATTGTTAATTATTCCAAGATGGATGAGCTTATCTTGCTCTCTAATCAAGGAATCACAAAAGGATTCAAGACTAGGCTCTTGATAGCTAGCTGTATTCAAGGATTCTTTCATGGAGTAAAATGTAGATACAAAAACAGAATATGCAGGTCCAAGTTTGGAAAGAATACGATAAATGCATTGTTTGTCTTCCCTCTTAATCTTGCATTCTTCACATAAGAGTTTAAGAGTTTTGTACTTAGATAAATAATCTTGTATGCATGAAAAATCACTTGGATTTAAAGAAATCAACTCATTTTCGAGTTGGTGACCTCGAATTTCATTGTGTTTAGCAAACACGGATTCCAACTTGTCCCAAGCTGCATCAGGTTCATCAATTCTAGATATGTGGAATCGCAAATCAGTAGAGATTGACATCCCAATCAATCCACAAGCTTCGTCACATCTATTTGCCCATTTTATTTTCTTATCATCATCAGTGGGTTTTTTTTCTTTCCCTGAGGTAATTCTGAAAAGTCCTCTATTTCGTAAAACATCCTCCATACGAGATTTCCATGAGAAATAGTTGGAACTAGTAAGTCGAATATCACAAGAGGTGGCCATATTTGTAAATTAATGGCTGTAAAAGCAGAAACCAATAGTCTGGATGCGAAGAGCTCGAAAAAATAGGCGGGTTAAAAAAAACGGCACTGAAAACTGACTCCGTATGATGAAGTTATGCTTGATCAAAGAAAATGTTGAAGATGTCCCCAATAGTGACGTGGCAGATAGAGAATGACCAGCTAAAAAAAAAGACCCCTCTTCCCAAGATGAACCTTTGACAATCATTTTACAAGAAAGTTGCTTTAAGTGAATCACTTTTGTAAAATAAGTGATTTCACTTTTACAATGATGTTACTTTAAATAGTGCAGCAATAAAAAAGAACTTAAGTGACTCATTTTTTATTTATTTTTTACTATTCAAGTGAGATGCACTTTTACAATAAAGTAACTTGAAAATAGAAATTGCATGCACTTTTTCTTTTAAAAGTAACTTCCTAAGATTTGAACTCAAGACCTATTAAGGAATAAAGCAACTTTGAACCAAGTGAGCTAGATTAAAAGGTATGTAAAATATGGGAAGGAGAAAGGGTTTTTTTTTTTTTAATACTCTTCTTGCTCGGTTTCCATACTTGCCTTTTTTTTCCTGCAAATCACATCACAAACTGAAACAAAAAAACTTTTCCACACTTGTAGAGTTAGATCTTGTTAGCTTTTCGAGAAGTCTACGTTTTCTCTCTGTTTCTGATTTGCCGAGATCGCACAAGGTGCACGACAAAGAGCATACGTAGACAAGGAAAGCAACAATCCGAAACTGAACAAAAATCTAATAGTAAAACTGATAAAATATGAGATTTTTTCTTCTTTAATTAAAAAAAAAAAACAAAAACGTCATTGTACATTATACCTTCAGATCTGATGAAATACGCGTTTCTGAAGCAACCGGGAACCATTTTTGATCAAATGAAAACTATTTCCCAATGGGAACGGCGCTCCAGATGCAATGGGACACCTCCCACAGCCCATAAATGCACATAAATACCAGAACCAGAAACCCTTTCAAGTTTCGGCAACAACAGTTCAAGATCTAGATTATAATCGGAAGCGGCTCTTCATAAAAGCTCTGATACCATGTTCGGGTACACAGGGTACTCCCAAAAGACCGAACACCAAGAGAAACCACTTCACACAAACAGATCACAGATCGATACACCGATGTTTTGACATGGTTTAAACCCTCGAGAGGGAAACACTCCACGACCCGACCAAATAGCTTCTACGGAGCAATTTATTATGCAAAGAAATAAAGTTACAAATGAGCTTCTCATAATCGATCAACTTTCCAATGACCCTCCATGCTCTTTAAATAGAGATCATGGACCAATCGGGTGTTAAGCCACGGATCAAGGGTAGGTATGATCTAAGAGAAGTTGAGCTATCAGATCACTGTATGTCTAAAACATATCGTGACCTTCGGATTTAAGTATTTACAAATGCATACTAAAGAAACACACTTTACCTAACGAATCTATTACACAAGTTCATCTTAACTAACTCCTAAGTGTCTAAATATCCTAACAGGTATTGCTCATTCCTTCTCAAATCCATAGATCCATGCTATAGCATACCCCCTAGTGCAATCTTACTTTGTTTTTGACCTTGTGGGCCCCATTTGGACCATTTTCCACTTTTTAAGGGTGGGCCCCACTTGGGTAATTTTTCTTGGCATTAGATCTATCTAGATCTACTATTCCTAATCCATAAGTTACCCTATCTCACACTTGGTTGAACATTTATCCTTTCCTTAAGCCTCTTCAACCAAGCCCTAACCACCTTGGGTCCACTTATCATCCTAGATCTAGATTTTGTTTCATCTTGGTCTCCTACTCTTTCATCATCACATTTCCCTAGGAGGTGTAGTTTGAATTCGCTAGCCTTCATTGGCTAAGCTAGGGTCTCCCCCTTGGTCTTGCTTAGGCTTGATCTAAAGTGAAGAGTGCCTCGGTTAACGTGACACCCATCTTGCATTGGGAACCGTGGCATCTCTTGGGTCACCTCTTTAGTTGTCTACACCTCTACCATCCTGGATAGGATACTTTTAGAGACAACTACAAGTTGTGTGATAACAAGACCCAAGGAGTTAGGGCTTAGTTGAAGAGGCTTATGAGATGGACAAATGTTCAACCAATGAAAGATTAGGCCACTTAGGGGTTAATATTAGTACATCTAGATAGATCTAATGCCAAATAGAAAGACCCAAGTGGGTCCCACCCTTAAAATATGGAAAATGGTCAAAATGGGGCCCACAAGGTAAAGATCAAAATGAAATGGCACTAGGGGGTTTTCTACTCAATGGATCTATGGATTTGAGAAGGAACAAGCAATACCCACAATGTAGATCTAGCAAGAGCCCACCTACCCAACAAGTGCGACCTCCCTTGGAGAGGCCCAATGCCTTAGATGAGGGGGTAAATGGAGTCGAATGCCCACCAAACTTTAGACCCAAGGTTTATTAATTATTATCTAGGTGGGTTTTAATTATTAAGCCCAAGAAATTGCTAGATCTCACTGGATCTAAAAAATAAAAAAAATGAGGGTTTTATGATATGAGGGTTTGAAGTGACCAATGGGTGAAATACATGAAAATGGGTATGTACCTTGTAGATCTTACCTCAAATGCTTGCAGATACCTTGTACATTGATGATCCTTGCATATAGTTACAATTCCAAGCTAGATCCAAGTGATTCCAAGCTAAACGTCCAAGCCCAAGGAGGAAAGACGTCCTACTTCACCTGCAAAACAAACTACGTAACGTGAGATTTGATTCGCAAGTAAGCAAGATCTAAGCATGGCATATCAAAATAAGTAAATCAATGGACAAAGCACAATTGAAAAACTCCCTTCAAGATGAAAACGTCTTTCCCAAGGGGGATGTGAGAAACCCCAACAAACTTCCCTTCAAGCAATTTGCACCCCTGCAACAGTTCAATTCGAACTCCCTCTGTAATTGTCAAAATCACCTATGAAAAGCAAAGATGTCTAAAGAAAAAGATGTATAATCATGTACAAGAGAATCCCATCAAAGCAAGCAAAGTAGATCCACAAAAATAGTATTTTATTCCGGTATTTCCAGAGCCCCAAAGGTGCCTTTACAATAGGGGTCTCTTCCTTAAATAGGAGGAGAGAGACCAAAACCCTAACCACTTTATGAATGAGTGGTTGATCAAAAGATAAAAATAATACAATCAACGACTAAGATGAGCCGGTACAGTATAACATGGATCACTCACATAAGGGGGGTGCACACTCACTAAAAGATGCCCTAGGGGGGTGCGCACCACATAAAAGTGACTAGAAGACAAGTGTTCCACATAAGATGACAAGGACAAGTGACTAGGAGCACGTGGTGGGGCTAGGAGGTTTTATTATCCTTCACCAGCATCACCCCATGGCACAATAATATAACATATGACTCAATAACATGTCCAAGTGAACAAATGATCAAATCCTGGCCCCCTCAACTGAGAGAAGAATGCATCAAATGACAACCCGGAGACTGTGTGGACCCCACTGAATGTTGCAAGCTGAACTGGAAGGAGTGGGATACATCATAGATGACCTCTGAACAGACCTCATGCCAAAACCTTGCCTCAATAGCCCAAATCGATTTCCTAAATGACCTTTTTGTTCCATTTTTATTCCACCTGAAAAACCATCAAAATGCCTGAAACCCACTGTCGGATGCCTGGGCACAAAATTTGATTGCACCATCATGTCTGGAGAGGGGGGGTAATATGGTAATAACAAGTGGTTGGACCACCCCTCTCCTCTATAGTGCCCTAGGCAACGACCCTCATCAAAGCAACTGCTGGACATGCCAACTCAGCATGGCCAAACTGGTCAACAGGTGAAAAACTGCTCATATCCTCTCTAAGAGTGCCTGAAACTGAGTACTGAGTGTCTCAATGGACCTAGAACGTCCAAATCCACTAAGGATGAGTACCCATACACCATGTGGCAACCTGTAAGATCATCTGTAGCCTCATCCATACCCGGACAATAATAATATAATGGTCTGGAAATAATAATAATCAATAAAAAAGTGCATCAACCATCATCTGAAACCTGTGTCCACTGTATGGAGTCATCAAAGGTTTATCAAAGGACCACATATCATCATCATACATCATCATTGATCCCAAGGTTGACCAGGTCAAGACTGATCAAAATATGACCCAGGCTGAAAAAGCCTACTGTTGCAAGTGCAAATGGTTAAGACATGCTCTTTTAATCATTTTCATAGCAAGACTTAAATCATTAAGCTTCATTTCACTGGCAATTAATTAATAATATCATAAAACATAAGTTCAAATAATTATTTACTTTACAAAAGAAGCTCAAGGATATACTCATTCTGTAGACATGATCAATCAACTAGCAAAGGGTGAAGGTGAGAAAATGCAAGACTAGGACAAAGGGGATGACTCAACTAAATCAACACTGTGATACTTTGGATTAGGGAAAGGGAATACACACTTAAGCATGTGTCAGATAAACATATACACAGGGGATGGCAGTGTCTCACAAATGGAATAAGTTGTTTAAAGGAGTGCTTATTCAACCTTGGCAAATGTCTACAAATCACATCATTTTAATTCATTTCCTTGGCCAACAGTCTTTGGATTTAGCATATATTTGACCACTTCTTTCATTAGGCCTTTATAACCCTTTTGGGGATTTCACCCGTGCTTAGAAGCACAACTACTAAAGTTTTCATCCAGGGTGCTTTTAGTTTCCACAATATTTCATTTGACAACCCTTTTGGGGATTTCAACTATGCTTAGAAGCACAACTACTAAAGCATTCATCCAGGGTGTTTAAAGTTTCCAATTTATTCAATTTCACAACCCTTTTGGGGATCTTGCATGTGTTTAGCAACACAACTACTCAAGCTTTCATCCAGGGTGTTTATTCATTTCAGTTTCCATAAACGATGGTAGTATAATTTGCTTCAGGTTTTAGCCAACACAACTCATGCAACTAGGGGGACTCTCTACAATCAAGACCAAACATCGGGGCAACCGACTAGAGTGATCAAGGTATCAAATCCAACTCACCAAAGGGTAATATCTGTTGCCAACTCAGAGCCGAGACACAAAATAACAGGGATGTTATCCAACACAAAGGCAAAAATGGGGAAATCCTATGTATCACAGGCTGAGGTGTAAGTCAGGGCAAAAACCAAAAGTGGGAAGGACAATGGATGGATGGGGAAAGTGAAGATGATGCCTAAGCTAGCAAGCCATAAAAGGTGGGAATGATCATGTCCACACTCCTAAGAGGGTAAAACCAACGAGTATAAAACAAGAGCTTCTACATGTAAGTAATACAACCATTTCGATAATCAATAACAACCATTTTCATTTTGTATAGATATACTGCCAGATCATGATAACTATATACTAAGTCAAGCTATCAAAATGACCAAAGGAGAAAGATAATAAAACCAATGCACATCATATACCTGTTGGGCCATATACTTGTATCTGCTATCTGGATCACCTGTAACCACTGAAACATTGCTGTTGATACTCTAGGCACTACACTACTCTGTATGGAATAAAAGGTCATCTCGGTCATCAAATCTGAGGTCAAGAGGCTCAGTCGTGGCATAAGGTCTACTACATGTCTGATCTGAGGCTGCTGTGATGTGAGAGTGATCATAAGTAATACTGCTCATCATAGTTGATCTCACTGAGACTGTGTAAAGGAAAAGCTCAAAAATATATATTGAACTGCTCTGCAATCATGGTAGCCCGGCTACTATGGATGTGATAACAGGTCCATTCAAATTTCATTCTCTTCTTTTGCAAAGAAGTGATTGGGTGTGCAACCTTGGAGAATCCTTCAATGAATCTTCTATAGTAATCAGCAAAACCCATAAAAGATCTCACATCTGTCACATTCTTTGGAGTTGGCCAATTCATAATGGCTTCAATCTTTTCTGGATCGACAAATATTTCTTCCTCTGAAATAATGTGACCCAAATAATGAATTTTATGCTTGTAAAAGTCACATTTGCTTAGCTTTGCATACAACTTATGCTCCCTTAGCAATTGCAAAGCCATTCTCAAATGTTCTTCATGCTCCTCTTCATTCTTAGAGTAAATAAGAATGTCATCTAGAAAAACAAGAACAAACTTGTCCAAATATTTGTGGAAAATGCTATTAATGAGACACATGAAGGTAGCTGGTGCATTAGTGAGACCAAATGGAACCACTACAAATTCATAGTGCTCATACCTTGTTCTATAGGCTGTCTTGTGAGTATCTTCTTCTTTGATTCTTACCTAATGGTAACCAAACCTCAAATCAATCTTTGAAAATACCTTTGCCTCTCATTTGATCAAAAAGATCATCAATTCGAGGCAATGGGTACTTGTTCTTCACTGTCACTTTATGCAACTGCTTGTAATCAATACATAACCTAAGTGTACCATCTTTCTTTTTCACAAATAGTACAGTTGCTCTCCATAGAGACACACTTGGCCTTATGTATTTATTTTCCAATAATTCTTGCAATTGCATTTTCAGCTCCAATAATTTTGGTGTACTCATTTGGTAAGGTGTCTTAGACACTAGTGCGGCTCCTGACACAAGATCAATAATGAAATCAATGTCCCTCTTGGGAGGAAGTCCTAGCACTTCATCGGAAAACACATCCTTCAATTCTTGTAGCACATGATAGTCCTTCAATTTGGAAATTTCATTTTTTGTTTTATCCAAAATATGGGCTGCATACAATTGGCAACCTTTCCTACAGAACTTCTTCAGCTGCATAGATGAAATATGTCTAACAGAAACTACCTTTGGAATGCCTCTTACAACTCTTGGGTTTCCTTCATCATCAATGCATTCAAAAGTCTTGTTGTAGTAGTCAAGTTTAACTCTGTGTGCTTCCAACTCGTCCATTCCAATGAGAATGTCATATGAATCAAGTGACAAAATATTCAGATTTGCACAAGTGGACAGTCCACCCATTTCTAATGGACATTTCTCCACCATCTCACTAACTTTTCTCTTGGTTTATGTGGCTAGTTGGACCAACCATGATTTACTATGCTTGGTTTTCTTAAAAGCACAAAAATCAACAATTTTAGGACTGATATAACTGAGTAAATCCAAGGTCAATCAAAATAGAAATAGATTGCTTAGCAATCTTACCTTCAACCTCAATCACAGTTGATTGATGATATGCTTAGCGGTCCTCTAGTGCAACATAAATCCTAGGGACATTCCTTGCCACTTGACCCATAATTTCAGCTTCTTCAATGTTGTGAACTGGCTTTGCACTCCCATTTCGATGTGGACAATTTCTAAGCAAATGGTCCTCTCCACATCCCTGGCATTGAAGTGGATCTCTTGGCTCTCTTGGCTTGTTTCCCATCATCCTAGTTGGCTTTGTCACAACTTGTGGCGGCTTCCTTGGCTGATTTCTGAAATGAGAAGGCTTGAACCCCTTCTTCCTTTGGTCAAACTTCTCATTCCTCTTGTCAAATCTGGCTTGCTTTTGGCTTGACCATAACAATACTTGGCCTTCCTTATGGTCTCATCTCGAGTTTGAGGCTCATCAGACTCAATTCTATCTTTGTAGGATTGAGGCAACCCACTTAGAAAACACTGAAATTTCACTTTGTCATCCTTGATATACTTGAGTTATCTCAGGCTCAGCAGCTCCAAGAATTTATTTGCATATTCTTCCATTGTCATTGGACCAATTTCAGCTCATGGAATTCTTTAATTTGTCCATCATAGTACCTATCAGAGAGGTAGTTTTGCTTGAAGTATTTCTTGAATTGTTTCCACACTATCTTCCTTTCATTGATCTTCTTCACTTGCATAAGGTGATCCCACCATAAAGATGCTCTTCCATTCAGATTGAATATGGCCACTTTTGCTTTTATGTTTCCTGAGTAGTCTTGGACTTGGAAATACTTCCTCATCCCAAGAAGCCAAGCCTCAGCTTCTTGACCAGATTTTATCTCACCATCAAATGTAGGAGGTTTGGCCTTCCTAAATTCTCCATGTAAATTGTTCTTTGTAGACCTCTTCCTCTTTTTCCTATGAGATGAAGAGCTTGATCCTTCATTGGAATCCTTAGATTCAGATGACTCACTAGAAGAGATTTCTGGAGTATATGACCTGCCTCGAGAAACTTTTTTTGAACTATGGGACCTCTTGTGAGAATGTCTCCTTGAGCTACTACCACTCTTCTCTTGATTTTCTGAGTGATGTCCAAAGTTAATCCTCCTCTGAATGTTTGTTAAACTTTGAAGCATAGTTGCATTCAGCTGATTTTGATCTTCTTGAACTCTAAGCAGCCTCTCATTGTTTTCTCTACAACTCTACAGTTACACCCTTAGGCTCCTCATGGTTTCTGCAATGTTTAGGGGAGTCACTTGGTTTCTCCTACCATTGGATTTTGTCTCTTCATTTTCAACCTCTATATTCACTTGCATTGCATCTACCTCAACTTCACAAGGATCCTGTTCATCATCCATGATGATGACCTTCTTGGCCCAGCCAAAATCAAAGATTTCTTAATTGCACTATAGTCACTGCTAAGTTGCTAAACCTTAACAGTCACTGATGTGATTCTAAATCTGCAGAAGTGTTCATATAAACATAATAATTAGATTTATTAAGTTCTTAAAAATCAAAAATCAATTTTCATCTATTCTAGAAAATACCCATATTGACAATTTTTTTTGTCAAATTATGGCTACAGGCACTTTTCTGATCAAATTACAGAAACATATGAATCACAAAGTTACAGAATTTAGCATATGAAGTATGCTAAATTCTGATTTATGAGGACAAAGTTACAGTCCTTCAAAAATTGTCAAATTTGCCCAAGTTCCGCACTTCTCTTGTAAGTTCATTTAACTCCAGTGGCCAACTTTAGCCACCCACAAAAGATCACCTATGCAGAACTAGAATAATTTCTCTATTGGCTTAAATAATAGATGTGACCAGGATTATTTAACAATTTTTAGATTTTTTATCTGATGCTCCAATCACTTGCGATAGAGTTATGGAATTGACTGCTTTTCCCTTTTTCAACTTTCTTTAGACTTAAAAAATTATGCAGTTCTGTAACATCCACCCTCATTCCAAAATATGACCAAAATTATGTCGCTCCAATGGTTGCTATTAAACTCCAGATCCAACTTTGTTGATTTTAAAAAAAGAAATGGGGGTCAAGGGGGCTTTCCCCCTTGCGGCGCATAAGAAAAATGCCATTTCCTATTGACGTGGTAGGGAGATGACATGTCTTAACACGTGCCTCCCGAGGTGTCGGACAGGTCTGACTTGTCACCTTGTGGCTTCGCCATGTCACCTTCTACTAGTTGCCAAGTCACCACACCGCTTGGTCTTGGGAATGAGCACGTCGGCGGTTTTCCCATTACCAAAAGCGGTAACACCCTTCCATGAAAGCGGTTTGGAAAAAGTTCCTTGGGGAGGAGTGATCAATAAAAAGGTGACACGCGTCCTAGGCGGGTTTTGGCCCAACGCCTCGTTCGGCCAACAAAATAAACCACCGTTAAGTTGCTGACGAATTATGATCCCTAGCTGTTGATCTTCCAAAACGACAGTCGGATCTCTATCCACCCACTATTAACTATTGTGTACGTTCCCAAGGCGTCATGAGCTGTGAACATTGATCCACCCTTCCATCCAATGGTTAGATATTCACCCGCCTCTACACTCCATCATGGGCAACCTCCTGTGTGCGGTTCCGATGTGGCAGGTCCACATCATACCTTCCACCAATGTGGCTCCTCCATGTCACCTGTCCATGTGGCACGAGTGGGGCCCACTTAAAAATTTCCCAAAATTTTAAAATTTCATATTTGTATGAAACTTTAATTTAGGAATAACGGCTTATTACCAAATTAACTTTGGCCCTTATCCCTGATTTAATAGAACCCGACTTCCATGGAACCATTTCGCTACAAATCTGCAAATTTTGAAAAAATGCCTCAACTAGTCTACTTCTCCCACTGGTAAACTATGGATCTAACCTACAACTTGGCTAGAATACTATCCAACGTTTAAACTACCGCTTTGTCATAGGACTCTTTCATCTGCAACTCATATTTCACCTATAACTTGTGCATTTTCGGCCCATACAGCTCCGGTATTGCAACTAGAAGCTCTAATACCACTTTGTAATGTCCCCATCACCCCTTTCCAGCCAGCAAAGGGAACATTAACTAAATCAAGGCCTCTAAATTTCGCCCCATAACCTCAATTATGAATTTATAACAGTGAAAATCCATGTGCAAATATGGAAATAAATACACACAATGGAAATAAACTTGATCCACACACACATAACATGCAATTCCAAGCATAATTATCACAGGCATATAAGCTTAGTCATTACACATAAGATACAAAAGAATACTTATCTTTAAACAAAGAATATCCAAGCAACTGGCAGTGTAAGAGTGATTCTCCACCCAGTTGTAGGTACTTTATCCAAACATATACTCTTTCTACTAAGAGGCCACCCCCAAGCTAGGTTATGAGGCCACCAAGGAGAAGGAAACACCTACAGGCTTCTCTCTCTCATCCCACAACCCACTTTGCTCTCTATGCTTAGCCCAAAGCTTAGCCAGAGCTCTACAGGGGTCTCTCTAAGCCATCACAGCCATGGCACTGCTTCCAACTGCCCCACACAACACAAGGAAGGCATTTCCCTTCACTGATCCATAGTTCCCTCAGGAAATCCAACCCTTACAGTGCTTACCAGTGTGTGCAGTAAGAGTCCAACCTATTGTATGTTATTGGAGAACCTCCTGGAACCTTAATCCATGGCTTCTCAAGCATCCAAAAGTAGCATAACTCAATGGCTAAAGGTTCCTAGCTTGCCCAACCTCCATGCTCACCTACAACCATCTATTTTCCCTTCCAAAAATGTAACTTTGTCTCCAAATTCGAATTCCTGGGTTAAACACAGTCTAGTAATGGACATGAACAACAATAGGAAAACTCTGCGTAGTATAGAAACTTGCATGAGAGAATGATCAAAAGAGTGTTGACTCCAAGGATATCAGGTAAGGGTGAAAATACAACTGACATAGCTTCTAACCATAGAAGAAAGGACTCCTAGCAGCTGACATAACTATCACAACCCCCATGCTTCAATAACTGCATGAAGTGACTTTTCCCACCAACCTCACATCCGGTTCAGGCAAAACCGGCCGATTAGACCAGTTCCGGTACCTTCCGATCCGAACCGCCCTCATGAACCGCTTTTGGCAGGTTCCGTACGGAACCGGTTTCCAAAAGAAACTGACTGGTCCGTACGGCAGGCCAAAAACGTTTTTTTTTAAAAGGGAAGTGGGTCTTGGGGGGATGAACCTAGACTACCCTAAACACTCCCACAAAGCTATAAAAACACCCCCACCCCCTCTCTTTCACTCACACTATTCATTGGAGTCTTTCCAAGTTTCCAATATTCGAATTCTGAGTTTGTGCTTGGGGGTCTTTTTCCTTCGATTCTCTGAGTGTTGATTGCTGAGGGTCTTCAAGTTGGTTGTTAGGTTGATTTGAAGGGAGGATTGAAAGAGTATTTTCCAGATTGTATGGGCTGATTTGTTTTGGAGACAATTGCAACAGAATTGGAGCAGAATTGGAGCAGAATTGGAGCTGATTTTGATTTAGACATGTATTGCACTCAGTGCTAACTGTTATTTTGGTTCTATGCACTCTTATTTGCTATATAAATGAGATAATTTTCATATTTTGTCAATAATGGTTTGAATTCACATGGATGCACATGAATATATATATATATATATAATTTTTCAAAATTTGAATATTTTATATATTTTTGGTGGATCGGTTTTATGATCCCGTTTTTTTTTCGGTTTTGGTCCGGTTCCGGTTCACAGGGTCGGCCGGTTCGACCACTGGTTCGGTTTTTGTAATATTGATTCAATGATTGGGTTTAATACACAAGAGAAGGTAATTGGCTCAATTAAAGCACATGGCAAAATTTTGGATGAGTTCTAGGTTGACACATGGAAACAAAGGATTTAATTTCCCATAGGCCCCCTTTCCTCTTCTCCTTTGGTGGAATCATAGCCCTTCTAATGCTCTTTACACAGCCATCTTGGACCATTTTATTATTTTCCAACATAATATTTACATATATTTTGAATTGGCATGATAAGCTAACCATATGGTCCAAATAAAAATATATACATCATACATGCCTAGCCATTCACTAGTCGGGCATTGGCGTTGAGCTTCGCACTAGGAATCCATACTAGCATATTTACATCATTTACATAATTTTGTTTAAAAACATTCCAAGTCAAAATTGGGGGTATTACATTGAAGCTATATAAGGGATTTGCTCTCTCTATCATTTGGCATGGTTGATTTTGCGAGCTCCCTCTCTTTTGGAGTCGAATTGACATATCTTGTATTGAGCATTTTGAATTGTAAAGGATTTCTTCTCTTGGGTTTCTTGATGGCTCAATCATTGAGGTATCTTATATCTTTTAGCATTGTAAGATTTATTTATCTATTCCATAAGAAGGGTAGTGTTACTCCATTGGTTTATCATACTTTAGCTTTATATATTGATTGAAATATTTGGCATCCGTAGGAGGGGTACTTGTCAATTTTGCTCTAGGGTAAGGGTGAGCTAGATAGATAGATTGAAGGTATATGTTGAGGCTACCCTTGGTGAATTTTGCATGAAGCTTCAAATTGTTTGGGGTAGGAATTTGGCATGTGTTTTGCAGGAGTTCCAGTCAAACACATACAACAAGGCCTAATGGGAATCATTCCGAGACTCCATATGCCTTGGGGATTGGCACTAGTCTTCATAACCCTCCCATTACCTATACTACAAAGAAAGACCTCAAGTTTTACTATGACTAAATCACCTTGTGCCTTCATTGCCATATCCTAGCAATCCTATCTAGAGAAGGCCCCCTTGAGTTGGAAAAGAGCCAACCAAAAGTACAAAGAGGTGGTTATCAAGGTGACAACCAGTGTAGTTTGACTCACGCAAGACTCACGAGTCTTGTTGAGTCTTAGCTGGGTCGAGTACTCAGCTCATACTCGATCATGAAACTTGCCACTTGTTAAGACTCACCAAGAGTCAGCCAGACTTTCTAGACTCAACCAGATCGGCCAAGACTCAACAAGACTCAACCGAGACTTAGAAAGACTCGACCAGACTCGCCAAACTCACCCATACTTGCCTAGACTATATTTTGAGTTTTTTTTGTACTTGTCGAGTCTTTGTTGAGTCTTCCTCAAGTCTTTCCTAAGTCAACGAGTCTTGCCGAGTCCCAAGCCAGCTGAGTCTTTTTCGAGTCTGATTCTGACAACATTGGTGACAATAGGTAACACCTCTAGTTATAGTTGGGTTAGTTTTGTTCTTTGGGGCTTTAACTATACCTACTAGATCTTGCTATAACACAATGTAGGCAAGTTTGGGAGCAACGAAAGGCAAATAATATGCCAGGGAGGATAGTGCACCACAACCTAAAAATACTCACCACAACCTAAAAATACTCATGCAGTTAAAAACACTGAGGCTTTGATTCCATTATAGACCTCGAATAACTCGGGATACATTTCATTAATGTGAACCACTTATTTATACGTTCAAGGGTGACTCTTGGTTTTCAACTTCCAAGGGTTACAGGAATGACTCTTCAACTTAGGCAATTGAACCTTAAACTAAATTATTTACAATATTTACAAAATGCAACCATAATCCCAAAGGATTAGGTTTCCAATATAACCAAGACATCAAACATGGTCTTACCTAGCGTCTTATCAATAATGTGTGAGATATAATGATCCTTCAAAGAATCAAGAATTATTCTCTTCACTTTGGCTTCCTTCTTTCGATGAGCGGCCAACTCTATTGGATCAGTGGATTCTAGAATCTCCTTCAATATGCATTCCCAAAGATCGGCTTCCTCCATTAGAATCTGAGGTCTAAGCTTCCATGGAACAAAATTGTAAGCCCCTTCCAAGCAATCACACTTTCTTAGACCAAGAGTAACTTTACACCTCTTGAAAAAGTGTTAAGTGCACAAAACCAACAGTATATGAAGTAGACAAAGCAATTCTTTCGAGGGCAAAAGTGCTTATCTCAAGCAACTTAGGGTTTCACACACAATGACCTAAACTAGGTCAAATACCTATTCCAAGTAATCACTAACTGAAATACACTCACTGTTACTCAAGAGTGATCTCAACTACAACCACTTTGATACCATGTTGAAATTTTATTTGCACCAAGCAATTAATGCCAATCTGGAAATTCACCTTCTTCCGAAAAGGTTCCTCGGATCTCAACGCTAGAAATTTTAGCCTTTAGGATTGTTGTAAATCACTGTGTAAAACAGCAAGGGAACAATCACAACAATTCACTTCTAGTAGCCCAAAAATTCACTGCAATTCAAGGAAAAAAGATACCAATCATTCCAATGAGTTTCCATCCCTCATGGGAAACATCACATGTATAAACCAAATCTGAAAACTCTTCTTATACAACAGATATAACGACAAACACAACAGCAATAGATGGTTGTACTATCATCTTCAATCTTAGTGTTAAGCCCCTTAATAGTTTTCTCTTAAGTGTGTTGAATCAACAAAACAATTAAGAGTAGGAAATAACCATCCCAAGAAGATAAAATGTTGAAATCAGATCTGCAATATACACAATATGTGGACAGCTAGAAATCTCATATATATATGCTCAATGATTGAAGTACATACATATCATAGTCTCCTCTCAAGACTAGGGCAAAATCCAACCACCCAAGATGCCTAGCTAGGGTTAGTCAACAAACCCTAGCTCCTCCAAGTGCAAGAATCCCTCTAAAACTATCTCCAAGGCAAGATGTCCTACTCCTCTTCTTCCCCAAATATATCCAAGGGTTTCCAAACCCTAATCTCTAGCCTCCAAGGGATGAAAACCTAACCCTAAAATCCCAGATGCTCCCAGAGACCAAGAAACCCTTGTACCCAAAAGAGAGAGATCAAATGTTCAAAGAAGAATCTCATGAGAGAAAAATCGCCCACCTCCTCATATGTTCCACTAGGGTTTCCTCATGAACCTAGCACATCATTAAGAGAGCACTCCAAAGAAGAGATACAAATGAATGTGTGTTGTAATGTGTTTGGAAAGACTCTCTCCTTCCTCTATTTATATGAGAGGTAAAGGAGGCCAACAATATAACACATGTCATCCTAATCCTTACAAGCAAGCCTGTAGGAGACTTAGAGGTCGTCCTAACATTCCTCATTTCCTGTAGGGCATTTTCCCACTAGATGAATCCTCCATGTGGCCATCATGCAAGGCATCCACCATTCAGATAGGGATCTCCAATGCCCTAGGGAAGAACATTAAACCAATTATCACCTAAGGTATGGCATCACAAGTGTGCATATCCATCATGGACCATCTCTCATGCTACATCCATCTCAAACCACCTAGGAGCTGAACATACACCATGTACCCCAAATCTCATGAAGCACCCCGAACATGATGTAAACACTTTCAGATTATAACCCAAGAGTCTGACAGAGAAAAGCCACACATCCTAAGCCATGAACCCACCATATCACTAAATACGAAGTCTGAAAGTAGAAACCCAATAATAACCTAAAACATGTGGTAAAGCACCCTCAAGTCTCTTGTCTTTCACTAAAACGAATGGGATCACACCTAGCAACAACATCCTAAAAAGAATCTGAGCTCCAAAGTATTTCGAAAGTTTTAGTCCTTTTTTTATGAACTTGGATGTAAGAAATGAGTTTCAATCCCATTGTTTTATCTTATGTGTTGAGAATGTTGTAAGCTTCACTTTCGACCACTATCAACATCATATTGTACTCATTATGGTATGTACTATGTATTTCTAGGATTGGTTTAGGCCAACTTAGTCAACATTTGTTTATTGTATTTCTAGGTTTCGTTAAGGCCAACCTAGTCAAAGTGGTTCCATAACCCCTCTTGGGGAAAGCACACTACCCATTGGACTATGTATATATCAGTGTGGAAGACATCGTGTTAGCAAAAATATCGCTGAGGGTCCGGAACACAACTTATCGGCAACATTGGGGAAAAATCGGAAAATATCGGCACACTTCAAAAAAATACAAAAATATTAATTTTTTTTCAAATTTGTAAACATTTAAAGCAACAACATCAAATAAACACATTGCCACATAAATATGAAAAGAAAACATATATATATGATGTATAAGATGTCTAATGATATATCATGCATCAATACTAAATCATGTCCTGAGTCCCGACTCTTGAGTAGTAATGAGTGTACTAACTCCAGAGCCTCAAAATATCATCAAAAATATAATAAATGTATCTCATCATCATGAGTCAACTGTCAACTAAGATCTACATACTACATAGTACAATGATATTAAATAAAATAAACTAGCGATTCCCTCTGCCCCTTTTACGGGAAAAGGTGATGGCTCTGGTAATGGCTCTTCCTCTAGCTGAAGAAGGCCCTACGAGTGGCAGCGGACTCTGATGTGCTCGAACAGAAGGAGAAGCTACACTCTGACATCCTCTAGAAGAGGAAGAAGCTAGAGCTTGGCATCCTCTACTAGTAGTAGTACTAGTGCCACTGCTATGTCCAAGTCTAGCTCGCTCTGTCATCACCGTATCTGTCGGTGTCTGTGGAAGTGGTGCTGCACTGACACTCCCAGGGTCAATAGCCACCTCCTGTAAAGGTGCCTCCTCTAGATCATCCTCCACCTCTATCGCACCCCCTATCACCTGGCTCACCCCCCCCCTCCAAATCCTCATGTAACCAATCAAGGTCCTGTTCCATGACAGGTGCCTTGCTCTCCACCCTCCATGCAGCAGTGGTGTTAATCCCATGTCAAATCCAAATGTCCCACCAACCATCCTATATATCTCCATTTATTTAGAAATCTCCGCAAGTTCTTGCAGATCTGGAACCATCCTCTGAACACGTGAGGAATCCATCCATAACCTCACCATCAAATCTAAAACCACAAGAGTAAGAGAATGCGGGGTTGAGGTAGATCCCTGCAGCATGAATGGGGCGATGGAGTGTATTGTGTTAAAGAAATGTAACTGCGGAAGATATTCTAGATATACTTGTCTATTGTATTATTGTATTCCTCCTTTGGGAGATGTCATTGATGTAATTGATAATATAAGAGTCAATGTAAACCCTAACTGTTAGGTCGGCCTGGAAATAACTAGAAAAGAGTATTTTATTGTAAAGTGTATAGGTTGGCCCAGTTAGGTGAGTTAAGCCGACCTAATTAGTAAAAACGGTCAAGTCACTTGTTAAGTATAAAAAGGAGGATGAGTTGCTCATTTGCATCACTCACCTCACTCACTCAAGTTCGCATAGGAGAGAGAGAGGTTCGCACAAGTGAATGAGAGAAGCTGATTTTGTCTCGGGGTTTTATCTTGTACTTGTGAATTCTATATTGAGGAAGTTTTGTCGGGGTTTTCTCCCTTATGGTTTCCCCGATAGAAATATTGTGTTCTTTGTGTTTGTTGTGCTTGTCTTTCTTTCAGTGATTAGATTGTTTAATGTTATTATGCTAAACATGTGAAAAACTAACATGGTATCAGACCAGGCCTAAAAGAAAACATTGTACAGCCTCCGCAACTGCAGAAACTAGGGCTTCTTATTCCGGGAGCTCTCTCCACAGATCAGCTGAAAAAGAGGGCGCATCTAACTCGGCTCACTAGGGCGCATCTTTCTGTCGAAGCATAATTCAATTTCGAGAATTTTCATTTTTGGGTCCACCACTACAGCCTGAAGAACTAGGGCATCAAGTTTTTGGAACATCTACTAACAGATTTGGGAGAAAGAGTACTTTGCTCAACTCACCTTGAGGAGGCACATCTTTTCATCCAATTAGTTTTCCAAAATCCCGAAGTTGAAAAATTAGGTTTTCTCTGTCAAACCCTAAGTCAAGGTAGAAGTAGTTTTCAGAAGGACAACTTTACTGGTAAGCACTACATCTATTCTATTTCCATCTGAGGTTCTCATATTATCAAAATGACAAACAATACTAAGATTGATGAGAAGCTTGAAGGAGCTGAGAACTTTAGGGCATGGAAATATAGAGTCATGCTCATTCTTGAAGAGCATGACCTAGAAAGTTTTGTAAAAGAGGGACTTGCAGAACCAAAAGGAGATGAGGCCAAAGCAAGACACAAGAAGAATATTATAAAGGCTAAGAGGATCATAGCTGACTCTATCAAAGAACACTTGATTCCTCAAGTATCCTCAAAGAAGACTCCAAAAGAAATGTTTGATGCTTTGACTAGTTTGTTTGAAGGAAAGAACATTAATAGGAAGATGACCTTGAGAAATCAACTCAAGGGTATGAAGATCCAGAAGTCTGAGACTATGCACTCATACTTCTCCAGAGTATCTCAGATCAAAGAACAATTAGAAGCTATTGGAGACATGGTAGAAGACGTTGAAGTTGTGATGACCACTCTGAATGGTCTTCTTAGAGATTGGGAACCTTTTGTTCGTGGCATATGCGCTAGGAAAAGATTAATCATGTTCAAACAACTATGGGAAGAGTGTGTGCAAGAAGAAGAAAGAATAGTTGTAAGAGAGGAGAAACTAAATGACAATGAAGATCAAGCTTTGGCAACTCATGCCAAAGGAGGAAGGAAAAGAAAGAATGATGTACGCACTTATGACCACACTCCCAGAAGACCTCAAAGATCTAAAAGGAACAAGAGGGTCAATAAAGACTTCTCCTCAATTGAATGTTACTCTTGTCACAAGACAGGACACATTGCACGAAATTGTCCATTCAAATCTAGACAATCCAAGAAGCAAAAGAAAAGATTTCATGCTCATGCAGCTGAAGATAGTGAATATGATGATGGAGTCAAAACTAGAGAAGACGAAGATTCCAGTGAAGAATATGTACTAATATCATCTCTCACTATTTCAGTATCTCATCGAAGTGACACTTGGCCAGTGGACAGTGGAGCCTCAAAACACATGACGGGATACAAGGACTCTCTTTCACATCTCATGCAGAAAGATTCTCCACACAAAGTAAAGCTTGGAGATGATTACCAATATCCTATCAAAGGAATGGGAGAGGCTACTTACAAATTGGACTCTGGAAAGTCCATGAACATGAAGGAAGTACTATATGTTCCAGGTTTGAAAAGAACCTTCTTTTTATTTCAGCATTAGACAAGAAAGGTCTTAGAATTGCATTTGTAGATGGTGAAGTTCTTATGTGACCAAAGGGGAAGATTATCAATGATGAAATCGTCTTTGGGGTTGAAGAAGGAGGACTCTATAAACGTAAGGGTCATGCAGATTCAACACTAATGACTAGTACCATGAGCCCCTGTGAATTATGGCATAGAAGACTAGCTCATGTACACTACAAAGCTTTACCAATAGTAAGTAAGGTGGTGACTGGATTACCATAAATCCAGGTTAATCATGAAGGAGTGTGTAAAGGATGTGCATAAGGAAAAAGTATGAAGAATCCATTTCCAAGCAGTGATAGCAAAGCTAAAGGCATATTGAACATTGTTCACTCCAACATTTGTGGACCTATGTCAACCACTTCATTAAACGGGTATGTTTACTATGCTTCTTTTATTGATGGTTATTCCAGCAAAACATGGATTTATTTTCGAAAGAATTAAAATGAAGTCTTTGAAAAGTTTAAAGAGTTTAACGCTCTTGTAGAAAACCTCTTTGAAAAGAAGATCAAAATACTAAGGATAGATAATGGAGGGAATACACTTCAGGTGATTTCAAAGGATTCTGTAAACAAGCAGGGATTAAGAGGGAGCTTACCATTCCCTATAATCCACAACAAAATGGTGTAGCTAAAAGTAAGAACAGAACTATCATGGAAGTAGTGAAGGTCATGATCCATGATCAAGACCTACCCATGCATCTATGGGTTGAAGCAGCTAGAACCGTAGTCTATGTACAGAATAGAATCTCTCACAATGCTCTTGGCAACAAGACCCCAAAAGAGATGTTTACCGGTGTGAAGCCTGAAGTCAGTCATCTAAAGATAGTTGGATGTCCAGTATTTATTCATATTCCAAAAGAGAAGAAATAAAAGTTGGAACCTGTTATCACATACACAGTAGTTGGGCTACCGTGTTGTCAGAGCAGATATCTGCCCATTTTTTAGCTTTGCCTTTACACTTATTCAATGAGATCAGCTATGATGAGCAACATTATTTATTATCACTCACACATCAGAGCATCTTTGTATCAGAAATTTAGTAGACCTTATGCAAGGCTGAGCCTTGAGACCTCATATTTGATGACCGATATGACCTTTTATTCCATACAGATACAGGGCAGTGTTCAGTGTTTCAGATGCAGTATTCTCAGTGGTTGTAGTTGGTTTAGTTTGCAGATATTGATATATGACCCAGTATATATGCGATGTGCATTGATGTTATTACCTTGTTGTTTAGGTCATTTTGATAGCATTGACTTGGTATATGGCAATTATGATCTGGCAGTATATTGATGTTAAAATGAAATTGGTTGTTATGGATTATATATATTGATTATATTACTGACATTTGGAAACTCTAGTTTTATACTTGTTGGTCTTTATCTTCATATGAATGTGAACGTGATCATTTAGTGTCAATCTGACCTGCTAGCTTAGGCACCATTTTCACTTGTATCCATCCATCCAGTTGTCCTTTCCCCATTTATTGGTTTTCTCCCTGACTTACACCTTGACTTGTGATATGGAGTAGCTCCCCGCTTCTGCCTCTGTGTTGGACTTGCATCCATGATTATTTTGTGTCTCGACTCTGAGTTGGCAACAAAACTTGCCTTTGGTGAGTTGGATTTTATGCCTTTATCACTCTAGTCGGTTACCCTGATGTGTGGTTTAGATTTGCGGAAGTCCCCCTAGTTGCTTGAGTTGTGTTGGCTAAAACCTGAAGCAAAGTTGTATTACATATGGAAATTATTGTTATATCTTGTACAACCCAATGAAAAGGGCTATGAAATTGAAGTGAAATTCAAATGCTATGAAATATAAATGCACCCCGGATGTAAGCTGCGAATAGTTGTGCTTATCAGCACATGTGAAATCCCAGAGGGGTCATATTAGGCCTAAAAAGCAATGGATAAATGTATGCAAAATCTAAAGATTGCTGGCCATGAAATGTAATGAAATGAAAGGTCCTAAAAAGCAGTGGCTAAATGTATGCGAAATCTAAAGACTGTTGACCTTATGTGAAACTTTCCTCATTGAGCCTGTGGGTTATGATATGAGATGGAGGAAGGAACAGCTAATTCTAAGTGTCCCCTAGAACCTCAAGTTACGGTTAGTTGGGCACCTAGTTCACGACGGTTTTAGTAGTAGACAGTTTTTGCCAAGGTTGAATAAGCACTTCTCTGAACAACTTATCCATTTGTGAGACACCGCCATTTCTTGTGTACTCCTTGTCCAACACATGCTTAACTGTGTAACACCATGTCCTTCATCCAAAGTATCACAGTGTCAAGTCAGTCAAGTCATCCCTTTCAGCCTAGCCTTGTGTCTTTAGCCTTCACCCTTTGCTAGCAATTTGATCATGTTTACAAACAAGTATATTCTTGAGATTCTGCATGGAAGTAAATTATTTAACTAACCATTATTATTTATTAACTGCCAGTGAAATGATGCTTAATACACTAGAGTCTCGCTATGAAAATGATTTAGAGAGCATGTCTTAACTATTTGCACTTGCAGCAGCTTGGCTTCTTTAGCAAGGGCCATTTTTTATCAGTTTGACCTGTCAAACCTAGTTTGACCAAGGTCAACCTTGGGATCCGTGATGAGATGGACCATTTGTATTGTATGATATTGATCTATGGTCCTTTACACACCTTATGATGATTCCATATGATGGGCACAGGTTTCAGATGATGATTGATGCAGTTTTTTTTCTATGATTATTATTATTTCCAGATGATCATATTTTTACATTGTCCAGGTATGGTGGACCCTACAGATGATCTTACAGGTTATTAGGAGGTGTATGAGTACTCATCTCTAGTGGATTTGAGCCTTCTGGATTCATAGAGACACTTATCTTTCAGTTTCAGGCACTCCCAGGCATATTATGAGCAGTTTTCCACATGTTGTCCAGATTGGCCATCTTGATGTGGCTTGCCCAGCTAGATCATTGGAGGCCAATCGTTGCCTAGGGCGCTATAGAGGAATGGGGTGGTCCAGCCACTTGTTATTACCATATTAACCCCCTTCGGACATGATGGCATAGTCAGATTGACAGCGCAAGAACCAGACAATCAGGTATGGGCAGTTTCAGGGATTTTCAGGAAGATAAAAAATGGAATAAAAAGGTCATAAAGGAATTCGATTTGGGCAATTGAGGCAAGGTTTTGGCATGAGGTCTGCTTTGAGGTCATATATGGTGTATCCCACTCCTTCCAGATCAGTTTGCAGTAGTCAGTGGGGTCTACACAGTCAACAGGATGTCTTTTGATGTATTTTTCTCTCAGATTGAGGGGGATAGGATTTGATCATTTGTGTACTTGGACATGTCATTGAGTCTCATGTTATATTTTTGTGCCATGGGGTGATGCTAGTGAAGGAGAATAATACCTCATAGCCCCACCACGTGCCCCCTAGTCACTTGTCCAAGTCATCCTATGCGGCACTTAACTTACATGTATTAGTCCCCTTTAGTCATGACATCATCTCCCTTAGGGCCTTTTTAGGCATGACATCATCCCTTTAGTGAGTGATCCATGTCATGTTATGTATTGGCTCATCTTAGCCATTGATTATATTGTTGTATCTTTTGATCTCAACCACTCATTTCAAAAGTGGTTTAGGGTTTTGGTCTCCCTCATCCTATTTAAGGAAGAGACCCCCCTATTGTAAAGGCATATAGAGATTTTTGGCTCATGGCTATTGGAATAAAATTCTATCTTTTGGAGCAATGCTTGGATCTTGAAGTGGATGTTTGGTTGTGATGATTGTAAATGCTTTTTCCATTGCACTAGAGGATATCTTGTAGCTATCTTGCATCTTTGCCATATTTTGATTTACAGGTGAAGAAGACGTCTTGGGAGGAATGCGCATTGGTGGGGAAGCTTGCCCTGCAACTTTCTTTCAAATCGTGGATCAAACAGGGACTGGTTTTGTCTTTGTACCAATCATTCTTTGTCATCTATTTCTAGCTTGTATCTACCCTTGTCTTGTTTGACTGATTGAGCTTTGTCTCCTTGGTTTTTACAGGTACAAATGGACACATATGTGGGCTTGGACAAATCGTTTTGGCAAGAGGGCTTCAAAATCTTCCATTTGATCTTTGGGAAAGTAATCCTCATCACAATCGGCATTCATCTCATTATCCAGGTACGCTTGAAAAGTTAGTATTTTTCCTCCTTGGCTTATCCATTATTTCTAGATCTCAAAACCCTAAACTTCAAAACCCTTATATTTTTTATTTTTCAGATCTATGGAGATCTAGCAACTTTTTGGGCTTAATAATTAGAACCCACCTCTACATTAGTCACAACATTCCCGATCTATAATTTGGTGGACATCCGACTCCATTTGCCTCTTCATCTAAGGCACTAGTCCTCCTTAAGGCAAGTCGCACTCCTTGGGTAGATGGTCTTTTGTTAGATCCCACATGTGGGTATTGCCAATTCTTCATTGATCCATTAGATCCACTCATTTCCAAACCCCCTAGTGCCTCTCTTCTTTGATTTTTACCTTGTGGGACCCATTTGGACAAATTTCCTTATTTTAAGGGTGGACCCCACTTGGATCTATTTTTTGGGCACTAGATCTATCATCTTAACCCCATAGGTGGCCGTCATCTCTCCTTGGTTGATTATTTATCTTTCCTTAAGCCTCTTCAACTAAGCCCTAACTCATTGGGCCCACCTATCCATCCTAGATCTAGATCTAATCTTGATCTTCCTTTTGTCATCATCACATATCCCTAGGAAGTCTTGATTTGATTCGCTAGCCTTCATTGGCTAAGCTAGGGTCTCCCCCTTGGTCTTGCTTAGGCTTGATCTAAAGTGAAGAGTGCCTCGGTTAACGTGACACCCATCTTGCATTGGGAACTGTTATCACATATATAGTAGCCGGGCTACCATACATTATTTTTCTCATTCCAGTACACCATTCAGCCAGTTCCCTTGCATTTGAGATGCCGAGATGAGCATCTATATTGGATCACTATCAGATTGTGGACAGCAGTTATATTCCCCATGCCATGACTGAGTTTCAGGACACTCAGAGAGATGCCCGATATAGCCATTATGCCATTGGTACAGAGCAGACAGTAGTGCCCAGAGTTACAGCAGCAGTTCCAGAGGACAGATGATGGTACAGGTTGATGTGCATTGAGGCATATGACTCAGCAGGTATATTACAGGTGTTATGGTTAGATTGCTTTTATACTTATTCTTATAGCATGTCATAGCACTTAGTGTCATGATCTGGCGATCATATAGATATATGGACCTGGTTGACCTATTATATTATATTATACTGTCCCTACTCAGACTTAGAAGTTCACTATTCATACTCATTGGTACATACCCTCCTTAGGGAGAATAGAGGTGATCATTACACCATACTTTGGCTTGCTAGTGTTGGCTCCATCATTTCATTGTCTTCATCCATCCATGGCCTACCTTTTAGATTATCACCCTGACTTACTACTTGACTAGTGGCATGGAGGACTTTTCCCCACTGTAGCCTCTGTATTTGATGAGCTTCCCTGTTTATTGTGTCTCGGCTCTGAGTTGGTGACAAAACTTACCTATGGTGAGTTGGAGTTCCTTGTGAATTCCCTCTAGTCACTAAAGTTGTGTTGGCTAAACCTGAAACTTTTAGTGCTGCCATCAATACAAAATCTGGAAAAAATGAAATGCTATATCTTGTGTGAAAAGCCCATTCATGCAATGTGTTTCTAAACACACATGAATGAAAGGCATGCCAAATGAAAATGGCCATGAAAATAAAATGTTATATCTTTTGGAAAAATAAATACCTAGGTAAACAAGCTGTCCATGACACACCTAGAAGTGCTCAGGTAAACAAGTGCCTTAAAAACACACCTGCAGCAGAAAGCCTAAAAGAAAAATGTAAATCTATGCAATGTGTTTGTAAACACACATAGATCAAGGCTATGGAAACTTCAGGCCCAAAAAGCAATGGAACTTAAATGCTATATCTAAACAATTGCTGGCCTTATTTGTATTATGGATTGTGCGCATCTGTGAAGGTGAATAAACTCTCTTTAAACAACTCATCCATTTGTGAGACACCGCCATTCCCTGTGTTATTGCTCATTCAGTATATACTATGGTGTATTCCCTTTCCCTTGCCAAAGTGTCACAAAGTCAAGACAGTTGAGTTATCCCATAGCCTAGCCATTTAATTTAGCCTTCACCCTTCACTAGCAAATTGATCACAACTATGAAGTGAGTATGGTCCTGAAAGTCTAGTCTGAGTAATAATAATAATAATTAACGACACTATATATTTGGATGTAGATCGCCAGTCATGATCATTATGGGTTATAATTGCTATTTGAATAAGTTGTAAAGCATGTATTAACCTTGATACTTTTCAGCAACCTTGGATGATGGACTGAGTTATGTTTGGTCTTGGTTGGACCTAGTTTGACCATGGAGGACCATGGGACATGAGATGTTAGACCTTATGATGATATGGATAGATGATATATGGTCTATGTACACATACAGGATGATTCTATGCAGCAGCTACAGGGTTATGATGATGATTCTGAGGTTACAGCAGTGTTTGTATATGTACAGCGCATTATTATTGGCCCTGTTCCGGTATATTGGATATTTATTTTGATCATGCACAGACTCATATGGTGTATGAGTACACATCTTGGATGGATTTGGACCTTCTGAGTCCAATGGGACAGTTTGTTTTCAGTTCCGGGCACTTACAGTGATGATTGAGCCTCAGTAAGCTGTCCCAGTGCAGTTTTGGTCTGTTGGAGGCCCTGTCGGAGCAGAGATGACTTTTATCCGGTTGACCTAGGGCGCTGATGATGGAGGGGGTGGTCCAACCACTTGTTTTTACCATATTACCCCCCTCCCGGACACATTGGTGCCCTCACCTTGACAACGCTAGCACTCCAGGAGGCTGTTTGGGGTAGTTTCACGCTTCCCGAGGCATTTCAGGATTGGTAGAAATGGCTATTGAGGAAATCGATTTGGGCTACTGAGGCAAAGTTATGGCATGGGATGATCAGTGATGATAGATCGGGACCTTCCACACCTTCTCCAGCAGTTTCAGCTTCATCGGGGCCCGCATCCATCACTTATGGCACTTTCTGTGGATTTTTGAGGTCTTTTGAGGACCACGACTTCACTATGGAGGCACGATTTGGTACATTCATGATTATTTATTGGTTATTGTGCTATGGGGATTGACCAAGGAGGGATAAAAGTACCCCTTGGACCCACCATAAGCCTCTTATGATATTTCATCATCATGATTTGGTGGGATTCCCCTCTTCTAGGGCGATTTTGTCCACTTATGTTATATTTTATGTGTGATCCATGTATTATATTGTTGAGCTCATCTCAACCATTGATTAGAATTTTGTATCTTATAATCTTAGCCACTCATTCAAAAAGTGGTTAGGGTTTTGGTGCCTCTCCTTCCTATTTAAAGGAGAGAGCCTCTCATTGTAAAGGGACTTTTGGCTCTGGATTATTGGAATAGAAAATTATTATTGCATCTATCTCCAATGTTGTGGTGAATGTTTTTGGTGTTCGTTCGTTGGTTCTTCCTTTGCACTGAGTTATTGGAGATCTTGTTTGCCATATCTTTTGTACCACGATTTTGCATCTACAGGTGGAGGCCGATTTGCTTGGAGGAGGAGGTATTGGTAGGGGAAGACTCTCCCTACTTCTTCTTTGGAGCTCTTCGTTGGTAACAGGGAGTATTACTGTCCCAGGACCTTCTATTTCATGTTACTATTTGCATTTCTCTTGTATTTCTTCCATACTTGCTCTTACTGATTGAATCTTCATTCCTTGGTTTGACAGGTAGAGGAAGGCGCACTTGTGGACTAGGGCATCAAATTGGCAAGCAAATCAACAATCTCTCATTTGATCTCTGCGGGAATCTTCCTCAACATCAAGGCATCTCATCCACATCATTCAGGTATGATCTCAAGGTAAGTTCTATCTCCATGATCTATCCAATTGTCAAAAACATCTAAAACCCTAATTAATTAAAATCCCATTTTTGCATTTTCTCAGATCTACTTAGATCTATTGGGTTGTTGGGCGTAATATTTAGAACCCACCTCTATAGCATCCACGGCATCCCGGATCTATAGTTTGGTGAGGATTGGCTTCCATTTGACCCCCTTCCCAGGCCAACTCAGCCTCTCCCAAGCAAGGCGCACTTCCTAGTTTGAGCAGGTTGACCTAGATCTAAGCGATGGGTGTTTGAGATTCCACTTGATTTGACATCTACACATCAAATAACATACACCCAGGTTGTCACTTTTCTGAAATTCACCTTGTGGGCCCTATTCCACATTTTAAGGGATTTAATCCCCATTTTGGACCATTTGGAACACTTAAACTCAGATCTACCAAGATCTAACCGGTGGATTGCCACGAAATTACAGATCCATACTCCTACTTGACCGATCTACCCGGATCTAAAGTTTGGATGCCATCCGACTTGATTTGACCCACCTAAACCCCGATTTAAGCCTCCTTGGGCAAAGTCGCACCACCTTGGAGAAGTGAGTTCACTCACTTCTAGGAACTGGGTACTTGAGATTATTGTAGATCTGAAACCGGAATAATTCAAAACCTAGGTCTAGACTATCACTTTGTCAAATCTTGCCTTGGGGACTGCATTCCTTGTTTTAAGGGATTGTGGTCCACTTGGGTTAAACTTAGATCTAGATACATTCAACCATCAAGACCTATACTGTCCACTTATCTCATGTTGTAGGAGTCCTAAACCATAAGTCAACCCCACTTTGACTCCACTTCCCAATTCCCAAGGCACTGGTTTATCTCCAAGACAACCCAACTTTCCTAGATTGTTGGATTGACTTGTGGTTTGACTTTTGCATGGTGAACTATACCCTTAAAGCTATCATGAATCATGGTCAAGCTTGTCTTATGTACTAGTTAGCCCCAATACATCCCTCAAAACTATCCTGCATTGGACACAGTTCCCAAGGCAGTAGATCTTTTGACATTGACCTAGTACACTAGCCCTAGATCTCATTACAAACATTATAAGTCACTCTTACATCAACAATGAATCAAAGCTATACCTATTGAACCCCTCACTTGGCTTGTGACTTTACCCTTAGGTCTAGGATAAACCATACACCTAACATCACTTAGAAATACCTAGATTTGGTGTCTTGGTTTTGATCTCTCCTGTCGGGAGTAGATCGGGTCTCCCCCTTTGTTGTCTGGGCTAGATAACATAAAGCGAAGGTTGCCTCGACTGGCGTGACAACCATACATATTTGGAGGTCGAGGTGATCATGGTTGCACCTTTTGAGTTGCCCTTTCCTATTGCCATCCATGACTGGATCCATCCATAGGGGCAACTACATCTTAGGTGATAACATTTTGGCGCCGTTGCCGGGGAGGCAATAGCTTGCCCTAGTCCTTCCCGCATATACAACGACACATATCTTGGTAGAAGAGTTTAAATCTACCTGGCGACTCCCAATCGTGACTCCGCTGAGGAACGAGCTCATTTACATCCCTATAACACTAGAATTTAAACAGATCTTATGGGGTGCATCATTTTGTTTTCAGGTTCTTGAATTTAAAAATAAACATAAAAATATAAAAAAAATAAAAAATAAAAATTATTATCCATGGCTGCTTCTGAGCGACCTAGAACTTTCGGTCGTTTAAAAGTTTTTGACTTTTCAAAAATTGTTGGGTATCCTCATCATATTCCTCATCAAGCATGTGCAAGGTTGCCTATTTTCGACGGGAGTTATGAAATCTCTGCTAAAAGACACCTTGAACTTTTTAGGGAAATTATTAAAGAGTTATCCATAACCCATGAGGATGTGTGTATGAGACTATTGGCTTCATCTTTCAAAGAAAGAGCTGGACTCTGGCTTTCGAATTTGAAACCCAATAGCATTTCTGGTTATGACATGTTTGAAAATAAATTCCTAGAAGAATGGGGAAGTGAATTCGATGATATGTATCTTTCAAATCAAATCCAAGATCAAAACCTTCTCCTTTCCGATCCTATTGTGGAATCATTTAACAATCAAATATCAAGTGATTTGTCAACATCCGGAGATGACCTTTCCTGCCCAATTTCTTCTAATGATAAGTCTTCTACTTTTGAGTCAATCGAAAGTCAAATCTTTAAACATTGTACAAACCATAAATTTTCAAATTGCTTTTTAGGTAGCCCTAGTCCTGATCCTGAGGGAATTTCTGAGGATGAGCTTTTAGTTAATAGGTCTACTGAAGTTCCTCCCCCAGAGAAACTCATTAGTCATTCTGTCTTTAATGGTCATTCAATTCCTTATCAACTTACTGAAGAAGAAGAAAGTAGGGACATAGATCAAGATCCTCTAGTGATGATTTCAGGTGATCATTGTGCAAATAATCAGGATATGTTAAATGAAATTATTAATTTCACCCCTGATCAATTAAATGAAAATGATCACTTATCCTCTTATAATTTTAATGATGAATTAATAGAAGTTCACTCTCAAAATGAAGATGAAATAGTGAACCACACTAGATGCTCTAATCCTTGTTCCACCTCTTACAATGAATCTTTAAATTTTCCTTTTTTTATCTTTAATCAAGATAACTTGGAGTTAGATAGTTATGGTCAATCTTGTCTTCAGGTTGTAAATATTAAATTTGATCAAAAGTTTGAAATTATTCCTAGCATAAAGAATGTTTTTCAAAATCCAAGGTCAAACTTGTCTATCCATTTGGGAGAAATTTCATATTTGCAATCCACCCTCCTTTCCCATTTCTTTCAATCGTCTTTGGGTTGGTGCTCTAGTCATTTTTTTGCCTTGGAAATTTTTAATAGGAAGTATAAGCATGATTACATGTTTGGAGAAAAGGCACTTCATTTCCCTTTTCAGTCACTTTGGAACCATAAAGATATCAATCATTCTTGGTGGCTAGAAAAGGTGTTTAAAGATCAATTCCATCTTGTCTCCATTTTTGAGCATCAAGTGGGTCTGACTTTGATTTTTTGTCTTTTAAGCTTTAATTTATCCCCACTTGGTTTTTTGATCATCAGTCCCAGGGAGAATCAAATTGAATATGTAAGAGAAGTAAATGAACAAGTTAATCTGTGTGAAAATGAATCGAATCACATGTCTTATGTCCTTCCTCTATCCATCTCTGAGTTTAACTTGCATAAATTTTATGATCCTATCAGTTCTTTGATGGAGGATGTTTGCATCAGTCAGTCTTCTCCTTGGCATAATTTCATATTGCATCATTCAAACCATTCTCCAATTTCTGAACAAATCAAGAAGACTGTGCCCTTAAATTTGTTGATCTTTAGCCCAATCTTGACTTGTTCTATTATCAAAAATCAAATAAGAATCATTAACCTATTTGATGAATGGTTGCACTGGATTTATGATTTTACCTAACATTTGTGATGACTGGTTAGATTAGGGTAGGTAGGAAACCAAATAAGCCTACTTAGGCAGTAGTTAGTCTTTTTAGCCATTTAGTCTGGCACCTTCTTAGTCTCTAAGCTCCTTTGTAAGCTCCTAGTTTAATTGAGTACATGTCACTTTTCTTTTCCTGCACAATAAATTTCAAATTTTGCAAATTATGTTAGTAGTTTTATTTACTTTCTGCGTTTATATATTTCATGCATTTATATTTCTGATATAGAGTAGATTTTATTTCAGTTGGTTTTATATTTTTCCCACACATGCGGCATGAGGTATTTTCGATGTTTGTGAATGCAGAAAATAGGTTGCAAGAATAAAAGCTGGAAATAAAATGGTAGAGTGCTGGATCGTGGATTCGAGTAGCAGAGTTCGAGGACCAGAGATTCTGAGGTTCTCAAGCGCTCATTTCAGCAGAGCACTTGTCCCAGCCGGAGCCAGATGTTATCACATATATAGTAGCCGGGCTACCATACATTATTTTTCTCATTCCAGTACACCATTCAGCCAGTTCCCTTGCATTTGAGATGCCGAGATGAGCATCTATATTGGATCACTATCAGATTGTGGACAGCAGTTATATTCCCCATGCCATGACTGAGTTTCAGGACACTCAGAGAGATGCCCGATATAGCCATTATGCCATTGGTACAGAGCAGACAGTAGTGCCCAGAGTTACAGCAGCAGTTCCAGAGGACAGATGATGGTACAGGTTGATGTGCATTGAGGCATATGACTCAGCAGGTATATTACAGGTGTTATGGTTAGATTGCTTTTATACTTATTCTTATAGCATGTCATAGCACTTAGTGTCATGATCTGGCGATCATATAGATATATGGACCTGGTTGACCTATTATATTATATTATACTGTCCCTACTCAGACTTAGAAGTTCACTATTCATACTCATTGGTACATACCCTCCTTAGGGAGAATAGAGGTGATCATTACACCATACTTTGGCTTGCTAGTGTTGGCTCCATCATTTCATTGTCTTCATCCATCCATGGCCTACCTTTTAGATTATCACCCTGACTTACTACTTGACTAGTGGCATGGAGGACTTTTCCCCACTGTAGCCTCTGTATTTGATGAGCTTCCCTGTTTATTGTGTCTCGGCTCTGAGTTGGTGACAAAACTTACCTATGGTGAGTTGGAGTTCCTTGTGAATTCCCCCTAGTCACTAAAGTTGTGTTGGCTAAACCTGAAACTTTTAGTGCTGCCATCAGTACAAAATCTGGAAAAAATGAAATGCTATATCTTGTGTGAAAAGCCCATTCATGCAATGTGTTTCTAAACACACATGAATGAAAGGCATGCCAAATGAAAATGGCCATGAAAATAAAATGTTATATCTTTTGGAAAAATAAATACCTAGGTAAACAAGCTGTCCATGACACACCTAGAAGTGCTCAGGTAAACAAGTGCCTTAAAAACACACCTGCAGCAGAAATCCTAAAAGAAAAATGTAAATCTATGCAATGTGTTTGTAAACACACATAGATCAAGGCTATGGAAACTTTAGGCCCAAAAAGCAATGGAACTTAAATGCTATATCTAAACAATTGCTGGCCTTATTTGTATTATGGATTGGGCGCATCTGTGAAGGTGAATAAACCCTCTTTAAACAACTCATCCATTTGTGAGACACCGCCATTCCCTGTGTTATTGCTCATTCAGTATATACTATGGTGTATTCCCTTTCCCTTGCCAAAGTGTCACAAAGTCAAGACAGTTGAGTCATCCCATAGCCTAGCCATTTAATTTAGCCTTCACCCTTCACTAGCAAATTGATCACAACTATGAAGTGAATATGGTCCTGAAAGTCTAGTCTGAGTAATAATAATAATAATTAACGACACTATATATTTGGATGTAGATCGCCAGTCATGATCATTATGGGTTATAATTGCTATTTGAATAAGTTGTAAAGCATGTATTAACCTTGATACTTTTCAGCAGCCTTGGATGATGGACTGAGTTATGTTTGGTCTTGGTTGGACCTAGGCTGACCATGGAGGACCATGGGACATGAGATGTTAGACCTTATGATGATATGGATAGATGATATATGGTCTATGTACACATACAGGATGATTCTATGCAGCAGCTACAGGGTTATGATGATGATTCTGAGGTTACAGCAGTGTTTGTATATGTACAGCGCATTATTATTGGCCCTGTTCCGGTATATTGGATATTTATTTTGATCATGCACAGACTCATATGGTGTATGAGTACACATCTTGGATGGATTTGGACCTTCTGAGTCCAATGGGATAGTTTGTTTTCAGTTCCGGGCACTTACAATGATGATTGAGCCTCAGTAAGCTGTCCCAGTGCAGTTTTGGTCTGTTGGAGGCCCTGTCGGAGCAGAGATGACTTTTATCCGGTTGACCTAGGGCGCTGATGATGGAGGGGGTGGTCCAGCCACTTGTTTTTACCATATTACCCCCCTCCTGGACACATTGGTGCCCTCACCTTGACAGCGCTAGCACTCCAGGAGGCTGTTTGGGGTAGTTTCACGCTTCCCGAGGCATTTCAGGATTGGTAGAAATGGCTATTGAGGAAATCGATTTGGGCTACTGAGGCAAAGTTATGGCATGGGATGATCAGTGATGATAGATCGGGACCTTCCACACCTTCTCCAACAGTTTCAGCTTCATCGGGGCCCGCATCCATCACTTATGGCACTTTCTGTGGATTTTTGAGGTCTTTTGAGGACCACGACTTCACTATGGAGGCACGATTTGGTACATTCATGATTATTTATTGGTTATTGTGCTATGGGGATTGACCAAGGAGGGATAAAAGTACCCCTTGGACCCACCATAAGCCTCTTATGATATTTCATCATCATGATTTGGTGGGATTCCCCTCTTCTAGGGCGATTTTGTCCACTTATGTTATATTTTATGTGTGATCCATGTATTATATTGTTGAGCTCATCTCAACCATTGATTAGAATTTTGTATCTTATAATCTTAGCCACTCATTCAAAAAGTGGTTAGGGTTTTGGTGCCTCTCCTTCCTATTTAAAGGAGAGAGCCTCTCATTGTAAAGGGACTTTTGGCTCTGGATTATTGGAATAGAAAATTATTATTGCATCTATCTCCAATGTTGTGGTGAATGTTTTTGGTGTTCGTTCGTTGGTTCTTCCTTTGCACTGAGTTATTGGAGATCTTGTTTGCCATATCTTTTGTACCACGATTTTGCATCTACAGGTGGAGGCCGATTTGCTTGGAGGAGGAGGTATTGGTAGGGGAAGACTCTCCCTACTTCTTCTTTGGAGCTCTTCGTTGGTAACAGGGAGTATTACTGTCCCAGGACCTTCTATTTCATGTTACTATTTGCATTTCTCTTGTATTTCTTCCATACTTGCTCTTACTGATTGAATCTTCATTCCTTGGTTTGACAGGTAGAGGAAGGCGCACTTGTGGACTAGGGCATCAAATTGGCAAGCAAATCAACAATCTCTCATTTGATCTCTGCGGGAATCTTCCTCAACATCAAGGCATCTCATCCACATCATTCAGGTATGATCTCAAGGTAAGTTCTATCTCCATGATCTATCCAATTGTCAAAAACATCTAAAACCCTAATTAATTAAAATCCCATTTTTGCATTTTCTCAGATCTACTTAGATCTATTGGGTTGTTGGGCGTAATATTTAGAACCCACCTCTATAGCATCCACGGCATCCCGGATCTATAGTTTGGTGAGGATTGGCTTCCATTTGACCCCCTTCCCAGGCCAACTCAGCCTCTCCCAAGCAAGGCGCACTTCCTAGTTTGAGCAGGTTGACCTAGATCTAAGCGATGGGTGTTTGAGATTCCACTTGATTTGACATCTACACATCAAATAACATACACCCAGGTTGTCACTTTTCTGAAATTCACCTTGTGGGCCCTATTCCACATTTTAAGGGATTTAATCCCCATTTTGGACCATTTGGAACACTTAAACTCAGATCTACCAAGATCTAACCGGTGGATTGCCACGAAATTACAGATCCATACTCCTACTTGACCGATCTACCCGGATCTAAAGTTTGGATGCCATCCGACTTGATTTGACCCACCTAAACCCCGATTTAAGCCTCCTTGGGCAAAGTCGCACCACCTTGGAGAAGTGAGTTCACTCACTTCTAGGAACTGGGTACTTGAGATTATTGCAGATCTGAAACCGGAATAATTCAAAACCTAGGTCTAGACTATCACTTTGTCAAATCTTGCCTTGGGGACTGCATTCCTTGTTTTAAGGGATTGTGGTCCACTTGGGTTAAACCTAGATCTAGATACATTCAACCATCAAGACCTATACTGTCCACTTATCTCATGTTGTAGGAGTCCTAAACCATAAGTCAACCCCACTTTGACTCCACTTCCCAATTCCCAAGGCACTGGTTTATCTCCAAGACAACCCAACTTTCCTAGATTGTTGGATTGACTTGTGGTTTGACTTTTGCATGGTGAACTATACCCTTAAAGCTATCATGAATCATGGTCAAGCTTGTCTTATGTACTAGTTAGCCCCAATACATCCCTCAAAACTATCCTGCATTGGACACAGTTCCCAAGGCAGTAGATCTTTTGACATTGACCTAGTACACTAGCCCTAGATCTCATTACAAACATTATAAGTCACTCTTACATCAACAATGAATCAAAGCTATACCTATTGAACCCCTCACTTGGCTTGTGACTTTACCCTTAGGTCTAGGATAAACCATACACCTAACATCACTTAGAAATACCTAGATTTGGTGTCTTGGTTTTGATCTCTCCTGTCGGGAGTAGATCGGGTCTCCCCCTTTGTTGTCTGGGCTAGATAACATAAAGCGAAGGTTGCCTCGACTGGCGTGACAACCATACATATTTGGAGGTCGAGGTGATCGTGGTTGCACCTTTTGAGTTGCCCTTTCCTATTGCCATCCATGACTGGATCCATCCATAGGGGCAACTACATCTTAGGTGATAACAGGAACCGTGGCATTTCTTGGGTCACCTCTTTAGTTGTCTATACCTCTACCGTCCTGCATAGGATACCTTTAGTGACAACTACAAGTTGTGTGATAACAAAACCTTCAGGAAAGAAGGGAATATTTGTGGGTTACAGCGAGCAATCAAAGGATTACCGTATCTACGTCCCAGGATACCACCAGATTGAACTTAGCAGGGATGTCAATGTACCAGAAAGGAATATTGAAGAAGAACCTATTCCAGAGGATCATGACATGACATAACCTCAGAGACCTGAGGAGACACCTCATGAGGTAAATCCATGGAAGAGAAGACCATCTTGGGAACGAGAAATAATACAAGATGCAGGAAGATATGGTGCCCCAGAAGGAACCAATAGAGAAATCAAGAGACCAAGGCCATATTCCAGTTATGTAGCCTTGATGTGTAACTATGTTGAAGAAGAACCCACATGTTTTGAAGATGCGGTAAAGAAGAAGGAATGGTTGGATGCTATGAATAAAGAATACCAATCCATCATTAAGAATGATTTTTGGGATGTGGTACCAAGACCAAAGGGAAAGTCAATAGTTTCGTCAAAATGGATCTTCAAAACAAAACATTCAGCAGACGAAAGCATTGAAAAGTACAAGGAAAAATTTGTAGCTCAGGGTTCTCGCAAAAGGAAGGAATTGATTATGAGACCTTTGCTCATGTGGCTAGATATACCTCAATTAGAACCATCATTGCCTTGGCAGCTAAGATGAAATGGAAGTTACATCAGATGGATGTAAAGACAGCTTTCCTGAATGGAAAAATAGAAGAAGAGGTATACATCGAGCAACCAGAAGGATTTGAAACAGATGACAGAAAAACACATGTATGTAAACTGAAGAAAGCATTATATGGGTTGAAGCAAGCAACCAGAGCATGGTATGGAAGAATTGATGGTTTCGTGATGAGCTTGGGCTTTACCAAGAGTAAAGCAGATTCTAATCTTTATTATAAGGTCATAGATGATGAACCTATGATATTGCTATTGTATGTGGATGATTTCTTCCCGATAGGAGAAGACAAGCCCATCACTGAATGTAAGAAGAAGTTTGCTGCGGAATTTGAGATGAAATACCTTGGGATGATGCAATATTTTCTAGGTCTTGAAGTATGGCAGTTCCCAGATGAGATTTTCATGAGTCAAGGAAAATATACTGTTGAGATCCTAAAGAGATTTGGGATGTTGGATTGTAAGGCTATGACTACCCCGATGGTGACGAACTTGAAACTCTTGAATGATGCTTCATCAGAGATAGTAGATGCCACGTTGTACAGACAGATTATTGGCTCATTGATGTATTTGACAATATAAGAGTCATTGAAAGAGTCAATGTAAACCCTAACTGTTAGGTCGGCCTGGAAATAACTAGAAAAGAATATTTTATTGTAAAGTGTACAGGTCGGCCCAGTTAGGTGAGTCAAGCCGGCCTAATTAGTAAAAAAGGTCAAGTCACTTGTTAAGTATAAATAGGAGGATGAGTTGCTCATTTGCATCACTCACCTCACTCACTCAAGTTTGCATAGGAGAGAGAGAAGTTCGCACAAGTGAAGGAGAGAAGTTGATTTTATCTTGGGGTTTTAACTTGTACTTGTGAATTCTATATTGAGGAATTTTTGTTAGGGTTTTCTCCCTTGTGGTTTCCTCGAGAGAAATATTGCGTTCTTTGTGTCTGGTGTGCTTGTCTTTCTTTCAGTGATTAGATTGTTTAATGTTATTATGCTAAACAAGTGAAAAACTAACATATTGTTCCATCGCTCATCAATGACCTTCCATATCAATAATATTTTCTCATACCCTTCATCCCCCTTGTCCTCATAATATGCACGGATGGATTCTTTGGCCCTGTCCATGGCCTCATACAAGTAGCCCATTGTGGGCTTGTCTCCATCAACCAACCTAAGAACCTTTACCAAAGGTTCACTAATGGCACACACCTCCTCCACTCCTACCTGTTATCACACAAACTCTAGCTGTTGGTGGTAGGTGTCCCAATAGGGATGGTAGAGGTGAATAGCTAGGAAGGTGTAACCAGCAATAGCCAGGTCCTCCGCTCAAAGAACGGAAGTCACATTGGACAAGGCTACTGTCACTTCAGACAAGGCACGTAGCCAAGTCAGGGGGGAGACCCCACTCAACCAGCGATGGTTGAGACTCAACAGTCAGGCACCCAAACCCAAAGGATAAACAAAGCAAGAAGCAAGATGGATGACTAAATGTGAGGTTTCTTCCAGCCTAGTGAGATCGAGATTAAGGATTAGAAAATACACTGAATGAAATGATCTCGGATCTGATTATAAGTGTTAAATGATGAATTCTTTGAAGATTAGAAGGCTGGAAACTAAACCAGCAAACAGAAATTGACTAGAAGAGTGACTGGAAATCCTGCCTATGGGGAATGAAGCTCGTTATGATTTACTCATACATGGCAGCAGTGCATTAAGCAATTGAAACACATCTTCGAGCAATTATAAATTGATTACTAAGTTGATTTAGAACAAGAAAAACAGACCAATAAGAAGTGAAGTGAAACTGCACTAGGGGAATGGGTTAAGTAGTGGATAAATGGACCTAGGGCATAGAAAAATTAGCGTTTATACTCACTTCCAACCAACGGCACTTGATTTTCTAGGGTAAAAAGACGTTCTGAAACCGAACCTCAAGTACCCATAACCCCAAACTGACCCAAACAAGCTGAAAGAGAAAAACGCCCCTAGGGGGCGTTTTTGCCAAATGGACTAGTGCTGATCCTATGGGCAAATGGAGTCTAAAAAGAATGAAACTTTGGATTTAGGCTTTTAAGTACGTTTCATTAGTGGGTTTACAAGATAAATAAATTCTAACGGTGGATTTTGTAGATTTTAATTTTTAGGGGTTTTAGTGAGTTTTCTCTCTTCAACAAACTAGAAATTGAGATACAAGAGAAGAAGATGTAACACCTACTTGGAACCAGCTGATATCTTGGATTTTGATGAGGTTTGTACGTCCCGAAGATCAAATAGAGCGTATTGCAGAAGTCCCCAGATGAAGTCGAACTGCTCAGTCCCCACCAACTCATCCTCCTTGCCTGCCAACACCAATGGACAATAAATCAAATTAGTATTGACAAATAAGTGAACTCTACAGCAACACAAATAAAAATGAGAGAAATGCTTGGCTAAAAATGGCAAAAACACTTCCCTTTTGCGGCCAATCCGAAGAGTGGAGCAGCAGTGGCAGCCAAATGGTGCGCCCTCCTCCAAGACTTTGGGCTAGCTGCAAAACAACGGTGAGAAATAATGCTGGAAACAACCTGCAATATACACTAGTGCATCAAGATGGTATGGCAATCAACAATTTCACAAGAGTATCACCCAAGAGCCAAGCAAGAGCAGCAACGTTTTTCTCTTCTATTCAAGTCCAAAAATGCTAAGAGGCCATACAGATGGAGTGAGTGCCTTCTCTTATAGAGAAAGGCCACTCCTCAAAGCTAGTTTCCCCCCAAAATGGAGGGCTGGGATCTAATCCCCAACCACCAAATCGAATGGTGGAGATCAGCTCAAGTGGGGGTGCGAATTGCCCATGTGTAGCGTGCTTGTGGAGAGGGGGGTCCCCTTGTGGGGCCCTTACAACATATAATCCAAGGTTGGGGGGTGCCTATGGGATGTTTTATCCCCTCAACTCAATACAACAAGGTCCAATACACATCAACCAAATCGAAAATGCCAAGGAGGAAAAATGCCCCCCATGGGCCAATTCGACCTCTAGAGTGAGTTGTCCAATAGAGGGCTTCACCATGCCCAAATACAATGTCAAACATTACCAATTTCCCTTAGGAATCACCTTTTCATTTGCCATCCATTGATTTTTGCCATTTCCAATAGTTTCCTTAGTCAAATTTTGATTTTCCATGTAAATTTTGCTGATTTAATTTGCTAAAGTAAAATGGGCTTTTGACCCACTTATAGTGCCCGGAATGTCGAACCGTCTGTTGCAATGTGATTGTGGACCCCAAAAATAGTAGGAATGGTCACTCAAACGTCCACGATCCATTACCTTAGCACTGTTTGCCCAAAATCCATAATTTTTAATTAAAACAGGTCAAAATTGACCAATGATAATTAAAAATTTCACAAATGCTTCAATCTTTTGCAATTCTGACACCTGCATGCTCATATGGGACCCCTGTAGATAATAACTGACCAAAATCGAAATTCCGGTCACAACATTTTTTTGGGCCCATTTTTGGCTTGGTCAACCTAGTTTGACCAAGTCAAATCTAGTCAACAATAGTGCTAGCTGAACACCTGTATGCAATCATGAAGCGAAAGGCTTCCTTATACAAGTTAGTACATTACTAAACATCATGATAATAATATGGTGATCAAAAACTGCATTAAATCCCGGAAAATACAAGGCCCCAGGTGAGGTGGGCCCACCACATCCAGCAAGACTCAACTGCTATGCACAACCTATAGACTTGACCATCTAGCTGACATTGGGTGATGTGGAATACATGGCGAAGGATAAGGGATGACAAGGATGAGGATCATGTGACCGTTTGGATAACTCGGGAAAATAGGGTCCACTGAGATAAGTATACCATGACAAAACATGGGGAAGGGCGGTGCCTCACAAATGGGTATAGTGCAGGAAAACCGCCACTGGTAATCTGACAAGTATCTCACAACTCACATCCATGCCCGAAGACTTTGTGAGGTTCTTTTCTAGATCCGCCAAACTGGGTGTCCGACAAACCGTAACTTGAGACTCTAGGGGACAATCTTGAGTTTGTCCCTTGCTCCCTCCCCCTCCTTGCCCCACAGGACTAGGTGAGGAATAACCACTACAAATGCTGACATGTATGGCTGACTTGTGTCCATGTGTGTTTATAAACACATTGCATGGATTTTACAATGAGTTTCATACTTAGCCCTTTTTTGGCTAGATTTATATTTACAAAAAGCCCTTTTTGGCTTGCTTTACATTTCTTCAATTTACATCAAGGCCCTTTTGGGCTACATATATATCTCAATAGATATAATCATGGTGCTCATACTGCAAAGTAATGGGGGTGAGCAATACATGCTTCGACGACCAATGGGGAACACCCGGTGAGGCTACACAATCCTAACTGCATTGCAACATCGGGGGCAACCGACGGGAGCAAATCCCAGGTTTGAGAGTGCATCTCACACACTAAAATGCCGAGGCATAATAGAGAGGGAATCATGGCATACTGAGAGATCAGTGGGGAAAGGGATCCTCAAAGTCACAAATTGGAATCCAAGTCGGGAAATATCATCATGAATGAGTCGGATGGATGGAGAAGGTGAAGGTAGATCCAAAGTCAGCTGCCTAGGAGGACTAAATGAACAAGTCTATACCAGGAAATTAGGAATAAGGGTGTAACCCGGTGTGCATATAACAGGAGCCTACTAGGAAGGGGTGGACTGACATCACCAAGGGCCCAATCACATACCATAAAAACTAGATCACCAAATCAATCATCATATGTAGAGTTAGTGTACTATCATGTATAAACAAGTCTAAGCAACAATGATAAGCAATATATATAAAATGCAATACCTGCCACACCATATACCTACTGCTGAGGCTGTCTCTGAATTGGATCTCTGCTGAATCCGGGCACAAATAGTAAACCAGCAATACTCTGTGATAGTCTCAATCAACACAAGATTAGGCAATTGTCTCAATGGGCTTATATCAAAGCCTGGCATGGAAGGGTGACCCTGTGGTAAATGCTAAGTGACATGTCTGGACCACTGTACAACCCACTGTCCTCTCTGATATATCTGCTCGGGGCAATCTGGACAAAACTGTATGCCTCCTCTGGAGGCATCGGATCTCTGATCTGGAAAAAAAAGTACTGTGCGGTCCTCGGTCGCACAATCTGCAGTATGGTAGCTCTAGCTAACATAGATGTGATAACACTACCCAAATGCTCTCCTGGAGTGACACTAGCCTATATATGGCTTGCCCCTCCGATTTTGTGCTAAATGACAATGCATGCCACTCATCTGAAAGGACCATTCTCTTAATCTCCCACATACAAGCCAAGAGAGATCGAAGTGAAATGAAGCTTGTGGAAAAACGTGTGATTGTCGGACACACCAACTCCCTATTATTTGTGAATTGCCTCGTCAATCTGAGCACGGATGTATGATTATATATAAATTGTGATGCTCCTAGATGAATCAACAATATCTCTGATGAAAGGAATTTTTTTCATATCCTCTAGCATCAAATCGATGCAATGTGCAGCACATGGAGTCCAAAACAAGGTCGGATGCCTCATCATAAGCAACCTGCTAGTAGCCACATAATTAGCAGCATTATCCATTATGACTTGGACAACATTCTGCGGACCGATTTCTTGGATGAACCCATCCAACAACTCACATAATAGCACTACATCTTTGATATGTGCAGAGGCATCAACAAATTTAATAAACATTACCCCCCTGGGGCAACTGACCTAGAAATTAATAAGGCTCCTACCCTTATGATCAGTCCAACCATCTAACATAACCATGCATCCTGTGAGTCTGCATGACTCCTTAAACTCCTTCAATCTCTGAGTGCAGTCAACCTTTTCAGCTTGAAGGATAGGCCCTCTCAAGTCATCAAAGGTGGGTGCCTTATACCCCGGGCCAACAACATCAACAGCATCAAACATAGGTTGGTAGAAGGGGTTGGTTTTGGCAATGCTGAAAGGAATGTCACTCCATAAAAAAACACCTACCCACAATCTTGTCTGCTTTTGCCTTCTCCTTTATTTTAACCATTGACTTGATAGAAGGTTGTGCACCAGCAGTGGTTCTTAGAACAAAGAAAGTTGAGGCCGTTGAGGGCATTGTGGAACTGGAAGGTGTAGCTGAGGTAAAGCTCTCACTTCCACTGGCGGTTCTACTTCTTCCCATCTCAGTCCTCACCGATGCCTTCTCATCTCTCTTCATATTCATATCATGAAGTGATTTATTGGCAATTTGAACAATTTCTGGGGTTGCTTGTTCACAAATTCCCACTTCATGCCCGGGAATTTGTGCAAGGTGGTATTTCAATCGACTGATCCCCCCTGTCATTTCCTTTCCACACAACTTGCAAGTCAATTTTTGCCTATTAAACCTGTTATCACACAACTTGTAGTTGCCCCTAGTGGTATCCCATCCGGGACGGTAGAGGAAATGGACAACTAAAGAGGTGACCCAAGAGATGCCACGGTTCCCAATGCAAGGTGGGAGTCACGTCAACCGAGGCACTCTTCACTTTAGGTCAAGGTGAATCAAGACCAAGGGGGAGACCCTATAACCAATCAAAGATGATTGGACCCAAGCAAAGGTTCCTAGGGATGAGTAAATGGTAAGTTACGGAAACCAATGCAAGGTAAAGTGGACCTAGAAATTAAAGTATGGTTGAAGGTGGTTTGAGGCATGATTAGTGTTTCAACCAATGTATGATTTAGGCCACATGATTTGCTATAATGATAAGATATGGTACCATGTGTTACACAAGTGGGTCCTACTTTCTTGGGATATGTGAAATGGCTTAATGTGGACCCACAAGGTGAAATTAAGGGATGCAATTGGCACTAGAGGATATGTAATGAGTAGATCTATGGATCTAAGTTGAAATTAGGAGTACCCATGTACTGGATCTAAGGTTTGACACAATTCCCAAGGAGTGTGACTTGCTTAAGGAGGACTAGTGCCTTGTTGGATGGGTTAATGGAGTCAAAAAGTATGTCAAAGTGTAGATCGGGACACCTAGAGGTCAAGTCAAATGGGTAAATTGAGATAAAGTGGTTGGATCTTGCTAGATCTAGGATTTCATGAAATGACCCAAGTGGACCACAATCCCTTAAAACAAGGAATGCTACCCCCCAAGGCAGATCGTCACAAAATGATACTCTAGTCCTAGGTTTCAAGGTATGCCCGTTCCAAATCCACAAAAATCTCAACTACCTACGTCCTCAAAGTGGGAAAACTCAGTCACCCAAGGAAGTGCGACCTTGCTCAAGGAGGGCTAAAAGGTGGATAAGGTGTGTCAAATCAAGTCCAATGGCCACCAAATTGTAGATCTAAGTAGCTTAGGCACTAATCTATATGGATCTAGAAAATCAAGTCAATCCAAGGGTTAGATCTTACTAGATCTGAGTTTTAAGGTGCCAAGTAGTTCAAAAGGGGGTTTTAATCCCTTAAAACGTGGAATGATGCCCACAAGGTAGAAATCACCCAAGTAAAAGTCTAGGGGTAGGTTATCAAGTGTGTAGATTGCAAATCAAGTGGGATCTCACCTACCCATGTGCTAGATCTAACGAAACAAGCCTCTCCAAGGAAGTGCGATTTGGTTCAAGAGGGCTTTATTGCCTTGAAAAGTGTGTCAATTCTCACCCAATCACCACCAAACTATAGATCCAACTAGGGGTGGATGCTATAGAGGTGGGTTTTAAATATCTCTTCAAAAGCAAGGCTAGATCTAAGTAGATCTAAGAAAAACCAAAATGAGGGTTTTGATTAATTAGGGTTTTTATGATCTAGAAATTATGGATGATTCAAGGAAGAAGAAGATCATACCTTTGGAGCATACCTGGATGAAGAGATGAATGCTAGTTGAGATGAGGATTACTTTTGCCAAAGATCAAATGGAGAATTTTTGAAGCCCTCTTGCCAAATCGATTTTTTCAAGCCACATATGTGTCCCTCTAACCTGTCAAAACCAAGGAGCAAAGCATCAATCAGTTTAACATGTTGAAGGTAGATACAAGCAAGAAAGAGATAAGCAAAGAATAGTTGGTGCAAAGACAAAACCACTCCCTGTTTAACCCAAAACGTCCTCCAAGCTTGAAGGGCAAGCCTCCTCACCAATTCGCACTTGTTGAAGAAGTCTTCTCCACCTGTAAAAAGATATGGCAAATATGCAAGATAGCTACAATAGATCCTCCAGTGCAATGGACAAAAGCATTTACAATCAAAACAACCAACATCCACTCCAACCCAAGCATGTACTCCAAAAGATAGAAATTTTATTCCAAGAGCCAAGAGCCAAAAATCTCTAGATGATTTTACAATGAGAGGCTCTCTCCTTAAATAGGATGGAGAGAGAGCATAATCCTAACCACTTTTTACATGAGTGGCTAAGATTAAAAGATCAAAAGATCTAATCAATGGTTGAGATGAGCTCAACAATAAAATACATGGATCAACCATAAAATATAACCATAAGTGGACAAAATCGCCCTAGGAGAGGGGATCCCACCAAATCATGTTGACAAAATATAACAATAAGCTTATGGTGGGTCCAAGGGGTAATTTTAGCCACCCTTGGTCAATCCCCATAGCACAATAATAATAAAATAGTCATCAATATACCAAATTGTGCCTCTATGGACAAATCGTAGGCCTCAAAAGACCTCAGAAATCATCAGAAAATGCCATAAGTGATGGATGTGGGCCCCGATGAAGCTAAAACTGCTGGAGAAGGTGCGGAAGACATCCCACTCATCATCACTGATCATCCCATGCCAAAAATTTGCCTCAGTAGCCCAAATCGAATTCCTCTGTAGCCATTTCTACCAATCCAAAACTGCCTCGGGAAGCGTGTACCTGTCCCAAACTGCCTCCTGGAGTGCCTGCGCTGTCAAGGTGAGGGCACCAGTGTGTCCGGAAGGGGGGTAATATGGTAAAAACAAGTGGTTGGACCATCCCCTCCATCATCAACGCCCTAGGTGAACCAAATAAAAATCATCTCTGCTCTGACAGGGTCTCCGACAGACCAAAACTGCACTAGGATAGCCTACTGAGGCTAAATCATCACTGTAACTGCCCGGAACTGAAAATAGACTCTCATTGGACTCAGAAGGTCCAAAACTATCCAATATGTGTACTCATACATCATATAGATCTCTGCATGATCATATAATATATCCAATATACCGGAACAAGTGAAATAATAATAATCTGTAAATGATCAAATAATGCTGAAAACCATAGATCATCATCATAAACCTGTATTTGATGCATAGAACCATCATGTACATGTACATAGACCATATATCATCTACCTGTGTCATCATAAGGTCCAATAATCTCATGTCCTGTGATTGACCTTGGTCAAACTAGGTTTGATCAGGTCAATATTGACCAAATATAACTCAGACTACCATCTGAAGCTGCTGCAAAGTGTCAAAGGTTAATGCATGCTCTACAACTCATTCAAATAGCAATTATAACACAAAGTAATCATTACTGGCAGTCTAAATCCAAATATATATTGTCATTAATTATTTATATGACTCAGACTAGACTTTCAGGACCATACTCACTTCATAGTTGTGATCAATTTGCTAGTGAAGGGTGAAGGCTAAAATAAAATGGCTAGGCTAAAGGGTGACTGACTGACTTAACATTGTGACACTTTGGATATGGGAAAGGGAATACACACCATAGTATATACTAAATGAGCAACAACACAGGGAATGGCGGTGTCTCACAAATGGATAAGTTGTTTAGAGAGTGCTTATTCAACTTAGGCATCATGTCTACATCAAGTTGATCCAGGTTCATTAGGATCATTCAATTTCATTTCATGGCCTTTTTGGCCTACATAACCCTTCGGATCTCAGGTGTGCTGATAAGCACAACTAGTTGCAGCTTGCATCCAGGGCATGTTTTTTATACATACATAAGGTCAGCAATTGTTTAGATATAGCTTTTAAGAATCATTGCTTTTTGGACCTTTCTTTTATACTCTTCGAGGAGTATTTTTTAGCAGTTCATCGCTCTTGCCCTTTTTAGTTTCCATGGGCGAATTTATAAGTTTCCATAAGTAGTACATGAGCTTTCAGTTTTAGCCAACAACATCTCAAGTGACTAGGGGGAGTTCGAGCCAATGCCAAACATCGGGACAACCGACTAGAATGATTTAGGCCTACAATCCAATTCACCAAAGGTAAGTTTTGTCACCAACTCAGAGCCGAGACATAATAAACAGGGAAGCTCATCCAATACAGAGGCTACAGTGGGGAAAAGATCCTCCATGCCACTAGTCAAGTAGTAAGTCAGGGTGATAAACTAAAAGGTAGGCAATGGATGGATGAAGACAATGAATAATGGAGCCAACACTAGTAAGCCAAGGTATGGTGGAATGATCACCTCTATTCTCCCTAGGGAGGGTAAAACCAATGAGTATGAGTAGTGAACTTCTAAGTCTGAGTAAGGACAGTAAAATATATATCATAAGATCAACCAGGTCCACATATCTATATGATCGCCAGATCATGACACTAAGTGCTAAGACATACCATAAGAATGAATATAAAAGCAATATAACCATAACACCATGATATACCTGCCGAGTCATATACCTGAATGCTCATCCTCTGAACCATCATCTGTCCTCTGAAACTGCTACTGTAACTCTGGGCACTACTGACTACTCTACATAAATGGTATAATGGCTACATCGGTCATCTCTCTGAGTGTCCTGAGACTCAGTCATGGCATGGGGAATACATATGCTGTCCAAAATCTGATAGTGATCCATAGATAGATGCTCATCTCATCATCTCAATGTAAAGGAACTGGCTGAAGAGTGCTCTGGAATCTGAAAAATAAATGTGTGGTAGCTCGGCTACTATATATGTGATAACAAAACCCCTCCAAGGGCTCACCATGTACCCACATAGAGTCCAAAGCTTTAGGCATTTTGATTTTTCACACAACAATGATTCAACCTGGGGCAAAAAAAAATGAAAAATGAAGTTTAGATTCAAGCTTGAACAATGAAAATAGTAGATAGTAGGGTTCATTGAAATCTTCCCCCCCAAAAAAAATAATGCTGCAAATAACAAAACAGTCCTATATTTTGCATAAATGGTAGTAGATCTCTCTTTAAAATTTGGCAATATGAGGGCACATTGATAAGAACCCAAAACCTATAAAAAATTTACCAAAAAAAAACAAAAAAAGATGAGAAAATGGTTACAAAATGATATACATACCTGCAAATTGAAAAACCATTGATGGGAATCAATCCCCAATCAACAATAACTTGGTGATTGTTGATGGAAACACAATGAATCTACTCCTTGGCTCCAAGCAAAATGATAGCAAGCTCCTTTGCTCTCCAAACCCCTCAACAAGCAAGCAAAATGACAAAAGAAAAGACCAAAATCGGGTTTTATGCTGGACTGTCCGCGGGCTCGGAGACTTTTTCCATCGACTCGTGATGTTTGGGAAAAAATCGCGATTTTTGCATATATCGCCATATTTTGCAAAAATCGCAATTTTTGCACGGCAATATATCGTTTCACGCCAGACATCACAATATATCGCCGATGTCTTCCACACTGGTATATATAAATAACCTTTCAATTGTAAATATACATCTTGTGATCTAGTGATCTCTAAATCAAATGATTTAGCCAACAAGCAAGTTTGCAGTCCTTTTCATTGGCTTGGATGTAGGAAATGAATTTTGTTCCCATTGTTGTCTAATGTGTTGAGAATGGTGTAAGCTTCACTTTCAGACACCGCTGGCATCATATTGTAATCATTATGGTATGGATTTCTAGGATTGGCTAAGCCCAACCTACTCAATATTCATTTATTGTATTTCTAGGTTTGCTTAAGCCCAACGTAGTCAAAGTAGGCCCATAACCCCTCTTGGGGAAAGTGCCCTACACCTTGGACTGTGTATATACACACAACCTCTCATTTGTAAATATATATCTTGTGATCTGTTGATCTCTAATGCAAGTGATTAGCCTATGGGCAACATCAAGTATCGTGCTCTCTTGTTTTTGCACTCTTTCTCTCTCTAGTGTGTTCTCTCTAGGGTTTTGTGTTCAATTCTCTCTCTTTTGTGAAATTCAACATTATGATGGGAATATATGTGGAAACTATGGGAACTAAGTTCATAAGCATTCCATCTTCACTCAATCTGTGAACTCAGGATCAAATATAAGAGTAAATTATACAAAATTTGATGTAAGTCTTGAGATTGAGGGCAATGTGTTCAATAAATGGCAGAGTAAGAAATTCAAGACCTCAACGTTGAAAAGAATATCATCTTCAAGAATGATTTTCTAGTTCAACTTAATTTGATTTAATTTAGATATCCATGTCCACTAGTGACCTAGGTTGGCCAGTGGGACTGCAAAAACTACATTTATATTAAATGAACGGTGAGAATTCTAGCAGCATCTCCACAAAAACTGTGGAAGTACAAAAATAAGAGTCGGCAGTAAATAATTTATATCACATGGTTTCTAATGCATTGTCTCTTTGAATGACATGTAATTAACAAAAACCTCATTCAAATGAACCTTTCCTTCATATATGTTTTTTATTGAAAAAAAAACCTCTTTGGATAATGTTAAATGAATCTATTCTAACTGTGTCTAACAAGTAATTTATAGATAACTGTGTATTTGAGAAAGGAGTGAAAATAGTGTGGAAACAAAACCTTCATTAAAATGCATAACTCCAAAAGGTACACATGACCTTCAGTCAAGCATGGTTTTGTGTGTGTACAAGACAACATACGCAAGAGAGAGAGAGGGGGGGGTGAGAAATTACCTTGTATACTTCTGCAGGTAAGATTAGCGGTGAAGGAAACCATGAACTTTTCAACCAAGGATAAAAGAGAAAATACATAGCCCAAAAGATCTTTGCCACAACAAGAGCAGTGGGAACACTGATTGATAGTCTAGGAAAGTCATAACCCAAGCTTACAATTAATGGACGGAGAAACTCAAATGTATTTACTGGAGCACCTGTAGACAAAATTAGCCATTTTCAAAGTGTCAAGTACATATATCCAAGGAAGTTGACAATGATATTTAGGCAAACACTAGGTAATCAACATCAAAATGCTTTATATTGAAGAATTATTGAGTTTCAAGTGTTTTCAAAGGATTATGAAAGACTATAGTAAATAATATAGATAGATGTATGTGGGATTCTATGTATAAAAGACCCTAGTTTTGACATATATAAAGACCACTAAAAGTTTCAGTGTGTATTCATGAGATGATGTGCTTAGATATGATATGCTAATATCCTGGAACAGGATTAGTGGAAGATTATATAGCCTCAATAGGAGGTGTTACCAAATGAAATAACAGGGCTCGATTTGGCAAGCATGTAAAAGGAAGGCTAGACCCAATGTCACCTCGGTCTAGCTCCTTGACTTCTTTGGCAGTTGTATACCCAGGGGAGAGCCCTTTAATGCCTGCAAACAATCTTAACAAAGCACAAGTTTTTCTATGCAACTATATAATCATGAGTCATGACCAATGCCTTGGTAGGAGTCAAAGGTTAGTAAAGGCAGGCAAGTATCTGGAAGTATATCAGCACTTAGTGTGTGCAAAGTAACCCTATAAATCAGTAATGGTTTATTATAATGAACAGATTATACCTTAGTCAGAATGTAACCACTAATCAAATGAGTAGTTATATGGTTAAAGTAAATTGGAATGTATCCCAATCTTGAACGAAATGATCACTATAACTCGATACTCACTCAATGGTATAAGCAAAAATGTAATTTAGAATGCGACAGACAGCCCAATGAGATAAGCAATGGACACTGTGATTACCAAGCATATGACATCATAGGCTATTTGCACACAATACACATCAGCACCAGATCTTATAAGAAGTAAATATTCAACATTAATACTTGTACCAAGTTTAGTATCAGCAATTCTTCAGTAGATATCAGTTTTAGCATGACAGTAGGCCTCAAATACTATTATCAGCAGTGGGTATGACCTTAATGCTCAGGTTTTATAAGTATCCAACTAGTAACCACCAGGTCTGTAACATCATCAGTTCGTAAGCTACAGTATACTTCAGCAATATATTTAATAAAACAGTATGAAGATAGTAAGTTTAGGCATATAGCATCAATACTTATCATCAGCATAAATTCACACAATATTTTGGCATTCAAAAATGGTATAAGTCAGGTACAGAAGTCTTTCATGAACAGCAGTAATCATCAGCATTCATCTTAAACGTTTTCATATCAGCAGTAGTGTTTACCAGCTGTAAAGTGTGTATAGTAACACTGTATTTCGACCTTTAAACCAGTACTTGAAATCACTGTGAATAGCAAAGATGCAGGCAGCAGTGTACAGTAACTTGAACCAGCAGTATACAGTCAATGCATCAACATTAAAGGAAAATCAAGTGCATATTCCAGTTCACCCTAGCAAGGAGAAGACCAACCATCCCAGGCCGAGTTTAATGCTACCACTGAAACTTACACAGACCTCAGCCCTAACTTGTTTTGACTGGTTTTTTGCAGGTTCGTTTTAGGGTTTTGATGGTCAAAATCAGGCCTAATAAGGACGCATTTCAGGATTCATGGGAAATTCAGGCAGGCCGCAGCCCTTTGTGGGCTTAGTTTTGCAAAATTTTAAATATTTTTGAAGTTTTGAATTTTTATATTTTTAGGGTTTTCTGATTTTGCAGAATTTTTAGGGTTTTCTGATTTTGCTGAATTTTTAGGGTTTTTTAGCTATAAAATGCAAGGAATTTGTAAAAAGACTGACTCAACGAGGGATATGATTATTCTCTTATCCCCTAAGGCATAAGAGATCAATGATCAACGCCCCTCCTGGAATGTTTCTCTAAGCTTGCAAATTAGGGTATCCAACAACAACCTCTAGGATTCGTTGTAAGAAGCCTAATTAGGGCAAAAGAAGAGATCCAAGTCCCAAAACAACGAAAAACTCTTTCAACAGAACTTTTTTCACCATACAAATTGACAAAATATTGACAAGAAAACCCTAGCCAAACAAGAGGAATGCGCATAACAGCACCATTCAACAGAAGGTAGAGAAAGACTTACCAATATTTAACAAAAGATAGCAAAGATTAGACAATAGGTCACCTTTTGTGCATGAGTTCACCAACCATTCTAGCATCAACATATATGTGCAAAGAGAAACCCTAGGATTCACCTTCATTCACCATTCAAGCCAAGAAAACATCAACCCAAGAGGTGTGCATCACATAGAAGCCTCATACAAGAGGAGAAAAAGAATAAACAGTCTTACCCCGTGTTGTTATGTTTTACAAATGAATTTTGATTGTATATTTATATCCATCCTATCACAACACTTAATTTTATCAAGCCTACATGTCTTAATTTGTCAATTTGAAATTAAAACAATAATAATACTAAAATAATCTAAAATAAGACTAAATTAGAGAATGCCACCCACATGTTGGGAACTAGACCCTTAAACAAGCATAAAATGATGAAATATGCTAAGATAAGCAAGCTAAAACCTCACTTTGGTGGAGATAGTGAGCTCAAGGAGGACGTCATCCCCCAACTAACCCTAGAGGGATGAAAAGTTCCTCAACGTCCCCCTTGCATTAGCTTGAGGCTTGATCAAAGGATGACATCATAGGGCCATTTTGGATAAAGAGGGTCTAAGCTGCTATAGGAAAGGTCCAAGTGGGGTGTGAGAGGGATAATGGACTAGGGATGACATCCCTAGATGAAACATAGTCACCCTCAAGGCAGAAAAACATGGTGGTCATGTGACCAAATGGCCCACCCTAGGAAGCCCCGAACACCAACCCTGGGGCTAAAAGCCCTATAAAGGGGCAGTCAGCAATGCCAATAAGCCATAGTACTTCCAAGAGTAAAACCAAGGAGCTCAATCATGGCCAACCATACACAAAGAGCCCCACACTTGGACTTTAAAAAAAAAAATAGCCCTCTTCTACCAAATGGCCTGCTGGAACGCTGTAAACTGTAGAAGCGTAATAGGAGGCAAAACCTTTATGTTCCTCAAATGCACCACAATTTGAAGAAAAGATGTCCTATCTCTCTTTGAGAGGTATTGTTTGAGAAGTGACCTTGAACCACATAGATGGTAACTTTCTTAGTCGTGCTGGTAAGTCGGCCATTTATAAACATTAGTGGGTAAGAAAGGTAAATTGATGTCTTTTTGTCTACATGCAATTTGCAAGTGTTGGTGTAGCTATTAAAATGTGAAGCACCTACAACAATTAATTAATAAGAATATGCGAAATAGCAGAAATGACAGAACTCAGAATCACTTTTATATTGATCACAGGCCACTTCGAGGGGGCAACCTCCTTTGAGCAAGCTCAATACAAATAACTTCACAGTGCCTTCATAGGTCTCAACACACACTTATATACTAAGCCTAGGCACCAATACTATGGGTCAAAACCATGGGCCACTACAAACTATGGATCAACAATACTATGAGCGACTTACAAAGCATATGCGCCAACAACAATAACACAAACTATTGATCAACAAATACTACGGGACGACTTACAAAGCATATGCATCCAACAACAATATACTAACAAAGTAAAGACATGGGTTCCTAACATCCCCTCCTCCTTAAAAAAAGCTTTGTCCTCAAAGCTTTAGATGTGGAAATTGTTGTTGAATTTGAAGGAGAGGTTCCCATGTAGCATCCTCTGGTTGCATGCCGTGCCACTGAATTAAGACCTTTGTGATAGAGTGAGAGCGAAGTTGACGAGTGCGCCGATTGAGGATGGCCTCCAGCTCTGTTACCAGCTAAGTTGTACTTAGTTGGACTATCAAGTGAGCGGGCAAAGTTGAACATGTTACATGTTCGTTTTCGATGATTTGATGTCCAGTGGGCCTTTTAAAGGCCCCCTTTTTTTTAATTTTTTCCACATGTCCATGGCCCTGCGGGGTTTGTAATAAAATGTACTAGCATGGTGTTTTGTAAAAGACTTGGTTCCCTAGGACTTTTTGGCCAAATCAGGTATTCCAAGGAGTTTTTTCATCTATTGATTATGTCTTGCATTAGTGCATAACATAATTTTTGGGTTTTTCTCCTGCTCCTCCAAAGCTGGAATACCTGGGGAGGTTAACGGGTCTTAGGGAATTGTTAAAGTCCATGGGTCAATGTATATGAACATGCTAGACATTATTTTTGAGTCATATGGACATGTACTAAGTCCCCCTAGGTTGTTTTTTAATTTCCGGCGAAAAATATTTTTTCCGTGATTGAGCCATTTTTTAATGGTTTAATTAAATTTTTTGTGATTGGCATTAAAGTGTGGTCTAGGAGTCTTTTTTGCCTTGGGGGTGCTCGTTTTCTAACTCAGAGCACCCACCATACCCCAAAACCCACTTTCTATAGTCTTAGAGTCATTTATTTTTCACTTATGCTACAAAAATTGAAAAAAGTGAACAAGTGGAGAAAAAAAATAAAAAAAAAAAGTGAAAAATGACTTAAAAAATATTTCCAATTTTGGAGGAGTTAGAGGTCTGAAATATTTCAGCTATGTTTTAGGAGTTGTAAGAGTTGATTTTGGAAAGATTCCGGGCAGCTATATTAGTGGGATTACTTCCCCATTTGAGGGGGGCATATTTCCCAAAATTGGGCCCCTTCAATCATGGAATTTGTAGCTATGTTTATGGGCTGTCACATGGCTGACTTTTAGCTGATTTTGGCAGCCCATTACATGGGAGTGGGCAGCCCCATTTTCTCCACGAGTTATGCCACTCATTCCACCCATTTCTCTCCATCTTTGGCTATTTAAGCATGGCTGCCCACTCCATTTTTTCTAGTTGGAGTTTGGGAGTTAGAGCTAGCACTTGTAATTCGATTTTGTACTTGTCATTTTGCTTAATGAATAAAGAGACTTTGGAGGTCAAGCTTGGTGTAGTGCTTTTGATGAGTGGGTGAATGTTATGGTTTTCATTGAGGTAACATGTATTGAGCTACTTGTTTTCTTTTGCATTTAAATCTAGCTTTGGGAATGATCAGTATTGATTTATAAGGAGGATTAGATAATTTGTTTATTATTTAGTCTTTTATCTATGCAAGTGTAGAGATCTGATTTAAATGTGTCATTTGTTTATGAGCATTTCCTTTTGATTTCTCATATGTATATTTCTAGATTTGATCATTTGGTTTCAAGTTGATGTGATTTGCAGGTTATTTCAAGTGGATGAGTGGAGGATCTTGTTTGTTTCCTTTACTTTTCTAACATATTTTTGCAGACGTAGCCCCTCAGTTCTCCACCAAGAAGGCTCCAAGGCTTCTTCAAGGAAAAAATTGATAAATTGATAAAAACTCTCCATATCTCCTTCTCTTCTACTTCATACTTTCACCTTGGTTACTGGTTACTTTTTGAAAGAGTAATAGTGGTTTGCAATCTGAACTTTACATTCTGATTTATTACTCTAAATGTCTGATCTATTCCATTTACAAAGTGTTCATCTTTAATAGATTAGATATTTCCATTTATCTAGCATTTTACTTTTCTCAACTTGTAAAAAATTGTCAAATCTTTAAAAGTTTTGAGGAGTAATGTTAGATCTGATTTGAAAGTTCATTTGGCTGATTTAAAGAGCTGATAATTTGCAGCCCTTAAAAGCTTGCAAAGATCCCAAGTAACAAGGCCCAAATGCTTGTTTTACTTGGTTAAATTCCGTCATTTTAACTAGTTTTTACACTTAGTATTTTCTGGGTTTTTTTAGGAGGTGTTCCAAAGACACTCTTAAAGTGTTTTTGGGCATCTTATACTGACGTTTGCTTGCTGGTTTGCAGCAAAAGACGATCAGGTAGGAGGAGGTGCTGCCAAAATTTCAAAGATCCAGGCAATCCGAAGGACCATTATTGAATTTTTGCAAACCGGATACCTTTTTCTCTCCAATTTTTGTAAGCCACTGAGTCAATTAAGACTGGGGCATTTCTATTGCATTGTAACTAAAGTATTAAACGAGAGCAACTGGGCTAACCAAGCGCCCACACCCCATCCTCCCAGGGGAGAAAACTGTGTCGACTCAGTTTTCGTGGTTTGCAATTTTTTTTAGTTTAGATTTCATTTCCGCACTTAATAAAATCGAACTAGGCTTAAAATTAACCTTGTTGGTCTGTTCCACTGGCGGGCCACAAGTTCACTCAAAACATAGTTTTATCATTTTTTTTACAAACTCAAATGCCCCCCTTGCTTTCCCGAAGTAGGGTTTCTGTACAAGGGCTTGCCCGAGTACGTGCCTGAAAAGAGACTCTTGGGGTTTAAAAAGATAAAATTTTGGTTCATAAAATCTTCTCAAAATACCAAGGTCTTCTCCCGTATGCTCTGTGGCCAACTTGCAGCTCAATTTGACCGAGTTGGTACGCATCAGAAAGGGGGAGATCGCTAGTAATAGGATCTAACACCGCCCCGAATAAAAAAACCTTTATGTGAAAATCCGGCACATCGCGAACATTTTGTTGTCGTGGGGAAATTTCTCAGAAGGCTTGGGACAAAACTGAGTAGTGACCTCTTGGAAACCGTTAGGCTTGCCCTCGTTGGTACAGCATCTGAACACCTCCTTGAGACTCCGATTCAGCCCAAGTCTGAGAGGGAAGCCACACATCAAAATTCCGGACATGTTCCCCGTACCTTTGCGTATATTGGGAACCCACCAGCCATAATAAAAAGATCACTTTCACATTAATTCTAAAATAAACCAAGAACACTCACACAACATTTACTTTTCTACTCATGCTTCTATTTCGACTCCATTATAAGGCACTAGTCTATATTGATATTATTTCATGTTATTGACAAATGTTGCAAATGAATGATGATAATAGTGGATGGGAGCAAATGATGTATTGATGAATGATTGTCTTGCTTTATATAAGCATATGCTGCTTTTATCTTGGTTATCAAAAATATTTTTTCTAACTCCTAGATTAGACATCTTAGTTTTTATTTTTAGGGTCCACCCCCCTTGGCTTCGCTAGGAAAGCCTAGACGGAGGAGTCGAGTCTCAAGTGACAGCACTTGACTCTGACTTGCCCCCAAGGCCACACCAGTAGCTTGAAGACTTCTGCTACGTTTTCCCCAGGTGTGGAACCAGGCGGCAACATTTTGGCGTCGTTGCCGGGGATAAGTCTTTTTATTCCCGGAATACGACTTTTGAGTTTTCCTTTTTGTTTTTGCTTTGTTTGATGAATCTTTAGATTAGATTTTTAATTTTTCATCTGGCGACTCCACTAACCTTTTTTCCTTTATAAATTTTCAAAAAAAAGCAAAAAGATAGAATTCTTTGTGAGATTGTTTTATATGTATATTTTTATTCTCACATGGCGACTCCATTGAAGGGATAAAACCCTTTGTTTCTCATATAATTTGTTGAGACTGCTTGTTTTTTTCCTTGGGTTTTGAGACTGCTTGCGTGTAGATGAGTCCGTCCATTACAGTAAAATCTATAAAGACTCACCTTTTGACAACTCCACTGATTCAGTACCAGATATATCCCATGGTCATTTCAAATGTAGGCTATTGATCTTTGAAAATGGATGATAAAGAGTCTAGTGAGCAAATTTCCGATGCACATCCTCCCATTGACTTCTCAGACATCCCTGGTTTCCCTAATTATCATGATGGTGAAGATGTATCTGATTATCTACCGGTCTTTTGGGGAGATGATGATGATGTAGAAACCCGGCATGTCTTTTCTTTTCTTAAAGTTGTGGCTAACTTCAAAGTCTTATATGAAGATAACATAATGGAGATGTTTGTTAGTACATTACAAGGACTTGTTTATCAATGGTATTTTAAAGAGCTTCCAAATAAATGTATTAACTCTCTTTCGAGCCTCCTTAGAATATTTATAAGGCAATGGCATAATAAAGGAGCTAGTATGGAGCACTTGGATAGGATCCTTAGAAGGTACTTTTTCTTGTTCATACCTTGGATTGAGTATCATAAGGAAGACGCCAACTTTCCTCGTATCATCATGACAGAGAATAATAAATATTGGGAGGTGCCTCTAAGTTATATCAATCGCGTTGATCTCCCTATAGCACAGTCTGGCTTTAAAAAAGAGATTCAGCATGACCCTATCGAAGAGTTCCATGAAGCACCCTTAACTGAAGATTTTGTTGAAAACCATCCTCTTGTCACCATAGCTGAAAACATTGAAAATATGGAGTGTTCTCAAATCTACGATGATGATCACATGTGTGTTTCAGATTTGCCTAAAGAGGAAGCCATTATAGAAGTTGACAAAGAAATTCATGAAGGGTCTTCAATTGAAGATGTTTCAGAAGAGCTTCCTCAATTTGCCATTGAAGATTTGGGATTTCAGGATTACTTTAGTGAAGATGATGATGTTTGTACTTCAAATTCACCTAAGGAAGCAACCATTACAGAAGCCTTTAAAGAAACTTGTGATGATTTTTGTATGTTTTATGATGACACTCCTCATTTTTCTCCGCATAGTGGTGAAGTCTTGGACAACTTTATACCTTGTAATATCTTTCAATCCAAGCCTTCTGAGGATAAGTATTATGAACATGAGGATGGGCATGGCCAGGGTTGTGATGCAATAGACAAAGACTCCCCCTTCATTTACAAGGATGGGCATGATGATTGTTGGATGGATTTAGAAAAACCCATCTTTGATATATCAAGAGAGGGGAGTGTTGATTTTGAGACCTTGGGAAATTTTGATATGGAAGAGGAGCCTGTAGATATTTCTCATGATCAATTAGAGCCATTAATGAGTATTAGTAACGAAGACTTGGATCAACAGTATAACGAAGAGTTGGGTAGGATGAAATCAGTGGAATGTTAGTTTCAGCCTTCATCAGCACATTCAGAGGTTCCTTATGATTTGGAGCAGCTTGGGGCTTATACTTTCACAGAAATGAACTATCAGAAGAGCCCTTCAGATCAATATGATGAGGTAGTTGGTCTGCCTTGTCATTCCGAGTTTTTTCTCAGCTCTATTCCGTCATGGGTAGAAGAGGCCTGCATGAGGACTTACCATTGGGGGAAGCACTTCAAAGATCTATCATATGCCTATGATCACCAATCCAATCCTCCAATCCAGAATTATCATGCAGGTTTGCATTTTCTAAATAAGGTATCATTGTTTTGGCTGGTAACCAAACACAAGGTAAAAAGTTTTTATATTGATAAAATGTTAAGATGGTTGCATTGAATTTATCATTTTACTTAGCATTTTATTTTGTTATGCTTAGAGTAGGAAAATAAACTCATCAAGTGAGCATTTACTTTCAACATTTCTTTTTCAATACTTTCCTTTTATGTACTTAGAATTTTTCATTAGTCAATTTTTAGTTTTTGAATAATGCAACTTATGGTTCATTGGCTTCTTATAAGAACTTGTGCTACTGAAAGGTTTTCTTGTCAAGTTGAGATGTTTTTACAGGTCATAGAAACCGAAGATTCTGGTATTCTCGTATGCTCTCCTTTCATGAAGACCGAATCGAGCACACGTCCCACAGTTGGAGCCAAATGTTACCAGCTAAGTTGTACTTAGTTGGACTATCAAGTGAGCGGGCAAAGTTGAACATGTTACATGTTCGTTTTCGATGATTTGATGTCCAGTGGACCTTTTAAAGGCCCCCTTTTTTTTAATTTTTTCCACATGTCCATGGCCCTGCGGGGTTTGTAATAAAATGTACTAGCATGGTGTTTTGTAAAAGACTTGGTTCCCTAGGACTTTTTGGCCAAGTCAGGTATTCCAAGGAGTTTTTTTATCTATTGATTATGTCTTGCATTAGTGCATAACATAATTTTTGGGTTTTTCTCCTGCTCCTCCAAAGCTGGAATGCCTGGGGAGGTTAACGGGTCTTAGAGAATTGTTAAAGTCCATGGGTCAATGTATATGAACATGCTAGACATTATTTTTGAGTCATATGGACATGTGCTAAGTCCCCCTAGGTTGTTTTTTAATTTCCGGCGAAAAATATTTTTTCCGTGATTGAGCCATTTTTTAATGGTTTAATTAAATTTTTTGTGATTGGCATTAAATTGTGGTCTAGGAGTCTTTTTTGCCTTGGGGGTGCTCGTTTTCTAACTCAGAGCACCCACCATACCCCAAAACCCACTTTTTATAGTCTTAGAGTCATTTATTTTTCACTTATGCTACAAAAATTGAAAAAAGTGAAAAAGTGGAGAAAAAAAATAAAAAAAAAAGTGAAAAATGACTTAAAAAATATTTCCAATTTTGGAGGAGTTAGAGCTCTGAAATATTTCAGCTATGTTTTAGGAGTTGTAAGAGTTGATTTTGGAAAGATTCCGGGCAGCTATATTAGTGGGATTACTTCCCCATTTGAGGGGGGCATATTTCTCAAAATTGGGCCCCTTCAATCATGGAATTTGTAGCTATGTTTATGGGCTGTCACATGGCTGATTTTTAGCTGATTTTGGCAGCCCATTACATGGGGGTGGGCAGCCCCATTTTCTCCACGAGTTATGCCACTCATTCCACCCATTTCTCTCCATCTTTGGCTATTTAAGCATGGCTGCCCACTCTATTTTCTCTAGTTGGAGTTTGGGAGTTAGAGCTAGCACTTGTAATTCGATTTTGTACTTGTCATTTTGCTTAATGAATAAAGAGACTTTGGAGGTCAAGCTTGGTGTAGTGCTTTTGATGAGTGGGTGAATGTCATGGTTTTCATTGAGGTAACATGTATTTGAGCTACTTGTTTTCTTTTGCATCTAAATCTAGCTTTGGGAAGGATCAGTATTGATTTATAAGGAGGATTAGATAATTTGTTTATTATTTAGTCTTTTATCTATGCAAGTGTAGAGATCTGATTTAAATGTGTCATTTGTTTATGAACATTTCCTTTTGATTTCTCATATGTATATTTCTAGATTTGATCATTTGGTTTCAAGTTGATGTGATTTGTAGGTTATTTCAAGTGGATGAGTGGAGGATCTTGTTTGTTTCCTTTACTTTTCTAACATATTTTTGCAGATGTAGCCCCTCAGTTCTCCACCAAGAAGGCTCCAAGGTTTCTTCAAGGAAAAAATTGATAAATTGATAACAACTCTCCATATCTCCTTCTCTTCTACTTCATACTTTCACCTTGGTTACTGGTTACTTTTTGAAAGAGTAATAGTGGTTTACAATCTGAACTTTACATTCTGATTTATTACTCTAAATGTCTGATCTATTCCATGTACAAAGTGCTCATCTTTAATAGATTAGATCTTTCCATTTATCTAGCATTTTATTTTTCTCAACTTGTAAAAAATTGTCAAATCTTTAAAAGTTTTGAGGAGTAATGTTAGATCTGATTTGAAAGTTCATTTGGCTGATTTAAAGAGCTGATAATTTGCAGCCCTTAAAAGCTTGCAAAGATCCCAAGTAACAAGGCCCAAATGCTTGTTTTACTTGGTTAAATTCCGTCATTTTAACTAGTTTTTACACTTAGTATTTTTTGGGTTTTTTTAGGAGGTGTTCCAAAGACACTCTTAAAGTGTTTTTGGGCATCTTATACTGACGTTTGCTTGCTAGTTTGCAGCAAAAGACGATCAGGTAGGAGGAGGTGCTGCCAAAATTTCAAAGATCCAGGCAATCCGAAGGACCATTATTGAATTTTTGCAAACCGGATACATTTTTTTCTCCAATTTTTGTAAGCCACTGAGTCAATTAAGATTGGGGCATTTCTATTGCATTGTAACTAAAGTATTAAACGAGAGCAACTGGGTTAACCAAGCGCCCACACCCCATCCCCCCAGGGGAGAAAACTGTGTCAACTCAATTTTCGTGGTTTGCAATTTTTTTAGTTTAGATTTCATTTCCGCACTTAATAAAATCGAACTAGGCTTAAAATTAACCTTGTTGGTATGTTCCACTAGCGGGCCACAAGTTCACTCAAAACATAGTTTTATCATTTTTTTTACAAACTCAAATGCCCCCCTTGCTTTCCCAAAGTAGGGTTTCTGTACAAGGGCTTGCCCGAGTACGTGCCTGAAAAGAGACTCTTGGGGTTTAAAAAGATAAAATTTTGGTTCATAAAATCTTCTAAAAATACCAAGGTCTTCTCCCGTATGCTCTGTGGCCAACTTGCAGCTCAGTCTGACCCAGTTGGTACGCATCAGAAAGGGGGAGATGGCTAGTAATAGGATCTAACACCGCCCCGAATAAAAAAAACTTTATGTGAAAATCCGGCACATCGCGAACATTTTGTTGTCGTGGGGAAATTTCTCAGAAGACTTGGGACAAAACTGAGTAGTGACCTCTTGGAAACCGTTAGGCTTGCCCTCGTTGGTACAGCATCTGAACACCTCCTTGAGACTCCGATTCAGCCCAAGTCTGAGAGGGAAGCCACACATCAAAATTCCGGACATGTTCCCCGTACCTTTGCGTATATTGGGAACCCACCAGCCATAATAAAAAGATCACTTTCACATTAATTCTAAAATAAACCAAGAACACTCGCACAACATTTACTTTTCTGCTCATGCATCTATTTCGACTCCATTATAAGGCACTGCTCTATATTGATATTATTTCATGTTATTGACAAATGTTGCAAATGAATGATGATAATAGTGAATGGGAGCAAATGATGTATTGATGAATGATTGTCTTGCTTTATATAAGCATATGCTGCTTTTTTCCTTGGTTATCAAAAATATTTTTTCTAACTCCTAGATTAGACACCTTAGTTTTTATTTTTAGGGTCCACCCCTCTTGGCTTCGCTAGGAAAGCCTAGACGGAGGAGTCGAGTCTCAAGTGATAGCACTTGACTCTGACTTGCCCCCAAGGCCACACTAGTAGCTTGAAGACTTCTGATGCGTTTTCCCCAGGTGTGGAACCAGGCGGCAACAGGCTCCAAAAGGATGGATCCTTCATTATCCAGTTCGAGTAAAATCGTTTGTCCACTGATGTTGGTGCCAAGAAATTTCTTCAGACAAGAGACATGAAATACTGGATGAATGCGGGAAGAAGGAGGAAGTTCCAATTTATAAGCAACGGACCCAATCTTCTGAAGAATCCGATATGGCCCATAGAACTTTGGAGCGAGTTTATGACGCCCTTTGAGTTTCAGGGAGGATTGCTTGTACGGCTGGAGACAAAGAAAAACCATATCACCTACTTGAAAAGTGCGCTTAGAATGGTGCTGATCAGCTTGTTGCTTCATGCGATTTCTTGCCATGTGAAGATTGTCCCGCAAAATGCGAAGAATCTGATCGCGGTTTCGAAGGACCGTGTCAACTTCCTGAACTGGTGAACTGTTGGGGGTGTATGGAAGAAGAACTGGAGGTGCCTAACCATAGACTGCTTCATATGGGGTCATTTTAAAGGCAGTGTGGTAACAGGTATTGTACCACCATTCAGTGAGAGGGAGCCACTTTGCCCACTGATGTTGTTGTTCAGAGGTGAAACAACGAAGATAAGTTTCCAAGCATTTATTGATAATTTCAGTCTGACCATCTATTTGTGGGTAATACCCTGAACTCATCTTCAGTTTGGTGCCAGTGTGGTGAAATAGTTCTATCCAAAAATGACTGGTGAAAGTTGCATCACGATCCGAGACAATGGAAGAAGGGATGCCATGAAGACGAAAGATCTGGTCCAGGAAAATTTGAGCGACTGAGGAGGCTGTATAGGGATGGCTGAGAGCACAAAAATGATTATATTTGGAGAGACGATCAACCACAACGAGAATCACTGTCTTCCCGCCAGATTTAGGGAGCCCTTTAATGAAATCCATAGAAATATCTGTCCAAATCCGTGTAGGTATGGGCAAGGGTTCGAGAAATCCTGGAAGGAGTGTTGTTTCATCCTTATTGCGCTGACAGGTATCACATTCAGCCACCATCTGTTGAATTGTCCTTTTCATGCCCTGCCAAAAGAAGTTACGCCGTGCCCGTTCATATGTTTTGAGGAACCCAGAGTGCCCTACCGATGGAGAAGCATGGAGTTCATAGAAGACAGCCTGTTGAAAATCTGTGCTCTGGGGAAGCACCAGACGACCCTTGTATCTCAGAGAAGCACCATCCCAAGAGTAATGTGGTACAGCAGAAGGGTTGTTGGTCAAGCGTTGGATGATTTGAGATAAGGAAGAGTCATTGACATAACCCTGTTGAACAAATTGCAACCAATTTGGAACAGGCATAGAAATAGCTGAAAGAGAACCTTGGGCATCAAATGTGCGAGAAAGAGCATCTGCCACAATATTGTCTTGACCCTTCTTGTAAGTGATCTCATAGTCATAACCCATGAGTTTGCTAACCCATTTCTGTTGTGCTGGGGAGGAGACACGTTGTTCCAAGAAATATTTCAGACTCTGGTGATCGGTCTTGATGCAGAAATGATTTCCTAATAGGTATGGTCGCCACTTCTGTACTGCATGCAAAATAGCCATCATTTCCTTCTCATATGTAGAGACAGCTAAATTCTTACCTGAAAGGGCTTTGCTGGTGAACGCAATGGGGTGTTCATCTTGAAGGAGAACAGCACCAAGTCCATTGCCGCAAGCATCACTCGCAATAGTGAAGGGCTTGGAAAAATCGGGCATAGCTAGAACAGGTGTAATACACATAGCTTGTTTTAATTGTCAAATGCACACTAAGCAGCATGTGTCCATGTAAAAGCATCCTTTTTCAATAGAGCAGTTAATGGAACTGCAATCTTCCCATAATCCTTGACAAACTTGCAGTAGTAACCAGTCAACCCCAAAAAACCACAAAGGCTCTTGAGTGTCTGAGGATGCGGCCAATTGTTCATGGCATCGATTTTGGCAGGATCCACGCGAACCCCTTGTGCTGAGATAATGTGCCCGAGATACTCAACTTCTTTCTATCCAAAAACACATTTAGACTGCTCGGCGTGGAGATGATGGTCAGAGAAAAGTTGCATGACAAGATCCAGATGTTGGAGATGTTCATCCCATGTTTTACTGTAGATGAGGATATCATCAAAGAATACCAGAATGAATTTCCGCAAGTAGGGTCGAAATATTTTATTCATTAAGGCCTGGAATGTGGAAGGAGCATTAGTGAGGCCAAAGGGCATGACCAAAAACTCATAATGGCCATCATGTGTGCGGAAAGCTGTTTTAGGGATATCATCCTCATGAACCCAAATTTGATGATACCCAGAACGAAGATCCAACTTGGACAAAAATTGAGCCCCATGAAGCTCATCAACAACAGGAATTGGAAACTTATCCTTGATGGTGAGGTGATTAAGTGCTCGAAAGTCAATGCAGAGGCGCCATGACCCATCTTTTTTGCGGACAAGAAGAACTGGAAAAGAAAAGGAACTAGTGCTTGGGCGAATAATACCTTGCTTCAATAAGTCCCGAACGAGCATTTCAATCTCCGTTTTTTGGTGAAATGGGTAGCGATAGGGCCTGATGTTGGGAGGAACGCTGCCAGGAAGAAGTTGAATACGATGGTCTTCTGGCCTTGAAGGTGGCAATCCCACTGTTTCAGCAAGACACCTGTATATCGATCCAGAATTTGTTGTAGATCCAAAGGAGTAGTGGAGACCGCTGATGGTTGCATCTGAATGGAATGGATCTGAGCGATGACACCATGTGAATTCTTCTTGAGGATTTTTTCCATGCGATGTGAACTGATGATGCTAAGAGACCCTGGTTGTAATCCTGTCAATGTGTATTTTTGTCCATTGAGGGAAAACTGCATCCAAAGTTCAGCAAAGTTCCATAAGATAGGGCCAAGTGTGCGTAGCCATTGAGTGCCCAAAACCACATCACATCCGCCTAAGGTCAAGGCAAACATGTCAGAGCGCAAGGTATAATCTCCCATAGAGATACGCACATTTCGACACTTCCCTTTGCAAGGTAAGGTGCCCCCATTGGCAACCATGACTTCAAAGTTGGAGCAAAGATGGATAAAACAATCAGCTTGTTTGGCGATCCGAGGGTCAATAAAATTATGAGTGCTAACAGAATCAATGAGTATTGTAAAAGGAAGCTTCTTGAAGCAACCCCTGACCCGCATTGTTTGGGGGGTGGTGATTCTAGCTAAAGCATGGAGAGATATCTTTGGCTGGTCATCCTGAGACGAAGGGTCAATAGGCGGTTCTTGAATGTCGACCTGAGCATCCATTGTTTCTGGATCTTCGTCACCAATTTCAGAGGCAGGCGGAGAATCCACATCCAAGAGATAGAGCTTTTGCTGAACACATCTATGTCCCCGAGTGAATTTCTCATCACAATTATAGCAAAGCCCCTTTTCTCTGTGTGCTTGCATATCTGTTTCAGACAAACGCTTGATAGGAGTTGGTCGAGGAGCCTGCGGTATAGGTGGTCGTTGAGAACCCATATTTCGGAAGGGAACAAAAGTGGGCTTGGAGCGTTGTTGGGCTGCAATCTTGTCTTCTGCCAACTTAGCCAACCCTAGGGCTTCCATCACTGTGTTGGGACAGAACATTTTGACCTCAGAGCGGATGGCATCCTTTAGACCACTGATAAAACAACTCCGGTAAAAGTCATCAGACAATCCTTCAGTGTGGTTGGCTAGTTTCTCAAATTCGGTTTGATACTCTCTCATAGTGCCAATTTGGCGATGTTTAGTGAGGGCTTCTGTGAAGTCATCAAAAGCACTAGGACCAAATCGTTGCAAAAAGAGCTGGCAAAAGTCTGGCCATTTTGGCTCTTCATGAGCCTTGATGTACCAACGGTACCATTGAAGAGCTTCCTGTTCCAAATGAAAGGATGCAAGCGGAACTTTGTTGACATCAAAAGTATTATGCAGACTGAAATACTGTTCTGCGCGATAGATCCATCCAGTTGGATCAGTACCATTGAAGCGAGGAAAATAAAGCTTTGGACCACAGAAATTGCTGAAAGAAGAGAACCCATTGTCTGATGAAGACTCGGACTGCCGTTTGTTGTTCATAGCTGAATGTTCAAGATGGAGGCTAAGAAATTTTTCATCCAGATCCTAGAGTTTGGCTTGGATGGCTGCAAGTGCTTCTTCCATGGTTTTTGCTCCTGCACGGGTGACAACCATAACCAGGAGTTTTTTTTTTTTTTTTTTTTGACTGGGTAGGAAAACAAAAACAGAAACTACTTCAGTAAAGGAAAATCTGGATTTGGGAAAAAATCTGAAGGGTAAGTGGGGTTTGACTAGGTTTTGGACACTGTCGAATAGACAGGGAGGCAAAAAATGAGGATTTCAGAAGCGGGGTGAAAGAATGGAAAAATTTGGCAGAGGGGGGCAAAGAAGCAGAGTTCAGAAAGGAACTCTGTGGTAAAATTTGAAGGTGATTGGGTGAAATCTGAGGAAGTTATGGCAAACCCTAAAAATAGACAAATGTGGGATTTCGGGCTTTGGGAAGTGGAATTGGGGATAGGGTCCTCAGGAATGAAATATGCAGAATGGGATGACAGAGGTTCCTCGAAAATTTCAAGGAAAACAGAGTGAAAACAAGGGAAATATGAAGAAAAAACTGATTTTTTTTATTTTTTATTTTTGTTATCAGACTGGAGCGGCTACGGCTCGGAAGGGATCTGAAACAGATAGATCTGCAACGGCTCAAAAGTGAGCGGAAATAGAGGGATCTGAAACGGCGCCAAATGGATTGAAAACGGCTGGATCTGGAACGGCTTTCAGAATGGATCTGAACGGCTGGATCTGAAACGGCGCAGCAGTGATCGACAACAGTTCAGCTGAAAATAGATATGGACCCCAGGTATGTGCGGCTTCCTAACAGTTGAGGGGTTTCACTCGGCCACCAATGCTGTCTGACGGCTTGCGTATTGGGGCAGTACCTCTCACTCCACGGCTCAGATAAAACTGATAACTGCTTTGCCACAAATGACAGCTCTTGGTTTACCTTACGGGTGGGAACTAGTCAATCAGGTAGGGGTCATTGCCCTTTTCGCTGGCAGGTCCTCTCAATGGGCCAGTTACTTCGGGGTTCCTGTGGTACTCCTCACAATGAGTTTTAGGGCTTATGCCCAAGTATTTCCCACAGTTAAGCGGATAGGGATTATTCCCAAATCCGAGCCTGCAACAGATGCGAAAAAAAAATTTGGCAGAAATTTCACCCAGCGAGCCCAAGAAAGTGCTCTAATACCAGATGTGAAGCACCTGCAACAATTAATTAATAAGAATATGCGAAATAGCAGAAATGACAGAACACAGAATCACTTTTATATTGATCACAGGCCACTTCGAGGGGGCAACCAACTTTGAGCAAGCTCAATACAAATAACTTCACAATGCCTTCATAGGTCTCAACACACACTTATATACTAAGTCTAGGCGCCAATACTATGGGTCAAAACCATGGGCCACTACAAACTATGGATCAACAATACTATGGGCGACTTACAAAGCATATGCGCCAACAACAATAACACAAACTATTGATCAACAAATACTACGGGATGACTTACAAAGCATATGCATCCAACAACAATATACTAACAAAGTAAAGACATGGGTTCCTAACATAAAATTAGTATGTTGATCACACTAATAGGGCCTGCTAAGAAAGAAATCACACCACATGTTCACAAACCACAATGTTCATTTGTTGGTTGTCCATTTGTCTCAACCAGCCAAGGTTGTAGGATCATGGCCATGGACTGGTCAGCAGGTGGAGGGATATGACTAAGCCTCTACCATTATCAATGATGTTGTGAACCAAATGATCCTTGACCTTGCAATTTTGTGTATATAAAGTATCCTTATGAGTGAAGGAGTATTAATTGGTTAATAGAGCAAAATGGGAAGTACAAGTGACTAGAATACTAACCAACATTAGTTGGTCTATTTTTGTCACTTATATTTTTCTCGGTTACAAGATTCTGAGCTATATACTATTTTCTATTTCAAACACTCCTCATTTAAATATCAATATATATTGTGGCAATCACACTTTTTTTACATTGGGAGTGACTAATAAATCTAAGGGAAATACCAGTACAGTATACATAATACAAGAGACACAATAAAGCAAGCTATCGAAGAAATACACAAGCAAAAGATAACTCCAATGGATAAAAAGTGTCGAGGAACAAAAGAAGGACAACGACATAGAAGCCTTAGAACAATAACATCAAACAAAGATTTGTTGAGTAGAACATCACGTGGCAACTCACCTAACATCCAAGGCTGAAAAAAACTGGTGCTGATTCATGCTGACAACTGGCTAAGGCCGAGTCTGAGTTCTACAACACCTAACAGATCTCACAGGGATAACCCAGTTATTACATCTTTAAGCATCCAAATGCTGAAAGTAGGATCTTCAAAGCAAATTGAAATGCTTGCTCGTGAGTCATGACAACTAATAGCTATGAAACTTCATCTATTGCCATTGGAGGAAAAAAGTAAAAACATATCACCAATATACTCTAATCAAAAGATGTTATCAGGATATGAAACCTCCATCGCTATTATCTTGTTGAAGAGATTGATATACTATTATACAACTTGTGCATATGCATGGGGAAGATGCAATCATGTTTTCATAAGCTCTTGCAATATTGAATCTATCTCAATGTTACATCAGTAGCAAACTGTTGGTGCTGAGATAGCACATACAGGTTTGCCACCAAGTGAGAGTTTGGTGTTCATATGGATCTCTTTTACCACCATGCTTTGCTCATCAATTAGTTGTTCATAATAGAAAATTGGCTTCAAACACTATCCAACCAATTATCTACTATCTAGTTTTTCAAGGATTAAAAAGGAAACAAAGTGAAAGGAAATGGATACTCTTCATGTTGAATATGAGGGGTGCATAAAATGAAGATGACATGAAGAGTGAAAGAGGAACGTTGGAATAAAGATGTTGAAATATACAAACTATGGAAGGACAAAGAAAATAAGGATGATGAAATTGCAAGAAAGCGCAAAGAAATCTATAGATTACAAACCACAAACAAACATGACTCAAAGAGGTTAAAAGATTAAAGGAGGACAAGGAACACCCTCAAACTCAAGCTAAATTAAAGATCATATATGAAGAGACAACTAAAATAGTTGTGTTAATTTCTCAATACCAGATCTGATTTCTGTTCTCAATAATTTTTATACCCATAAATAATTACTGCTGTAACTTACTGCTGAAATTATAAACAAAAATTCACTGATATTTTTAACCAATAATGTAGCAGAACAAAACAGGAAATCAATCACATTTGACACAAGTGTTTTCCCTGGAAAACCCCAATGGGGAAAAACCAACATTCAATGTTTTATTTATTATTCTTGGTTCACAGAGAAAATCATAAATTCTACAACAAAGGTACCTATAACTCGGTCCCTCAAGAAAATTGAGACACTAGAGAAATCGACCACTTGGCAAATCAGCCTCCTGCGTCACCCTCTATGTCACCCTGTACCAATCGGCCCTGGGTTAGCTTGTATGGTCCCTATGTCACCCAATCGGCCCCTACATCATCCCATACAACCCCTGCGTCACACTTTCGGCCCTGTACATCCCTCATACGGCCCCTGCGTCAATCATATAGCCCTTTACGTCAGTTGTATGAATCTCTACATCACTGTACAAATCGGCTCTCTTGGTGATTGGCCTCTCTCTCTTCGTCGTTGGATCTTCTCTTATTGCAAATCTCTTCTCTCTTCTCTTCAGCCACTGAGTCTCTCACTCTTCTCTTAAGAAAATCTCTCTCTGAAATGATCTTGTGATCTCTTGTGTCTTTCTCCTCTCCTTAGGCTTTCTTTTATAACATCTCAATGACCAAAACCCTAACCCTCAATCTCCAAAGTGATGAATGGCCAAGATTAGATCTTGAGCCTCACTTAAGACCAACGACTGTGGCTTAATCTTAAGTGCACTTTTAGTCATTAGCCAACATTAAGTTAATTAATGTGCTTTTCCTAAGTTAGACCTAGGAAAGAGATATAAAAGTCACTTACTCAATAAACTGAGTAAGTACCTAGAGAGGTAATGGACAACTTTTGCATGCTTGACATCTAGTCTATGCAAAAGCACTTGTCCGAGCTATAATCATCAACACTCCCTCCTAGTGTGGAAGGTGTTCTGCATCACTTCCAGCTTATCCCTGAAGTAAACAAACTTGCCCTTCATCAAAGCCTTGGTGAGAATATCTACAACCTGCTCATCTGTGGAGATATGCAGAAGCTTCATAGCTCCCCTCTGAACTATGTCCCTGATGAGGTGATATATGATTACTATGTGCTTAGAATCTTAGATCTATCATGAAACACTGGATTCTCCAAGATTTTTATGCAACTTTGATTGTCATAGTGGATCACAGTGGGATACAACTCCAGACCAAATAACCCTGTGAGTATCTTGCGAAGCCAAATGGCTTCACAACTCGCCAAACTTGCTACCATGTACTCGACCTCTGCTGAACTAAGTTACACTAACGCCTGCTTCCTACTAGGCCATGAAATCACTATTGATCCCAAGCTTAAGCAACACCTTTCTTGTCCACTTCACTCCCTGCCCAATCTAAGTCTATATAGCCCTTTAACTGCACTCCACCACTCCTGACATACCTTAGTCCATACTCCATTGTACCTCGTATATATCTGAGCACATACTTCGCTGCAACTCAATGCACCCTCCTTGGATCCACCATAAAATCGCTCAGGATATTCATAGCAAAGCATATATCTAGCCTAGTGTTGACCAGATACATCAAGGAACCAATTAGTTTCCTATACAATGTAGGATCCACCAACTCTGACTCAGAAGCATCCATCTTCATTAGATTGGTGATCATAGGTGTGTTGATTTTTGGGCAGCATTGAGAGCCATTCTCAGGAGATTGCCATCAGCCTAGGGCTGAGGACCTAGTCGGGGACTAGGATATTGATGTACTTGACCAACATAAATAAACCTTTCTTATGAAGATTCTAGAATACAAGTTTGGTCATTGGAAGTGGGAAGAAGACCAAGGTATAATACTTATGAGAAGTTATAAAGTTGAGTCTAGGAGACTCAAGCTAGCTTATCTCTTGGCACATGTGAATCACTTGAGAACTTGAGGGTTCCTTGTGAAGGAAGGAAGGGACCATTTCTTGTCTATGACACATATGGACCATATCCATCACAAGAAGACATGACAACTTGATAAAAGGTCATGTAAATCTTGTGCCCATAAAGAAAGGGTCATAAAGACCTTGCACCCACCTAGAAGAGGTCAAATATAGTAAAGAAAGATAATGAACCTTGAGTTGGCATGTGTGGGCCATAAAGATCAAGACAAGGATCTATAATGATTTGGTTAAAAGATTTTGGTCATGGAACCACATTAAAGGTCCAAGAAACCACATTAGTACGCCCTCCCCTCTGGATGTCAAATGCTCGTACTGGATCAGATTTGAGCTCTGATCATCACGGACCTTCCTCAAACATTGAGGCAAGGCTACCCTAAAAGTATCAGACACTCTATCGAGAGATCGGACTCTGAATGAGCTCCTCTCTCCTCAAGTAATGCGCCCCTCTCCCTCTCTGAAGTCGTCCTCCACGATCTCTGCTAAATCCACTCAAGTGAACTATCTCAGTCCACAGATCTGGTGCCAAGTGCCTCTGGAGCAAGTGGTCTCTGATCCAGCTCAGATCTGACCACTCTTCCTCCCGTAGAAACTCCTCTCTCTCTCAGAAAGTCACCCTGCATGCACTAATGCACCCTCCTCACTCTTGATCTATCACTCTCTGATAAGTCAACTGAGCAACCTCATCCGGGGACCCCCTGCCTCTATAAATAATCTCACCGATCAATTAGGTTTACCAAAAACCTAATATCGGTGCATGCAAAAAGTCACTTTTGCATGCATCTTTAAATCACTGACAGGTCATGCAAAACTCATGCATGGAAAGGGCAAAACACCCCGGAAGGTCCACATGCATTCACCAATGGACTCATGCCACTGAGTAGAGTGTATTTCACCCTCTACTCCACATTGATGCCTATACTGCCGATGTACCTCCATGCAAGGCATCTGAACATGGAGGACACTCCCTCTTATCGAGGGAAGTCCAACCACTGATGCTTGGATCCAACAAGTCTCCTGTGTTGACACTGAACCAACTGTCCCACCTGTCATTGCTGCCCTCTGACCTGAAGTACCCTGATCTAGCTCCATCAAAGAAGCCCCCTGATCTACCACTGACTCTGTCACTGAACTCTAATTTAGACTCCCTCTGAATCTCTGCTGTAACCAGTCTAGAAGACTGTTGTCAAGTGGATCCACTAGTATGTGAGTGGGATCCCTTTGTCTTTGAGTTGACTCAGCTCTCTCTTGAGCTAAGTCCATCCCTACCATCTCGTACCAGCTCAGTCTCCGACTGGTGCCTGTATGAGCATCATGCTCATCCATCTGATCTAAATCCAATGGCTCAATCCCCTGAGTCTCATCATCATCATCATGAGCATCTCGCTCATCCATCGGATAACTAAAGTCACTCTTTTGATCCTCATCATCATGGTGAGCATCTCGCTCACCCATCTACTGACTAAACTCATCCCTCACCTGAGTGATCTTGGTGAGGTATGTGGACATGCTCTCATCCTTGCCCATCTTGATGCTTCTCAGTCTCTCTCTAAGAACCATCTTCCTGTTAGCATTAGAACTCGGGTACAAACTGGTCAATGCATCCCACATCTCATATACATTGTCTTTGGTTGAGACATGTGGAATGGCATGATCCTTGATAGCATCCAGTAGGATCCTCTGAGCCTTTACATTCTTTTTATCATATATTGCTTTGGCAGTAGCATCTGACGGAACTGTGACTGGATTTGCGACTGTACTATTCACAACATCCCACAGTTCGTACTCTTTCAACAAGAGTACAATCCATGCCCTCCATGCACTGTAGTTGGAGGTCCCATCCAACCGGTCCTCCACTCTCAAGCTAGTGGCCATACTCTTTGAACTGAAAGACTAGAACTCACAGTGATACAAGAAACTCTCATGATCACAGATCTGGCCTACCCTCGCACAGATCTGATAGATCTATCTCAAATCTATCCTCCAAACTTACAGATCTGATAGATCTGACCTCTACAACCACAAATCTGAGCTCTCTTCTTCAGATTTGGTAGATTCGGTCTCTATCTTCATTGATCTCAGTGTGAATGATCTCCCTGAACCTTACCAGGGCTCTGATACCATGTAAATTTTAATCCAGAGATCACTACTCCCTCTGGATAGCCCGGAGATCTCAAGCGGTTTGAGTCTTTGTATATCAAGAATGCTATAGTGAAATAAGACTCAACAACTATAGATCTCTTTACAACATAAACACTGAAATGCTCAAATCAATCATACATAACACTGCATATACGTTGGAAACCCCAAACGGGGAAAACCAGCAATCCTGTGGGGCTTTCTTCTATCTCCAGCCCAGAGCAATATATGAAAGAAGTAAATACAACAATGTTACCTCATATGTAACACTCAAACCTGAATGGGTCAATACCCTAGATCTGCATGCATCCGTTGATGCATGCACTAAAGAAATATGCCCTAGCTGTCAATCTGGATCTGAGTCAGTCTGCAGGTAGCTCTGACTGTACTGCCTCTCTCAACCCTATGATCTGATCTGCTATGCTTTGGAAAAAGGCCAACTGCTCAACTGGTGAATGTGCCCTTCCTTTGCATGGAAAAGTGCGCCCTCCCCTCTGGATGTCAAATGCTCGTACTAGATCAGATTTCAGCAGATCTAAGCTCTGATCGTCACAGACCTTCCTCAAACACTGAGGAAAGGCTACTCTGAAAGTCTTAGACACTCTATCGACAGATCGGACTCTGAATGAGCTCCTCTCTCCTCAAGTAATGCACTCCTCTCCCTCTCTGGAATTCATCCTCCACAATCTCTGCTAAATCCACTCAAGTGAACTATCTCAGTCCACAGATCTGGGTGCCAAGTGCCTCTGGAGCAAGTGGTCTCTGATCCAGCTCAAATCTAACCACTCTCCCTCCTACAGAAGCTCCTCTCTCTCTCCAAAATTCGCCCTACATGCACTAATGCACCCTCCTCACCCCTGATCTATCACTCTCTGATAAGTCAACTGAGCAACCTCATCTGGGGACCCCCTGCCTCTATAAATAATCTCACCGATCAATTAGGTTTACCAAAAACCTAATATCGGTGCATCCAAAAAGTCACTTTTGCATGCATCTTTTAATCACTAACAGGTCATGCAAAACTCATGCATGCAAAGGGAAAAACACCCCGGAAGGTCCGCATGCAATCACCAATGGACTCATGCCACTGAGTAGAGTGTATCTCACCCTCTACTCCACACCAATGCCTATACTGCTGATGTACCTGTTATCACACCATAGTAGCAGGGCTACTATTCTTGTTTAGCAGATATCTGCACATTCCAGAGCTTCCATTATTCAGAGCATGGCTATGATGATTGTATATTTTGTGATCACTCATGATCAGAGCAGTGTATTATTCAGACTTATGTTAGACCTTGTGTCAAGGCTGAGCCTTGAGAGTTCAGATTTGATGACCAATGTGACCCTTTATCCAATACAGTTTCAGTTCAGTGCTTGGAGATGTATTGCAGCAGTGTTTCAGATGGTATATGATGTTTATTACTATGATGATGTTGTATGATCTATGGATATTTTATCATTGACTGTGGATTATTATCTTGTTGATTTAGTCATGTTCACAGCATCTGCTTGGTATATTATTCCTGATGTGGCAAACTGTTTAAAATGAACTATAAATCATAAAATGGACAATTGCTTGCACATTTAGGTCATTTAACAAAACCCACTGGTTTTCCACCTTACATAGACATGGTCTTTCTTGACACTAGTTGTCTGCTAGTGTAGGCTCCATATTCACTTGAATCCATCCATACATGACTTTCCTATTTGACTTTAAACCTTGACTTATCTCATTTGACTTTCTGATACTGAGGACTTCCCCATTTTTCTACCTCTGTGTTTGGACCGCATCCCTGTATGTTCAGTGTCTCGGCTCTAAGTTGGTGACAAAACTTGCCTTTGGTGAGTTGGATTGTAGGTCTAAATCATTCTGGTCGGTTGTCCCGATGTTTGGCATTGGCTCGAACTCCCCCTAGTCACTTGAGATGTTGTTGGCTAAAACTGAAAGCTCATGTTCTACTTATGGAAACTTATAAATTCGCCCATGGAAACCAAAAAGGGTGAGAGCGATGAACAGCTAAAAATACTCCTCAAAGAGTATAAGAAAGGTCCAAAAAAGCAATGGTTCTTAAAAGCTATATCTAAACAATTGCTGACCTTATATGTATTTGAAAACATGCCCTGGATGCAAGCTGCAACTAGTTGTGCTTATCAGCACACCTGAGATCCGAAGGGTTATGTAGGCCAAAAAGGCCATGAAATGAAATTGAATGATCCTAATGAACCTAGATCAACTTGATGTAGACATGATGCCTAAGTTGAATAAGCACTCTCTGAACAACTTATCCATTTGTGAGGCACAGCCATCCCCCGTGTTATTTTGTCCAGCACAGAGTTTGTAGCTTTCCCCCTTCTCCCAGTCCAAAGTATTTTTGAGTTAAGTTAGACAAGTCAACCCCTTGGCCCAACCTTGTTCCTAGCCTTCATCCTTCACTAGCCGTTTGACCATGTCCAATGGGTGAGTTTGTCATTTGAACTATTGTGCAAGTAATTTTATATAACAAAGGAATATGCTAACTTGATTAATGCCACTGAATGGATGTTATACTTTGAGCTTGGCTGTGAGAATGATTAGAGAAGCATGTCTTAGTTTACTGATGTGATTTATCCTTGGTTGTATATTATTGGGATCCGTGATGATGTGGACCATATATCTATACCTATCGATGATGATTGATGGTCCCACATACTTGATGATGATATCATATGATGGACATATGGTTCAGATGATGATTGATGCAATTCAGCAGGTTTTATTATTACTTCAGATCATCAGATTATGCACTGTCCATATATGGTGGACCCTACAGCTGGCCCATTAGGGCAACCCATGGTGTATGAGTACACATTCTTAGTGGATTTGGGTCTTCTGGATCCAATGAGACACTTATCTTTCAGTTCCGGGCACTTCTGACAGTGATTGATGCAGTTTTACACTTGTTGACCAGATTTGGGGCTGATTTCCCAGCCTGAGCAGCAAGGGCCATGAGAGGCCAGTTCACCTAGGGCGCTGTATGAGGAGGGGGTGGTCCAGCCACTTGTTTTTACCATTTACCCCCCCCTTCTGGAGAGCCTGGTGGGCTCAGTTGGACAGCGCAGATGTCTTGGGAGGCAGTTTTGGCACTTTCACAGTTACCGAGGCAGTTAAAAAATGGGATAAAGTGGTCACTGAGGAATTCGATTTGGGCAATTGAGGCAAGGTTTTGGCATTTGGTTTTCACAGAGGTCTTCCAGGGTGATCCCACTATCTTCCAGCCAGTTTTCACCATGTGGGTAGGCCCACAGCGATCACAGGAGGTCTTTTACTGCTTGTCTGTCACAGATTTTGAGGACAGATTTGATCATTTATATTATCTTGGACATATTTTATTATTTTATTGTGCCTTGGGGTTGAGCTAGTAAGGATTGATGCCTCCTAGCCCCACCATGTGCTTCTTATGTCATGTCCTAGTCATTATGAGGTGGGCTTTGGTACTTTTACCCCCTCTAGTGGATGACGTCACCCTCCATGATTATTTTAGACTATGACGTCATCACTTTATGAGTGATCCATGTGTTATGTTATTATGGTTCATCTTAGCCATTGATTGTATATTGAGATCTTTTAATCTCAACCACTCATTTGATGTAGTATTGTAAAGTGGTATAGGGTTTTGGTCTTTATTATCCTATATAAGGAGGAGACCCCCTATTGTATAGCTCACCTTTGGAGCTCTGGAATATTGGAATAGAACACTTCTTTGTGGAGCATATCTCTCTTGTCTTGTGGATTCTCTTGCATCTTGAGTATACAGTATCTCTTCTATGTATCATTGTGGGTTTTGGTTCTACAACTATTTGTCTTGCAGGGAAGTCGAATTGGTGGAGAGGAGGGCGATTTCTTGAGGGTTATTGTTGGAGGGATCCACATATTCTCTCTTGGGTTGATCTTGTGACAGGGAGTATCATTATTGTATCTTTGTGACATAGTTGATGCTTTCTATTACATCTTTCTATCATTTTCATAATCATCTTACTTGACTTGTTTCCTTTAATCTTGTCTTGTAGGAGGAGGACGATTTGGCTTCTTGAGGAGGACGATTTGGCTTGGAGAATCAAAATTGCACTCTTGAATATACACATAGGAGAATGCTATCAATTTGCAAGGTGGCCACAAGCAATTGAGGTAAGATCTACAAGGTATGTGCCTCTTTCCATCCATTCTCTCTTCATTGGTCACAAACCCTAATTAATCAAAAACCCCATTTTGGTTTTTCTTAGATCTACTTAGATCTAGCCTTGCTTTTGAAAAGATCTTAAGAACCCACCTCTATAGCATCCACCCCTAGTTGGAATCTATAGTTTGGTGGTGATTGGGTTAAAATTGACACACTTTTCAAGGCAATATAGCCCTCTTGAACCAAATCACACTTCCTTGGAGAGGCTTGTTTGGTTAGATCTAGCATATGGGTAGGTGAGATCCCACTTGATTTGCAATCTACACATTTGATAACCTACCCCTAGACTTTTACTTGGGTGATTTCTACCTTGTGGGCATCATTCCACATCTTAAGGGATTAAAACCCCCTTTTGAACTACTTGGCACCTTAAAACTCAGATCTAGTAAGATCTAACCCTTGGATTGACTTGATTTTCTAGACCCACATAGATCGGTGCCTAAGCTACTTGGATCTACAATTTGGTGGCCATTGGACTTGATTTGACACACCTTATCCACCTTTTAGCCCTCCTTGAGCAAGGTCGCACTTCCTTGGGTGACTGAGTTTGCCCACTTCTAGGACCTGGGTAGTTGAGATTGCAGTGGATTTGGAACGGGCATACCTTGAAACCTATATCTAGAGTGTCATTTTGTGACGATCTGCCTTGGGGGTAGCATTCATTGTTTTAAGGGATTGTGGTCCACTTGGGTCATTTCATGAAATCCTAGATCTAGCAAGATCCAACCATTCTATCTCAATTAACCCGCTTGACTTGACCTCTAGGTGTCCCGATCTACACTTTGACGTATCTTTTGACTCCATTAACCCATCCAACAAGGCACTAGTCCTCCTTAAGCAAGTCGCACTCCTTGGGAATTGTGTCAAACCTTAGATCCGGTACATGGGTACTCCTAAATTCAACTTAGATCCATAGATCTACTCATTACATGTCCTCTAGTGCCAATCGCATCCCTTAATTTCACCTTGTGGGTCCACTTTAAGCCATTTCACATATCTCAAGAAGGTAAGACCCACTTGTGTACCATATGGTACTATATCTTGTCATCATAACTAATCATGTGGCCTAAATCATACATTGGTTGAAATACTAATCATTTCTCAAACCACCTTCAACAATACTTTAATTTCTAGGTCCACTTTACCTCGCATTGGTTTCCGCAACTTACCATTTACTCATCCCTAGGAACCTTTGTTTGGGTCCAATCATCTTTGATTGGTTATAGGGTCTCCCCCTAGGTCTTGATCTATCTAGATCTAAAGCGAAGAGTGCCTCGGTTGACGTGACTCCCACCTTGCATTGGGAACCATGGCATCTCTTGGGTCACCTCTTTAGTTGTCCGTCTCCTCTACCGTCCCGGATGGGATACCACTAGGGGCAACTACAAGTTGTGTGATAACAGTACCTCCATGCAAGGCATCTGAATCATGGAGGACATCCCGAGATACCATAAAAACTAACAATAATGAAGGGCCTTGCCAAGACACAACAGAGGTTAGAGCATAACTTGCAGCAGTTTGAAGCTTCCCTATCTCAAAGCAAGAAGGGAAGGTTAAGTGTGTTTCTAAAGGAAGCATCCAAGAGTCTCTATGATGAGTTTGGTTTAGTGTATGGTGAATCAAAAGTCATTATTCATCCCACAAATGAACCTAGGAAGAGCAACAATCAATTAAGAAGAGAAGATCCTCATTTCACATGTCAAGATAATTGGACACCTAGTCACACATATGGCAACCCTAAAGATGAATATCTCCTTGCATCTATAATTGAGGAACACATAACACTTACAGATGGCTACAAGGCTGAAGAGGAAGTGCAGAAAGATGAGCATGCAGTAAAGGTTGATGGTAAGTTTGACATTGAGTTGACAGTACATGATGAGGATGTGCATGAAAAGTTAGCATTAGAGCTATCTTTTGAGTTTAGCAACACCAGCACAGTTGATGGATTGATTGAGGACAAGTCATGTGGTGAGTTGGAGTTGGTACACTCTTAATCATCCACAGCAGGAGTCCCAACATTTATGAGAGGCGAGATACATGCGAAGAGGCATGAATCGGAGAGAATTGACTCTATACATGCTAGGCTAGATGGAGGTTATGATTCACCTCTTGTGGAGGGGCCATTGATGGCTCCACTTGGAGTTGCAGATGTGTTGATGGGAGACATGCTCCAAGGACCATCTGATAGTGACATAGACACGTACCATGTTTTTAGGGATGAGTACAGTACAGATGTGTGGGATCCTGGTTTAGATGACACCAACAGAGTGAGCGCAGAGGAGGATACCGCAACACACACAGGATACAGGACAACGGTGGCACATGAGGGCAGGAGTGCCACTCATGATTTGAGAGGACAGCCTCCGACAATGATTCTGCACGAGGAGCATTTGGAGTTTGGTATTCTGCACGAGGAGCACTTAGAGTTGCAGGTGATTGAGGAGAGATTTGACATAGAGGATTTGGATCAGGACACATAGGATTGGCTCATGATGATTATCCCTGATTGGAAGTCCCACCTTTTGGTGGACTATTCCAATGATTGTTTCGCATGTGAGTTGATGGATGGGCACATCCAGGATGACCAGTACAAGGTAGCAGATGACGTCATCTACTACAAAGACACCATATACCTCACCTTAGAGTCTGCACTTAGGACCGAGATCCTGAGAACTATGCCTAAAACACCTTTAGAGAGACACCTCAGGACCTGTCAGCAAATTAGAGAGAGATTCTCTTGGAAGGATCTCGAGTATGATATGATGAGACACTGGAGGGAGTGTCTGACTTGCCATTCACACGAGTTACAACGGGATTGTCTAGTTAGACCCACCCTCGTCTAAGCACAAAGTAGAGAGGATGTGTCAGCACCTCGCAGCACAGGCTCATCAGAGATATATGGTAGGATCGACATTGCAGGGATGATATTAGATTGGTTCACGGGGAGCACAACCGATAGAGGACAGAACATCATCTCCCATAGAGATTGCACCAGTGTCGACCCTGAGTCCTTACTTAGGGAGATAGTCATGAGGGCAATGTGTGATTCGCATTGGGCAGGGCATTCTCAATACTTGCATGAGTATGAGACACCGCAGGTGGCGGAGCTACACCCTAGGGAGTTGCTTAGATCCCATGGATTACTTGAGCACCCTAATAATATAGGGGTTAGCAGATGTATAGATGCATTTTGGAAGGAGCTAATTAGATTAGCAGGAGCGGAGTCAGTTCTCAGTACTTGGTTTCTACCACAGCATTACATTGAGACTCCTATGACTATCAACATGGTACGGCAGCAGTTCGTTAGAGTCGGGTTTGGTGGACCCCTTAGTTGGTGGTGCGATCCAGGCATTCATCTATACGATGGATTGTTTCAAATAATAGAAGTGATCGACAAAGCTATGAGGGTGATCGATCCGCTATATTTATGGGATGCCAGTGGAGGATCATAAAAATCAATATCCTTTAATCACACTACTCAGCCAGGTGCTATGTTCTTTGTTGTCTTAAAATATTCCTGCTAAACGCCCGAGTGTGCCAAGGCTCCTTAGCGTTCTGATACCAATTATAGTTCTCCCAACTGGGAACATTATGGTCTGATGCCAATTGCAGTGCTCCAAGTTACGTAACAATCAAAATATAAAAAATAAAAATCCAAGATAAACATGCAGCGGAATGAGTTTAATTTATGCCAATAGCCCATGATATTGCACAACAAATAGAAGACAATGGTTGAGAGCACTGTTACAAGTTACAATATATAATAGGGGTTGTATTGTAGCCTTACTGAATCAACGATTAGAGGAAACACATCCCCGAGAAAACAGAAGTTTTAATTGGAGAAAACATAAGTCTTTCCACACAACACATCACATCACACAATCATTTTTCTCTGATGTAGCATGCATACCCGTACCCAGGGGTAGGGTACGCGTATGCGTACCGGGTACTTGGGTACACATAAGGTACGTCTCTTGCCGTACCCTGCCGTACCCCATACTGACTCCACGTACCTGAGACGCCGTTATAAAAAAAGGGGTACTTATAGGCTAAATGATACGGCGTACCCCATGTTTGGGTACTCCGGGGGTACGTCCGACTCAGCAAAATGCAATTCCACTTGGGAAAATATAATGACCCCCAACAAAATTTGAACTAAACTTTTGCTAACTGCATATGGAGTATAGTTCAAGACTTATGTCAAGCACTTTGCAACACTGTTCAAATTCCACTGAATATTGTCCAAATCTGGTAGACTGATTTTGCATTGATTTACAAGGAATGTTTTTATGGTTTTGCGTTCAGCACTCATGGAACATAATTTGACTACCAAATGTGCACATAAAAAATATACATATGTATTTAATACTAAGAAATACACTCACATCAACCCAGTATTACATTTGCAACTTTTTATCGCCTATAACAACAGTACAAATAGGTGTTTAAAATCAGATTTCAAGTGTACCTTCAAATTACAGTTTGACTATTTGTTACAACTACCTGGTACAGTGATTTATCAAATTTTATGTAACTTCCAGTCTTCCACTTGATATCTACTATGAGTCTATGATTTTTCAAATTTTCAATGTGAATGTTCATTGTTCAATGAATCATTGAATTTAGAATTATGAATCATGATTTATAATTTATGAAGAAATCTGAAATATGCATGTATAATGTGACTGTCATGTTTTATATATATATATATATATATATATATATATATGAATCATGATTTACAATTTATGAAGAAATCTGAAATATGCATGTATAATGTGACTATGACATGTTTTATTTTTTATTTTTACTTATATATATATACAGTACCCTGACGTATCCAAGTAGCCTATTTCAAAAAGTGGCGTCCCCTTCCCCGTACCCATCCCCGTACCCAAGTTTCTTGGCAACTTAGTTTTTATCTCTTCTTTGAAGTGCTCTCTTAGACATGTGCTAGGGTTCACAAGCAAGCCCCAGTGAAGCATATGAAAAGGCCATGGGCAATATCTCTCTCTTGAGATTCTTCTTTGTACATTTGATCCTCTCTCTTAAGCACGAGGGTTTCTTGGTCTCTTGGAGCATCTTAGATTCTAGGGTTAAGGCTTCATCCCTTGGAGGCTAGAGATTAGGGTTTGGAAACTCTTGGATCTATTTGGGGAAGAAAAGAAGGGTGTCTTGCCTTGAAGATAATGATAGATGGATTCCTGCACTTGGAGGAGCTAGGGTTTGTTGACTAACCCTAACTAGGGCATCTTGGGTGGCTGGATTTTGTCCTAGCCTTGAGAGGAGGCTATGGTATGTATGTACTTCATTCATTGAGTACATATATATGAGATTTCCAGCTGCCCACAATGTGTATATTGCAGATTTGATTTCAACATCTTATCTTCTTGGGATGGTTATATCCTGCTCTTAATTTATTGTCGATTTGACACACTTAAGAAAATCGTTAAGGGACTTAACATTAGGATTGAAGATAATAGTACATCCATCTATTGCTGTTGTGTTTTCTATTATACCTGATGTATAAGAAGAGTTTTCAGATTTGGTTTATGCAGGTGAAGTTTCCCTAGAGGGCTGGAAACTAATTGGAATGACTAGTACCTTTTTTGCTTGAATTGGCAAGAATTTTGGGGCTACTAGAAGTGAATTATTGTGATTGTTCCATTGTTGTTTTACACATTAATTTACAGCAATCCTAAAGGCTGAAAATTCTAGGGTTAAGATGCGAGGAATCTTCGCAGAAGATGGTGAAATTTCAGATTTGAATTAACTGGCCGGTGCAAATAAAATTTCAACACAGAAGTATCTAGAAGTATCAATACTTAGAAGTCTCTAGAAGATGGTGCCCTAGGGGGTTTCTAGAGAATTCTATGCGATGTAAATGGAACTATAAAAGGGAGTCGTATCCTCATTTTCAAGGTGTTTTCATTGTGGAGAAAACCCTAGACCATTGGGCTGCAAGTGAAGATATCTTGTCTAGGATTGGAGCACCATTAAGGAAATATTCAGGGCTGCAAATATCTCTTGTAAGGTTACTGGTGTATCTTGTTTTCCTCTCTTCTTGGTTGGAAATGTTGCTGCTGTTTCAGGGTTATTTTCCAGCATAAATAGGTCTGAACAGAGACTATTGTCCTATCTAGGACCCATAATTTCAGATCTTTTCATGTTATGTACCATGACTGTTTTTTCATAATAGAATGCTGCATTTTACTTCATATCTCAGATTCTGATTATGTGATGAAGCAACAATATAACAGGGGTGTTATTGTATCTTTATGAACATAACATCTTGACTGGAAATTGAATTTGCAGTACTGTTATAATTGAAAAAGACTGTTGTTCATGCATCTCCATTAATTGAATATTGTCCATTGTTGAATTCTCAAAATCCTTAAAGTGTTTTGATTCCATTGCACAAGGATAAGGCACTAATCAACTTGAATCCACCATCTAATATCTATTGCATATCATAAAAAAATATTGCTAAATCTGATTTTAAATCAAGGGTTAATAGAGGCTGATTTAGCAATCTCATCTAGGGAAACCCCCCTTTCGCCAGACAAGAGCTGGGCTAAGGTGGAGAGAGATTCTACTGAGGTGACAGTGGATAGAACTTCCAAGAGTTGCCCCAGAGTTTGTACTTTTGGACGATTTGGACTTATGTTGTTTGCAGATCCAGGAGGTAACACATATGACCAACAAAAGAGGTATGTTACACATGCTTTTCCAATTATGGGAAACCACAGTGGGAAATTTAAAAATATATGTTTCCCAGGTTGTCAAATAAATTTCTATTTCCAACCTTTACATAGAATGATACCCTAGGCTCAAAACAGTCATGCTGTTACCTAGCAATGATGCTCGGCTGCTCCAAAGATGACATCTAAAAGAATATATAAGAACGAATTTGCATCGTTAAAAATGTTCAATAATTATTCTTAACAAAGTAAAGCTATGAAGTTTGTGCTTTCTCTAATATTTTCTGAAGCAAAACAGCGCATTTAGAAAAGATCCCCCTGAAAATTTAAAGAAAGAAAAAACTCTTGAAGAGAAGGAAGCAGAGGCTTGTCCATATCTTAAGAACTCGGAACTCATAACTTAGTCACTTTTATGTTTTATCATCCATATTTTTAATTACAGAAATGTTTGAAGCATACCATCAGAGATAAAATATGCTTGTCCAGCAGCAACAGGGGTTCCTTCCCTTCCTGGAATATCATCTAAAAGTCCCATACTTGCCAGCAATAGAGCATGTACTAGGTTGTCAACATAAACCCAGTCGTTTCTCACACTAGGATCTCCAATTTTGAAACTTAGAAGGCCCATTTGTGCTAAGCTGAATATTCTTGGAAGATGGCGTTCCTCACCAGGCCCATAAATTGCTGCAGGTCGAATCGCACATGTATAAAGCTTCTTTCCATCTCTTTTTCTGGGCCAACAGAAATGATCACCAAAATACAAGTTCAAAGACATTAGAAAATGTTTCCACATGTAAGAAATGCAGAAACCTAGGTTGACCAGGTATGAAACAATTTAAGATGCATCGAATATTACATAATAATGCAAATTCCACTTCAAGTATCTCCCTCCTAACCATAGAAGGTGAAAAAATAACCTAAGTTCTAAACATTTCTAAACAAATAAAGGATAACAATATCGACTTATCGGATAAGTAACCCTCACGTTTAGAAAGTTATGATGAAGAAATCTATGTAGAATGTCTAGACACAAGCATGTTCCTCTTTGATAGTTAGGAAATAGGTGCAGGAGAATTTTAACTGCCAATTAGAATGAATGTTTGAGCATGGTCAAAATGTGCAACCATGCAATGTACCACAATGTAAACTGCCCTAGAGGGTGTAGGCATAACAGTAGGAAAATCACACGTATAAGAATGAAGGCATATGCTATGTGAATGGGAGATGAATGAAATGAGTGTAGCTTGTAGGTAGAATTTGCTTTGCTTGAAATACAAACTACAATAACTAAAAAGAAATACAAATTTAAGCAGGCTGATCAAAGTCAAACATCGCTATTATCCATCACTGTAATGGAGAAACGGACTTAAAGTGTCTATGAATGGCTTTGCCACCAACATGGAGAAATTGGCATGCCCTATGAAAACAAACCAGAAGCTGACACAAGGGAAACATGAGAACGTCATATTGCAGTAAGTGGTGATTTTCATTGCATCCATTCTAATTCCCAAAAGAAATCGATAAAAAAATAAAACAAAGCCTTGAACAATTGCCAGAGAGATGCAAACCTCAGTCTAAAATGTTAGAGCCTGGAATTTACATCATTTACCTGTAGCAATTACATACCTACATGTGGAAGTACTTGCCTACAGGTGAAGGTGCTGGTCTACAGATTACAAGTAAGTATTTTTTTCAATGTAAGATTTATCCTTTTTTTATACATGGATATTTCTCATGGATCATGAAGAGAAAAGCATGTCACAAGTGGAATTTGAACATGGGTGAGGAGGATAACAATTTCTCCACCCAACAACCTGACCTAGACCCAACTGACATATGTGAGAGTTAACTATGAAATAATTCTAAATTATAATGGAAAACAAATGGGCAAATAGAACCACAATTAATGGAGGTATAGATAAGGTAATATGAGGTTGAGAAGATGTGCCACATATAGACACATCAACCACTAAGAAACAGGACACATCTCCCACGGCTACATGTTCATATCCCATGTGTCAGACACCTAACATGCTAGGAGACGTGTTAGGCACAAGTTTGACATGTGACCTAAAACAATACATGTGTCAAACTAGAGTCTAACATGTGCCCTAACATGTTCGTATCCCATGTGTCAGACACCTCACATGCTAGGACACGTGTTGGGCACAAGTTATATGTGTCCTAAAAAGAGACGTGTCAAACTCATGTCTAATATGTGCCTAACGTGTCCCGAGGTGTCAGACACAAGGGACCAAAAGAAAGTTAGAAAGAATTATTTTCCCATCTATTTTTCACTTTCAGCCATAGGAAAACACTCTGACATTGTGCAAACAAAGGAGAAAAAATAGATTTTAAGGCATTCTAACTTCCTAGGTTTTCCATTTCTCCAACAGCAGTGTTCTTCTTCATTCATACCACAAAAATCATCGCTCAGTTATCAAGGGCTGCTGATAAAGGTGAAAGGAAAGGGATGAATATCAGAGTTGGTGTTGCCCCCCCTCCAAGTCCATTTATTGCCTTTACTGCACCATATGCTGCAACTGGAGCTGCCAATGCTGTAAATAACCCTGCTATAGCAAGACAGCAAGCTAAGAAGTAAATAGCCATAGTTGATGTTTAACAAATAAACAATTAGATAGCTATATGTCTAGAAATATTGTAATGTTCAAGTAGTTATGTGGCAGTATAATTAGTTTTACTGTCATGTTGGCCATCCCTCATGTCTGAGGGACACGTAAATAGTTGACAACCTACCTTATGATCCATGTTTTATAGGTATTGATGATTGTAATTGTTGTATTTGTTGTTGTATTTTTTTATTTTTGTGATTGTTGCTATAAATGATACAATTGAGTGAATTCCTTTGAAAAAGAATGATACTATGAGTGAGAACTTGTGTTATATCAAGGACGTGTCCTTACCCTTCAGAAATGTGTCCCCTGCATTTCCACATTGCGAGGGTCAAGCTGATAGTGGGAAATGTCCTTGTTTTTGTCGATATGTACCTGTTATCACCTAAGATGTAGTTACCCCTATGGATGGATCCAGTCATGGATGGCAATAGGAAAGGGCAACTCAAAAGGTGCAACCACGATCACCTCGACCTCCAAATATGTATGGTTGTCACGCCAGTCGAGGCAACCTTCGCTTTATGTTATCTAGCCCAGACAACAAAGGGGGAGACCCGATCTACTCCCGACAGGAGAGATCAAAACCAAGACACCAAATCAAGGTATTTCTAAGTGAAGTTAGGTGTATGGTTTATCCTAGACCTAAGGGTAAACAAGTGAGGGGTTCAATAGGTATAGCTTTGGTTCATAGTTGAAGTAAGAGTGACTTATAATGTTTGAAGTGAGATCTAGGGCTAGTGTACTAGTTGAATGTTGGAAAGTCCACTGCCTTGGGAACTGTGTCCAATGCAGGGAAGTTAAGGTTTGTATTGGGGCTAACTAGTACGGATGACAAGCTTGACCATGATACATGATAGCATCAAGGGTTTAGTCCACCATGCATAGGTCAATCCACAAGTCAATCCAACAATCTAGGAAGGTTGAACTAACTTGGAGAGAAACCAGTGCCTTGGGAATTGGGAAGTGGAGTCAAAGTAGGTTTGACTTGTGGTTTAGGACTCCTAGTACTTGGGACAAGTGGGCATTGGAGGTCTTGATGGATGAATGTGTCTAGATCAAGGTTTAACCCAAGTGGACCACAATCCCTTAAAACAAGGAATGCAATCCCCAAGGCGAGATTTTACAAAGTGACCGTCTAGACCTAGGTTTTGAATTATTCCGGTTCTAAATCTCCAAAAATCTCAAGTACCCAGTTCCTGGAAGTGAGTCAACTCACTTCTCCAAGGTGGTGCGACTTTGCCCAAGGAGACTAAAAAGTGGGATTAAGTGGGTCAAATCAAGTCGGATGGCATCCAAACTTTAGATCCGGGTAGATCGGTCAGGTAGGAGTATGGATCTATAATTTCGTGGTAATCCAACGGTTAGATCTTAGTAGATCTGAGTTTAAGGGTTCCAAGTGGTCCAAAAAGGGGATTAAATCCCTTAAAATGTGGAATGGGGCCCACAAGGTGAATTTCAGAAAAGTGACAACCTGGGTGTATGTTATTTGATGTGTAGATGTCAAATCAAGTGGAATCTCAAACACCCATCACCTAGATCTAGGTCAACCGGCTCAATCAGTGAAGTGCGCCTTGCTTGGGAGAAGCCAAGTTGGTATGGGAGAGGGGTCAAACGGAAGCCAATCCTCACCAAACTATAGATCCGGGATGCCGTGGATGCTATAGAGGTGGGTTTTCAATATTATGCCCAATAACCCACTAGATCTAAGTAGATCTGAGAAAAAGTAAAAATGGGGTTTTGATTAATTAGGGTTTTAAGTGTTTTTGACAATTGGATAGATCATGGAGATAGAACTTACCTTGAGATCATACCTGAGTGATGTGATGAGATGCCTTGATGTTGAGGAAGATTCCCGCAGAGATCAAATGAGAGATTGTTGATTTTGCTTGCCGAAATGATGCCCTAGCCCACAAGTGCGCCTTCCTCTACCTGTCAAACCAAGGAATGAAAATTCAATCAGTAAGATCAAGTATGGAAGAAATACAAGAGAAATGCAAATAGTAACATGAAATAGAAGGTCCTGGGACAGTAATACTCCCTGTTACCAACGAAGAGCTCCAAAGAAGAAGTAGGGAGAGTCTTCCCCTACCAATACCTCCTCCTCCAAGCAAATCGGCCTCCACCTGTAGATGCAAAATCGTGGTACAAAATATATGGCAAACAAGATCTCCAATAACTCAGTGCAAAGGAAGAACCAACGAACGAACACCAAAAACATTCACCACAACACTGGAGATAGATGCAATAATAATTTTCTATTCCAATAATCCAGAGCCAAAAGTCCCTTTACAATGAGAGGCTCTCTCCTTTCAATAGGAAGGAGAGGCACCAAAACCCTAACCACTTTTTGAATGAGTGGCTAAGATTAAAAGATACAAATGTCTAATCAATGGTTGAGATGAGCTCAACAATAAAATACATGGATCACTAATAAAATATAATGTAAGTGGACAAAATCGCCCTATAAGAGGGGAATCCCACCAAATCATGATGACAAAATATCATAAGAGGCTTATGGTGGGTCCAAGGTGTAATTTTATCCCTCCTTGGTCAATCCCCATAGCACAATAACCAAAAAATAATCATGAATGTACCAAATCGTGCCTCCATAGTGATGTCGTGGTCCTCAAAAGACCTCAAAAATCCTCAGAAAGTGCCATAAGTGATGGATGCGGGCCCCGATGAAGCTAAAACTGCTGGAGAAGGTGTGGAAGGTCCCGATCTATCATCACTGATCATCCCATGCCATAACTTTGCCTCAGTAGCCCAAATCGATTTCCTCAATAGCCATTTCTACCAATCCTGAAATGCCTCGGGAAGCGTGAAACTGCCCCAAACAGCCTCCTGGAGTGTTGGTGCTGTCAAGGTGAGGGCACCAGTGTGTCCGGAAGGGGGGTAATATGGTAAAAACAAGTGGCTGGACCACCCCCTCCATCATCAGCGCCCTAGGTCAACCCGATAAAAATCACATCTGCTCCGATAGGGCCTCCGACAGACCAAAACTGCACTAGGACAGCCTACTGAGGCTAAATCATCACTGTAAGTGCTCGGAACTGAAAACAAACTGTCCCATTGGACTCAGAAGGTCCAAATCCATCAAAGATGTGTACTCATACACCATATGAATCTCTGCATGATCAAAATAAATATCCAATATACCGGATCAAGGCCAATAATAATGCGCTGTACATATACAAACACTGCTGTAACCCCAGAATCATCATCATAACCCTGTAGCTGCTACATAGAGTCATCATGTATGTATACATAGACCATATATCATCTATCCATATCATCATAAGGTCCAACATCTCATGTCCCATGGTCCTCCATGGTCAAACTAGGTCTAACCAAGACCAAATATAACTCAGACCATCATCCAAGGCTACTGCAAAGTATCAAGGTTAATACATGCTCTACAACTTATTCAAATAGCAATTATAACACATAATGATCATAACTGACGATCTACATCCAAATATATAGTGTCGTTAATTATTATTATTATTACTCAGACTAGACTTTCAGGACCATACTCACTTCATAGTTGTGATCAATTTGCTAGTGAAGGGTGAAGGCTGAATTAACTGGCTAGGCTAAGGGATGACTTGACTGACTTGACTTTGTGACACTTTGGCAAGGGAAAGGGAATACACACCATAGTATATACTGAATGAGCAATAACACAGGGAATGGCGGTGTCTCACAAATGGATGAGTTGTTTAAAGAGGGTTTATTCACCTTCACAGATGCGCACAATCCATAATACAAATAAGGCCAGCAATTGTTTAGATATAGCATTTAAGTTCCATTGCTTTTTGGGCCTGAAGTTTCCATAGCCTTGATCTATGTGTGTTTACAAACACATTGCATAGATTTTACATTTTTTTTTTTAGGCTTTCTGCTGCAGGTGTGTTTTTAAGGCACTTGTTTACCTGAGCACTTCTAGGTGTGTCATGGACAGCTTGTTTACCTAGGTATTTATTTTCCACAAGATATAACATTTTATTTTTATGGCCATTTTCATTTGGCACGCCTTTCATTCATGTGTGTTTAAAAACACATTGCATGAATGGGCTTTTCATACAAGATATAGCATTTCATTTTTCCAGATTTTGTATTCATGGCAGCACTAAAAGTTTCAGGTTTAGCCAACACAACTTAAGTGACTAGGGGGAATTCCAAGGAACTCCAACTCACCATAGGTAAGTTTTGTCACCAACTCAGAGCCGAGACACAATAAACAGGGAAGCTCATCCAATACAGAGGCTACAGTGGGGAAAAGTCCTCCATGCCATTAGTCAAGTAGTAAGTCAGGGTGATAATCTAAAAGGTAGGCCATGGATGGATGAAGACAATGAAATGATGGAGCCAACACTAGCAAGCCAAAGTATGGTGTAATGATCATCTCTATTCTCCCTAAGGAGGGTATGTACCAATGAGTATGAATAGTGAACTTCTAAGTCTGAGTAGGGACAATAGAATATATATAATAGATCAACCAGGTCCATATATCTATATGATCGCCAGATCATGACACTAAGTGCTAAGACATGCTATGAGAATAAGTATAAAAGCAATCTAACCATAACACTATGATATACCTGCTGAGTCATATACCTGAAAGCTCATCAACCTGTACCATCATCTGTCCTCTGAGACTGCTGCTGTAACTCTGGGCACTACTGTCTGCTCTGTACCAATGGTATAATGGCTACATCGGTCATCTCTTTGAGTGTCCCGAAACTCAGTCATGGCATGGGGAATATAACTGCTGTCCACAATCTGATAGTGATCCAATATAGATGCTCATCTCAGCATCTCAAATGCAAGGGAACTGGCTGAATAGTGAACTGGAATGAGAGAAATAATGTATGGTAGCCCGGCTACTATATATGTGATAACAGTACCCCACAGAAAAAGGGACCATGGAGACAGTTGGGGTACATACCGAACATCTCCCTACAGCCCTGGGGAAGCGAAGGTATCTTTGAGGTCGATGCCCTTAAAGAATATATATATATATCTTTGAGGTTGATAAAGAATATATATATATATATATATATATATATATATAAGAAAAACAACTAATTAAATCTAGGACCTACCAAATCTCACCTAACCTACAACTAACCATGGTCCATGACTAAGTCGCTAATATTATTTTTTATATTGGTAGGCACATTACCTATGTTAATGTGGTTATAGTCGATGAGGCCAAGTGCAATTCCTACATAATTTTAATGCAATGGATACCTCTCATTTATGGCGTCTAAGCTACTAGTTCTAAACAACTATATGTAATGAGAAGGTGCAGCCCACACGCAAAACAAAAAGCTATTTTCCTATGGAGAGAACAGAGCAACAACAACAAAAATTCAAATTGGGTTGAGAATCAACCTTTTAATGCATATGGATTTCCATTAGAAGTGTACATCTGTTGAGATTCACCAGTGCTAGCAAAAGAATCAAAGAGAACCAAAACTAACCCAAATTCTGCAATGAAGAAGGTGATAAACAGCAATAGGGCAGCCAAGAGAGGTCCAACAAAAGAGAGAGAAATAAACCGTAGCACAAGTGCACTAGAGAGAGAAATAACCCAATCACAAGATAAATCAAACCAAGAACAAGAGAGTGCAATGCTTTATGTTGCCCTTAGGCTAAATCACTTGTATAAGAATGAATGAATGATCACAATATGTGAAAGTACAAATAAGAGTTGTGTATTTATGCACAATTAAAGAGGTAGGGCACTTTCCCTAAGGAGGGCTTATGGGCCTACATAGATTTGACTAGGTCGGCCTTAAAAAAACCAAGAAATATAATATAAAATTACAAATAATGTTGGTCGTGGCCAAACATGAAGATTATAGCCTTAATTCTAACATCCCCCCTTAAGCTCAACAAAGGACCATAGAGAGAAGACATTACATCACAAACATTTACATCCCACCTTAATGTTGAACAAGCTCCACATATAGAATTCATGACATATCATCCCCCATAGCAAGCCCATATCACTCCTTGAGGTACCCAATGAGATCAATGGTGGCAAAAATTGTTCTCTGGAAGGTTAGAGGTGGATGTAGATGCATTTAGGAAAGCATCTCAATGACCATGGAAATAGGAGCATGTGGTGGAGACTCCTAATGGTGCTCTAAATGGGCCTGCAAGAAACTCAACAACATCTACAAGTGCGAATATGGCCCACTTCGGCATAAGACTTGACCTATCCAAAGTAGTTGGATAGGTCAAATGCCTAAGAGCCGGCTAGAGAGAAGTCGTCAAATGCCTAACTAAAAAAAGCTAAAAGTTGAAAGAGAGAGTATACCACTAAAATCCTCACCCACCTACGTGTTCAATATAAGATGCCACCTAGCCCCAACCATCCATAAGAAGTTGGTTCAACAAAAGTGCTAAACACTCAAAGACTCTAAAAATCTCAGTACAAAGCAAAAGAGAAGATGTCAAGGGTTGATGGAGCTAGCGGCCACGGAGAAGTGAGGAGACTGCAAGTCGATCTCACCATTGGAGTCATCAAGCACTACGAAAGGAAAAATATCCTAATAAAAGTCTAACTATTTCGCTAAACCTGACAAGTGGTATGTTAGTGTGGGGGAGCCCAACTCTAGGGCTGCAAAGAGATGGTCTATCTATTGGTATGGTGGTGTATGGCCTCTGCCTAGAAACAAAATTTTCTCATTGGCCTCGAGGAATATGTTGGTTGGCTCCCTAGTAAAGGCGGTCGAGGGGATACTGAAGGTCTCACCAATCTAAGCTCCAAGGTATCTTGGGTCTTTGACTATCATTTGTTGCTCCTCTCAAAGGAGGCAGCTAGGAAATATGAGGTGATACTCTTGAGAGCCTTCGGCCAAGGTATGACCTGTAAACATTAATATCTCTACCTGATAACCTCTCACTAGAAGAGTGCAAGGTATCGCTAATCAAGGTAGCAGAAGAAGTTGGAATGGGATCCTCTTGAATCCGAAATAAACAATTGCATCTACCTTTGATCTCGTAATAAAGGGGACACCAAAAAATGAAATGTACCTCAATCTCTGGCTCATGTAAATGACAACACTAGAAAATCTTGTTTGATCACCGAAGATGGTGTTAGTCTAGACCCAAAGCTTGTGAGAGCCCAATCAAGACTGACCTAGGGGAATCTTGAGGGCATGCATCCAGTCTCTATGAATGTAAGGAGGTAAACAATAAGGTCTTCCTTCAACTCTAAAAACCTAGTAAATGGCCATCTTCAAGGCCATGCCCTCTAAAGGTGTGATCTAGATGGTCAACTTTGATCACTCTCCCTATAATTTTTTTCTACAACAAAATTGAGGGGAGTGTATTCAAATTTGACCAAGTCTACAATAAAATACAATAAAAAGGCTAAGTAATCAATTTTGACTAAGTCACTCAAAAGTGATAACGATAAAGTGCAAAGTGTACTAAAGAACAAAATAGAAAGTACATATATAATGCACATTCACACATATGTACTAGACTAAGTCTCATCACAAACCCTATTATGTAATGATCATATCATATCATGCCATACATCATAGTTACTCATTTTTCTTGGGGGGAAGAGAGTAAATGTAATCAATGATGTTCATCATCTCATTAGCTTACTATAGTATTCAATGCAAATTTCCTTGCAAAGATAGGTCGGAGAACATAGCATTATTTACCTATTTCTTCTCTAGGCATCAATTTGATGGATTGCCATTCTTTACCACTCAATATTGTGTTCTCAATGTCAACTTTGTACGTAGAAGAACTTGTTAATTATGGGCACCAATTTTTGGTGTAAGCAACTATTACTTGGTGATACATTATAAAGAAACAAATATATAGTATGATTTCATGTATAGTTTTCAAGGGAAAGATAGACCATGGACACTATGTATGAGCTAGAATTATTGTGCCTGAGGAAAAGGCAATATATGAAATAGAATGACTATGCTTGAGAATAAAGCAAAGCAAAGCAAAACAACCTAGCCTCTTCCTCATGTCACTCATGCTTATTTATCATCTTATGGATCTTTCTTTAGCGAATACCCTAAATGAGAGGATTCCTCTATCATGTCAATGTCAATATGATTTGCCTTGCAAACAGTGGTTCCTAGGGTTGGTGAACATAGGGTGTTGTTATCAATCCTACCCCAATTCAAGTCTATACAATGACATGTTTGTGGCATTGTGCTTGTACTTGTGTTCATGTGCACTTATGCTTGTGAAAATGAGCGGGGCCAAGTGTGATCCTCAGGAAACTTTGGCAAAAGAAATATTGCTCACTTGTAGCTTCTTTACCAAACAAGACCCTTGTAGTGTTGTAGGACATTTCTATCCTAGTGTTAAATCTAAAATAGAGCAATCATCACTCGCTCATGTTGATCGAAAGCTTAAGTCTATATACATATAATTCAAGCACTCTTAACATCATGGATAGAGTAGGACGCATGAAAATCAATGGAGAGAATTTATTGCTTGGATAGAAATTTCCCCTATGACAATCTAGAAAATGAAAAAGGAAGCAATATGAAGCTAAAGCCTTAACATCCATGATTCAACAATCATGCTAAATGGGGGAAATTTGTTACAATAACATTCTTGAACTTACGAATATACCGTCTATATCACCCATGACCATTGTGAATTAATTTATATTTGTAACTAACATGGGGCTTTGTCAAATAATTTATACAAAAGGAATATATCACATCATTCAAATCTCGGTTGTGTGTTTAGGTCCATATGTGCAACCTTAGGCTAAGTTTTGTACCTATTAAAAATTTTGGGATTTGTGGGACTTACAAGCCTTTGTGTTCATCCTTGTAGGACCTACAAGCCATTTATCAAACAACACTATTTTATCGTCTAAATATTTCAAGTAGATAAGGCCTATAATTTTGGTATGAACCAAACCTTAACTCTACGTTAAAGTCATAAAGCTAGTTAGTATTAGATGCCTTGTCACATGATTTTATGGCAACTTATGCTTGAATAAAGTAGTTGTACAATGTTTTCTTATGGCCTCATTCTTAATCGCCATTTGAGTTAGGTGAGGTCCCTGCAAACAAAGACATTACTACTACCCATATTAGACATATCAATGTTAGTCTTATTTTTACCATATCATCTTTGCTTATCCATTATCACATACAATTGTTCTTATCCAGCTTCATCCCTTGGCCCTCACTGTTGTCTTTGGCCACCAACTTCAAAGCACTTGACATCTCCTTCAAATCTGTTTTGACCTTACACGCTCTGGGGATGGTGGTTATCAACCTACATCATGTCTCTTATATCTTATCCTACCTTATTATGTTGCATTATATTTTACTTTACATGCTCATTTAGAGAGCTTAGCTGTGTTTCTTGCTTCTATAGTGTAATATACCAACTGATATTTTCTGTTATGTTTATGAAGTTTCTGATGATGTTGTTGCTTGCTTGTAGTTTTATGGTCCAATATTTAAAGGAAACATGAATGCATGTGATGAGCTATGCTTGGATGAGCATGCATGCAAATGCATGGGTTTGCCAACCCCTAAATAATCCAAATAATCAGAAATGCTATAAAGTAGGGATAGAAATAATGCATGTACATACCAGTAACAGTAATAGAAGATGTAGATCAGTATGGAACCAGCATGCGAGATATGTGCCAAGTATCAAGCAAGATATGAGGTGATCTTCCTCCAATAATGCGCCCTTATGATAAATGCGCACTCTTCAGTATAGGAATGGATGCATGAGAGATCAATTGATGTCAGAATGCTCCCGGATGAAGGTACTAGGGTTAGAATCCCTCTCTGATCAATATGGCATTGGCATGCAAGCCATGCAATAACTCTAAGGCACAAAACGTGGAGATCCTCAAGGAAAGTCGCCCATGCATGAAAGGGCGCCCCTCAATTACTGATTTTGATGATAACTTGATCCAGAAGGTGAATGAGCAGCCTGTATTCAGTAACTAGGCTAATAGTGATGCTCTCGGAAGGATGGAAGTTGCATGTATACAAAAAGATGACTATATACTAAGATATGAAGATGCCTTGCTTTGTCCAAGTCGCCCATGCAGAGATGGCGAGTCCTCCTGCTCTAGAATGTAGCTAGATCCTTGCAAAATGCTGAAGAATATTGTATGATGATAGTAGTAATGTTGAATCTGGATGATTCAACCCTGATAGTGACTAAGATAGATTTCACTGGTGAAATACACTTGATGGTTGAGTGGTGTGCCCTCAACCTAAAACTAGCTCTCTGAGCTCTCCAAGTCGACTTCTCAAATCAATAATCAATAAGCAGACCTATTCATTCACTTTATCCTTCTTTTATAACTTTGACAGTGCATGACCTAACTTTTGCATGCCTAGGTTGCTTTTCTCTTCTAATTCTCAGTTGACTTCCATGCATTGCTTTTTGTGTGCATGAAAGCTTAATAAAGGTATTTATGTGCATGCATCATGAAATATGGCCCGCATGTAATGCATTCAGGTGTCCCCTAGTTCCTGTGGCCCTCTTTTATCTACCGATGATCTAATAACCATGATTAAGATCTTCTTTTGGTCTGAATAGTATCAATCCTCAGTCAATTCCACTATATATTAAAAAGAGAACATTACATATAGTAAATGCTTTCGCACTCCCACATTGTACCTTTTGATTGAAGTGCTCTTTTAGTTTGTTGACCTACTTTGTGGTTATTTGTTGAACATTAATACACTTATCTTATCCTGGTGCTCTACCTTATGGTAATTATCGCATGTAAAGCACATTTTTAATGCTCTAATTGGTATTGCATCCAAGTAAAACATCATACACACTTAATCTTAACAATAATTCAAATAAGGTGGCACCAATTTTATCAAAAACCAGAACCAAACCAATCAACCCCAAAACCACAAACCAGGAACTGAAAAATTAAATATATTACTTAAAAAAACATTGGAAAAAAATCCATTCCAATTTTCATTTTATATATATATATATATATATATATATATATATATATATCCAAGCCATTAGACACCAAATATGCATGTAAGGGTGAATATAGTTAAATGGCACTGAGAGTGATACATATTTGAACCAATATACATAAATAGTGAGGCTCTAAATGACCTCAACAACCCAAAAATAATCATACTATAGTGTACAATAAAATTAAACGACATAATCATCTTGTTAACAATAAATTTCCCCTGGGTATATTCAATCTTAAGCTTCAACATGTTTGTGACTACATTTTTTGGTGCCAATGCTCAAGATCAGAGCCAGTTTTATTTTCAAAAAAAATCATTTTAACATGGGGGATACCTTGTTCAATAGCATGAGATTTCTGTTCAAACTTCAGTTCTAATTTTATCAGGTGTCTCACGCATGCATGTTACATGCAACACTTGGAGCATACATGAAATGGTGATTGTTTCAAAAGGGTACATTCTGTTTTTTAGATTTAGAAACTTACTATTTTCAGCAACTAGTTCCAATTTTGAGTACACATATGCTAGTTTTACAAAAGGGTATTCTTTGATTTTTGGATATACTATTTTGGGAAAGATTCTATTATTAGAAACTTTCTATTTTTGGGAAACCAATCACGTTTCTGGATAAGGTTTGTGGAGAAGAGCACGTGTGAATTTTGATGGTGATTGGGGAAATTCTATTTTTAGACTTTCTCCTTTTAGAAAGTTCTATACATGTATGGTTTTGTGCAGTGATGGAGAAGAAAATCCATAAATTTCAAATGACATGGAGAAAGTGCAATATTAGGTTAAAATTAGGGCATCTTGTCTAAAAATAGCAGCAACACACTGAATGAATTGTACATGGATCAATGAACTACGTTTCCTTGCAAGTGTGGATTACCATGACCTAGTAAAGCAACTGGATCAATCCGTAGGAGATACTTTTGGTTTAAGTGGAACTCTCTAAATTTATGACTTTCGAGCAACACTTGCCTGATCAATTTTCTTCTATATTTTCTCCATGCCCATTGGAATGAAGGTACAGACTAAGAGGTAAGTAAAGAAACAATTTTATTTGTTGATTTTGTGTGTTTTACTTGCAGATCTGCAAGCTTTTGTCACAGATTTGAAGTGTTTTATGGAAGTTAAATGATGATTTAACCTCTAAATGAGTAAATCTGAAACTTGTTCTCAAGTGGTTAATGGCTGAAATCTAAACTGTTTCAGAGATTTCAGAGAATGTATTTTGCATATTTGAAGTCCTTTGCAGAGGAAAATTGAAGATTTTTTACTTCAAATCACTAGGGATGCCCCATAATGCTAGCAAGCACAAACCCAAAGCAAGAGGGGCTATGCAATATGACACTGGCACTTTCCCTAAATGTTCATTTGATTCCCTTGGGACTAGATTCCCCAAGGTAAATTTCAAGTGATAACACATCTGAATCTAGATCCTCTACAGTCTCTGCATGTGTATGCTCAACATCTTCACTCTATGCCCCCTAAAGGTCCAATACCAATGTTTGTATCTTGTAGTTGAGGAAGCCACTACAAGTCCATCCAATATAGAGTGGGGGCATCATTAAATAGATTAAAATTAAGTTTTAGGGTACTCATAGGGGTTTGTTTGTTTTTTTTTCATTTTTTTTGGTGGGGGTGGGGCTGCACCAGTACAAAATTAGTGTTAAATCAATCCGTTTTGACCGGTTTTATCATAACCAGACAGTTTTGACTAGTTCAAGGCAAAAACGGTTTGAATGACAGGTTCCAATCAGAAATGCCCAAAACTGGTCCAAACCACCCAGTTCTGATAATACTAGTTGGTAACAGGGATAGATAAAGCTGTGGAACCTTCTGAAGTCTTTTGTGGCTTTCAATTAAGCCACCTAATCCTCAAACTTTTCTCGTGTTGCTAAAATTCTATGACAACAAGCATGAGGTGTGAGGCTTATCTAATCTCTTTGGAATGTCATGTAAATCTCTCTTTCTAGACACAGTACTTATTAATGTTATCTAAAGCATGCTTAAGGAGTCCCTTAAAGACTAATTGCATAAAACTCTCACAATGATATCTCATGGAACATCTTATTCCTCTTGGTGAAGATCCAAGAGAATCATTTTCTGTCATCCAGGGTCCTGTTTTAACTGCAATTTTGCATTCTTATAAGATTGCTCCTGCACTAACTTCAAGGCTTCTAGCAATTTTTGGATGCAAAACTTATGAACATAATAGTTTGAGAGGTAACAAGCAGATCATGTTTTCTGCAATCAGAGAGCATTCACAATATCACAGTAGCATTAAAAGGTTGTTTTTTACTCAAGTAAAATGAGAAACTCATATCTGCATCTTGCATGCATCACTTCAGTAGGATGTTGAAATGGTTCATAATGAACCCAGTCTACTTTCATTTTCTCTAGACATCTACAAGAAATTCCTAAATTCAGGTCTATGCTATGCTAATTAGAAGCTATGCGAGGGGTATGGTGTAGTTATAATATATCATAACTAGTATTATGTTGATCTCTCGAACACTTATTCGACTTGATACGCTTATTGGTCACCACAGTAATACCCAGATGCATCACCACTGAAGGATGTCAATACAGACTAAGGAACAAGCATGTAGCCAGTAGAATTGGACAAATTTAATGCAAAAGTGTTTACAAGCTAGGATTGATCAAGACTGTATGGAAATTTGAAAATTTCAGTTAACTTGGTGGGTGTCTAAGAAGGGTGAAGTGTCTCAAAATAGCCATGAAACATTCATAAACTGTTTCTCACTTGAAATGGAAACTACTTAGGTAAGTACTACTTACAAGCCAAAGATTTAGATGTTGCTAGTCTCAAACAAGACAAGCTTTGACAGTCCTGTTTATTTTCCATCCTTACCTACATGAGCATATCCTCATATTATTACTTGGAGTTATTTGTGGACTACTCTGTTCTGTGGTAGGTGCTTAATCTTTTTATTGAATGTCTAAGTCACCTGTCAAATGGATTTTGTAAATTACTGGATGAATAGAATAGTTGATATTGTAGCTGAATGATTGTCCACCATGAGAATTGATGTTTTATTATGTCACATAACACTGGTACAAGGCAATCCAACCTTGGATTATTTTCATGGATGAAAATGATCAAGCATGCAGTCAGGGATTTATTTTTGAAGGACATCCCATTTGGGGCTGAGTAAGAAGTTCAGATTTATCTAGCCACCATTCTTTTCATTTTCTGATTCACTGAAGTAAAGATAAAGAGGAATATAAAATCACCCAACAACAACTTCAGAAAGAATCAAGAAGCATACTTCAATGGACGACCATTGCTTTTAAGGACTAACTGTTCAGCGAGAGATTTACTCCGGCCATATGGGTCAACATGATCTTCCAATGGAAAATATCTCAATGTTTCATTGCCATTTACAATCTCACGTCCCCCATATACAACATTATATGTGCTTGTATATACAAGCCTGTTCACACCATACTTGATACAGGAATCCAGTACAAGGCAAGTTCCATTTATATTTACTTCATCAATGCGTCCCACTTGAAGCATTTCTTTGCCTGACATGCCATATGAAGCAAGGTGAAAAACACAATCTGCTCCTCTCAGAGCTTTCTCAACATCCTTACTTCGGCTTACATCACCTGAATAAGAACAAGCATAATACACAGTCCAGTCCTTAGTAATGTGAACTGCAAAGAAGTAAGTGGCTTCACACAAAAAAACAGGTTTTATTTTCAGAATAACTCTATTTTCCATCCAAAATATTGCACAATGCATACCTCTATAAAGATACCATAATTTTAAAAATAAAAGAAAACTACTGCCTCTTGAGTATCGAATGACTAAGAACATGTACTGAATTGCATGCACAGTGCACCCTAATTTGCAGAAAGTTTATCCCCAGCCCAATATCGCAAGACAATGGGACATTCACAAAGTTAGGAACATATAAAATGTACAAGAACCCAATCAAAGCATTAATAGCTCCAGTTGATGGACATAGATGTTAGAAAAACATACGTAAGAATTTAAACATGAAACCACTCAGAGGCCTTAACTAGTTATATTGTTTCTGGTACAGCCACGTTTCCTTGCATTTTTTTTAATCATTATATAACATCAAAAGCTTGGGAAAAATGTCTAATGTGTCCCTTCTGTGCATCAACGAGATTTGATTATGGGTGACCACCAAATAAAATGAACAGTTCCTGTTCATATAAGAAATATCCAGAATAGCATAGATGGGATAGATAACAGAAATCCATATAAGATAAAATATAATTGAATAAATGAATAATGAGATGATTACAATTACAATGAGAGTGTCGTATATATATAACTCCTAAAGGCACCTTTGGTGACTGTTCACAAAGGGTTGCGACCCTTAGTTGAATATTTATTTATTATTATTTATTGTTAAGTAATAATGTATTATTATCTCATATTATATATTTTATGTATGTTACATTGCCTTCCCCTTAAAAATGCTTTGTCCTCAAAGCATAATTATTAATTATTGAAAGACTTATGTCTTGTTCTAGCACGTAATGTCTTCTCATGATCTTCTGATCTTGTGGCTGCGATAGTGGAAAACATAAGACAATATGTTTTTCTACGCATTTAGCAGAACTGACGAATTGTAAAAGGTTCTACCCACCCTAATTCAATCTTCTGTGGAACTGTGCATGTATAGGGCTCTTGGAAAGAACCTGATGTATTGTGATTCATGAAATGACATCTACTTTGAGACCCAACTGTACTAGCATTAATAATCTTCGAAATGTACATCATTTGTTTCTGTTCAGAATGATGTTGATACAGTGATTGATTGAAGTATCGACTTTTGTGATTAGGATGTCAATAAGGCGTCTTTATATCTTCTGCCTTGTTTTTGGGAACTTCGAATTTTGTTGCTTCTAGTAATTTATCAATTAAAAATAATTCAATTGGATCTGTATTTGTCCCTTTCTCCGAAGTCATGTTTTTTAATCTGAAAATTGCGTTATTTCCACCGGTTTTGTCTTTGATTCCTTGTCAATAATTGACTCTTTACTCAAGAGCTTCTTCAACTGTTCTTGTTGCAACTTCTTGTCATCATTAACTTCTTAATCCGTTCCATCAAATATTGATTATGGTTCTTAAGGTGACAAATCTCTTCATCCTTTTCTAATAATTTCATCTCAATATCTTAATTAGCTTGTTCCAACTTCCGATCGTCTTGCTTCTTATTCATTGATTTCTTGATTTTTGTGTGTAGAATTTTATTATGATTTTTCAACCGAAAGATCTCATCATTATTGTACGATATCTTTTTATTGATATTTGCAACCTCTATCTTGTGTGCATTTTTTATGTCGTTATTCTGTTTTTGTAGCACTTTGAGTTATTGAATTCAACAGACCTCTAAATTTTGGCATTCCAAATCCTTTTGAGTTTGCAAAATTTATTATCTTTGTTGATGAGGAGTTTGTTCAAATTCTTGATTTCCCCTTCTAAATCTTCATAACTTTCATATGGTAATTCCTCGTCTAGATTTGATGAGGGAATTCTTGTGCAAGATTCCACTGTGAAGTCTTGTAATGTTATTCTCTTTTTCTGATAAAAAAAAAAGTAACGAATTTCTTTTTTGCATTGAAAGTGAATGTTCCCAAAGTTTCCAACTAGTTAAAACCTAGCATTATGTTAATATCTTCATCATCTATAGTTCTAACAACACATTGGGATACAAAAGTATAATTGTCAATTCTCAAGGGCAAATTGTTTATTTGATCTTCGTCCCACTTGTTTATCTCTATACTTGATTCTACAATTTGTAATTGATTAGCAATATCAACATCAATAAAATTCTGATTCATATGCTTGTTTAAATGCAAAGAGCAACGCTGTGGACCACGAATTGACTAGCAAAACCTTCAACCAGGCTCCGCAGATCAACACGACTCCCCAGATGATCTTTTGTCGTTAGCCCCATCTTCATCAGCCTGGTGTGTATTCGGGGGCCAAGCAGGAACCTCCTACTCCAGGTGCTGATTGTTTAATGCCTCTCCAATTTTTATCTCAGATGACAAATAGCCTCGCTTGGGGCTCAATATTTTCAGCATTTTGTCTCTAATCTGTGTGCTTGATTTCAGTCCTATTTTGGATTTGTGGTCATAACCCCCGGCCTGTGGGGGATCTCTTTAGTTTCCTGAAGCAGACTCATAGCTCTTAGCCGATTGGATTGATAGTTTTTTGTTTGGTTTAAAGGGCGCTCTAATGGCCCTAGTAAACTCTAGGCTTTGGTCCTCATCAAACTCTTGACGGTGATCACTTTGTACAGTTATTATCTGGTTTTAATAGATTACAAATTTATAAAGAAAAAACATCAATAAAATTCTCCATGTTAGTTGGACAAATTGCAATGACAACATCACTTCCATGAATTGTGCCCTTAACTTTTAATATCTCAAGAGAGCATTTTGAGAAGGCATTAAAAAATCTTCCTTTTTTCTCAACATTAGAATCAATCTCTCCCATTTTTCTAACTTATTTTTACTTCTTCTAACTCTTCGTTCATAAATACCCTTGAATAATAAGTTAGGTATTTTTTTATAATACCCTTTTACAACTTTGAAATAACATTGATACTTATTTCACACTAAATATTATTTCTTTGCACCCTTTGATATACATATAGTTAAATAAACTATATTACTCTTTTGTAATTTGTTGATTGTACTTAGAAATTGGCAGCTCATGGATGGAGATGGAGCGGAGCGTCGCTAGGGTTTCAGGAGCTGGAACCTAGGGCTTGCTGAAGGACTGTTCTCTCTGACAATGGAGGATATTTTCGGCACCTTGGTTGACTATTCGGATGATTCAGTCTAGAGTGATAGCATTTTTAGCAAGGATGAGGAGGTCAAATCCTCCCTGTCAGAGTCGAGGTGGATGAAGGAAGCTAATGTGGGATGGGCGAGGGACCTGGTCGATTTTCAGGCATTGAGAAGCGAGATCTTCCCGCATGGTACAGCATCCAGACGGCCAGAAAGGATGTACTTGGGAGCCCACACTCCTCCATGATTGAGGCGGCTTTCACTGGGCCCTGTCCGGAAGCTCTCCCGTGCGGATTGTTGGAGGCCATCATTCCCAGGTCTGGGATGACGGCCGCAAATCTGCAGGTACTACAACGTACCCCAACTAACAACAAACCACATGATGATCATTCAATAACCTCAGCGGTCATCATGGTAAGGTTCATGCACCGACTTCTGCCCAAAAGGTAAGTGTACTTGTTTCCCCCACTACTTTCCCGAAGGAACCATTAGTTTCTGCTAATCCTGAATCTGCTTGGGGAATTTCTCCTTCCATTGCGGATTCTAAACCAAGAGGAGGTGGGTTTATTGGGAAACTTTTGAATTTGGATGGTTTGGAGAGGGATCTGGGATGGTCTTTCAATCCTACAGGGGGAATGTTTTCGGCGAAACTTGGTTACTTGTCTTGATGTCCAGATCCTCCTGAGATAATCAGATGGTGGAAGTCAATCTGGAGAATTAAAGCCTCTCCAAAGGCTATTCTTCATTTTTGGCTAACTTTGAAGAACATAACCTTAACCTGGGATAGACTTCAACATTTTAGTTTTCAGCGACCGGGACTATGTTATCTCTGTGGATCTGATTCTGAATCAACTACTCATCTATATGTGGACTGTGCATATTCAAGAGAGGTTTGGGGAGAGTTGTCCAAACTAGTAAATTGTTTCAATCTTTGGTTGGGCGACTCGGTGGAAAATTGCTTCAAAAGTTTCTTCCGAATCCAAGAATTGAAACAGTTGAGGACTCTTCCAATTATCATTGCTTGGGGGATCTGGCTGGCAAGAAATTATGCCATCTTCAATGACTGGTTCAGACCTGTGTTCCAGACAGTCTCTCAATCTTTCTCTCTTCTGCAGCACTTTTTACAGGATCAGATTATCAAGACTGTTCTACCTCGAGAGCCTCCATTGATTGATAATGCTTGGGCTTGGGGTTTTTTGATGGGACAAGTCAGAATGCAAGAGGAGCTTTCGGTTTCAGTCTTTTCCTGAACAGGAATCATTTCTTTCTTGGCAAGGGATGTATTGGAGCTGGTTCCAATAACATGGCCGAGCTCAATGGTCTTTTTTATCTTTTCAGGCAAGCAACAAATTGTGGTCTCTCTAGGGTGCAGATATTTGGTGATTCCCTATTAGTTATAAAGAACATGCAAGGCTTGGCTGAGAATGGGAACACAGATCTGCTTCCTTTAATAACCTAGTTGCACATGATAAGGGATTCTTTTTAGAAGGTCACTTTCAGTCATATCTATAGGGAGTTTAATGACCTAGCTGATGGCTTATCCAAGCAGGGCCTGCTTTTGCACGAAGGAGCGTTAAGTCTGGAGGAATTTCAGGGGGGTACAGTAGTGCCCCCAATTCTTTCATCATTATTAGAATTTTGTCAAAACTAATTTGGGATCTATTCCTCTAGTATCTATGTAATGCTTATGGACTGTTAGGCATTCTTATGATGAACTACTCAGGATAACTTTCACAGAAAGTTTTTGAACTCTGCTTTTTAGCATTGAGGATTGTATTTTTTGCCAGCGATGAATAAAAATACATTTTTTTTCTTGGAAAAAAATTGTTGATTGTATTTTCTAACTTTATTACAAATTATCCAACCAACCGTCGTTTGACTTCAAATTATCCAACCAACCGTCGTAAATTATCCGCTACCAAAATTTTTACCGATCTAGTAAAAAGATTTTACTAGATTGGTAAAAAAAATTACCTGGTTTGGTAAAAACTTATTTACCAGGTCTAGTAAAAAGATTTTACTAGTTAGTAAATTTTTACCAGGTTGGTAAAAAAAAATTAACCCTTTTTTCTTTCTTCTTCCCCCCTTTCTTTTTCGTTGCAATGGAGTAATGCTTCCTTTCAGTACTAATCTTTTCTTGGAAATTTGCAGCAGAACTTCCTTCACAGAATTCTAAACTTTTTGTGGCCAAAGGCCTAAATGTGGTCAGAGACCCAAACAGAGAAACTCTGAAAAAAGTTGAGGGGCCAAAGGCCGAATCAAGACGAAGCTCTAATACCAATGAAATGAACAGTCCCTATTCATATAAGAAATATCCAGAATAGATAGGATAGATAACAGAAATCCATATAGGATAAAATATAATTGAATAAATGAATAATGAGATGATACAATACAATGTGAGTCTTGTATATGTATAAGTTTATAACTCATAAAGGCACCTTTGGTGACTGTTCACGAAGGGTTGCAACCCTTAGTTGAATATTTATTTATTATTATTTATTGTTAAGTATTAATGTATTATTATCTCATATTAAATATTTTATGTATGTTACATTTATTATGTCATATTATATATTTTATGTACGTTTCATTTATTATCTCATATTATATATTTTTATTTTATGCATGTTACATAGTTCCAGTTGATGGACATAGATGTTAGAAAAACATACATAAGGATTTAAACATGAAACCACTCAGAGGCCTTAACTAGTTATATTGTTTCTAGTACAGCCACGTCTCCTTGCATTTTTTTTATCATTATAACATCAAAAGCTTGGGGAAAATGTCTAATGTCTCCCTTCAGTGCATCCACTGAGCTTTGATTATGGGTGACCACCAAATACACAAATTACATCCTTGTTTTGGTTAATTATCAAACACAAAGGAAGGGTTGGCCTTGATGATATGCTTAATTGGTTGCACTGGAAGGTTGAATATGATGATCTTTCCCACAGGATCAATCACTTGGCTGCATGGTTATATCGGTCACTCAAATATGTTGATCAATCATGGCAGGTCTGACAAACTTCCAGAATAAGAGCTTTTGGGCTCAAAAGAAATGTGTTGTATTTTGCTCATTTAGCTAGAGTCAATTTTTATCCCTTTCCCTTTGCTGCCATTAAATTTCAGTTGTTTTTTCAATTTCAGTTTGCTGTCTCATTGTTTATTTTCTTTCACTTCTGCATAATGTAAGTTTCCAGTCAGGCCCCTTCGATTTTTGAGGAAGTCCTAGGTCATTGATTGTCATTGTTTATTCTTTTTGCTACACAATTTTGTCTTTTCTGGTCAAATTCCCAAATCTGATATGTTATGCATAGAGTCAATCTTTGAGATTTGGTCTAGGCCAAGCCTGGGTGAAGGCATCATTCCTTTTACTGCATTTCCTTGGTCAAGTATTGAGTCAGGCAGGCAAGTGCAGTGTTGAAGAGAATAGGAGAAGTATTGAGTCATTTCATTGTCTTGGCTCTTCATATATTGCATCAAGTCAAGCTTGAGTAAAGCCCTGTTGGCCACACCCTCATCCAGCCATCGGGACATGGCACCATCTTGTTATACTTCATGGGTTTTGCTTTGTGCTAGTGGAAGGGATTGCATTATTGCCCTTCTCCTGGCAGACCATTCCTCATCGACACCAACATATTATCTGAGGATTGATTTAGAAGCCAAAGCGCCTTGACAATCATTAGCCTCATTGGCAGCTGTTTCGTATCCGACAGCACTGAGCATCATTGGGTCTTGAATAAGTGAGCTTCATTGGTGTTCAACTCCAACACATTTTTCACACAGATGAGTTGCGGTTGTACCTTAGAGCTCATTAGCCTTATTGATGGGTTTCTTTGCATTTGACAGGTGTTTTCAACATTGGCATCTGACCAAGTAGCTTTGGAAGTCCTCCTCTCGAACACTAGAAGAGGTTCTACGTGGTTATCAAAGACCAAGACTATGGTGTGGGAAACCCTATTAACTCTTGCTCTTTGATCCCCAAGAGTCTCACCTTCTTCTCTAATGACCCCATGCCATTTTCATAAGATTATCGGCACTAGTCAAGAGACACTTTTCTTTCTCTATTTCAGCCATTCAAACAAAACATTCATCCTCTTTCAAGCATTTTTTTTAAATCTAAAAATTAATTCTCATCTGAAGTTCATGAGATGCATGCAACACTCCATGGTTTAAGCACATGGTTACATTTTATGTGATAATTCTTTGCTTGCTGATTACTAAAATTAACTTATGATGAATGCTAATTTTCAGATCTAATTTAGCTCTAAGTTTTGACATTTCACATATCTTAAATTGGGGCTAAATCTGGAATTGTTTAAAAGTTGTTTTCAGCAAATTATCATAAGCACTCTTGATCAATCTTTCACTTAATTTCAGGTCTTGGACAGCTTCTACATATTTCTTATTAAATATGAAATTAACCTATTGCTGTTTTATGTTAATGACACCAAGGCAACCTGATTATTTAGCAAACTGGCACTCATATTCACACATCTAAGTTGCTGATTTTTTTTACAGTTAATAACCATAGCATTTTCATTTCATAACTCCATTATTGGCTTGTTAACAATCTTTAAATTTGTTGGTGAATTTTCTGGAATTGATCACTCTTATTCTATTGGCAACACCAGCAGTAGAATAGAGTTTATGGTTTAATGAGGTGCATTACTTTGAGTCATTTTCAGATTCACCTAAATCAGCACATTTCACTGTTAAACATCAGCACTTTACTGTCTATCAACAAAAATCTTATGTGGATCAACGATGTTTAATGAGACAAATTTTCATGATTCCTTTTAACTTCTTGTTTTACAACTTTGATCTAATCTTTTAGCAACAAGTCTCATATTTCTTGGTGAACTCACTAAGTGATTTGGTTTAATTATTATTCTTTTACTTGATGTCATTTTAATCTCAATGGTTTAAGGTTAAGGAATTCCATAATCACCTTCTAAGTTAATCACTTAATATCTCTTGCTAAACAATCCCTTGAGCCATCCACCAAATCATATCCAAGTGAGTAGATCTCTTGACTTAGTTGCTCCAGTGAGTCCCTCCTTCGGGATTTTTCTAAATCACTTAAAGTGTAGAGAAATTTGGTACGTAGCAGCTATCGTATTTCCATAGTTTCCCTTGGCTTGAGTCCTTGAAATTAGGGGTCAAGTTTTTGTGGTAACAGGTGGCATGGGGAATCTGGCTAAACCAGAACACTTTTTGACGAAAGGATTATTGCCCCCATCAATGTGTGGTACAGAACCTGGCAATCCTCGATGGTCTTAGTCATCCAATGCATAACAAACCACTTAGAGTGATACGCACAAAGGTAATCAACAAAACCTGTCCATGGGCTTACTTCGTTGGAGCTAGTTAGGGCAACCCACCTCATTACAATGTGGGCGGTGTCATCTTCTTCTCTAATACACATTCTCTAAATTTCAAGGTGGATTTCCATGGAGGTTCAAACAACTCGACAGAGTTAATGGCATGGAAACTCTTCATCACTTTAGTTACCGAGAAAGGGGTTCAAAGATTATAAATTTTCAATGACTTCCAAGTAGTCATTAACTGGGTTACATGTGAATCCATTCTAGAGAATTATCTTCTAAGACCAATCTATGAGGAAATCAAATATGTTATCTCAATTTTCACTTTGATATCTTTCAAACATATCTATCATGAGCACAATGGTGATGTTGATGCTTTATCTAAATTGAGACTATGTATGGTAGGTGCATGGTATATACAAGAAATCAAGGCCGGCACACCCTAAGAATATTTTCATGAACCCATTTATCAGTGACTAGTCATTCTATACAGCCTTTATCGAATTCTTATAGGATTTTCCTCACAAGCCCTGCCTCCTTATTCTTCTTAAGAGTTAAACCCTAACCCCAACACATTCAAAGAATCCTCCAAGAATCCTAGCGCTCCAAGACCAAGAGAGAGAAAATACAAAGAAGAATCCACAAGAGAGAGAAAGATACTAATGCGCTCTTCTCCTCACATATCTAAAACACAAGAGGATCAAGCTGATGAATCAAAGGACTCTCTCCTTCCTCTATAGATACGACAGATAAGGGAGGCCAACAATACACAAGTGGGCCTAAACCCTTACAAGCAACCTACTACAAACAAGTAGGCCCAAACATGTGAAGCACACCTCTACGAGTGATAGTCGTCAAGTTGCAAGATGACAACAATCCGCAAGCAATGCTCCAACGCAAGGGTGCTATGCCTCTAAGGTCCAATGATCCTCCTCCAAGTGGTCCAATGCCTCTCCAAAGCAATGTGCCATCTCCAGTCCACCCACCTACAAGTCCACTTCCTCAAACCAAGTTAGCATAAGTAAATGATCCAAGCAACCCCATGTTGTCTACAGCTCAACACCCTCCTCTACAATGCTCGAGACTCCTCCTTCAGTGCAAGGCATCCTCCAAGCAAGAAACCCAATCTTCATGTGGTGAACAAGTCATCATGTTGTGACAAGGTCTCTAACACTCCAAGGAAGAATGTCAATCAAACATCCATACGAGGTCAAGCAATCAATGAGCAAGTCACCTCCAATGTGCAAGTCCATCATAAAACAACCAAGGGTTCGTCCATACACCATGCACCGCACATAGCATGAAGCACCCGCAAAGCATAGTATAAAACACTCCAAAGTGTTATTGCATAAACTAGCATGTGAAATTAAAGCCCAAAATACAGTGCTAGCCCATGAGCAACTAGGAGGGGCTACCTATTGTCACCTCGATAACTCCCTCTCCAACTTTAGTTAGCTCTTCTCCAACACAAGGGGGGTATCCCTAAGATAGGATTGCTAAGACCAGGACAAGGAAGGCTCAAGGTGATGTGAAGAGATGGCTTAGTAAAACATTGTCTTTTTGGTAGTATAGAAATAGGCGATAGAAGATAAGGGACTAGTGTCAATCCAGTATAGGGGAAATGGAGTCAAGGATCATGAATCCAAGAGAGCTATTTTATGAATGGCTAAGGCAAACAAACTTGATATACATGCCACAATTCACCTCAACTCATTGCTAGATAATGTTGAAATAACTTGGGAGGGCCATAAAAGGTTTCACACTCAAACCACACTATGAGGGTGTGTCCTACCATGAAGTGTTAAACCAACAACTCTTAAAAAGATGATAGATGTGAGAAAACACATTTAGAAATAAGACATCAAAGGGGAAAAGAGGGAAACTTTTCAAATATTAAAACCCCTCCAAGGAGTAGATATACTCTTCTTTTGGCCTCTCAAGCGTGCTCTTTACAAGTACTCTAGCATACACCACAACAATTAGAAACCCAAAATATTTGCTTCACATTAAAAGAGAGAATAACCCAGAGATTTCCATAAGCCTTCCACTAGATATTCAACAGAGCTCCAAGAGGAGAGATATCCTCACAAATCAACCATGAAAATGAATGAGGAAGGGCTACTCTTTATATAGAAAGTGTAGCTCAACTTCCTTTACAATAAAATAATAGTTTCCTCTCCTAGAGACATAATTTGCTCAACAAATTCTCCAATAATTTGAGATCATATGAGTAGATTCTTGGTCGCCTTCGCACAACCCACAGGGTATCAAATTTTATCAAGAATACCATTGGGTTCAAGTAGGGTTGTCCCCTATCCCCTACTTTATTTGGGATATACATCGATGAGCTAGAGTCCTTCCTGCAGGAGCACATCCAAGATGAAGATGGGTGCCTTCTCCATCAAGTCTAGATCTTGATCTTGCTCTTCATCAACGATGTGGTCCTCCTAGCCTCCTCTTTGGAGGGGTTGTAGAGACAGTTAGACGCCTTGGCCCTCTTATGTGATCTTTGCCAATGGATGGTCAACTTGGGTAAAACCAAGGTCATGATCTTCAATAGGTCGAAGAAACTCCTCACAATCTTCATTTCTTTTTTATAAGGGAGGAGATTGAGATCACCGGCACCTACACCTATTTGGGGGTATTGTTCACAGGACTTAGTTTCAGTTTACAGCATGCCCTTGAACCTCGAGTCAACAAATGATACGAATCCTTAACCCTTCTTGAGAGGCAATGCTTCAAACACCATTTTCAGGACATCTCGTCCAAGATGTCTCTCGTGGGCACTCTCATTCGACCCATGGTTCTCTATGGTTCAGAGATTTAGGGACCTCGTCTACTAGACTTTGAATGGGCTTCAGCTAAGCGAGTGCAAATCCTCCTCCTCCGTCACATCATCCGATGCAAGCAAACAATTCCTCAGCCCATCATACTTGCAAAGTTCAATGCCCACCCCTTTTGGCTTGAGCAATGTTCTGCCTTGTCTCACTCTTACACCACCTTCAAAGCTTTGCTAACTCGACGATAGGGCAAGATTTTTACCCGCATTTGGCCTATCTCTCATTACAGTCCATTGCCTTGGATGGCCCTTCAAGCTGCACTAGATCTTGGTATGCAAGGGTCACGAATCTTTTGGCATTTGTTGGTATTGTGATGGACCAACTTCCTCCATTTAAGTATTTCCTGGACATGTTGGTCGACTCTTACCTACCAAGCAGGAGGTGAACAAAATCACCTAAGACGACATTTATAGATGGTTTGTGAGGGTCACTTAGATCAACCCTCAGGGCGGGTTGCATCGAAAGACGGCCTTTTATGTTGCACATTTCATGGATCTAAGTGACGATCTCATTGTTCAGCCCCTTTACACACTCTGCCATTGGGCACATGCTCTTCGTATTCCTTTGGGCTAGTCCAGAGTGGGTTCTCATCGTCAGACAGATCACCTAATCAATCGATCAGAAACAATCTGCCAGGTATGTCATCTTCGAGAGGTTGAGACCAAGGAGCACTTCATTTTCTGATGCCCGTCTGCTATAAGATTCGCGAGCGGTTACATTGTCTTCTTAGTTTTTAGGGACCTTCTCACAGAGCATTAGACTTTGACTAGTTTTATGAAATATCCAAATAAGAGATGTCTAGCTTTATCCTTACAGGAGGCCCTTCGGCTTCGCTCCCTCATCCTCCAGCAACATTCACGGTCAAAACTAGCCTGCACTCTACATCACTTAATTCTTTCGGGTGCTCCCTTCCTCTAGGGGCACCAAAAGACCGACTTTGGACGACAATGCTTCTGACCAAAAATCAGTTAGGACACGGGGGACTACCTCTAGGTCTGCCCGACACCAGCGAAGCGGGTAGTCTCAACCCCATCCCAACAGCCAGACGACTACATCCAGACCACAACAGCAAGCTCCTCACTCCATGTGATGGCACACTACCCATTATAGCTCCTCTTCCAATTCTTCCTTCAAACAAAGTACTATCTTGCGATTCCTTCATTCGTCTTCGGATGTTAGGAGAGATGCTTCCAGTGCACCATGACATATTCATTATTTTTGTATCACAAGTTCTAGATCCACTCCCCTTGCACATTTTTCTTCTATATCGACTCTCTTTGTACATCTCTCTCCTGGATTGGTTCTCCATCTTTGGAGTTAGTTGTTTTTGGTTTTTAGGTTCGAGTCTTACCTCTTACTTTATATAGGAGACACCTTAGTGCTCCCACTTTGTATTGACATCATGGTACCACACAATCCCATTGACCTACTTTTGTGGTCATTTGTTGGACATTAATAAAATTATCTTATCTCCAAGCAAAACAATAAAATAATGCTAGATTATAACCAACTCATGTTGTGAAGTCAACAATGAATAAAATATGTAATGTTGTGCAAAGGGTCTTCTCCAAGGTGGACGTCTCCAAGAAATATGCTCCTCAAAATGGGACATGTTTCTCTCCAAACGAAATGCCCCCTCAAAAGTGGTTTGAACCAAGTCAAAAGATGCTTCAAGTCCACATGTGTTGCTCCTCCATGAAAAAACTCCCACCAAACATGCATAAAAAGTTTGTGTGGCCTTCCATTAGTGAGATGTCCCATAAATAAACAATGACCAAGTGTGCAAGTAACCTCCAAGAGAATGGACACCCTCCTTGTTTGACTTCTTTAAGTGAGATATCCTCAAAACATGCGCAATAAATCCTCTATTTATGGCTTGGCCCACTAAAGAGTAGAATAAGTGATGTCCACATGCCGACCATAGTCCTTCAAGCTAGGACGTTTCTTAAAATTGGCTCAATATCCAAGTGCCAACTCATCAAAACATGTGCAAGAGTTAGATCCACGGAATAAGGAGTCCATCGATCAAGAAAGTGGCATCAAATCAAGTGCAAGGTGCCCACAATAGTCAACTACCTCAATGAGGAAGGGGATGGCCCCATCCTACTGTTAAATTTTACTGAGCCCGGCTCTGGTTCAGTCCCGAATAATTTACCACAATTAGGGACTGAAAACACATTGAGATCTAACAAATTTACACAGTGGAAAAAACATAGGAAATAATACACATTTGACACATAGATTTACCCTGGAAAACCCCAATTGGGGAAAAACCAGCAACAGATGATTTTTATTAACAATAAAAATCATGGGCTCCCATCCTGGGATAATGGCCCAATGAAGAAAAATACAATGACAGAATGCTAGCCTTCACACCTCAAGATCAGTCCTTCAATCTTGTTGGTTGCTAACCCTCGGCTGCCCCTTGGTCCTTTCCTCTGACCCTACCCCTGCACCTGCACACTTGGCTTAAAGTCCTTCTCTAACCACTCAATGAGATCTCATTCACTCTGTGTGACAGTTGTGTGTCCTCTCACCTAGGTTTCCTTATATAACATTACAATATGTAAATACCCTGGGCCAATACCATGGGCTACCAATACCATGGACCCTCTAGATCACTTCACATAGAGTAATTACAAAAGTACATTCACTTTAATAGTTCACTTTCCTAAAGTGAATCTCCTAAGTCTGAGAGTCATTAATGACAACTTCCACCTGTTAGACACAGAACCTATGGAAGTACCTGTCCGATGCTACAAAAATCAACACTCCCTCTTAGCAAGAAAGGTACTTCTCCGAGAGCCACCTATAAATAGTTCTCCCTCTGACCTTGACACATTGTCGCTCACGTCATCCTACTCAGTGGCATTCCTCTAACCCTGCTAGTTAGTTGCTTCCTATTTACTAGAAGACACGGAATGGATGACTCTACAAACGCTACATATCAGTGCCAAGAAGTTTGAAAACTTCATTAAAATTCTACTCTCTTTCAATGTGCTCCTAGAAGCCTATTCCTGCTCCTGAGCATCCATCAATTTCATCTTGTACCAACTAGGTCTCCTGGCAGAACTAGAAGGGGCCAACTTCCTCTTCCCCTCTAAAGGTTTACTCCCCATATTGGAAGTTTAAGAACCCTGCTCACCCTTGCGAAGTCTTCTGCTCCTTGCCTCTGTTACTAACATCGATCCATGATTGAAGATCGCCTTGGATCCAACTACGGGCTTGCCCTATAACCTATAAACGTTTCCCTATCTAACACCAAGAACTCATGCTAAGTCTATGCCAAATCCCATCAATCGAATGAGAACCCATCCCCTCTCAAAAGAGATGGTGTATCCACTATCCTCCAATGCAGATACTAAGGCCAAGTTCATCCTGAGCTCCAGTACATACAACACGTCTGTCAACTCCAAAGAACCACCTGACTCTAGCTGGAACCTGACTGTTCCAACTCCCTTCACTGCACACTTGGCATGAGTGCCAAGCTCTACATGCAAATCTGGGTCTGTCCTTGACAACTGGGTGAACAACTCACGTGTCCCCGTCATGTGACGAGAAGCCCCACTATCCATGAACCAGGCACTGCTGAAAACTGTGCCAAAAATACAAGAGACTAACGAGAACTCTTTCTCGAACTTCTCAGCAAACTCATTAACCTGACCTTCTGCAATTGCTGCTACCTATTGAGACATGCTCTTCTCTTTCTTCCATTCTAAACACTGTGAAGCATAATGGCCACACTTGTGGCATGCAAAACACTTGACTTTGCTACTGTCCTTCTTCTTCTTCACCACCTGTGAAGTTGACCCTCTACCTGTACTAGTCCTGCTTCTCTTTTCCTGACTAGCAAGAGCAACATTCTTCTCATCATCCTCTTGTTGGCCTCCAGATAGAGACTCCTCCTGAATCTCCTCTTCGATGAAATCATCCCATAACCTCTCACAGTCAGGAAGTTTCTCCCGTGGAACAATCCCTTTAATGAAGGGTGCCCATGGCTTAGTGAAGCCATTCAGGGCAATCCTCACCAACTCTGGATCTGCCACTACCTCCCCAACTGTTGGCAACTTATCACGAATCTGTGTGATCCCAGTGTGATAAGAAGCTACAGTATTTGTTTTGGACATCTTGGTGCTTCTAAGCTCCTCCTTCAGCACCATCTTCTTGTTTTGATTATTACTTTGATGTAAACTTGTCAGAGCATCCCACATCTCCTTGGCTGACTTCTTCTCAACTATGTAAGGGATCAAATGATCCTTCGCCGCATCCAAGATAATCCTCCTGGCCTTCAGATATTTCAAGTTGTAATCTGCCAAGTCCTTAGTATCTATCGGTGCGGTCACTGTTGTGCTTGCGAACTCCCACAGCCTGTTCTCCATGAGAACCAGCATGATCCACACCTTCCAAGGGCTCCCTCCAACTTGTCTCCATACCTTATTCTTGCAGCATCCATATTTAACTTCTTGTTGTTGCTACCAGGACCCACTGCCCGCTACCCAGATCTGCAGCTTACTACTGCCTGGACTTTTTCTAGGTTGCCCGAGCTTGTTGCAACCTACTACTGTTGCCCAAACTCCTTCCTAGGCCTTTTCGGTTGCTACCCAAAAATTTTGCGTGCTGCCATATTCTCCTAGGCTGCTCACAGTTGCTCGAATTTTTCAGTGGCTGCCCTACAGCCCTGCGGATCTATTATGTCAGTTCCTTCAATTAGTGACCCCTTGGTGGCTTGCAGCTAACCAAGCAACTCTCGACAGCTACTGTGGCGGTTGTCGTCACCCTCACTCTACCTCCATCTATAGGTTCTCTCCTCCTCCAACTCACGATCTCTCCTCTCAATTGTGTCCAACTCTGACTCTCATACGCCGACCGCACTGTCTTGTCGGCTCTATTGCTGCTACAACGTTGTTCATCCACGTCACTTCTTGTTGCCCCTTTCCACCAGGAAAAAGGAAACTAGGGTAAGGTGGAAGCAAACTTGGCTCAGCGGGCTCTTCCTGAAAAATAGCTAGATTATTCAAAGAAGAATCCTCCCCAAGGGCATCATGGATTAAGGCATGTTCTTGCCAACTCATGGAGTTGTCATTTACTTGCCTCAAAACCCCATCCTCCAAGGACAAATGGGACAAATGATCAGGAACATCAGAAAAATGATAGTCATTTGGTTCTACATCATTCCTTCCAGAAGAGGGAAGATGTGTTCCTTCATTGTTATTTGCCCAAGGAGTGATGTGAGGTAATCCTTGTCTTCCCCCTTCTGTGTTAAGGTCAACTAGGAAAAACCACTCATGTACTATCCTAGGTATGTACTCACCCCTTCTAATTCGATCAAAGTTAACCTCAGAAGTATTTAGTTGAGTAGTGGGCTCAAGTTGTTCAATGTGTGGCCCTACACTACTAGGTTGATTCAAAGTCCTAAGTTCTTCCGACACTTCACCTCGAAGTGACTCAAGGTTTGTTTCTCTAACAGCAATAGCTCTTTCCCTTTCTTCCTCAGAAGAACTATCATCTCCAAAAGATCTCCAAATGTTCTCCCTTTCTGGACTAGGATCATCATTGTGGCCACCCATGACCATGAAGATACCTTCAGGTAATAACTCACCCTCACCAAAAGTGTTCCTTACACCATCCTCGTAATTCTCAAGATGACCATCATAAAATGGCTCCCGGTATACTCTAATCAATGACCCATCAAAGTTGGGGATAGTAGCATATGATAAATCCATCTGAAGATGTCCCCCTAGCCCAGCGGACCACTTCCTACAAAGGAGCATACCATAGGCTGGAGGGAGATCTATGACTACTATATCCATTAGCATGGATATGTCAGGGCATGAAAACAGGTCAGCTCTCAAGTTTTTAATCAAGCCAAAGACTTTAACTGGTTTAGAGTCAATCCCACAAACGTTCCCATAAGGCCTAGTTATCTTTAATCCCATGGCTTCCATGACTTGCAAAGGCATCACATTCATGGAGGCACGAAAATCCAACATACAATTATGAAGAAGGGTATCACCAATGCGAAGTGTAAGATAAAACGGTTGGTGACCACCATTCTTTCTCTCATATAAGGCAGTTTGGATATTAATGGGAGGGTCCTCCTCTTCATCAACCATGGCACTGGGTGCCGAGTTTTGAAAAGATGAACCTTCACCATTATTTGTGGCAATCTCAGGGATACTCTCGAAAAAATCTACCACTTGCTCCTTTATTGATGGGATTTTCATTAACTCAGTGAGTGGGATGTTATGCATACCTTTATCCAATTCTCTTTCAATGTTGATATCCAAGTCATACTCAGGGAGAGGGATTGGCTCACTCACTGGACTAGGCAGCTCATTACTTCTCTTTTCACTGAAAGGTGTAGGCTTTTGGCCATCCTTTCTTCATTGATAGGTTCTAGGAGGGGCTTGACTACTACTACTGGCTTGTTCTGTAATGAAAATGGGAATACTAGGATTGAGTTCTTCTATGGATTCTTCCTCATGATCAATCAAGATTCTTCCAAATTCCTCATCTACGTTGTCTACCCAGTTAATATTCTTTGGAGAGTCAGGAGCATCATCACCCTGGGTGGGATACTCAGGATTGTCTGACCTTTGTTCTTCTGACCAGTTTATGATAGGAGGTTCAGGTGAAGCTTGGCCTACAGGGTTTCTTCTATCACCTTCATTAGTTTTCTTTTGTTGATTCCAATAAGGCTTAGGGCCATAGGGCTGCCTATACCTTTCCGCCTCTTTGTTCTTAGCTAGATCCCTAGTCAGGAGAGTCAAATGCTTCATCATTTCATGCATGTTTTCCATCATTTCATTGGGATCTTTACTAGGCTCTTTACCCCTCTTAAACTTAGGCTCAGATCTGGAAGAAGATCCATTGATCAGGTCAAAGAAATTTTGCTTTCCCATGGAAGCAGCATTCGCTTTGGCCTTCCTAGCATTATCTTGAGCTATTTTCAAACTACCAAGGTCTTTGTCTCTCAGATGGTAACCAAGGTAACCTTCATATGCATTGAGGTAATGAATCAAAATAGCTTGATCAAGGGGCCTTATGTTACTTGGGATGTTGGCCACAGTCTTGTCAAAGCGAAGATTAAACTCATGGACAGACTCATTCTCTTTCTTTTTGATGTCAAAAGTTGGTGTAAAAGAAAGCGCCCATCTAACTTGACTAACCATTCTTGTTTGAGTTTATCGGTGAATACATCATATCCATTGATTGACGATGCAGGCAAACGGTCAAACCACTTGCGAGCATCACCCTCCAAGGATGCAAATAAACCCCTCATAAACACATCTTCTTCCTCAGCCCCATAAGCTTCCATGTGAGACCAGACATTTTCTATGTGGTCCTCAATGGAGGTCGCACAATTCCCATTGAACAAAGGGATCTTTTCAAAGTACTTATCTGGCATATCATGGGGGGCACCTACAACTTGGGAAAAGTCTAAAGGAGAGGCTCTAGCCTTGTTTCCAAAAGCACGAGCGACAGGAGGGTTGTTTTGGTTATTGTTCCCAGAGTTAGATTGATTTTGTCAGCCATTGGATTGACTGGAGCTGGATTAGGATTAGGAGATGAAGGAGGAACCGGATTGAACAAAGGGGATCCCAAGATACGGTTTGGAGAATCTGAGTTAACAAGTTTCCAAAAGAAGTTAGATGATTGAGTCTTAGGATCTCTTTTGTGATATGTGAGTGGGGTTCCTTCTAATTGATTTGGATTTGACTTACTTCGAGTGTTGTAAGGATGACTATGAGCTCGCTCCTCAGCAGAGTCACGATTAGGAGTCGCCAAGTAGACTTTTAAACTCTACTACCAAGATGTATGTCGTTTAAAGTGCAAGGAGAGAGTGAGACAAAAAAAAGGTATATTGAACCAAGGTAGGCCTCTACCTCCCCGGCAACGGCGCCAAAAATGTTATCACACAACTTGTAGTTGTCCCTAGTGGTATCCCATCCGGGATGGTAGAGGAGATGGACAACTAAAGAGGTGACCCAAGAGATGCCACGGTTCCCAATGCAAGGTGGGAGTCACGCCAACCGAGGCACTCTTCGCTTTAGATCTAGATAAATCAAGACCTAGGGGGAGACCCTACTACCAATCAAAGATGATTGGACCCAAACAAAGGTTCCTAGGGATGAGTTAATGGTAAGTTACGAAAACCAATGCAAGGTAAAGTGGACCTAGAAATTAAAGTATGGTTGAAGGTGGTTTGAGAGATGATTAGTGTTTCAACCAATGTATGATTTAGGCCACATGATGATCTAAAAAGACAAGATCCAGTACCATGTATTACACAAGTGGAACCCACTTCCTTGGGATATGTGAATGGCTCAAAGGGGACCCACAAGGTGGAATTTAAGGGATGAAATTGGTACTAAGGGGTATATAATGAGTAGATCTATGGATCTAAGTTAAAATTAGGAATACCCACATATGGGATCTAAGGTTTGACACAATTCCCAAGGAGTGCAACTTACCTAAGGAGGACTAGTGCCTTGTTGGATGGGCTAATGGAGTCAAAAGTTATGTCAAAGTGTAGATCGGGACACCAAGTAGGCAAATCAAGAGGGCTAATTGAGATATAATGGTTGGATCTTTCTAGATCTAATGTTTCATGATATGACCCTAAGTGGACCACAATCCCTTGAAACAAGGAATGCTACCCCCAAGGCAAATCGTCACAAAATGACACACTAGATGTAGGTTTCAAATTATGCTCTTTCCAAATCCACAAAAATCTTAACTACCCACGTCCTTAAAGTGGGCAAACTTAGTCACCCAAGGAAGTGCGACTTTGCTCAAGGAGGGCTAAAAGGTAGGAAAGGTGAGTCAAAACAAGTCCAATGGCCACCAAATTATAGATCCAAGTAGTTTAGGCAATGATCTATGTGGATCTTGAAAATCAAGGCAATCCAAGGGTTAGATCTTACTAGATCTGAGTTTTAAGATGCCCAGTAGTCCATAATGGGGTTTTAATCCCTTGAAATGTGGAATGATGCGCACAAGGTAGAAATCACCAAAGTAAGAGTCTAGGGGTAGGTTATCAAATATGTAGATTGCAAAACAAGTGGGATCTCACCTACCCATGAGCTAGATCTAACCAAACAAGCCTCTCCCAAAGAAGTGCAATTTGCCTCAAGAGGGTTATATTGCCTTGAAAAGTGTGTCAATTTCAACCCAATCACCACCAAACTATAGATCCAACTAGGGGTGGATGCTATAGAGGTGGGTTCTCAATATCTCTTCAAAAGCAAGGCTAGATCTAAGTAGATCTAAGAAAAACCAAAATGAGGGTTTTGATTAATTAGGGTTTCTATGATCCAGAAATTATGGATGATTCAAAGAAGAAGAAGATCATACCTTTGGAGCATACCTCGATGAAGAAATGAATGCTAGTTGAGATGAGGATTACTTTTGCCAAAGATCAAATGGAGAATTTTTTAAGCCCTCTTGCCAAATCGATTTTTCCAGGCCACATATGTGTCCCTCTAACCGGTCAAAACCAAGGAGCAAAGCATCAATCAGTTTAACATGTTGAAGGTAGATACAAGCAAGAAAGAGATAAGCAAAGAATAGTTGGTACAAAGACAAAACCACTCCCTGTTTAACCCAAAACGTCCTCCTCCAAGCTTGAAGGACAAGCCTCCCCACCAATTCGCACTTGTTGAAGAAGTCTTCTCCACCTGTAAAAAAAGATATGGCAAATATGCAAGATAGCTACAATAGATCCTCCAGTGCAATGGACAAAAGCATTTACAATCAAAGCAACCAACATCCTCTCCAACCCAAGCATGTACTCCAAAAGATAGAAATTTTATTCCAAGAGCCAAGAGTCAAAAATCTCTAGATGATTTTACAATGAGAGGCTCTCTCCTTAAATAGGATGGAGAGAGACCATAATCCTAACCACTTTTTACATGAGTGGCTAAGATTAAAAGATCAAAAGATCTAATCAATGGTTGAGATGAGCTCAACAATAAAATACATGGATCAACCATAAAATATAACCATAAGTGAACAAAATCGCCCTAGGAGAGGGGATCCCACCAAAACATGATGACAAAATATAACAATAAGCTTATGGTGGGTCCAAGGGGTAATTTTAGCCACCCTTGGTCAATCCCCATAGCACAATAATAATAAAATAGTCATCAAAGTACCAAATCATGCCTCTATGGACAAATCGTGGGCCTTGTTGCCACCTAAGTTGTACTTAGATGGACTATCAAGCGAGCGGGCAAAGTTGAACATTTCAATGTTCTTTTTTTTATGATTTGATATCCAGCTGGCCTTTTAAAGGGCCCCCGTTTTAACTTTTTTCCACATGTCCATGGCCCTGCGGGGTTTGTAATAAAACATACTAGCATGGTGTTTTGTAAAAGACTTGGTTCCCTAGGACTTTTTGGCCAAGTCAGGTATTCCAAGGAGTTTTTTCACCTAGTTATTATGTCTTGCATTAGTGCATAACATAATTTTTGGGTTTTTCTCCTGCTCCTCCAAAGCTGGAATGCCTGGGGAGGTTGACGAGCCTTAGGGGGTTGTTAAAGTCTATGGGTCAATGTATATGAACATGTTAGGCGTTATTTTTGAGTCATATGGACATGTGCTAAGTCCCCCTAGGTTGTTTTTTAATTTTCGGCGAAGTTTATTTTTTTCGTAAATTGAGCCATTTTTTTTTAATCGTTCAATTAAAAAAATTTGTAATTGGCCTTGAAGTGGCGTCTGGAGGTCTTTTCTGCCTTAGGGGTGCTCGTTTTCTAACTCAGAGCACCCCCTTAACCCCTAAACCCACTTTTCCTAATGTTTGGGTGCTTAAATTTTTACCTATGGCCAAAAAAACCCAAAAAAGTCATTGAAAAATAAAAAAATAAAAAAGTGAAAAAATGACTCATAAAAATATTAAATTTTGGGAGTGATTTATGAACTGATTTTTTCAGTTATGTTTTAGGAGTTGTAAGAGCTGATTTTGGAAATATTCCGGGCAGCTATATTATTGGGATTACTTCCCCATTTGAGGGGGGCATATTTCCCAAAATTGGGCCCCTTCAATCATGGAATTTGCAACTATGTTTATGGGCTATCACATGGCTGATTTGGGGCTGATTTTGGCAGCCCATTACATGGGAGTGGGCAGCCCCATTTTCTCCACGAGTTATGCCACTCATTCCACCCATTTCTCTCCATCTTTGGCTATTTAAGCATGGCTGCCCACTCCATTTTCTCTAGTTGGAGTTTGGGAGTTAGAGCTAGCACTTGTAATTCGATTTTGTAGTTGTCATTTTGCTTAATGAATAAAGAGACTTTGGAGGTCAAGCTTGGTGTAGTGCTTTTGATGAGTGGGTGAATGTCATGGTTTTCATTGAGGTAACATGTATTGGAGCTACTTGTTTTCTTTTGCATCTAAATCTAGCTTTGGGAAGGATCAGTATTGATTTATAAGGAGGATTAGATAATTTGTTTATTATTTAGTCTTTTATCTATGCAAGTGTAGAGATCTGATTTAAATGTGTCATTTGTTTATGAGCATTTCCTTTTGATTTCTCATATGTATATTTCTAGATTTGATCATTTGGTTTCAAGTTGATGTGATTTGCAGGTTATTTCAAGTGGATGAGTGGAGGATCTTGTTTGTTTCCTTTACTTTTCTAACATCCTTTTGCAGACATAGCCCCTCAGTTCTCCACCAAGAAGGCTCCAAGGCTTCTTCAAGGAAAAAATTGATAAATTGATAAAAACTCTCCATATCTCCTTCTCTTCTACTTCATACTTTCACCTTGGTTACTGGTTACTTTTTGAAAGAGTAATAGTGGTTTGCAATCTGAACTTTACATTCTGATTTATTACTTTAAATGTCTAATCTATTCCATTTACAAAGTGTTCATCTTTAATAGATTAGATCTTTTCATTTATCTAGCATTTTACTTTTCTCAACTTGTAAAAAATTGTCAAATCTTTAAAAGTTTTGAGGAGTAGTGTTAGATCCGATTTGAAAGTTCATTTGGCTGATTTAAAAAGCTGATAATTTGCAGCCCTTAAAAGCTTGTAAAGATCCCAAGTAACAAGGCCCAAATGTTTGTTTTACTTGGTTAAATTCCGTCATTTTAACTAGTTTTTACACTTAGTATTTTCTGGGTTTTTTAGGAGGTGTTCCAAAGACACTCTTAAAGTGTTTTTGGGCATCTTATACTGACGTTTGCTTGCTGGTTTGCAGCAAAAGACGATCAGGTAGGAGGAGGTGTTGCCAAAATTTCAAAGATCCAGGCAATCCGAAGGACCATTATTGAATTTTTGCAAACCGGATACATTTTTCTCTCCAATTTTTGTAAGCCACTGAGTCAATTAAGACTAGGGCATTTCTATTGCATTGTAACTAAAGTATTAAACGAGAGCAAGTGGGCTAACCAAGCGCCCACACCCCATCCCCCCAGGGGGGGAAATTGTGTTGACTCAATTTTCGTGGTTTGCAATTTTTTTTTTTAGTTTAGATTTCATTTCCACACTTAATAAAATCGAACTAGGCTTAAAATTAACCTTGTTGGTCCGTTCCACTGGCGGGCCACAAGTTCACTCAAAACGTAGTTTTGTCATTTTTTTACAAACTCAAAACGCCCCCCTTGGTTTCCCGAAGTAGGGTTTCTGTACAAGGGCTTGCCCGAGTACGTGCCTGAAAAGAGACTCCTGGGGTTTAAAAAAGATAAAATTTTGGTTCATAAAAATTTTCTAAAAAATACCAAAGTCTTCTCCCGTATGCTCTGTGGCCGACTTGCAGCTCAGTCTGATCCAGTTGGTACACATCAGAAAGGGGGAGATGACTAGTAATAGGAGCTAACACTGCCCCAAATAAAAAACCCTTTATGTGAAAATCCGGCACATCACGAACATTTTGTTGTTGTGGGGAAATTTCTCAGAAGGCTTGGGATAAAACTGAGTAGTGACCTCTTGGAAACCGTTAGGCTTGCCCTCGTTGGTATAGCATCTGAACACCTCCTTGAGACTCCGATTCAGCCCAAGCCTCGGAGGGAAGCCACGCATCAAAATTCCGGACATGTTCCCCCGTACCTTGCGTATATTGGGAACCCACCTGCCATAATAAAAAGATCACTTTCACATTAATCTTAAAATACACCAAGAACATTCGCACTACATTTACTTTTCTGCTCATGCATGTTTTTGACTCCATTACAAGGCACTGGTCTATATTAATGTTATTCACATGCTATTATGATGCAAATGAATGATAATGATAATGAATGAGAGTTATTGATGTATTGATAAATGATTGCTTTGCTTTACAAAAGTATATGTTGCTTTGTCTTGGTTATAAAAAATATTTTCTAACTCCTAGATTAGACGCCTTAGTTTTGTTTTCTTTCTTAGGGTCCACCCCCCTTGGCTTTGCTAGGAAAGCCTAGACGGAGGAGTCGAGTCCCAAGTGACAGCACTTGACTCTGACTTGCCCCCAAGGCCACACCAGCAGCTTGAAGACTTCTGCTGCGTTTTCCCCAGGGGTGGAACCAGGCGGCAACATTTTGGCGCCGTTGCCGGGGATAAGTCTTTTTTATTCCCGGAATACGACTTTTGAGTTTTCATTTATTGCTTTTGCTTTGTTTGATGAATCTTTAGATTAGATTTTTTAATTTTTCATCTGGCGACTCCACTAACCTTTTTCCTTTTATAAAATTTCAAAGAAAAGCAAAAATAGAATTCTTTGTGAGATTATTTAATATGCATATTTTTATTCTCACATGGCGACTCCATTGAAGGGATAAAACCCTTGTTTCTCATACAGTTTGTTGAGACTATTTGTGTGTAGATGAGCCTGATGCATTACAGTAAAATCTATAAAGCTCACCTTTTGACAACTCCATTGATTCAGTACCATATTTACTCCATGATTACTTCATAATAACATTGCTTGATTCTTGATATGGATGATGAAAGAAAAGAGTATGGTATTCAGGTTTCCAGTGCATTTCCTCCCATCGACTTCTCACACATTCCGGGTTTCCCTAACTCTGAGCCATATCTCCCAATTGATGGATACGTTGAGGCTCCAATTTTTCATGGAAATGGTGATTCACCTGTATTTCACATCATATCTTTTGTTTCACTGTTGGGTGAGGTCAATATTTGTCACGAGGATAATAAGATGTTGATGTTTGCTAAGTCCCTAAAAGGAGATGCATGGCGGTGGTATTTTGGTCTTCCTAATGGATGCATTACCTCCCTAGCAAATTTCTTTGCTATGTTTTTCCAGAGATGGTATGATGGTGATGGTGATATGATAAGTGTCATGGACAGAACTTTCACATACCTAAGTAACTTGGCAAGGCTGGATGAGTCCATGATTTCCATTACTGAGCAGCCCATCCCAAGTGATCCTCTTGAAGAAGTTCATGAAGCTCCCTCGACTAAAGATTTTGTTGTAAACCATCCTCTTGTCAACATAACTGAAAATATAGAAGATATAGTGTGTTCCCAAACCTATGAAGATGATCACATATGTATTCCTGATTTACCTAAAGAGGAAGCCATTATAGAAGTTGACAAAGAAATTCATGAAGGGTCTCCATTTCCAATTGAAGATTTTTCAAAAGAGCTCCCTCAATTTGCCATTGAAGATTTGGGATCTCGAGATTACTTCAGTGTAAATGATGATGCTAGTACTTCAGATTCACCTCAGGAAGAAACCATTACAAAAGCCTCAAAAGAAACTTGTAATGAATTTTGTATGGTTTATGATGACACTCCTCCATTTTCTCCACATAATGGTGAAGTCTTGGACATCTTTACACCTTGTAATATCTTTCAAACCAAGCCTTCTGAGGATGAGTATCATGCTCATGAAAATTGTGAAAGTTGGCTTCCTTGTGATATCTTTGAAAGCACTCTTTTCGAAGATGAGGATGGGTATGGCCAGGATTGTGATGCAATAGACAAAGACTCCCCTTTCATTTACAAGGATGGGTCTGATGTTTATTGGACGGATTTAGAAAAACCCATCTTTGATATATCAAGAGAGGGGAGTGTTGATTTTGAGACCTTGGGGAATCTTGACATGGAAGAGGAACATACAGATACTTCTCATGATCAATCAGAGCCATGCATAAGTATTAGTAATGAGGACTTGGATCAGCAGTATAACAAAGAGTTGGATAGGATGGAATCAGTGGAATGTCAGTTTCAACCTTCATCAGCACATTCTGAGGTTCCTTATGATTTGGAACAGCTTGGGGCTTATACTTTCACAGAAATAAACTATCAGAAGAGCCCTTCGGACCAATATGATGAGGTAGTTGGTCTGCCTTATCATTCCGAGTTTTTTCTCAGCCCTATCCAGTCATGGGTAGAAGAGGCCTGCATGAGGACTTACCATTGGGGGAAGCACTTCAAAGATTTATCATATACCTATGATCTACCATCCAATCTTTCAATCCAGAATTATCATGCAGGTTTGCATTTTCTAAACAAGGTACCCTTGTTTTGGCTGGTAACCAAACACAAGGTTAAAAGATTTTATATTGATAAAATGTTAAGATGGTTGCATTGGATTTATCATTTTACTTAGCATTTTGTTATATGCTTAGAGTAGGAAAATAAGTTCATCAACTGAGCATTTACTTTCAACATTTCTTTTTCAGTACTTTCATTTTTTATACTTAGAATTTTTTAGTTAATTTTGTTTTTGAATAAACTTATGGTTCATTTGCCTCTTATAAGAACTTGTGCTACTGAAAGGTTTCTTGTCAAGTTGAGATGTTTTTACAGGTCATAGAAATCGGAGATTCTGGTATTCTCGTATGCTTTCCTTACTTGAAGACCAGATCGAGCACACGTCTCACAGTTGGAGCCAGATGTTGCCAGCTAAGTTGTACTTAGATGGACTATCAAGCGAGCGGGCAAAGTTGAACATTTCAATGTTCTTTTTTTTATGATTTGATATCCAGCTGGCCTTTTAAAGGGCCCCCGTTTTAACTTTTTTCCACATGTCCATGGCCCTGCGGGGTTTGTAATAAAACGTACTAGCATGGTGTTTTGTAAAAGACTTGGTTCCCTAGGACTTTTTGGCTAAGTCAGGTATTCCAAGGAGTTTTTTCACCTAGTTATTATGTCTTGCATTAGTGCATAACATAATTTTTTGGTTTTTCTCCTGCTCCTCCAAAGCTGGAATGCCTAGGGAGGTTGACGAGCCTTAGGGGGTTGTTAAAGTCTATGGGTCAATGTATATGAACATGCTAGGCGTTATTTTTGAGTCATATGGACATGTGCTAAGTCCCCCTGGGTTGTTTTTTAATTTTCGGCGAAGTTTATTTTTTTCGTAAATTGAGCCATTTTTTTTAATCGTTCAATTAGAAAAATTTGTAATTGGCCTTGAAATGGCGTCTGGAGGTCTTTTCTGCCTTAGGGGTGCTCGTTTTCTAACTCAGAGCACCCCCTTAACCCCTAAACCCACTTTTCCTAATGTTTGGGTGCTTAAATTTTTACCTATGGCCAAAAAACCCAAAAAAGTCATTGAAAAATAAAAAAATAAAAAAGTGAAAAAATGACTCATAAAAATATTAAATTTTGGGAGTGATTTATGAACTGATTTTTTCAGTTATGTTTTAGGAGTTGTAAGAGCTGATTTTGGAAATATTCCGGGCAGCTATATTATTGGGATTACTTCCCCATTTGAGGGGGGCATATTTCCCAAAATTGGGCCCCTTCAATCATGGAATTTGCAACTATGTTTATGGGCTGTCACATGGCTGATTTTGGGCTGATTTTGGCAGCCCATTACATGGGAGTGGGCAGCCTCATTTTCTCCACGAGTTATGCCACTCATTCCACCCATTTCTCTCCATCTTTGGCTATTTAAGCATGGCTGCCCACTCCATTTCCTCTAGTTGGAGTTTGGGAGTTAGAGCTAGCACTTGTAATTCGATTTTGTAGTTGTCATTTTGCTTAATGAATAAAGAGACTTTGGAGGTCAAGCTTGGTGTAGTGTTTTTGATGAGTGGGTGAATGTCATGGTTTTCATTGAGGTAACATGTATTGGAGCTACTTGTTTTCTTTTGCATCTAAATCTAGCTTTGGGAAGGATCAGTATTGATTTATAAGGAGGATTAGATAATTTGTTTATTATTTAGTCTTTTATCTATGCAAGTGTAGAGATCTGATTTAAATGTGTCATTTGTTTATGAGCATTTCCTTTTGATTTCTCATATGTATATTTCTAGATTTGATCATTTGGTTTCAAATTGATGTGATTTGCAGGTTATTTCAAGTGGATGAGTGGAAGATCTTGTTTGTTTCCTTTACTTTTCTAACATCCTTTTGCAGACGTAGCCCCTCAGTTCTCCACCAAGAAGGTTCCAAGGCTTCTTCAAGGAAAAAATTGATAAATTGATAAAAACTCTCCATATCTCCTTCTCTTCTACTTCATACTTTCACCTTGGTTACTGGTTACTTTTTGAAAGAGTAATAGTGGTTTGCAATCTGAACTTTACATTCTGATTTATTACTCTAAATGTCTGATCTATTCCTTTTACAAAGTGTTCATCTTTAATAGATTAGATCTTTTCATTTATCTAGCATTTTACTTTTCTCAACTTGTAAAAAATTGTCAAATCTTTAAAAGTTTTGAGGAGTAGTGTTAAATCTGATTTGAAAGTTCATTTGGCTGATTTAAAGAGCTGATAATTTGCAGCACTTAAAAGCTTGCAAAGATCCCAAGTAACAAGGCCCAAATGTTTGTTTTACTTGGTTAAATTCCGTCATTTTAACTAGTTTTTACACTTAGTATTTTCTGGGTTTTTTAGGAGGTGTTCCAAAGACACTCTTAAAGTGTTTTGGGGCATCTTATACTGACGTTTGCTTGCTGGTTTGCAGCAAAAGACGATCAGGTAGGAGGAGGTGCTGCCAAAATTTCAAAGATCCAGGCAATCCGAAGGACCATTATTGAATTTTTGCAAACCGGATACCTTTTTCTCTCCAATTTTTGTAAGCCACTGAGTCAATTAAGACTGGGGCATTTCTATTGCATTGTAACTAAAGTATTAAACGAGAGCAAGTGGGCTAACCAAGCGCCCACACCCCATCCCCCCAGGGGGGAAAACTGTGTTGACTCAATTTTCGTGGTTTGCAATTTTTTTTTTAGTTTAGATTTCATTTCTGCACTTAATAAAATCGAACTAGGCTTAAAATTAACCTTGTTGGTCCGTTCCACTGGCGGGCCACAAGTTCACTCAAAACGTAGTTTTGTCATTTTTTTACAAACTCAAAACACCCCCCTTGCTTTCCCGAAGTAGGGTTTCTGTACAAGGGCTTGCCCGAGTACGTGCCTGAAAAGAGACTCCTGGGGTTTAAAAAAGATAAAATTTTGGTTCATAAAAATTTTCTAAAAAATGCCAAGGTCTTCTCCCGTATGCTCTGTGGCCGACTTGCAGCTCAGTCTGATCCAGTTGATACACATCAGAAAGGGGGAGATGACTAGTAATAGGAGCTAACACCGCCCCAAATAAAAAACCCTTTATGTGAAAATCCGGCACATCACGAACATTTTGTTGTTGTGGGGAAATTTCTCAGAAGGCTTGGGATAAAACTGAGTAGTGACCTCTTGGAAACCGTTAGGCTTGCCCTCGTTGGTATAGCATCTGAACACCTCCTTGAGACTCCGATTTAGCCTAAGCCTCAGAGGGAAACCACGCATCAAAATTCTGGACATGTTCCCCCGTACCTTGCGTATATTGGGAACCCACCTGCCATAATAAAAAGATCACTTTCACATTAATCTTAAAATACACCAAAAACATTCGCACTACATTTACTTTTCTGCTCATGCATGTTTTTGACTCCATTACAAGGCACTGGTCTATATTAATGTTATTCACATGCTATTATGATGCAAATGAATGATAATGATAATGAATGAGAGTTATTGATGTATTGATAAATGATTGCTTTGCTTTACAAAAGTATATGCTGCTTTGTCTTGGTTATAAAAAATATTTCCCAACTCCTAGATTAGACGCCTTAGTTTTGTTTTCTTTCTTAGGGTCCACCCCCCTTGGCTTCGCTAGGAAATCCTAGACGGATGAGTCGAGTCCCAAGTGACAGCACTTGACTCTGACTTGCCCCCAAGCCCACACCAGCAGCTTGAAGACTTCTGCTGCGTTTTCCCCAGGTGTGGAACCAGGCGGCAACAGACCTTAGGAGGCCTCAGAAATCATCAAAAAATGCCATAAGTGATGGATGTGGGCCCCGATGAAGCTGAAACTGCTGGAGAAGGTGCGGAAAACATCCCACTCATCATCATTGATCATCCCATGCCAAAACTTTGCCTCAGTATCCCAAATCGAATTCCTCTGTAGCCATTTCTACCAATCCAAAACTGCCTCGGGAAGCGTGTACCTGCCCCAAACTGCCTCCTAGAGTGCCTGCGCTGTCAAGGTGAGGGCACCAGTGTGTCCGGGAGGGGGGTAATATGGTGAAAACAAGTGGCTGGACCAACCCCTCCATCATCAGCGCCCTAGGTGAACCGAATAAAATCCAACTCTGCTCTGATAGGGTCTCCGACAGACCAAAAACTGCACTAGGACAGCCTACTGAGGCTCAATCATCACTGTAACTGCCCGGAACTGAAAACAGACTGTCTCATTGGACTCAGAAGGTCCAAAACTATCCAAGATGTGTACTCATACACCATATGGATCTCTGCATGATCATATAATATATCCAATATACCGGAACAAGTGAAATAATAATAATCTGTAAATGATCAAATAATGCTGAAAACCATAAATCATCATCATAAACCTGTATCTGATGCATAGAACCATCATGTACATGTACATAGACCATATATCATCTATCTGTATCATCACAAGGTCCAATAATCTCATGTCCTGTGATTGACCTTGGTCAAACTAAGTTTGACCAGGTCAATATTAACCAAATATAACTCAGGCTATCATTAGAAGCTGCTGCAAAGTGTCAAAGGTTAATGCATGCTCTACAACTCATTCAAATAGCAATTATAACAGAAAGAAATCATTACTGGCGATCTACCAACAAATATATAGTGTTATTAATTATTATTATGACTCAAACTAGACTTTCAAGACCATACTCACTTCATAGTTGTGATCAATTTGCTAGTGAAGGGTGAAGGCTAAAAATAAACTGGCTAGGCCAAAGGGTGACTGACTGACTTAACATTGTGACACTTTGGATATGGGAAAGGGAATACACACCATAGTATATACTGAATGAGCAACAATATAGGGAATGGCGGTGTCTCACAAATGGATAACTTGTTTAGAGAGTGCTTATTCAACTTAGGCATCATGTCTACATCAAGTTGATTCAGGTTCATTAGGATCATTCAATTTCATTTCATGGCCTTTTTGGCCTACATAACCCTTCGGATCTCAAGTGTGCTGATAAGCACAACTAGTTGCAGCTTGCATCCAGGGCATGCTTTCATACATATATAAGGTCAGCAATTGTTTAGATATAGCTTTTAAAAACCATTGCTTTTTGGACCTTTCTCATACTCTTCAAGGAGTATTTTTAGCAGCTCATCGCTCTTGCCCTTTTTTAGTTTCCATGGGCGAATTTATAAGTTTCCATAAGTAGTACATGAGCTTTCAGTTTTAGCCAACAACATCTCAAGTGACTAGGGGGAGTTCGAGCCAATGCCAAACATCGGGACAAACGACCAGAATGATTTAGGCCTACAATCCAACTCACCAGAGGTAAGTTTTGTCACCAACTCAGAGCCGAGACACAATAAACAGGGAAGCTCATCCAATACAGAGGCTACAGTGGGGAAAGATCCTCCATGCCACTAGTCAAGTAGTAGGTCAGGGTGATAAACTAAAAGGTAGGTAATGGATGGATGAAGACAATGAATAATGGAGCCAACACTAGCAAGCCAAGGTATGGTGGAATGATCACCTCTATTCTCCCTAGGGAGGGTAAAACCAATGAGTATGAATAGTGAACTTCTAAGTCTGAGTAAGGACAGTAGAATATATATAATAGGATCAACCAGGTCCACATATCTATATGATCGCCAGATCATGACACTAAATGCTAAGACATGCCATAAGAATGAATATAAAAGCAATATAACCACAACACCATGATATACCTGCTGAGTCATATACTTGAATGCTCATCCTCTGAACCATCATCTGTCCTCTGAAACTGCTACTCTAACTCTAG